>CM038345.1:32774616-33407759 GCA_021464625.1 Proterorhinus semilunaris | reverse complement strand
GTCGTCCTAAATGCCCCACAGCAGACCCTCAGCGCTTTAGCCTGCACAACGTCCAGCCTCGAGAGGTTTGTCTTAGCTGCACTCCCATACGCTAAGCACCCATAGTCAATACATGATCGAACCATCGCCCTGTAGATCATCAGCTGAGTTCCCTTATCTGCACCCCAACTACTACCTGCAAGACACCGCAGTATATTAACAATTTTATCACATTTCACTATAATTTTATCAATATGGGACCTCCATGTCAACCTTTCATCAAAGTGCACCCCTAGAAATTTAAACACCTTGACCCTTTCAAGCACTCTACCATATAAACTCAGACTCAAATGCCCTACTTTACGTTTATTGCCAAATATAAGATACTTACTTTTATCCACTGAAATTTTAAAACCCCACTTTCCTGCCCATTCAGTGACATTGTTCAGTGACGCTTGCATTTTCCTCATTATAAAATCAATATTTCGGCCCCTCTTCCACATTGCCCCATCATCTGCAAATAAGGACAGGCCAAGCCCTTCTCCAACCTTACGAAAAATATCATTAATCATTACATTAAAAAGGACAGGACTTATTACACTACCTTGCGGTGTGCCGTTATCAATTCCCAACACTTCAGAAAGCTCACCCCCAACTCTGACCTGAATTTTACGATCCTGCAAGAAAGCTTTGATCCAGTTTAACATCCGCCCACGAATCCCTGCATCATACAATTTAATGACAAGCCCCTCTCTCCACAGCATATCATAGGCCTTTTCTATATCTAGAAACACTGCCACAACTGCCTCCTTGTTGACTATTGCTCTTTGAACATCCGACTCTAACAACAGCACAGAGTCCAAGTTGGACCCTGGCACCAAACCTTGAACTGCTCGTTTATCCAATTCCTTTAACGTGAGTCCCTTTTTCCTTTGGGCTTCGGTCTTACAAAATATCAGCACATTCCCATTAGACAAAATTTTAGCGTGTAGGATTTCCCCAATTTTGTCACGTATTTCTGAGGATAGTTTAAGGGGGTTGGGAACTTTTCTTACTTCGTCCTTGAATTGAAAAATGATTTTAAATTCTTCCTCCTCACGCTCATCTCGCCTCACCATCTTGGGTACTTCTCTTTCTCGACTCCCACTACTACCTGACCTGGTTCCCCCCCCGAGCCACCCCGTTTGGGTCTTCCCATACACCAGGAGAGACACCACCAAGAAAAGCAGTACAAAACAGTCTATGTGATGTGCCACAGTATCAGTCCAAAAGAGCCCACTGTCAGTGGCGCCGCGCACCAAACACCGTTTGGTAACGCAACGAATACTCAACACGCAGCTCCGGTCAATCCACCAGCAGCTCCTCGACAGCACGCACCGGGAGCAGTGCTACCCAGCCGCAGACACGAGGGCCACTTTACCGCAGTCCGCAGACTGACGTCTAGCGTAGACCGACGCCTTTAGACACAGGCTCGCAAGAAGAGGTCCTAAACCAGCGACACCTGGCGTTAAGGGGATATAGCTGGCGGAGAACGCACAAGCCTCCTCTGGTGCATCCTCTGTAAAATGGGTGGAGCCAGTTCTCATCCGGGGATTTACAGACTCAATTCTCTTGCTGACCCCAGCAGGTTTTCCTCCAAAATGTATTTGGCTCCATCCATCTTCCCAACTATTCTTACAATCTTCCCAGTCCCCGCTGAGGAAAAGCAGCCCCATAGCATGATGCTCCCCCACCATATTTGACACTGGGGATGGTGCACTCAGGACGATGAGCAGTGTTAGGTTTGCTCCATACATAACGTTTTGCATTTGAGCCAAAAAGTTCAATTTTTGTCTCATCTGACCAAAGCACCTTCTTCCACATGGTAGCTGTGTCCTCCATATGACTTCTAGCAAACTTCAAACAGGATTTCTTATGGCCTCCTTTCAATAATGGCTTTCTTCTTGCCACTCGTCCATGAAGGCCAGATTTGTGTAGAGTACGACTTATAGTTGTCCCATGTACAGATTCCCCCAGCTCAGCGGCAGTACGTCCCAGCTCCTCCAGAGTTATCTTGGGGCACTTGGTTGCATTTCTGACCAGTGCTCTCCTTGTTCGGTCTGTTAGTTTAGGTGGACGGCCGTGTCTTGGTAAGTTCACAGTGGTGCTATACTCTTTCCATTTCCGAATGATGGATTGAACAGTGCTCCGTGAGATGTTCAAATCTTGGGAAATCTTTGTATAACTTAACGCTGCTTTAAACTTCTCCACAGCTTTATCCCTGACCTCTCTGGTGAGCTCCTTGGCCTTCATGATGTTGCTTGGTGACCAATACACTCTGACCATAGCTCTGAGGCCCTCACAGAACAGCTGGAATTATACTGAGAGTAGATTACACACAGGTGGCTTTTATTTAATGGTTAGGGCATGGTGTGAACATTCTGCAGTCATTAGGAATGTTATAAAGGCAATTTAATGCATTCAGAACATGCTGTATGAATACTTATGCACGCCCCACTTTTCACTTTTCTATTTTTTGTAAAAAAAGAGAATCATGTATCATTTTGCTTTCACTTCACAGTTGTCTGTTACTTGTGTGTAAACTTTCAGTAAAAAAATCAAAATAAAATCTTTACGTTTATGGTTGTAAACATGACAATGTGCAAATGTTCAAGGTGTATTAGTACTTTCGCAAGACACTGTATTTCACGTTTTTCATCAGCAGAGATCCTTTTTCTTTCCCTTATTGCTTGAAAATGGTGGTCTGCTTAATAATGTGGAACGTCCTTTTTCAGTAGTTTTTCCCTTAACTGGGCTTAACTGACAAACTAATTATCATAGGTGTCTAAGACTGAGCCCTGAGACACAATACCTTCCATGAGTTTCATTGAAAAACATTTGTCATTTACCTTTATGACGCTGAAATATAATTGTCACAATAATTTGGAAGGTACTGTAGAGTTGTATTAAATATCTTTGCCCCCACGGCCTCAGCAGACTCGCAGCCCTTTCACTGACTGAGTCAGAGCTGGACATTCATGACTTCAGTTCCAAACAACGCGTCACAACAAAAGCGCGTTACGACATCGGCCTCATGTTTGTCTGAACCGACGGCAGATGACGTTTGTCCAGAAGAAAGAAACATGTTTGTGACAACAGCAGACTTGTTTTTAATGCTGCAATTATTCAATTGGGTTTACTGTTGTTGGGACTCTGTAGCTTATTTTATCGACAGTGAAGATATATGTGCTCTGTGAAGTACACAAGGTCAATGAATCGTTTTTCCCAACTGATTAAAAGACATTTTATCAGGAGGTTGTTTTAAATAGTGGTAGAGTTTAGCATAAACGGGTAGAGAAAGTCACTGTTTTTAATCTGACGTGTGTGAAGATGTTCTGTTTGAATGTAAGTTTACATTTTAATGAAATTTCAGAAGAGATATTGTATTTGAACGGGATCTTCTCGGATAAATAAAGGCTACATGAAAGAATAAATATTTACATATCTTCCAAACAGCAATTTCGATAGTCGATATAATATTGCCCACCTCTAATGCCAGACGGGCATGTCTGTAATTTTACACGAATGCCTGCTCCTCCTATTCTATTCTCAGAAACGCACAGTCTGTGAATCACACCCTGGACACTGTGTTGCCCTCAGCAGTAAACGCAAAGTTCTAAGTCCAGATCTGGAGACTTTTTTTTTTTTTCGCTTCAAAGAAACATCTCGCTCCTTATCTCTGTCCCTTTGTCCCGTTACAAAACATGAACTTCTACTGAGCAAAACAAGGCGTCAATGAGAGACGACTGAAAAACAAGGCCCTGAGAGGGATCCAATGTTTGTCTGGCTCTATTATTCATCTTCCGTTACAGAATAAAAAAACAATGCTTAGTTAGAAAAAGGTAAATTAGTCCTCTGTAGTTTAACAATTACGTAAACGGCGCTTAAACCAGAATCTTTGACAAAGTCAGTGCTTTTTAATGACATTTCTAAAATAAATACATTATTTTAAAGCCATTGGACACAACGGGGAACTTTTGAGTAAAATGTGTGAAAAACTGACAAACATTTTTTGTGAAATCTTTAACAATAACTGCAGCTGAATGTGTTTTGACCCATATTTTTGGTATTTTAGATTATCTTAAGCAGGAAACAAAAAGGTTGCGCAATTTCACTTTTTCCGAAACCAATTACATCTCTGCCTGCTGGAATCAAAATATTTTTTAATGGAATTTCATGCATTCTCTTTTTACCACGGTTTATATGCAGGTGGCAGCAAGTCCAGTTTAATGCTTTCTAATGTCATTTTAATGCCCAAATACTATACTTGTAATGACACAAACAGGAAAAATCTGCCCAGATTAAATTTTTTAGGATTTGCAAACATTCCATCAAAAAGGAATGAGAGGGTTATAGGCCGTGTGTGGAGTGAATGTCAAATTGCATCATGCAAAGCACAAAAAAGTAAAGAACTACTGACTTTACGTCACAAAAAGATTAATCATGCTGGAGCGCAATGACAATAGTGACCAGTAGGGGCAGTGTGCAGGCAGCACATGATTCCATCTGTGTTATGTAAATGGTTTGGACTGTCACACGAGAGGTAGGGGTTAAATTCCTGGGTCCCCCTGACATTACACTTTCTCTTTTACTTCAGTATGAATGAGTTAAAACTGTAGTACAACTACTACTACTACTACTTCTGAGATCACACAGACAAAACAAAACAACAAACAGTTGAAAAGTGGCTGTAACTTTTACAAAGGTAATGTTTTATTCGTATGTACATGTATATATTATTCTATGGCCGAAAAGGAGAGAATTTACAATGCAAAAAAAAAAGAAAACAACAAAAATCTGTACAAATTAATAAATAAACCTCAGACATCATTGTTATTTTTACACGACACATCGGTGGGAAAACCAAAATCAAGAGGCAGTTGTTTCTTTTTGTTTTTTTTTAGAAATTTCCAGAAATCCGACAAACAATGGCACCCGATCAAACTCCACATGTCACTTTGAACTTTTGTTGTAAACCTTTTTTTTTTAATTCACAAAATGTCTAACAGACACTGAATACGACATTTAGATCCACATTTTTCAAAAAAGAAAATGACATTAGAAGCACTCGAACCCAACGAAGAAGAAACCGTAGGAGAAAATTGAAGCTCAAAAAAACGTGTAAGAAGATTTTAAGTGCGATAAAATCGGGTCCATATGGATGTTTTTTCACAGCAAATTCTTCAGTAGAAGTGAAAAACGGCACTCGTTAGCATCGCTTCGCTAATGTTAGCATACATTTGCATACTACCTGGTTAGCATTTTGTTAGTGTTTAAGTATTTATGGGCTGTTGAACCATTTTTGCTCTTCTCCGTGTCTCTGTATTTTTATTTAGTGGAATAATTTGCAAAGATGCCGTCTGTATCTATAAACAAGTATATAGGGCCCATACCAGAAGCTAATTATGTTCAAATGTAATTGTACATAGCATTGCTTTGGTCTGCGACTTCTAACTAAAACATACAACATTAAAGGCCATGGGTTAATTCTCTCCAGCGGTTTCTTCAAATCAAGACTCGATTCGTAACTTCTCCACTTTCATTTCATCTTATTTTTTTTGTCATATAACAGTAAACACGTCTCACTATGGAAGGCTGTCTCTTTTTTGGCACAAATCTCCCAAATGTCACGACGCACCGAGCAGAACCTTTTCCCCCCTCTTCGATTTCTTTGTTTTTTTGTTCAGTTCACAGTGCAACGCAGAGACTCAAATTTCAAGCTCACAGTGTTGGAAAGCTCTGCCCCACTTTGTTTTTTTTTGTCTTTACAAAAACCTCACTATTGCTTCCACCGACCAAAACTAAAATCTTAGCCAAAGTCACTTGGACAAAGAAGGCGCGAGATGTAGGTTTCAAAAATCAAACGTCTGTCTTAAGTAACTGAACTTTGTCACTGCCACAAACGTATTTTTATGGTCAAGTAGTAAAGGATGAAGTTATGCTAGGAAACCAAACAGTACCCTCTAGTGGCGAGCAAATGTATTGAGGTTGAGGTCAAAATCTATAACTTTGTGACTCCAAATTTTGATTTTTTTTTCGGACACATTTTGATAACAATGGAGCGGGACAACGGACTTTACAAAATCCGCTTTCTCGGTTTGTTTCGCTTAAATTAAAACTACTTTGGACTTCCTGTTTCCGGCAATGGCGTGAGGCGTGTCGGCTACTAGCTCCTGCTACACCTTTTTCAGATTTATTTATAAAACCCTACCTTGTTATCTGATATCTACTTTTTTGGACCTCTATTAAGAGTGACGATTATTTTTTGCGGAGAAACATGTCCAAAACAAGACGTCAGACCGGAAAGGAGACAGCGGAGAGTGATGCTAGCGCTGGCTTAGCCGAAGATGCTAACATAGGCCTCAACCCGTCGCTTATTACCTTGCTTGAACAGCACAGAACGGCCATAGCTGCTGATTTTAAAGCTTCATCTGATGCTATTAATGGCAAACTGGACAAGATTCAAGCCGATGTTGTGAACCAAGAGCTACGCATCGGTGATCTCGAAACTCACGCGGACGATGTTGGCCAGCGCTTGGTGGAACTCGAAACGACGTGTCAATCTATACAGGAGGAGAACAAACTTTTAAAGACTAAACTTTCCGACCTCGAGGGAAGGAGCCGTAGGCAGAACGTCAGGCTGGTTGGTTTACCAGAATCTGTGGCTACCGGCCCACGGCCAACTGAGTTTTTCACGCAGCTACTTGTTGAAGTTTTCGGTGCACAAACGCTGTCATCTCCTCCGGAGCTGGATAGAGCCCATCGCAGCCTTATGCCCAAGCCGAGTGCAAACGAGAAACCGCGCTCCGTCATTATCCGCTTTCACCGCTTTCAGATCAAGGACGTGGTGATGAGAGAGGCGCGGAGACGTCGTGGGAACTTGGAATACCGTGGACATAAACTGCAATTCTATGAGGACTACACTGCTGATGTCCAGAAGCAGCGAGCCCAATACAAGGATGTGATGGCCGAGCTGTACAGGAGAGGTTTCCGCCCCTCCCTTCTCTTCCCCTCCCGACTCCGGATCACTCTCCCAGACGGCAAAAACCGGTGGCTGGGGTCTGTTTCTGAGGCCGACCGCTTCATCCAAACCACGGAGGGAAATCAACGCCTTGAAGCGGATGTTTTTGCCGGTCAGAGTACTAGTTAAGATTTTCCATTATCACGGGTCTGACTGAGCATGTCGGTGAAGTTGATCTAGTAATTGCTACATTTAAGCTGCGCTGTCATGACAGTAGAGCAGTCTCAGCTGCTCAATTTAGCGTGTAATATGTTCTCTATGTTTTGTTTACGACTTGGTCCATTTTAGTGTTGGGTACAACGTTAACATAATGCAGGACTGTAGCTTGTAGTTTGGGAGTACCTTATTGGTATGAGAATTGAGCAAGAGTTAAAGCGGTTGCTGTTTTATGCAACCTGTTGGGGTAATATTTTTGTAGTTACTGTTTTTTCGTTTTTCATTCTGAGTTGTGATTGTATTTTCTTTATTTGGTTTTCTGTTTCCCCCCCCCCCCCCCCTCCCCCTCCCCCTCTCCGGGCTATGCAATGCATACATACACATTTTATACTTGGTAAATGAATAGCAATCTCACTCTGGTAAGTTGGAATGTGAAGGGGCTTAATCATCCAATAAAACGAAAGAGAGTCTTGTCACGTCTGAAGCAATTTAAGCCTGGAGTAGTATTTTTGCAGGAAACTCATTTACAAGATTCGGACCACTCACGCCTTGCTAAATGTTGGTCAGGACAGGTTTTTCATTCAAATTTTAAAGCGAAGGCCAGGGGTGCTGCTATCCTTATTGATCAAAATATTCCATTTGTTCCCTATACAGTTGTGTCAGATAAAAATGGTCGGTTCATAATAGTATCTGGCAGACTTTGTAATAAGCTTGTGACCATGGCTAATCTTTATGCGCCTAATTTTGATGATGTGCAATTTTTTCGCAATTTGTTCTCTCAATTTACAGACTTGAATACCCATTCATTGATTCTTGGAGGAGACTTTAATTTGTATATGGATGCGATATTAGATCGCTCATCCTCCAAACCTGTAACCCTTAACAAATCTGCAACTTATGTTAAATCGTTCCTTGAGGATTGCAGCCTCACAGATCCTTGGCGGTTTTTGTATCCGACGGGTAGAGAGTATTCCTTTTTTTCTCATGTACACCATACCTATACAAGAATAGATTATTTTTTTATTGATAATTTATTACTTAACAATATAAAGGCTTGTAGCTATGAAAGTATTACTGTTTCTGACCATGCCCCTCTTTTACTCAAAATGTCCTTTCAGGGCTGTGACTCGGTGAGAAAACACTGGAGACTAGATCCATTATTGCTTGCAGACGAGCAATTTGTCACCAATATTTCATCTAAAATCAAGACCTTTCTGAATGAGAATAGAACTCCGGGTATGCCAAATAAAACCGTTTGGGAGGCTATGAAGGCGTTTCTCAGAGGAGAAATAATTTCATTGGCAGCATTTAAAAGACGGTCTGGGATGCAGGAGCAGAGAACCATTTCAGACCAGATTTTGAACATCGATAGGCAGTATGCTCAATCACCATCACCTGCTCTGTACAAAGAACGCCTGAGTTTACAAACGAAGCTCAATCTTCTTTCCACTCGCCAAGTAGAGGGTTGCTTGATTAGGAATAAGAGTGAGTTTTATGAACATGGCGAAAAGACTGGCAAGTTGTTGGCTTATCAACTACGAGGTATTAGGGCTAAGCAAATTATAACTGGGGTTAGAACCGAAAATGGAGATGTGTCATCTGATCAGAAGGTGATTAGTGACACATTCAGGTCATTCTACTCTAAACTATACACATCAGAATCGATCGCCGATTTGAAAGATTTGCAGAACTTCTTCGATACTATTGAGATGCCTTCACTTTCCCCGGCATTTCAACAAACTCTCGAAGCTCCCATCACAAAAGAGGAAATTCAGTTAGCAATATCATCTATGCAATCGGGGAAATCTCCAGGCCCCGATGGGTTTTCCACAGATTTTTTCAAAACATTTTCTGATGATCTTGCCCCCTTTCTTTGTCAAGTTTTCACGGAGTCGCTCGATTCAGGTTCACTTCCTCCATCATGTTACCAGGCCTGTATTTCCGTTTTGCTTAAAAAGGACAAGGACCCTGCTGATTGTGCTTCTTACAGGCCTATATCTCTGTTAAACACCGATGTTAAAATATTATCAAAGCTTCTCGCTTGTAGGCTTGAGAAAATTCTTCCCTCTATAATCTCACCTGATCAAACAGGATTCATTAGGACTCGACAATCATTCTTCAACATACGACGACTTTTTAATATTATTTACACTTCTAACCACAAGATACCTGAATGTCTTATTGCTATGGATGCTGAAAAGGCATTTGATAGGGTTGAGTGGGAATATTTGTTTTTCACATTAAAAAGATTTGGTTTTGGTCCTTTGTTTTGTTCTTGGATTAAACTTCTTTATGCCAGCCCTTTGGCCTCAGTTTTAACTAACGGCCGCTATACTGACTATTTCAAGCTTTATCGTGGAACAAGGCAGGGTTGTCCTTTAAGCCCTTTGCTTTTTGCTCTGGCAATTGAGCCGCTCGCAATTGCAGTCCGCGGCAGTGGAGAGATACAAGGCATTTGGAGGGGTGGCATGGAACATAGAGTTTCACTCTATGCTGACGATCTTCTTTTATTTTTTTCTAACCCGCTCACTTCTCTACCTGCCGCACTTAATATACTTGAGGATTTTAGTAAGATTTCTGGGTATAAAATTAATCTGAACAAGAGCGAATTGTTTGTAATTAATGAGAGGGCTCATGAACAGGGCCTTGCAAATTTTCCTTTTAAAGTAGTTTCCGATCGCTTTAATTACCTTGGGATTTGTGTTACTAAACAGCTTCATCATTTGTTTAAGACTAATTTTCTACCCCTATTTGATAATTGCAAGCAGATACTTTCTAAATGGTCTCCATTAGGTTTTTCTTTGATTGGCAGAATTAACTCTGTTAAAATGATCCTGCTTCCTAAGTTTCTCTATCTGTTTCAATGTCTTCCTATTCTGATCCCCAAATCCTTTTTCAAATCCCTGGACTCTTTAGTCACTTCATATATTTGGAACGGTAAACATCCAAGATTAAGGAAAGCTCTTCTTCAAAGACCCAAACCTCTGGGAGGAATGGCCTTGCCGAATTTTCAATACTACTACTGGGCCACAAATATCAGATCTATGCTGTATTGGAAACACTTTTACCTGGAACCATCTTCCCCTGTCTGGGTCACCATGGAGTCTCAACATGACAATAAGATTTCCTTACCTGCAACTTTAGGTTCGTCATTTCCTCTTGCCTCGTCTTTATCTAGTAATAATATAGTAGCCCGTCAGGCTCTCAGAATTTGGTCACAGTTTCGTAAAAGTTTTGGTCTCCAGTCTTTCTCACTTCAGAGTCCGGTTGCTTCAAATCACCTATTTGTTCCTTCAATGACAGATGGTGCATTTCACATTTGGCACAGAAAAGGTTTAAAATGTTTTGCTGATCTATATTTTGATGGACAATTTGCAAGTTTTTCTCAATTATCCACCAAATTTGGCATTGCCTCTACTCATTTTTTCCGTTTTTTACAAGTTAGACACTATGTGCAGAGTATGACCGCGCAATTCCCTCAAAAACCTCCTGATAATCCTGTTGACAACTTTTTATCAGTCAAACCAACTTCTCGGGGCGTTATATCGGTTCTGTACAACTTAATTTCCAATTTACAATGTCCTTCTGTTGATGCGATTAAATTTAAATGGGAACAGGATTTAAATACTACCATTACGGATGATGTGTGGGCGTCGATCCTTGGCCAGGTTCACACTATTTCAATGTGTGCTCGACACACACTCATTCAATTTAAAATAGTTCATCGTGTGCACCTATCTAGGGCTAAGTTGGCACGCATATACCCGGATGTGGACCCTACTTGTGGAAAGTGTAGCAGCGCACCTGGTACATTGCTTCATATGTACTGGTCCTGTAATTCATTGGCAAGTTTTTGGAACTCAGTTTTTCACACAATCTCCGATGTTCTACATTACCAAATTAGGCCAGATCCAACCTGTGCTATTTTTGGTGTAGCCCCGGATCTTGATTTGCCAAAAAACAAACTCAGAGTGCTTAATTTCTCTTTTTTATTGGCCAGGCGTGCTATATTGCTTAAGTGGAAAGATTCCACGGCCCCTTCGCATTCACAATGGATAAAAGATATAATGTCCTGTATGGATTTGGAAAAAATTAGATACACAATTCGCGGATCTGAAGACAAATTCTATAAATTATGGCGCCCTTTCCTGGATTACTTTGAAAGACCCACTATTACAGTCTCCGAGTAGCCCGCTGACTCCCCCCTCCCCTCCCCTTTTTTATTTTTGTCCACTTATTCAATTCCTACTTTTTTAATAGACATACAAGGTTTATTTATTTTCCTTTTTGTTTGTTTCTGTTTTGTTTTTTGTCTGTGTCCTTTTTGTTTTGTTTGGCAGCTGGCTGCCAGTGATTTTCTGTCTAATGTATATGGGGTAAAAAGAAAATGTAAAATTTCAACATTATGTTTATTGTACAATACATTGTTCAATAAAAAGACCTTTGAAAGAAAACTACTTTGGACCCTCATATGGGAACTTAAACAGTAGAAAAAAAAGTAAAATTTTTGCACTCAATTAAGAAATAAAATACCTCATAGCACTTACAATTAGATAATAGATAATTAGAGTTTTCTTGAAATATGTTGTTTTTTCTTATTTCAGAACCTTGCTTTAAAATGTCAAAATGATTAAATTAGTCACTTAATCTTAGCTGGAGGTTTTACCTTTATTCATTTTGTCAGTTCAGGTCATTGTAAAAGCTGACATTTGTGGAAAAAGGTCTTTTCGCACATTGTATCTAATTCTAAAGCATTTTTATTGATCGTAAACTTGAAGATCATCGTTGTTGTTGTTTACATCAGTGGTTCCTAACCTGTTCGACTTGTGCAGCCTTTGGACCTCCTGTTTGTTCTCCTTGTACCTTGTTGATTATTTATGAAATTAACAACTAAAAGCATTATTTCTTAGTTTTTTTTGCGAAACATAAAGCTCACAAAAATAGTCTAAAATGTTTTTTTAAACGGACTTTCCTTTCAAAATTATGTTCAAATAGCCTTTAAGGTCACCTAAATCTGAAGTAAGTACCCCTTGCTAAGACCCCCATACCCCTGGTTGGGAAACACAGGTTTACATGACCATGTTGTTTAAATGTTTAAAAATTCGATAAAGGTTCTTGAGTTATTTTCTGTACTCTGTAGTTGAATAAGATGGACAGGTCTTGTCTGACTGAGAGCCTGTAATATTTTACATTTTGAAAGCACTCCTCTCTCATCTAACTAAAAACCATCCCAAATGTCTCTGATATCCTGATCGGCTACATCTATATTGACCATAAAATGCATTTTGTGGCAATGACGCATTTTTGGAACTACATTTCCCAGAAGCCTTTTCACGCCTTTAAACCTAACTTGTAAAATATATGACGCCGTTTTGTATAAACTCCACAGGAAACGAATCAAGAAAACATCAAGGTGCATTCGAAGACTGCAGTCGCTCGGAAAATAATTTAAAAACCACAGTCAAATGAAATAGAAGAGTTTAAAATGTTAAAAGAGAAGCAAAGAAACCGGCCGGTTTAAAGGTGCACGGAGCCGCCATGTTGGAAAAGTCTGTCTAAAAGTCCAAAAACATAAGCCATTAACTGTTTTTAAAATCCTTTCTTTTGATTCACGTTGGGTTTAAAAGCAGGTCTTCGACTCACTAAATCCACACAATGACGACATCCAGAACATTTTCCAAACTGTATGGACGAGAACCGAGATTCTTTAAGTCAATTTCTAACTTTGCATAATACGTTACGCTAACGTAATGCTTCTCTTGGGGCTCGAAGTTGATCGTTTTCCACAGCAGTTGCATTTTACGCATTCAATATTTAAAACACAAATCTTGGTCTAATTATTTTTGGCTGAGAGGCAGTTTTCATCTGAACAGGGTTGCCAGGATTGGGTGGCTTTTAAAGCTCTTTTAACGTATCTGCTCGGGCTGCACAAGTGGTCTTCATGAGCTACAATGGTAACGTAACCTCAAGGGCTGAGGGGTCAGGGAATAATCATTTCATCACGGAGCGGGATGTGGCGCCTCCACTCATGGCTGAACGCGCGGATCGTTGTACCGTTTTAAAGCTGGAAGTACTGGACTTTTTGTTGATGTAGAGTGTATTTATTTTTTAAACATACTGTACCTTATTGCATTGTCTTTACCCAATTTTTTATTGAGTGATGGAAGAGAGACGTAGAATGCAAATTAGTACCAATTATTTCGGGGGCCCCTCTGCTTCACTTTGCCACCGCTCAAAGCTGCACACGGCAGTGTTCATTTAGTCGAATAAAATATTTCGTCAAAGTAATATTTTTGCTGACTAAAACAATATTAAAAGTTGTTCATGAGACTCAAACTGTGTCTAAAATGGACTAAAATAAGACTAAATAAAATTGAACGTCCACTGACAGTTTGAAAGAGCCTTATACGATTTAACTTCTCTCTGCTCTGAGCTTTGTTCATGTGAAGAACAAAAAAAAATATGATTATAATAAATATTACAACTGCAGAAGTTGACTAAATTAATCTTAAATTTAGTCGACTAAATTTACATGCAATTTTAGTCGACTAAAACTAGACTAAAATTGAAATTAAAGGACATTTTCGTCAAAAGACTAAAACTAAATTAGAATATGTCAAAATGAACACCGGTGCACGGTTGTGAAACATTCACATAATCAATTTGCTTGAACAATTTGGATATGCAGAACGGATTGTAAGAGCTAGAAAAGAGTTTGGACCAAAACTACAAATTTCACAGTTTCAACAGGAAAACTCCGGTAACCCAGCTTTAAGCCTCGTCTATTTCCAACATCTTTACGGCAGGTTTTTGATGAAATATGAGGCGAATTTTCATAAAACAAGCAGGGTTTTGCAGTCTGTGGTTTGGAGAATGCATTTCTCCAGCTGAATATGGAGGCAGAAAGAGTGAGAGAGCAACAAGACCATGTATTTAACACCGATTAAAACTAAGAATGTTTTTCCTGGAGCTCTGTTGTCGGGGGCTTCGTGCCCCTGGTAGGGTCTCCCAGGGCAAACAGGTCCTAGGTGACGGGTCAGACAAAGAGCGGTTCAGAAGCCCCTTATGAGAGACCAACAGGCCCGGTTAGACCCATGAGGCCGTCCTTCTGTGGACCCACCACCTGCAGGAGGATAGGGGCTGGTGCAATGTGATTTGTGCAGCTCCAACAGCTGCCCCCACGACCCGGCAACGGACAAGTGGAAGAAAACAGATGGATGGATGTTTTTCTGACAACTCGATAAAACGCTTCTTTGCCTCTTGCAAATTTGTATCTTGTTGCTGATGAAGCTGACTAACTGAGTACCGTGATGTTTGACAGCAGTTTTAGAAGTATAAATGCAGCTCGATGCTTGACTACATGAAAAATAAAACATAGATATTGCGATTCGTTTTGCGGTTTTAATATTTTATGTATAACTAGTCAGAAAGACAGCAGTTTTTTGCAGCCCTACTGTCCGTGGCTTTTAATGCTTCTTCACAAATAAAGAAAATAGGAAATATTTAGCTATTTAGACCACAAAGACTCCGAGATTAACCTAACCTGGCAACCCTGTGTCTACCACCACCATGAATGGAATTGGCCAAAATTTTGGACGTTTGTGACGCCTGGAACAGTCCGTTCAAAATATAGAGTTTATAAAATAAACTGAAATCTACTTACAACTACAAAACTAACCTCGACTTATCTCTCGCTCTACCTGACGTGCCTTCCTCGCTTTCTTGCTTTGTCTTTCTCTACTGCCCTCATCTTTCTCTCTCAAACACTCCTCCCTTTTCTCCAACACGGCGGCTCCTGTAGCAAACACAAAGCGCGTGTTAATCGTAATATTAGCAGCACCGTTAGAAAAAAAAAGATAATTAAAAAAAATACATTGATGCAAAATAATCGTGTACAAAGCAAAGACACAAAGTTCAAAAATTGTGACCCAAAAAACTATTAACAAAATTTCACAATCCAGTTGTTGGTATTTACAGCGAAAAGTGTAAGGTTTGTTCCTCCAGGCTGAGAAAATTGACACTTTTGTTTTTCGTTGGCTTCCCCCGTCTCTTCCCCGTTTCTTTTTTTTAGTTATTTATTTTTTTTACCAAAATCCACAGTTTTAGAATCCTGAAATGCAACAACAGCTTCTTCAGTGCGTCAGGGAAACCATGGTAGTCGTCAAGTAAAAGGACAACAACAAAAAAGAAAAAAAAAAACGGTCCAAAAATTATTTTCAAAAATTGCAAATACACAACATTCTGTCGACGCACGCGGCCTTTACTGGAGCGAACCGCGTTGAAAAAGCTTAGAAATCCATTAAAATAAAAAACATTAAAAATCACTATTGCGGATGGAGAAAGTGGTTTTGACTTGGTCGAAAGTGGCTTTGAAAGTAATGTGCAAAAACACGTTGATCTTTAATGATTCTAAAATCCAGTCGATTGAAAAATAGCTGGATTTTCTTGATTCAAGGGCTCACGGTTTTTTGGAACCTGAACAAGACGTACAGAAGCAGTCAAGAAATCAAGATAATTCAGCAGTTTTTTGTTATGATCAATCGGACTTAATGGATGTTACAGAACTCCCATTTTTTTTTAATCAAATCTTTTCCATTTTGGTCATTTTCATTTTTACTTGCGTCAGTTGGTTAAGCCCCCAGCGTCTCTACTCCCTTTACTTCACAACTTCCTGGTGCCACTTGGTGAAAAAATAATAATAATAAAAATGTAAAAATCCATGAACAAACTCATTTCTTTCCTCAATCTTTTGACAAAGATCGACCCCGATGCCGGCGTTCTCGTCGCGCAGCAGTCAGTCCTCTCTAATCGGCTGCGATCTGGGACGAAAGCCACGTCGCTGTTTACGACATTATTTCCACAAAAAAAAGCGTGTCCTTTTGTTAAATTGTTCAGAAAATGCCCTTCGCGATCTTCAGTCCCTTCTGTTTCATTCGGGGCAGAGTGGAGCTGGCCACGGCTTTGGCTCGGACCGGACGCATCGAGCCGCGCTTCTTCAGCACAAAGTCGTAGTTGGCAGTGGAGTTCATGGCGTAGAAGACGTTGGCGTTGTCTGGGATTCGCAGCTCTGCAAGAACCGGAAGAATAAAGAGGGATTTAGTCGACTTGAACGTGAAGAATCGGGGGACGTGTGGGACCAGCGGCTGTGTCAAAGTCCTCACCCTTGTCCTCGGAGATCTTCTGCATGAGCTCATACTCCTCGCTCTTCTCTCGCTCCAGGTTGTGTTTGATCATGGCTTTCCTGATCACGGCCGGCGTCTTGTCCTGACTCGTCACCTGAGGAGACGCACGCGTCAATTTAGTCATCAGGTTCGAGTTTGTAAGAGTTCTATTGCAGAAACGGATGTCTCTTGCAATGTTTTTAAAGGCCAGATCTATTATAGTGCACTAAATATATAAAGTCACTTCTAGAAGTCGGAAAATCTTTTAAAATGGAGATTCGCACTTGTTATTAACCTCCTAATATCCACCTGAACCGAGCACATTTTCTCCAAATATAAAAGTGCCAAAATAGCGACGAAAACAAGGATGAAAACGCAACAAAAAAGTGATCTAAAAAGTGGCAAAGGCGTGATAAAAAGAGGCCAGAAATGCAACAATAGCACAATGGAAAAGTGACAAAAAATACGACTAAAGAGTGATGAAAAAGCAACAAAAACGCAACAAAAAACCATTAAAAAGTGACAAAAACATGACAAATTCAACAAAAAAATAACAAAAACTTTTAAAAAAAAGTGATGTTAAAGCAACAATAAACTACGAAAACCAGAAAAAAACACTTAAAAAATTTGACAAAAACGCTGTGACAATGCAAGAAAAAGTTACGATCAGTTTTGTAGGTCTTAGCTTTCAAATGGGGCGTTACTTTGGCCTATAGGCTGTAAGCTCCAGTCGAGAAGCTATAGATTTGGATTAAATTGGAGAAAATGTGCTCGGTTAAGGCGAAGGGGTAAGGATACGTACACTTTTAGGAGGACGTCTTATTTAAAGCAGTAACTCGTGCCCCTAGAGGCCATAAGCGCCACTGCAGGTGCCGTAGCATGTTGCGTTTTTTTACTCATTAATTGTGAGTGAGAGTAAATAATACGCTGACAGAAAAGACAAAGGGAGAGAGGGATATTGTACATCCAATTACACAATGGAAATAAATGTTTTCACTCAAACTTGGCTGTGAATAGGCGCTAGCCCACAGTTAGCTTTGCCCGTTAGCTTCTTCTTCGTGATTCCATTAGTGTGTATTGTTGCTCCAACCCAGTGGCAGCGAAGTTGCAATTGTGGTTTTCTGGCCATCCCATTAACACTTGTATTACCCCCAGAGGGACTATGAAAAGGATTTATCAAGGTAAACAAGTGACTTAGTACTGCTTTAAATTTACCACGCAAACCGGGGTAGCGCTTGCGTTCAGATTTGCAGTTTTTATGTTTTAAAATCAGCTCACCAGGATGCTCTTGTACATGTTGCCGTTCTCCACGTCCAGGCTGACTCGGATGATGCAGCAGTCGTCCACCTGCTGGTTGTACAGGGGCAGGGACAGCGTGGAGTAGTTGGACACGGCGGACACAGAGCGTTTGTGATGGGAGCGGGAGGCGGCGAGCGGCGTCGAGCACGACACGGAGGAGGCGGACGACGAACCAGAGCCCGAGCTGGAGCCCATCCCTGACGTGTCCAGGGACGACAGGGACGTGCACTCCCAGAACTGAAACGACAACACAATCCAGGTTTAACTTGGCCACTTAGGAATCTTTGATCGGACTGCAGTGTGAAAGGCTCTGCACCAATCCCTCACTCACACAGCTCATAAGAAAACTATGAATGTAAATATGAACTTTATTGATGTTTTATTGTAGTCATTTTAGCATGATTATATGTGGACTGATGGCTGTAACGGGTGAATGGTGTATTTGAGTGGTTAAATACATTTTATATTGTACATTTTGTATTGTAATTCTCCTGCTCGGGGACTGCAGATGGAAACTAGCTCAAGTAAACATCTTTTGCACATTGTACCTGTTGAAATAAACTAAACTAAACTAATAACTCATTCACAGAGTGTGTTTACATGCACTCGAGTATCCAAGTTATCCAGTGTTTCCCACACATAGACTATTCTGTGGCGCACCGCCCGCCACATATTGCGTTTCGTATTATTATTACTTTTAAACACTATTTAAAACACACATCGTATAGAACAGCCCTAGTGTTAAGCTCAGTGGCGCTGACGACCGAAACAACACATTCAGTTAAGTTAATCTAGTGATACACTAGGTATAATGATCTGGTGTTTATGATCAATGTTACCGTGGAGGTGGTTTCAGACACCGGAGCGTCTCTCCCCAAAGCTGAGACCGACAACTTTACTGAAGGAGTCGACGTCTGAGGAGCCAAGGAACAAGACTTTAGATTAAGAAACAAGCAAACGTACACAGAACCCATCCTGGGAAGATAATAACTGTAATATGTAAGGGATAATGCACGACCAGGTGTCCATTATCAGAAATAACTGGACGGAGCCTCCAGGTCATCCAGTTATTCTGATAATGGACACCTCGCTTATACCAGGGTCCGGCAAACTGAAACTGTTCATTGGGGCCTGTTTGCTTATTTTTTTAAGTCCAGGGCAGGAGTTATTTCACTTTTTAATCCGTTTTACCTGAAACTAGTTCAAGCTCAATTGTTTACCGTTACTATGGAAACGTTACTAATCAGAATCGAGCATTCACAGACCATGGTATAACAATCTGGAAAGTGTTTGTGAAGAGAACTTACAGCTAAGTATCAAAATGAGATATAAAAAACGTAATATTTAGTTTTAAACCATAATTTGCAAATTCATTCATTAAAAATCAGACAATGTGATTTTCTGGATTCTTTTCTTTCTCATTTTGTCTCTCATAGTTGAGGTATACCCATGATGAAAATTACAGGCCTCTCATCTTTTTAAGTGGGAGAACTTGCACAGTTGGTGGCTGACTAAATCCTTTTTCCCCCACTGTAAAGGAATCGGAACCCTCCAGTGCAGCACATGTACCTTTCGTTCGTGGTGTCCCTCCGGAGAGTCCGATAAGAAGCTGGGGTTGACGTCCTCCAGGTCTGACCCACTGGAGCTGACTGAGGTCACACTGAGCGCGTCGCCACTGTCGCCCCCACTCTGGTACGGCCGGTACTGCGACTGGTCGAAGGACTTGGAGTGGGACGAAGCGCTGCTGCAGCCCGCCTCTGTCAGCTGGCGACTGGAGAGGGATACAGGAATTATAGTCCGTCATAAATTACAAATCAATGTTCAGAAAGTCTAACGAGGGCCTTCCTTCAAATCGTTGGGTTTCAGTCTCCATAGTTTAAGTGTCTACAGGAGAGTCCAGGGGAAAAGTATTTGGCAACATAAACACGGCAAAAAATGATATCTTGCTAAGTTAAAATGACTCAGATTCAGAATATTTCACTTTAATTTGGGTCACCTTATTTCCACATTACTTCGTGCAATGAAACAAACTCCTTTACATCCTCTGCTCCTTTTTCCTTGTTCGCGACATTCACGAATCTCCTTTAAAAAATGTGTTATAACGTGAGCCACTCACTCGCTCCAGCGCTTCATGATGCCTCCGTTCTTTTTGGCTCGGAGCGTATTACTCGCCGATTCCGAGAGCGGCTCGATCTCACACGACAGGTTATAACTGTATCCAAAAAAGAAAAATGAAACGAAATATGTGCAATAAATACTTCAAACTATAAAGTATGAAATGATCAGTGTGGTCGGCACCTCTCTGCCTCTGTGAGCTTCTCCACAGCTCCGAACCACTCCCTGAAGTGGTTTTCCTGAGTGAAGCTGTAGTTGTTGGAGGCCAGCTGCAGCAGTTTGATCTGAGCGATGACCTCGAACTCCTGAAATCACAAAATATTACAACGTATAATCTTTGTTTAGTTCCGCCCGGATAAAGATTAGTCCTCGCCATATTCATTACTGTAATGTACAGGGTTCACAGTAGTCAAATGGAAGGCTAAATATTTTTAATGACACAAATGCAGCAAATCTCTGTATTTATCTTGTCTAAATATTTGCAAGCATTAGAATGAGCAGAAAAATCTAGTAACAGTTAGATAAAGTCAGACAAATGGGAAAAATTAGTAACTTTAGGGAAACGTTTGCTCACAAAACTTGCAATTGAATGTGTTTTCGTATTTCTGATGGATTTATGGCATTAAAGATCAGGCAGTTTCATCGTTTTGGAAAAAATTTAAATGTAATGCCTGCAGGAAACAAATGCAATGCTTTTCAATGACATGTAAAGCCTTAATTTTGGCACAATTAATTTAATAACTTTTAAAAGCCAGCGGAGACAATGTGTAACTTGTTTAATCTCGATTTAGTCGAAACCAGTGTTAATTTTGACAACATATTTTAATGTAGTTTTAGTCTTAGTCTAAAATAATTTAAGTAATCGAGATTTAGTAAAAAAGAAAAGAAAAATCTCTTAAATTCTAGTCTAGTTTTAGTCGACTTAAATTGTACATTTTGTTGACTTTGCATTTATAATATTTATTATGATCATATTTAATCAAGGTCCTCTGCTTTATGGAGTTTCTCCCACATGAACAAAGCTCAGTTCCTTTTGAAAGAGCCTTATATCATTTAAATTCTCTGCCAGATTATCATTGAAAAGGAGAGACTAAAATCATCCAAACTTCTATTTTTATTTAGTCTTATTTTAGTCGATGGAAATTTTAGTCATAGTTTTAGTCTCACAAAAAACTTTTAATTTAGTTTTAGCCCAATTTTAGTCGACAAAAATATTACTTTGACTAAAATTAAAACTAAATATTTTAGTCGACGAAATTAACACTGGTTCCAACATAATCTCTATTTTATAATACAAACCTTTCGTCTCTTTTCGAAGTTGATGAGCCCATTCTGCAACAGAAAGAAGATGAATGAATTCTAAAGTTTACGCGCAAGTCTTTTCTGAGATGGAATGGAATATACTTCTGTGTAATCTTTCATGGCAGTGTCCATCATGACGAGGTCGGTCAGAAAAGTGCCCAGGTACGGGATAGTCCCCTGCATCACGCCCTGACCATCACAAAGCACAGAATTAAGCCGCATGTCAAATCCTGAGCGTGTGATACAATAAAGTTGGAGATGTTCCAGTTTTCTCCACCAGAGGGAGTAACAGAGCTATACCATCTCCAGCGAATTCTCCGTAGATCTACTTTGTGTAAGACTTGGTCCCAAAAGAATAATTAAAGTCTCACCAAGTCTCTCTGCTGCTGGTGTCGCCGCTGAGCCCGTTTGGGGTTGATTTCTAACGTGGCAAACTTTGACGTCCCCTCCTAGAAATGACAACAAGAAATTAATAAAATAATACTTTAGTTTGCTTCAGGTCAGCCGATTTCAACTGGAGTCGGAGTGTAGCCAAATGTATGTTTTGTATCAAGAAAAATAGAAAAACACAGGCAGCAACAATGGAAAAGTTGTATTGGTGTTACATGAATTTACCTTTTTACAAGTATTTGTGTTTGCAAAGATTTGTGCTGCATTCCATATTAATAAAGTAATGGAGATATTCAAATGTAAAAAAGTGGAGTTATCAAGCACGCAGAAGCATTTGAAAACTACTGCACGTTAAACATATTTACCATTAGTGACTAAATAAGTTGTTCCATGGCTCTTTGCTCTACTTTTTTTACATATTGTTTTTTGCCTTTGCTGGTTTATGGAAATGCTCCATTAGAGCGGATCTATACGGTAACGTTTACTCTATAACAAGATTCATTTATAACAGTAAGTCAAATTTGGTTATTATAATTAGGGCCCGACCAATATTTCGTCCGATATCTCCGGAACTTTAACTATAGGCCAATGGAGAGAATAAAAATAAATAAATAAATACATCAAATTAAATTACTTAAAATATCGGCCTATACAGTATATCGGCCAACCCCTTGATATCGATTTCGGACCCAAAAATCTATATCGGTCTGGCCTAATTTTAATGCCATCCCGGTTTTGTGGAAATGTTGATCGTATTTAAAGTAAATTGGACCCAATAGGCAACTTTTGGATAAAAATGTACGGAACAGAAAGAAAAATGATAGAATATCTGAGTTAAACCTGAAGTGGAGCATGTTTTGGACCATATCTTTTGTTGAACTCTATTCCCATCAATTTAACAACTTTTAACATTTAAGTTGTGTCCATCTTGTTTTCTACATAACCAGAGAAGCATTTGGAAAAAAATCACTCCGGCATTGGCCAATATAAACAAACTGACTCTAAAGCCCTGGAGCGCGTAGGAGAGCGTCGGTGATTGTAGAGGTCCGGCTGATGTAACACAGTGAGGGGTCATCCTAAGTTTTTTATCGTCGGTTTGTAAAAGTCCTGTGTTCGACGCAGATACAGAGCTACGGCAGACGCCCAACAAACTGACGGCTTATCATGAGGTCACAGTGCGGTGTGTTCCTTTATGTCACGGAATCCCTTGAAGAGAGATCTGATAAAGCGGAGTACGACGCTGACGTCCCATGAGGCTTCTACAGACGGAGGCGAGAGGTCATGACCAGCGAAATGCCTTGAGCTGCTTGAGGAAAATTAATGCCATTATAAAATCAAGTCATAATAAAAACTCAACAATAATGGTTTCTTATATTAACGGGTCTCAGTTAAGTGGCTTTTTCCTGCATTGGACGCTATTTTGACCATTCAAAAGACATAACTATCATAACTCTTGGGGTCATTCCAGCGCAAGGCTTCAATTTCAAGTCGAGCCAGAATGGATTGAAGAGCTTCCGCCATTGCCAAACTACAACCAGCAAAACCAGCACAAATGCTTGATGTCACCTACAACACCCGCTTCCCCCACTCGCTTAATGGTATGTTGAAATTCAACCGATGTAACGCGGCCACTGAAATCAGACCCAGACGTAACATATCCCAGTATTGAAAAACGGTGGCCTAGTCCTTTTGTCTCCAATGCAAAAATCTTGAAATTTCTTGAAACAGCAACATTCTATCAAACAGAGGCATGAGGGGAAATTTGGATATTCAAAAAACTGTGTACTGTACTGTAGCCAACCCTGCAGTTAGATGTGTTTTAGACCATCCTTTTTGTATTGTCAACAAACTTGTGCAGTTAAAATAGTTTAGCAACGCCGTTAGCTTCGGAGAAATGTACATTAATGCTAGTTGGAACAAGGTTTAATGACTTTTATTAATGCTTCTTAATGCCCCACGGAAAGTCTTGTTTATGTGGTAATCCACGATTCTCAAATCCTTTTATCAAACAGAGTAAAAATGTCACTTTGTACTTCTATCTTTATCTTTAAGAAGGTCTTTTGATAGTGTACTATGTTAGGTTAATGATAAGGCAAGAAGATGAAGCATAATTTCCAGACCAAGGTCTCTGCTACAACCCTAGTTGCATCCCTTTTGTGGCCTTTGCGCACACAGTGTGTGTTTTCGGTATTTTGTAAAAGAAATTTGTGGAAACCTACAAAGCGTAAAGGTTTCCACACATTTCTAAACACAAAGCCTTTTTATTGACGGTGAACCAGGAGTTAGTTATATTCCTTTAAATTATTGTGACAGTATTGCTCGCTGAAAGTTGTGAAATGTTTATAAACTCATCCCAGTGAAGATATGGGATGTTAGAAATGGAATGACTTTGGACCACATTAAACAATTTTTACTCTTTCATTGTGAGCAAAAAATAAATAAAATTATATCGACCTTCAAAGCAGACTTCAGAATTGGAATAAACTGTTTAGTTTCTTGTGACGGTGAAATGAGTAGTTGTGAATAAAGCATCCTGAATCTCCTGCAGCTGCATCTGAAGTCTTGAAAAGAAAAAGTGCCACATTGTGTTCAGAACTATCAGCATAAAGCTATGGGTATGATTTTAATAGACCTTGGCAAAAAAAACGAGCTACGGATAGTCTCATGGTTTACTTTTTGTGACGCTTTATCGTTGTCCGACTATTATTCATCCAAAAACATTACCACAAATCAGAACGTATTGGAGAAATCAGCCTAAAAATAAAGTTCATATCTCACCTTGACCAGCAGCTCTCGACTCAGGGAGTAGTTATTGTCGTCGGAGAAGATTTCCGACAGTTCGCGGAACATTCGGAAACTTTCCCTGTGGACAAACAGAAACGGCGGCCATGTTGAGATTCATTCAGGGAAATCTACAACAGCCTGCCTTGTATTTTTGAAGTTCACTTGCCGTGACACTTCGTCCCAGGTCCTCTTGAGGCGGTGGATGGAGTTACACTGAAGCGCCGATAAAATGGCCCTCAGCGACGAGAAGTTCTTAAGAATCCGACACTCCTGAACACACCACAGAACAAACAGACGTGTTCAAAATGATCGCTCTCTCTCGCTGACTAATTTTCGAGTCCTTTCACACCGTGGACATACAGAAATGTCAATATTCTACTGACTAATCAGGTGATAAAGTACAGAGAATTGAGCTGTCAAATATTATGTACATCATCATCAGGATGATCCAGTCTCGCTTCCTTTGGCTGCTGTCGATCAAAAGAGGCTGCAGAAGAATCAACTTGGTTAGCTAGTAGCTCTGCTGTTGCTATAAACTAACTCACACGTGTCTCGTGCAGTGAAAACTACAAACCTTTCTGTGACTAGAAACAAAACGTTCTCAACTTTACCAAAACCCAGTCCAGTCAATAATTTAACTTTTCTACGACGATACAAATTATTCTCACCACTAGCAACAGGTGTTGGATTATGTCATGGAAATTTCATTCCATCGCAGAGCGGGTTGAGGCAGTAAAAAAAATTACCTCCGCTCATTGCCGTGCCCGTGGAACATTGTATTGAACCATGTGTAATTGTAACATCTTTTAATGTAAATATGAGGCGGGTTTTCATGAAACATGCAATGTTTTGCAGCTTGTGATTCAGAGAATACATTTATGTAGCTGAATAGGGAGAATCCCCATAAAATGCCTCTCTGCTGCCTCTTAGAGATTTATATCTTGTTGCGATGAAGCTGAAATGTAATAATGGAGTACCGTGATGCTTATCAGCACTTTTAGTATCTATGTGCAGTTACATAAAAACATAATACATATGCTGTATATAAAATATAAAAAAATCGCAAATTGACTTGCAAACGCAATATCTGTCTGAAAAATGACTAGGGTTAGGTTATTAGGTTTTTTGTGAAAATCGTCCCTAGAAGGTTTTGTGAGAGCCAACTTCCTCCCCTTTCATCCTTTGTTAATGGGGAAAATCGGTAAAGAGCCTTTAAACAGGACTGCACTAGGTGTTTTGCTTCGTACCCGTGCGACGTCGATCCATCTCTCCAGCAGCCGTGCCCTCTGCGTGTACTTCAGGCCGGGGTTGCTGAGGCAGGTCGTGATCACACAGTTGGTGACCGAGTTGAACTGAGCCACCGTCGCGCGGATCGTCGGCGCCAAATGCTCCTTGCCCTTTTTGTCCCTTTGAGACCAGATCCCACCCAGACAGTGGTACGGCACCACCTTCTTGAACAGGTCCTGAGGGAGAGAGAGCGTTAAGAGTGAAACACGGGGAGTATTTGTCTGACAAAACGAATATCTCCCATTTACTTTTGCTATTATCACTGTGGACATTTTAAACACACTGGGGAGCATAAACCTTTTAAAGGGAGGATAGGTTGCCTGCACTCTTGCTTGTTTTAAAACGACTCAATCTCTCACCTGTCTTCTTATCGTTCTATGTAGGAGTTATTCACATTATATGTATTTTTGTTCCTGGACCCCATCTGTGCACTACATCACCTTTTTTAAGTTTTTATGAGCAAAAACACATTACCCATTTCCTTTATGTTATATAAGTGGTCAAAACGTCAAGCCTGATTATCTCAGAACTAATCAAAATGCAGATAGAACCTTATGATTCAAAGGTAATGTTTCTATCAGAGATAAAAATGCAAGTCAGTGGCATACTTCATTTGAAAGATCTAAACTAAAAAGGAGGCTTGCACTAGCAATAATTTGGCACAAAAAAAATGTATAGGTGAGAGATGCTGAGAGTATTTTGATAAAAGGGATTTATTTGAGGGTTAATGTAAACTGTTTGTTGTCAAAGGATCTGGCAACCCAAAGTATAGGGCTCATTCTGCCTTCTGAACCAAAACAAAATATGTCAAATGTTTCTGTATAAGTAAATAAATCAACATTACGATTCTTAACAGTTTCTTTATTACTTGATTTGAACATAAATATGTGTATCTTCATACTGAGGGTATTGTTTGTAAAATAATAAGCTGCTATAAATCTTGCAACTCTGCAGTTTGATGCTGTGTCTCACCGCGTCCATGAGCGTGAACTGCTCGGCCACCATTATGGGGTCGAACGACAGGAAGCTGAACGCCGGGAGCTCGTCCTCGAAGCCGCTCTCCTCCTGCGTCGCAAACGGACAGCCGATGTGATCCCCTGGAAACACCGCGGCAAAAACACGTTTTACAATTATAGTCGTGAAAAAGAACTGAAATCCTGATTAGAACAATCTACGTAATGCAGTGTTTATCTCATCAGCCAAGACATTATGACCTCTGGCAGATGATACAAATGTCGACCTCCATCATGTGTTGTTGAAGTTTATGTGTTGGAAATGGGGATAAAGTCAAGGATTTGAGTTTGATAAATGGTGATGGATGGACAAATAGTTCAGCATCGACTACGGTCGGTATGTTTGAGACCAGTGATTCTCAACTGGTACGGTTCGTCAGGACAGTAAAAAATGTGACTTCGACTTATAATGTAATATTGCCTTTTCCGCAAAAATGTTTGTTGAATATGTATTAAATAAGCTAAAAAGCTGAAATTCTGGTAAAAACAACTCGATAACAGTAATTTTAATAGTCTCCAGTAGTGATTCTCTACTTTTTCTCAACATAAATATTAAAAGAAATGTTTTCTGGCAAAGGCTCATGACTCATGACTGAAAATGGTTCCGCGCCCCAGAACCACTGCTTCAGACTTAAGGGGTGTTCCAGAAATGCCGCAACCCTGGGGTTCATACAGGTGGTAGAAAGTCAAATTGGCGTTGTAAATCCATTTTAATTCCCACCACCTAGAAAAGCTTTTATACAACAGATCTTTGAATATTTCATGTAAATGTGAGGAGAAATTTTGATATGCAAAAAGAATTGGGCACATAATTATGCACTACTTTAGCCAAAACTAAAACTGAATGCTATTCTTTTCCAAGAAATGTTTATTTAATGTCGGATTGAACACTTTTTAATGACATTTAGTGACTTTGAATGCTTTTTAATGTCCCGTAGAATCTCTTGATCAGTATCAAAGGAGCTGTAGTCCTGATTTAGTTGAACTCTTGTCATCAGACATGCAAACACATACATAGTGAAAAAGGTGACAGTTCACGAGGCTGCGGCGGTATGTGCGGTTTGCGATGTCTCATATTGTTCATGGCCCTCAGTGATGTGTCGTTTGAGCGGGGTTAGTGAGTAGACAGGCAGCCGGTGGATGCAGGCGGCTGTTACGCTGCCCAGGTGAAGTGAGCGAGCGAGTGCGGGGCAGCGGGGCTCAGCCTGAAACTGGAGGCTCCTGTGGCCACGGGGAAATGGTATATTTGGCGTAACAGCACCAGTGAACTTTTACAAGTCTCAGCCAGTGCATAGTTTATTTACACGTTACACGCCATAAAGTACGTACATACATACATACGGATCTTCACGATTCACGTGACTAGTATTTTCCGAGGTATTTTCAAAACGCCGAATTCTGCCGAAAGGCGACAGATTTGCATGTATGTGTCATTCATATTACTGAAAAAGTCTAGTGTTTGAAAAGCCTCTTTTTATTTTTTTGTAACTCATTTGTGAAGCGCTGGTAAAAATTTCATTAATAATTTATAAAACAATTACAAAGCTTTATATGCTGTTTCTATAGAAACTGTGCATAGTGTTAAGGTTAGGCACAGTGAAGTATCCGGTGGTTATACTTTGATGCCGGATCTGATAGGAAAGACTCTAAATATTTTCTTATGGAGTCGTCTCATGGTCCCAGTGTTCAGCTCGTGTATCTGTCCTGTGATGTGTCTACGGGTTCCCCTGTGCATCTGTCCTGTGGCCTTTCTACGGGTTCCCCGCGTATCTGTCCTGTGGTGTGTCCTTGGTACCGTCGGTGTCTGGCTCACACTGCTGCCGTCGGAGGAAGTGGGCGAGCAGGTTCCGGGCACGTCTCTCCAGGTCGGAGCCGGGGAAGTGCAGGTGCAGATAGGCCAGCAGCTGGTGTAAAGACTCGTAGTTTGGAGGGCTCCAGAAGTCCTCCGAGTACTGGTCCAGCCACGCGCCCAGGATCGAAGACACCGTGCTGAGGAGAGGACAGGGTCATCATGTGACACATGAAAAGGGCAGGTACGACACGCGCTGTACTCTGCGTCAGGGGCTTATGTAGTATCAGTCTACTCTCATCAGGTTTACGCCTGTGTGTGCGTAGTGTACTCGCTGCCTGCAATAGCTGTGCAGAGAATCTTTTTGGCTAATTTCCTGTTGGTCAGTGTAGGGTAACGACTAATTCCTGTCCATATTCAACTCAAATCTAAAATAGAATAGGAGAATAACACAACAAATACACTATTGGCCTATTGGGTCAATATTGGAGGTAGAACTTGGCATCTACATGTACGTATAATGATACTGAACCGATACCTGTTCTGACTCTCACCATTTAAAAAAACACAACTTTCACCGACTAAATCTCAATTGTTTCTTTGATCGCTGCACAAAAAGCAGTTTTCTATGACCCTCTAACAGTTTTAGCGCTGTATGTGGGAGCAGATCTCTTCAGGTTTAGTGTTGATCTGAACCACCTGGACTCTTGTGCCTTTCCTCGCTCTCCTTTTATCTAATTTCCCTCCCTCGTGTTTGTCCAAGATTCTCGCCGCAGATTTATTAGGCCCTTATCAGTGGGAGGACTGCGTTTTCTCAAACCTTGGCGTCCATCTCATAGAAATCCTACGCTGGATCCACTCCCCACTCCTGCAGAGGTGTGGGGGCAGCAGCGTGAGATTGTTTTTGGCAAACTGCACTGTTTATGTTCTCTCTCTCTCTCTCTCTCACCCGTTTGTGTTTTGTGGATTACAACAAACTTTGGAAAACTCCTACTCCTTACTCTAATAGGGATTTGCTTTTATTGTCTCAAGCTGTATTTATTTGGTCATCTTTTGTTTGTAATTTTGCAAATCATAATTTTCCAACTATTTTGCACATAGTTAACCAAGATCTTTTAATTTACATTTTAATGTATGTAATCAGTGTTGGGAACGTTACTTTAAAAAAGTAATTAGTTATAGTTACTCACTACTTGTTCCAAAAAGTAACCGAGTTAGTAACTGAATTACTCTATAATGAAAGTAACTTGTTACCAGGGAAAGTAACTATTTGCGTTACTGTTAAAAAAAATTGCGATATATATCAAAGAATTTAGATTTTTTTAGGTTTTTTTTTAAGCAGTTTTCAAAAGTCATATTAACTGAATGAACTGCATGGGGGGTAGAGTGTTATATATAATTAAAATATAACACATTTACATTTACAATCACAAAACATGGTGGTCATAAAACAACCCTTTTCCCCACTGGAATTAAAACGCTTTCTCAAACAAGTAGGTTTTGAACGGTATTGACCAGTATTTGCGTCGCTGTTTTATTAATGTAGGAATACGGCCGTATTCAAAGAGAATGAGGAGGAACAGGAGTAAAAGAAACATGCGCACAGGCATTGTGCATAAAGTCTCTCCGTTCATTCATCAGGCAAAACGTAAAACAATCATCAGCAAATATAAGGCTAAATGCCCTAACAGAAACTTAGCGGCCTACAGTCTCTCTGGAGTGGAGAGCGGGGACAGAGGAAGAAGAAAATGCGCTGAGAGAGAGAGAGAGAGAGAGGGGGGAAGACGTGTCTCCACCGATTCTGCATCTTTGGGTTAAAAATAAGATCCAACACTAGATCAATGATCACCAACTCGATTCTCCCCCGCGGCCGCACCGCGCTGTGGCGATGATGAGCCGCGGGTCGGGGACACACGTAGTTTTTGGAGCAGAGAGCACGAACTCTGCGCACACAGGCAGCGTGAGTCTCCGTGAGACTCCGCCCACCCTCTCCCCTGCTCCTGCTGCGTGAGCAGACACACAAATAACGGCGTTACCTAACGCCGTTATTTTAAACGGCGTTATTCCCAACACTGTATGTAATAGATGTAATATTAGAGTAAATCAAGAAGTAAAGCAGTGTAGAGAGCATACGTACTTCCTGAGCTCGATGCACTCGTCCTGGGAGACTCTGTGGGCGGTGACAGGCACATTCTGGAGCTTGGCATATCTGAGAAACACACAAATAGTCGTTTAAATTATGAGCTGTGACTCTGTATCCCTTAGACTCATTAAGCGCTTAAAGGTGCATTAAAATGATCACTGTGTCATTCGTTCAGTCACCATGAGACACACTGAAGGGACACAACATTCTGCTGAAGATGTGACTTATCAAATCAAGACCTTAAAGGTGATTGCAATCATACAGAAGTGGACGTCCTGGAGGGTTGGTTCAATGTCACAGTTTATGAGCGGTATAGAATTTTAGAAAAAAGGAAACTTTTCTGGTAAATTATGTAAATTTAGTCATGTTAAGCCTGGTTTTAGTTGAGATTAAAGTTTATTTCATGTTCATTATACATTTATGACAAAGGAGAAGGGAACGTTCCATTGAACACTAGACCCAATGGTTCAGTATGGTTGCACGCCACTCATACCGCTTTCATACATCCAGTGACTTTGTCAATGAAGAAATTAGACATCCCTAATCTCTCTTTCCCTCTCTTTAATCCACACACCCCATGGTACTGACTTTATACTTTGTACTAGTATCATTTATGTGTCTTGTCTGGTTGTATGAGGGGGACGGACTAGGTTTTTTTTTTTTATGCATTTGTAAATATTGTACAGGTGTGATTGTGTGTTGGGTTGGCCGTTACCCTGCCACGGACTGCAGATGTAAATTAGTCTTCAGTCTAAAATTCTGGTAAATTGCATGAAATGGCAACGTTTATGTTATAATTGTACATAAAGGAGAAAAGTCACGCATACCAAAAAGAAGAGGCAAAACTTTCAAATATTCAAAAACAGCATCGCACACTCATTTTGTACATGGTAACTTTGAAAATCGCTGAACAGTTTTATTATGACAATAAAGGCACCGTAAACTTAAAAAAAAAAATCAAAAATCAAGCCAAAGGACACAAAGTTCAGCACAACACAAACCGCAAAATACTGCATCTAATGTTTCTCACTCCACTCCTAGCTACAGACAAAATAAGTTTCTTCAACAATTCTCAGAAACACAGTTCTGGCAGAGGGGGCTGTAGCCCCAGGCACTGATAATATAAAGTAAGTGTGAGCATGTCAAGTGTATTTTAAAGGTTTAACTGAAGCAGATAAGATGTTCCATTCCATTGCTGAGATGCAAAATCTAGCAACCAGCAATTGCCTCCCAGCAGTCCGCTACAGCAAGCACTGTGATGCAATCTCGACAGTGAGTTCAGACTGTGTTCCATTCTATTGTACTTTAAACTATAACTGTCACTCACCCTCTCATACATATGTCCCATACAAAACCAGGATGTAAAGTACCTGTTGAGCAGCAGGTCGAGCACTTGTCTCGTGGTGGCGAACGACCGGTACGTGCAGAGGAAGATGGTGACATAGGTGGAGTCTCGGACTTTGAAGGCGGTCACCATGTACTCCACCAGCCGCTCCAGGGTCCCCGCTTTGATGGTCCGCACTTTACACGTCTCGTACAGACTCAGCGCCGCCTCCGAGTCCACGCCCAACCACCGCTGCCCCTTACTGGCCGAGTGGTGGAGCTGCACCTTCCGCAGCGTGATGGCGAAGACCGCATCCTCCTCCGCCTCCTCCCCGATCTCCTGAGTGGAGCTCTGGAAGAGAGAAAGACTTGGAGGTTAGGCATGGCTTAGACCTGGTTCACTCAGAGTTTACTCCAGATTTCTTGCAGGACTGGACTTGGTTTGACTTTTACTTTTAGAATAGTGTTAAGTACAGTTTTATCACAGGATTGAAATTACCTTTGTAGGTTAACTTTGTCTTGTCTACAATACAAGTTGCTCAAATTAAATTAATTGATTGCCCATTCCAAAATTTCAACAAGTTAATGTTCAAGAACTAACTAGTTTCTCCATGATTAAACACACAAAATCATTCATTCAAAGCGGGAACTGAACGTTTTCCATCCCTCTGTCTCCGTACATTTTCTGCAATCCCCAAAGAAAGACTGCTGTGAAAAACTAGGGATGCACATCGTTTCATTTCTTTCATTGATTTGGGTCTTTAATTCATTGGTTTCTTTAGCAAACCAGTTTCATTATTGTCCAAAGACACATTATAAGCTTGTATCCTAAAAACAGATGTTATGTTTTCTCCACCAACCAAAATTCTCGACCCTTCCATACAACACGATTAACAGTTTCTTTTAGTCGATAGAGCCCATGATGACAATTCACCAATTGACATCATTAAATACAAACACCCCCAGTTACAGCTTTATATTTTGACGCACGACTTTGGAGTTTTGAAATGCACATTTGTGAAACCTCATGTAAAACGAACAGTGGCTGCATTGACATCGGCTAATTCAGAAAAGTCAACTGGTTCAAACTCAGATCATATGAGTGAATCAAGGAGAAAAGGGGACTGTCAACAACACGTTCAAAAGAAACCCAAACTACGGAGCCTCAGAGGGATATAACTCGATGTAAAAACGGTAAATAAAGACAAGAGACAAGTTGAAAGCAGATAACCTCAAAAGGATCGTTCATTGTCCCTTTTGACCAACTCTACTGGTCCTAATGATGGTCTAGTCCTGGTTCAGTCCTTCCAACGCCCTCTCATTGTGTACTATGTCATTTCTAAGCCTCTAGTTCCCCAGAAAACCCTCTTATTACGCGAGTGTAGCTTTAAGATCTCTGTTAGATAGGATAGAGTGGCCTCCCGTTAGTGCTCGGTTTGTCTTACAATCACGGTTTCGTCCTTGTTCGCCCTCTCTGCGACATGTGCCGCTCTTGTCTCTTTCGCAGTCATGTGACCAAACAAACGGGGCTAATGTTTCTGCCACAAGCCGCGGCCTGTGTTGCTGTGTCCTCATCAAAGTCCGACGAGCCCAGTGTGTCCAAGCAGCAAACCACAAAACAATCTTCTACAGTGTCTAATTCTATTTAGCTAGATTGAATTCTAGTCATCGATTGATCTAAGTAATTGTGCGTTGCAGTCTTGGACAGAACAGATCTCGACAAGATAGAGCTTATATGCCTGGGCGGCACAGCAGCGCAGTGGTTAGTGCTCTCGCTTCACAGCTAGAAGGTCCCGGGTTCGATTCCGTCCCGGAGTTTGCATGTTCTCCCCGTGTTTGCGTAGGTTTCCTCCGGGTACTCCGGTTTCCCCTACCAACAAAAACATGTACAATAGGCCAGGATGAATGATGTGTGTGTGAATGCATGGTGGTGGTCAGAGGGTCAGGGGAAACTGCCAGTGTTTCCCCTGACGTAGCTTATCACCACCGAGTATGGAGTGAATGTAAAAATGCTCTCATGTAAATCGCTTTGTGAAAATGTCTGTGAAAGGCGCTATATGAATAAAGATCTTCTTCTATATCAACCTCAGCTCAAAACAAAAACAAATGCTTTCCAAGTTTCCACTTCAGTATCATTACAAACTAAAATCTTCCATTGTTCTCATTCAAGCTCCCAAACTAGGTGATGTTTCTGGGACCTGGTGTTACCTCTTCTGAAGGGCACGACAAACCAATAACAGAAACAAATGGTCAGCCTAGGGATACACCAATCCGATACTGGTATCGGATCCAATACTGGAAAAAAAATCGGGTATCGGCTACAAACATCCATGAACACTTGGCTCTCAGTTTTAAAAACACATCTTTCACCAACTGAATATCAGTGATTATGGACATGCGGTAACTCATTTTGAAGGACAGAACCTGGGGAATTCAGTCTCCGGGTTCGTTTAAACCTCCACAAATGTATGTTTGATTGGCGTGCAAAATGCCGCAGCAAGCAACAGTATGCTAAGGATAGCAGCAGTATACTAATTAATGCTAACGTCAAGTAATCAAAGCTGGGACAGAAACTATGATTGGATCACCTAAAGTAATACAAAAAAAAATATTGGACACTGCTGAAAAGGACAAGAGTTTGTATTTTAGTTTTTGAAATAACTGATCTAGTTGTTATTAATTATGCAAACTAAATGTATAATGTATTTACATGAATTCATTAGATATAATTGATATGTAACCTCTCGTTTGCAAAAGATGATGAGACTTGATCTTGCAATGAAGTAAAAGAGGACGATTCACCGTTTCACTCAGAGAAAGACACTTTTAAGGAAGTCTCTTGACATAGTTTAATATCGGATATCGGCAAATACGCAAACCCCCAGTATCGGTATCGAAAGCAAGCAAGCCGGATCGGTGCATCTATAGATCCGCCCAATATAAAGCAGAGGACGAAGACATGGCAAATGACTACTAAAAAATAAATTAAATTAAATTAAAAAAAATCACACAGAAGACTGCGAAACCGCGCCACCTCCTGCCAAAATCAACAGCTGAACAACTAAACTTTCAATTACAGGTAAGAGATGTTATAAAGTTTGTTCTAAATGATGCAAGATTTAAAAGAGTCTCATGTAACAAAATTGTTCGATTAATAAAAAGTTTTGCTTTTGATATAGGCTCCAAGCAGACTCCCAGACGCTCCTGCTTTTGAACAGAAAGTAGGAGTAGCTGGCTGGTCGTGCGAGAGAGAGTGGGTGGAATTGGAGTAGTTTAGAAAAACACGTTCAGAACTGCGTGCGATTCATATATATATATATATATATTAGATTCTTTATTGTCCCTTGCAGGAATTTGTTGCCACAGCTTGTCAAGTTAACACCGTCACATTCAACATTTAACACAAAAGGGGTGCACAGAGGTAAACAAAGATAACTTTAAACATGGTCTAACCGTTCTCTTAAATGTTATTGCACCTGGACAAGCTCAAAATGTGCGCTGTGAGCTGAATCTTGGTTTTGAAATGGTGATCTCAAACCTAATCACAATTACAATACTTTTCAAGACGCATTTTCCCCAGATTGTGCAGCTCTGTACTTGAACACACTCTCTGCCTTCAAACTCCCACAGCCTGCAGCCTGTCCTGTTTACTGTCTGCTCCATCAGTGCCCCTGTCGTTACCATGGAAACTCCCTGTAATAATGTGCACACTGTGGGAAAATCTGTTGCAGCAATAGAAGATCTATTACAGTGGACACAAGGCAGGGCAAAATAAATACAACTCATCTCTAGTTTGGAAGGTCAAGCTCGTTTGTAGCTGGGTTTTCTTCTTTCCTCTGGGTTAGTCAAGATCTGTTTCAAGTAGTTGCGATGAAATGAGCTGCTAATCCCCACTTTAAAAGACCGATCTAGTCTTCGAACTTTTATTTAATCATTGATCCGGCCAAAATACATGAACAACTGGCTCTTTAAACGGGTCCGGCAGTAGAAGGATGTCAACAGGACATGGGGAGGAGTGATCTCACTGTGGAGAAAGGGAAAGCTCTGGACAGCTGCAGACACGCACAGCCCTCGCGCACAAACCCCCGAGCTCTGGCGCTATCGCCTCACGAGCGGGGAAAGCATCCAGGAATCAATGCGACAGTACAAGCGCCTCATTCAGGCCGAGCTGCTTTTAAACATTAACGAATTCTGGGAGGAAGGACCTGCTGCTGTTTACGATTTGCTTCAGTGGCAGCAGTAGCTGATCGATATTTAGTCACCAATGTAGAACTAAATCAGGGGTAACCAGAAACATAATAAATCTGAAACTTGGGACGACGCCAAAATGTGTTTAACTGTAAGAAATGTCAGTATATAATATCAGTCTCTATAATATGAGAAAAATTGCAATATTCGAAACTATTGCAACATGTTGACTAAACCCTTTTAACGCAGGCTGAAATGGAACTAAAATGGAAAAATCACGCTCAGAACTAAACTTTTGCTCATTGTTGCGTTGCATTTTTTGTTTTGGGGTGCGTTCTATGTATAGGCATGTTTAGCACACACAAATGTCATGTCAATACTTTCATTTGTTCGATACCATTAGTACCTAAAAAAAAATTCCCATAAACATACTGGTATCGTTTAACGGTACCGGGTCCTACTCAAACCAAGCCGTTAGCATGTAACATGAAGCTAACGTAAACAATACGGATAGCATTCGCCATTATTTATGCATTTACAGCCACTTTGCTCCTGTCAATATCTCTGTATCTGTACTTGGTAGAAAGTACATCCATAGTTCAGCTTTTTTTTTTAAAGTAGTGGTGGAGAAGTAGGTGAAAAACAAGACATTCTCGCTTTGTTTTCCCCATTCTGTCAGCTTCGAACGTGACCATTTGATGCCATCTGTGTAGGCTAAATCCTTAGCTCGGGTATGTAATCCTGTCCAACTCCAACTTTAGATCCTACAGATGGGTCCCTGGGCCTCAAACGCAGAGGGCAAATTAAGTACTTGTCCTGAACCTTACTGTACTGGTTTGTCGTAACCTTCGCTATCACAGTATTCTCTCTCACACCCTTAATCTCCAGGCGACACGTGTTATTGAACCTGACGACTGAACTAAAGCGGCGTCCCGTTTCGGAGAGGACAGACGGAGCGGGACAGTAGGCTCTGCGGAGGTAACATTGCAGTCTGACATTTCATTTGTGCCGAGTTCACTGCTATATTTAAAACACGGCCCATATTAAAGACCGACGCGAGATTCTAGGCATTACGATTGGGATTCACATGAGCGGAAGGAGTAAGTGAGGACAGGAAAGTACACCGGAACTGAAAGATTCGCAATTAGCGAAACTGAAGCCAACAAAAACATACTGACCAAGTTACTGGCTCGAGATCCTGGGGTGGGTCAAATGCAGTGGACACCTTTATAATCCCACATTATACTTTGACGGATACATCTGTTGGGCTTTCAAAACCCCGATATGAATATGTTTTCACTGCCATCTGGACGCGGTTATGAACATAACTCTTGGGGCAGACCGAGTCCAAACATTTGTAAAAAGTTACTCCCCAAAACGTCAACCCTGACCCACTTTAGCAGGAAGCGTGATGCCCATGTTTGGATTTTGGATGTATTAGAACAAGACGTGATTATCAAATAAATAGGGGGAACAATGGGAAAAATGTCACATGAGGGTAGTTTGTTGACTTCTTGAAATAAATCTAGGGTTTTGTGGACTTGGTGTTGTAGTTCAACTTATTTACAGATTGATTAATCGCCATGTCCCGAGAGACGAGGCCTAATTACCGACACAGAGGAGCAAATTAAGTCCAAATCATCCATCAAATGTATGGTCAACAAACGAATCAATTATCCAAATAACTGTTACATGCTGCCCCAAATGGAACCATCCTCCTGACCGTCTATTAGGAAGGAAGGAGGGAGTTTCTAGTTCCAGTTATTTTCAAACTTCTAATTAAATTTATGCTCATTGAAACTCATTGAAGTAATGTCATATTCCTGCATATAAACGTTAACTATTGTAGCGGTTGTTGTGGGCAACATGTGCCGAGTCCCTCTCTGGCTTAATCTAAACATGGATGAATGGGGAAACTCCCAGTCAAACCTCTCGGCAGCGACGACAATAGACACAAAAACTGGATTTTTATTATAGTAATAGCTTAGTAACCGTGTACAAACAACTAACAATTTAATTTACAAAATTTACTGGTCAAGTGGACTTACTGTTTTGTCCCCATTGGTAAATACTTTCTCAGTGTTTGACCCATTCTTAAACTAACAGCAGTGGGAGCAGCCATGAACTTGGAAACCTAGCTGCAGGATTAGCCTATTGTGCATGTTTTGTGTTAATAGGGGAAAGCGGAGCACCAGGACGAAAGTGAAAACAAAACCAGAAACTGGAAGGACAAATAATGATACTGTCTGTTATGGCTTCTAATAAAGCCTAGGCGGTAATTCAGCCTGGTTGACGAACACAGCATCATCAACCTCCAGCCAATGATCACTCCCGAAAGGTCCACACCTCCACATCAGCGTCAGAGCCGCACCTCCGTAGCAGCCAATCATCGCATCGGTCTCGCTTTTTAAGCGCCAGCAATCAAGACATGTTTGCTTCCCAGCTGTGTTGCGACCCGCCTCCACCCCATCTCCACCTCTTTCATCCTCGGCGCTACCCGAGCTTTCCCGACGATCTTCTATACCACCACCAGTGTCCAGGCTCCGGGGGGGAAGACATCCCTAACTCCAAGCTGTTTACCTACACTGACTTGTACATCGATGTCTACCGCCGGGGTCTGATCGCCAAAACTAATACACATGCCAATAAATCTTCCTAATCACTGCTTTCCTCTGTGTGAGTCATTTCCAGGTTGAAATGTTCTACGGCTGCGGCTACTACAACAAAGAATACATAAATATATTATCAATCATTGTTTTCGCATTACTAGGCAAGGCAAGGCAGTTTTATTCACATAGCACATTCCAAACAGAAACTTGCAATTCAATGTGCTTCACAGATGGCAAATAAGGAATTGCAATTCATAAAAATATAATAGGTGATTGAATATCCATATCACACAAGCCACATTATTTCACAAAATAAATGCAGAACATTTTTGCTTTGCTGACACAACGAAAACAAAAAGGCATGCTTCCGTTTTAGCCATGATCTGTGGAGTCCCCCAGGGGGGTCAATCTTGGGACCCCTTTTATTCAACTTGTACATGCTTCCATTGGGTCAGCTAATGAACAGCAATAATGTGTCCAAGTAAACACAAAACTGAGATCATTGTTTTTGCTGAGGCTAAAGCTAAAATCTGGAAGTCTTCATGAGGATGTGAGACAGGCCTCAACTCTGACAATGTTCAAATCCAGGCTGAAAACAGTTATTTTTACCCGTGAAAACGACAACTGAAAGCATTTTATCTGCACTATTTGCTTTTGACTGTAATTCATTGACTTGTATGTTGGTGTTTTATGGATTGATTTGATCTGCTTTCTTGTTCTTTTATGCAACTGTGAAGCACTTTGAATTGCCTTGTGTATGAATTGTACTCTACAAATAAACTTGCCTTGCTATGATTTTCCTGATTTAGCGCCGTTTAAGTCTTGTTTCATGACAATTTGATGGGAAAAACAAATACGTTCAAAGCAAAAAAAAATTTGTCACCATCTTCTTATTCTTAACCAAATTTAAATCCAGGATTACGCTAATGTAGCATGTCGTATTATACCATTTGGAATTATTGGATCCTGTTAAAGGACCCTTTCTCTTGTAACCTGACTGCAGGTTACAAGACTCCATTCACTGTCCTGCCTTTGCTGTAAGGAAGCACAGAGCTGTAGATTAAAGCTTTAGGGGCAGGATTACTTCGCATTGGGTAATTGTGTTAGGGCCTGAGGATTAGAAGGTGCTAAGGCAACGGGGCATTCAAAGACATGGTCCTGAGTGGGGCATAACAACTTCGTTCATTACCGCACAGGATTGGCAATGCTTATGTAACACACATTAGGTACACATGCTGTCAGTGCACTAAGACAGTGTGTTTATTGATTTGAAACCCCAAGTAAGAGCGATCTGATTTGTTTATTTTTCTGACTGTGCTTCGTAACATAATATTATAGTCGGCGAAATTTACAAAAACTAAAAGTATGACCATCTCATAAATGTTTGTCAAAGTGATATATTTCCAACAAAAACTTGACATTAATGATTAAGTCTCATCATATATTCTGTTGCCTAAAATAAACAGATGAAAAGAAGACACAAAACACAATACAAGCTTCCAAAGTGAAAGAGCCCTGTATAGTGCATATGATTCAAATTCAGTGCCACAATGAACAAATCTAGTGCTTTGTTTAAGTGGGAGAATCTCCATAAAGCATAAATAAACAATGTTTAACATAATTCCTTATACAATAGTTTTCACAATTGTAACATAATGAAATATTAAGCTGCTGTGCTCATACATTCTCCCTGTGCCCTGCAGCAGTGTTTCTAACTCAGTCTAGTTCCTATGATCTAATCTTACAAAAAAAGGAAAGACTTTCATGTTGCAGCTGCAAATATAACAAAAAATTACCTCGTGTTGATCTTGTTCAAAGCTGCTTTCCAACCAAAGTTTAAAAATATTAGTCGCGCGGTAACTAACGTTGATTTAAAGCTACACTACCCGATTACTCCAACAGGGTTAGTTAATGTATAGCCAATTACATGAGTGATATTTTATATTAATATTTCTGTAACACTGTAAAGTCTTTCTTCAGTAGTGATACTGTAATGTGAATAACAGCAAGTTACTGTAACAGTATTACTACTGTAATATGAATCACAGTAAGTTTCTGTAATATTATACAATAAGTTATTTTACAGTAACTTATAGTACCACTCAACCATCCCCCAGAATCCTTAGAGAATGACAATATTTTACTGTAATTGCAATATGCAGTCTAATACTGCTATAATACATAGTCCCATAGTAGAGACAAAAAAGAGGCACAAAATACGAATGACATAAATTCCAATATTTTTCTAACGATTTCAGAAGGTGCAATGCAGGCGTCACATCCGATTCCTCTGATAAAATATGTCACAGAAAGAGAAAGGTACAGGACCACAGTCAGAACATTCCATCAAACAGAAATTATATTCAAAACAAAAAGACAACGGGCAACTTTGGGGCAATTTTTGAATTTTTTGTTAACTTATTAATGCCAATTCGAAACCATTTTACTTATTTGATGACTTAATGCTTTTTACTGCTCCACGGAAACCTCGCATAGGTGCTGCTTAAAGTTTATAATCACCACACCAGACAATACAACAAATCACAGTGGGCAGGTCTGTAACCAAAACAATACGCTTTCATTTTGAAACGTACAATGATTCCGTAAACTAATCTGCGAACGATCAAGGCCTGACCTATCGATCGACAATAAATCTGCAGAGTTAAAGACGCAGGAGAAACGCATACAGGGATTAGATAAACACAACAAGGTTACATTTTGAAAACATGCACAATCATCAGAAATCCCCAAAGCTTGTATTTGAAAACGGCTTTAGGGCTGCAGTGGAAGCCGAGAGGAAATAGGCTTTTAATGCAGGATAACCCCCAGCTGTTGCCGATATCAATATAATTAATAATTCATGGAGGTTCATCTGGCCGTTCCTGTGTTAAAATGCACGGGAGGACTTGGTTTACCGTTCTCTTAGTGACCGAAATGAACAAAAATGGGAGAAGAAAACCCCCCCAAAAAAAGAGCAAGTCATCACTGGTGAAACAGTATCTTACAGCGGAGCGGAGCAGCGCCTGTCTGTCTGATATACGCTGCTGTATCAGAAGCTTAGCACGACTCAGCGTTTTTCACCGCATAAGCCGTTTAAATGACACCAACATGGTTTCAGTAAGAGCCGATGGGATTTACTACACACAGAACATGTCCTAGTTTAGGCACGATTCATTTTATAGGCTTACCATGTACGTAGTTGCAATCACAGCATTGGTCTGCAAAGTTCAGTCTTGGCTTCGTCCTGATTTAGACCATATTACATCTATGGTCATGGCAGAGTTCTAATTCACTACGGTCTACTAATAATAATAATCATTGGTCTTGATTATTTTCTTATATTTAAAAGAGGTTTACTACACAATTATAAAAGACCTGTTGCCTTGGTTTGGTTTATATTCAGTTCTCGTTTCAGTAAACAGAAAATATGTTTGGTCATGGCAAAGTTATATTTTGGTCTTAGATTGTTGTTGGGTTTATAGGTTAATAACATTGTCATTGGGTGTTAGTTGTGATTTTAGCTACCCTTCCTAAATCATTACTTATTAAGTACACTTCCATCGCTGGTTAAATCCTGGAAGAATGAAGTGCTAAATATATTGGTTTAGTTCTCTGTCTTTGCTTAATCCCGTTTACTTTTCTTGTATTTAAACCTAATTACTGGCTTTCTTCCTTATGTTACGTTTGCCTTGGTAAAGTTTGTATTCAGTCCTTTTTCAGTAAACAATGCCGTTAGATAATAGTAGTTGTAAGACTAAAATCTGTTGAAGTCTTGACCCTGTCCTGCTTCAGTCCTCATTTCAATATTTAATTCATTCCAGCTGTTGTTTTGGTTCAGTCCTCCTTTTTTAAAACCACTACATTGATCGTATAGCCTTGGTTTCAGCCCTGACATCAGTTCTAGGTCACACTTTGTCACAAATATTGATTAAAAAAAAAAAGATTATTATGGATATGTTCGTGCTTTTAGTCGAAGCTCGATTCGTCCCGGAGGCTAAAGCTAACGGTTAACGGTCACTGCATCTCGAGTAATTAACGGTTGAAAACATTGTTACGACACTTTCAATGACAAACTGTGTGTTTATTTCTATGATTTCTATCCAAAAATAACGCATTCAACAACTACCAGCCCTTCAGTGACATTTTATTCACGACAAAACGCGACCACTTTCCATTCCCTGAATCGCTGTAACCACGGACTTCCCTCGCTCCGCTTTGCCGCAGAAGACGCGTCTCTCCCCTGGCGTGACACTGCTGCCTCCCCCCCCCCCCCTTTCTCTCTGGCTCTTCTCACCTCACACAGCGGCAGGTCCGGGTCCAAGTGGGTAAAACTGTGCAGAACCACGGGGCTAGGGTCCTCGGATACCTCCAGCTTCACCCCATCCCAAATGCTTCGGACCTTCCACGACGAGTCGAACATCTCCGCGACCATCCCCGCCAGAGAGAGGCATCGCCGGCGGTCACTCACAGCCCAGAGAGCGGCATGGCGTGGGGGTAAAGGTCCAGGGTCTTGTCGGTGGGTTTTGCGTGTTGCTTGTTGTAGTGGATGTGTGGATGCTAGTTCAGTGTCGGGGGTGGATCATAGCTGCCGCTGCTGCTGCGGGGGCATCATGACTCAGGATCGGGAGGGATTCTCGCTAAACTCCGCCTACACGAGGGCAGAGCGTTCAGGGTACTACCGGAACTACCACACGGTTATTAGCAACAACAAAACAAAACAAAACAAAACAACAATAATAATAATAATAATGTAAGGGTTACACGATGTAAAAATAAAAACTGCGCTTTGCGATACGGGTGTGCAATATTGAGACATTAAAAGATACTTGACTTGGTTTACATTTGTATTGCGCTTTACCGGCTTGTGTTTCTCAAAACGCTACACTGTAGTCATTATTAATTTACTCCGTTCTTTGTGGTGGTGAACTACTATTGTAACCAGGGGCGCAACTACCCACTGTCTGGCCGGCGCCGGCGCTCCTCGTGGAGCAGCAGCAGCGGTGAAGCTGACCGGGGCGGGCTGAGGAGGAGACAGTGTGCGGTGATGTCGCTGCCGTTCGGAGGCGCCAAGAGCGGAGCTGAGCGAACAGGTGGAAGATGTGAGTGACGGGGCTCCTGTAGCCGCCTCGTCACTCACGGACCCCGCGCGCCTTTTACTCTCCTATGGCCAGGGAGAGCGCTGGCGCTGGGAGCGTTTCCCCAGAGCTCTGAAACAGTTTGCCCGCAGGCCGCGCTCACGTCCTCGTGCATTCACAAACTATCTCTCTGTCAATCCTACACTCCTCTCTCCGCCCCACTCCAGCAGTGACTTTTGTTACGCAAAATAAGCATGTTGACGCATGGGGCGCCAATGCCGAGTCCGACTATATTTAAATATTTTTTTCTCTCTCCCCCGTCCTTTCGGCGCCCCTATGCGAGGCATATATTGCGTATGCCCTTTTTGCGCCACTGATTGGAACCACAGGCAGCGACCCTGAAGACTCTACAAATAGACTTGCCTTGCCTGCCAATCTGCGCCATCGGCCGCTCTGACGATCACAAAAACAGTCTCTCACACACCACATTCATACAGACAGTGGGAGAAGTGTCTTGCCCAAGGACACAACAACAGTCTGCACCTGTAGGAGCTAAGATTTGATAGGACAACCTGCATTTCCATCTGAGCCACCGTCACCCCAAGAAAACCAGGACTAAACGTGAACTAGGGCTATATCGACTTATCATTCAGTAAATTACAGATAAATAATACATTTTTGGGCTCAATATTTATTGTCTGTGCATGTATTTGCATTTATCTAAAGTAGTACTTAATTTTTTCCCCAGAAGTAAGTTGCGTTTCATTGAATGCCATGCTTATTGTAGGATATTTTCAGAGAAAGGACTTTTCGAACAAACCTTTCTCTGTCATTTTTAAGCTTTAGAGTTAGTTTCTGAAGCATAGAAAGGTAATAAGATAATAAGATCGATAAACGAATAAGATCGTTTATCATAATATTTTACTGACTCAATAGATTAAACGTCAGATTGTTATTGTGACGGGCCTAATGTGCAAAGCAAAGCTAAACCAGTCCTGAAATGTTAAGCCACCATATCTTAATACATTTGGGTATAAAACAGTGATATTGCACAGTGGTTCCCAAAGTGGAGGTCGGGACTCTCAGGGAGGACGTTGAACACTGAGGTGAGACAGTATTTTTAACATTTTAACACTGAATTTGATTTATTTTAGATTGAAAACAGTATAGTTGTTGTAGCCTTGTTATCAAGTAAACTAAAAAAAAAAAACAATGCTAATTGCTAAATAATGGAGGCTCCCATCAACAAAGCCAAATAGCTAATAAGTAGTTGATTGAAAGTGTAAAAATTATAACAAATTGAAATCAAAAGAGCATAAATGGCCCAAAAAAGAAAATATCGAAATTTACATGCAACAACAACAACAGAACAATTGTAAACAAGGTTAAAATCTTCAAATGTCAAGTAGACACTCTTCCGTCTCAATGACCTCTCCTGAGAACAATGGAGCTATCAGTCGTCCCTCATTGTCGCAAAATCTGCAGAGTAGTCGTCTTTATCTTTGAAGCACGAGCCACAAACAGAACACTCTCTACCTGAGGACAACGCGCTGCTTCACAGTCTGTACACAACACAACCGCTAGCAAAACCACAACGTGCTTTCAATGGACGGATTAGTGTTAGCAAGTAGCCACCAAATATCACACAGCCCATGACGGCTACAGGAGGAACCAGGACAGACTAAGACGTTTAGTGCCAGCTCCAGAGTTGGAGGAAAAAAGGGATTCTGACTAAACCAAAAATATACCAGGAAGTACAAATGTGCAGTGTTAATTTTGTCAACTAAAATATTTTAGTCCAAGCAATAGTAATGCTGACTATTTTACATTTATTTGAAAGTGACATTACATTTATTTTAGATTCATAACATGTTGGTGCGGTCTGTGTGGGGGTATTCCACATCCCTCTGCAAGTAGCTGATGCCTGTGTAGGAGTGTTGTCCCGATGCCTCCAGCCTGAGTCATTTAAGTGAGGGGCTCCAATTATAGCAGCAGCTGTAACGGGCCAGTCCCTGAAGGCACAGTGTTACGTCACGCCCCTGAATCTCTCTCACAACGGCAGCGGCGGTGAAGGCAGTGAAGGGATGCCAAGGCAGAGGACAAACGATCGCAAAGTCAGCACAGAAACGGCACCGAACCAGAGAGTATGCCGATGAAACCAAGACAACTGTTGGTTTTGTCGACTAATATGATTCAACTTAGCTCTAAATGTTTTTGCAGACTAAAACAAAGCAAAAGATGGATACAGCGAAGTTAGGGCTGTGCAATTTAGACCAAAAAAAAATTATATTTCAACTTACTTGATAACGATGATGTAGCAATATTTTTTTGCAAACATTTCCCCCTTTTATTGCCCAATTTATAATCATTTATTTTTCCTCTATTTTTCCCTTTTTTCCGCCACTTTCTCCCAAACAGCAACTTCATCTTTTAGACGGTATTACAGGTGCTCGTCATATACTTAGAATATGATGAAAAAGTGCATTAAATTCTGTAATTCAACTTAAACTTTGAAACTAATATATGATAGACTCATTACATGCAATGTGACACATGTCAAGCCTTTATTTGTTATAATGTTGACGATTATGCTCAGCTTGTAAAAACCCCCACATTAAAAATATCAAAATTAGAATATTTTGAAAGTGGATTGCAAGCCATAATCATAAAAATTATAACAAATAAAGGCTTGACATGTGTCACTTTGCATGTAATGAGTCTATAGCATATGTTAGTTTCACATTTTAAGTTAAATTACAGAAATACATGAACTGTTTCATGATATTCTAATTATATGATGAGCACCTGTATATTGCCCATCTCTGACCCCTTCACCGGTTTAAGGCGGTCAAGGGGTTAGAGTCCATTTTCTCCAGTTCACTTTTACCCAAATGTAAAAGCTTCTGGACCGGAGTTTTCAAGCCAGAAAGCTAAGACATTTGAAAGCTAAGACCAAACAAATCTTTTTCCTCACATTATTACCATGTTGTTGTCACTTTTTATGTATTTTTTTATTTTTCAGCACATTTTTGCCACTTTATTTTGTTGCGTTTTCGTCCTAGTTTTCGTCTTATTTTTCTGGCTTTTTTGTCACATTTTTGTTGCTATTTAGTTGCCCTTTTATTGATTTTTTTACTACTGTGACACTTTTTATCAAGAAGCTTTTAGATTTGGGTAAAGCCAACCTGGAGAAAATGTGCTTGGTACAAAACTGTTCTGGTCTAGGCTCAGCGACAATTTGTGCCCAAAAAACGAGATCAGCTGACTACACGAACATCCTGAATGACCTGTAGACAAAGGTTCATTACATCATTCATTACCTTCTCGCTTTGTGAAGGCTTACAGCTGCAACGCGCCTGAGTTCATTTTTGATTTCGCTCTGCCACCTACTGGTCAACACGTGGAAGGACAAGAGCATGCACAGAGGAGGGGAGTGGGCTACAAAAAAAGAAGCGGATTTCCATTGACAAACAGGATTCTGCATTACAACCACATCGCTTTCCTGGAGCATTGAAACAAGCTGGTAAAAAACAGTGCAGTAACAGCAGTAAATTACTCAGTTGTCAGATATAAGACCCCTTGGAAACACAATATTGGCGTATTTGTAGCTTTTCGTTGCATTTTTGTTTCTATTTTGTCACATTTGTTGCTTTTTCATCCCTTTTTTTTGGTGCCTTTTTATTGCTATTGTGTCACTTTTTTGTTGCGTCTTTTTTGCTTTTTCATCACTTTTTTGTCGCCTTTGTCACACTTTGCGTTTGTCACAAATCTCTCACTATTTTGTCACTTTTGTTGCTTTCATTGTCACCTGCTTTGTTGCTTTTTCATCACTTTGTCACTATTGTTGCTTTGCATTACTTTTTGTTGCACTTTTTTTTTGCTTTTTTGTGTCCTGCTTTCATTGCTTTGTCGAGTTTGTGTCTTTTTTGTTGCAGTGCAGTAAAAGTAGTACATTTCTCTGTCGTCAAGATATAAAATATGAAACTGTAAAGAGCGTGATAATGCCTTAATCACTGACATCACTTTTCTCAAATTAAATCATCTGCTTCTCTCGCATCGCTGCATTTGACAGGAGGATTAGTTGAGCACATTCCCTTCACCACAGCACAGCACACACACGGCATCGGGAACAGGAAGTGGAAGAAAGCAGGTGTGAAGCGCATCTGGAGCGGCAGCTGGATCCAAAATGGCCGCCCCGGAACACAGTGTTCAGTAAATACGAAGCAATAAAATATACTGTGTGGGAAAGGCACGACACTGGAGACGAGCGGACCTTTCTGCATTCACACGAGGAAAACATGGCAGCGCAGTGGCCGAGTGGTTAGCTCCCTTTCGTCACAGCGAGATGGTCCCAAATAAAACATTGTAAACAATTGTTTCATTTGTTTAACATGAATAATGAATTATGGAAAATTTTGCATTTCTTTGCATGATTTGAAGGTAATTAGTCAAGTGTTTTTGTAGTTGCCCCAGTTATAAAGCAGGGAGAGGGTTTTACACAAAATCTACTTTTTAGAGCTTTTTATCATGTTACAATGTTGTTCTCTCAGCAAAAACATATCTGGAGCTGTAGATCCATCTTTGAATCTTCTCCAGAGGCTATTAGCAGCATGGCGTTTCCTTACCTCTCGATCATAGCGGTCAAGCAGGAAACTACCATATTTCTGGCCTTCATGGACGAGTGGCAAGAAGAAAGCCATTATTGAAAGGAGGTCATAAAAACTCCCGTTTGAAGTTTGCTAGAAGTCATATGGAGGACACAGCTACCATGTGGAAGAAGGTGCTTTGGTCAGATGAGACAAAAAACTTTTTGGCCCAAATGCAAAACGTTATGTATGGAGCAAACCTAACACTGCTCATCGTCCTGAGTGCACCATCCCCAGTGTCAAATATGGTGGGGGGAGCATCATGCTATGGGGCTGCTTTTCCTCAGCGGGGACTGGGAAGTATGTAAGAATAGTTGGGAAGATGGATGGAGCCAAATACAGAGACATTTTGGAGGAAAACCTGTTGGAGTCAGCAAGAGAATTGAGGCTGGGGCGGAGATTCACCTTCCAGCAGGACAATGACCCTAAACACAAAGCTAAATCTGCAATGGAATGGTTTAAAAACAAACATATTAATGTGTTAGAATGGCCCAGTCAAAGTCCTGACCTAAATCCTATTGAAAATCTGTGGAAAGACCTGAAAACTGCTGTTCACAAACGCTCTCCTTCTAATTTGACAGAGCTTGAGTTGTTTTGTAAAGAGGAATGGACTAAAATGTCAGTCTCTAGTAGAGGTGGGAGATATATCGTTTTGACAATATCGAAATTGTTGTCTGGACGATATGCAAAAATGGATATCGAGATAATATTTAATAATTTGTACAATACGACCCCCAAACATGAAAAGAGCAGAAGGAAGTTAAAGAGAAAACAAATAACGCACACTATAACCTTCTAAACAATTATATGCAGCGACTTCAATACTGTCGGGTTTGGTTTGACTGTATTTTATGTTTTTTTTGTGTAAAATCACAATCGTTCCTCAATTGCACGCGCGTAAGCTGCTTCTAATGTGCAAAACAACGACGGAGTTCTTACCTGTGTGTTACGGCGTTTCTTAGGTTGAAGCAACAATCCAAAAACATAAAGAGCAAAGCTGATGTACGATTAATAAAATAGCTGCTAAAAAAGGCCAAATCTGCGTTGTTTGCAAAAAACTGAAGTCTAAAGTTAAACATTTTTCATAACCGTCTGTGGCGTCCTCAGGTGGCGAGCTTCGTGATTGTATCATTAGAAACTTGGGTTGTATAATATAATGAGTCCAAAAGATGGAATACATTTCCCCAAGAGATCCACCGGAATAGCCTCCGAACAGGGCTTCTTTTAACTTCTAAACATTTGTATTTATTATTACGGGGAACTGCCCATAATCCCTCAGTGCCCCCGACGCTTACGTCATTACAGCGTGCCGTTAGTATGTTACTATCAATCACTTGTTATCTAGCTTCAAGCGCAACAACACAAAAATGAGCGAAGAAAGCGAAAATACAATAATACCGGTGGATTACTCGGATATTCTTCGTTTTTTGGACGACTCCTCGCGACGGGACTTTTTTGCTGGCGACTCGAGATGAAGTGTGGAAGCTGCCGTGCGTTTATGTACGTAAGGAGGACGCTTCTGAACGCGGGTGAGTCTATGTTTACGCCACGGTGGCCACGGTTAGCAGGACATAAACGACTCCTTTATGCTCTCATATCATTTGGGTGAATGCATTGTTAGGTAATGTGCGGTTTCATAGTCTGCTGTTTAAATTATGTTTTGGAGCTGTTTGACTGCCGTCTATAGTAAACTTTTGGTCTGACGCTCTGGGAATAAGCGTTGTTTGCATTGTTTGTTCCGTGAGTATTTGCTGATACGTGGTTACATGCTTCTTTTTAGTCGGACAAGTGGTGGCAAATGCGTTTATTAGATCTGATAGTAAAAATAAAAAAAGCACGAACACTTTGTGCAACAGCCCCACCTAGAGTTTACATCACCAGCCGCCACTGTTTACAATAATGGGTCAGATGCAAAAGACCAACCGGACCTTCTTTGCCAGTTTGCACACATTTCTTTGAAGGATTGCAAAAATATCGTCTGAATATCGATAGAGATATTGAAAAAAATTATCGAGATATTCATTTTTGTCAATATCGCCCACCCCTAGTCTCTAGATGTGCAAACCTTGTAGAGTCAAACCCCAGAAGACTTGCTGCTGTTATTGCAGCAAAAGGGGGTTCCACAAAGTATTAATTCATGCTGTATGAATACTTATGCACGCCCCACTTTCAGTTTTCTATTTTTTGAAAAATAACAGAATCATGTATCATTTTGCTTTCACTTCACAGTTGTCTGTTACCTGTGTGTGAAATTTCAGTAAAACATTCAAAATAAAGTTAAGTTCAAAATTAAGTCTAGGGTTGTAAACATGACAAATGTGCAAAAGTTCAAGGTGTATTAGTACTTTCGCAAGGCACTGTACATAAGGTTGTATCTTTTCTTTTCATGATGTTACAGATCAATTATCAAGGATCACTGGATTTATGACACTATCCCATTTGGGACAGGCTATTTTATATTAATATTAACAATATGTACAAATCAACCAACTTATCGTCAGCGCTTCAAAGACAAAGACGTGAGACGAAAGCAACAAAAAAAGCACTGACAGCACAATGAAAAAGTGGCACAAACACAACGAAAAAACATGAAAAAAGCAACAAAGATAGAAAAGAAAACGGCAAAAGCGGGAAAAAATTTGACACCACAAAACCTTTACTAAAACATGTCGGAAAAGCAACACGATAAATAAAAGCAACAAAAATACGACAAAAAGTGGCGAAAAAGTGAAAAATGTGACAAGAGAGTAACAAATTAGCGACCAAAAAGCGTCAAAAAACCCCATGAAAATACAACAAAAAAAGGAATCAATACACAATGAAAACACAACAAAAATTTGACAAAAATGTGCTGGAAAAGGAACAACAACGTCACAAAGAAACATTGCAAAAACACGATATATTACCCCACATTTAAGAGAAACCTATACATGCCTTTCAGTCATACGACTTTTGTTGTTATGGCAGCCATTTTGAATACCGTAGTAGAATTATGCAGCACTACAACATGTAACAATATCTCTACTCAGGACGAAAATGAAAGACAACTGATCGACAGTGGTATTTTTATGTACAGGTAATCATTGCTCATGAAGATACAGTAACAACACGGCCCCAGAGACAAACGTTTATGTGAAGAAACCAGTGAGTCCGCGTTTAAGCTGCTCAAGACGTTAGCATGCTACCGGTTAGCATTTAGCTTCAACAGCTCAGCTCTGACCTCTCCAAGAGAAAGTGAACCACACTCCAAATATCTAGCCTTGGATACGACATGTGACAGAGGTCAGAGCTGAGCAGTTACTGTAGTAGTGTTCATAGATGTGAGCCACACATGTGTTGAAGTGTTGACAGCTGATTGAATCAACTGTCAATGGCTAACCGGTAGCATGCTAACGTCTTGAGCAGCTTAAACACTGACTCAGACTGAGACTCTGTTGACATGACAAACTGTAAAAAATCACAGAGAAAGGTTTTCTGTTTCCTCTTTGATGTGTTAATTTAGTCTGAGGAGTGAAGCAGATCTTTAGGAAATTCTGCTCTAGTTCGACAGACAGCGCTGCTACGTCTGTGCCACATTTGCTGGTTATATCACATAAACGTGCGTCTCTGGGGCCGTGTTGTTACTGTTATCTTCTTGAGCAATGACTACGAGTACATAAAAATGCCACTGTCAATCCTGAGTAGAGATATTGTTACATGTTGTATTACTGCATAATTCTACTTCGGTATTCAAAATTTTCATTCAATTGCGATTAATTGTGCATCCCCGTGGTGAAACTTTTACTGTGTCAAACCTGTCTGACAATCCTCCGTCTCCTTCTGTGAAACTCCAGTTGAACGCCATTTAAAATCCACCGAATCCACGACATGCCGCCGCCTCGGGTAAGAAACTGCACGCTTGCATTGGAACAGCGCGACCCCGAGTCCGAGGCTCCGGGAATAAACCTGGAGACCGATCTGTGATTGGTCCAAACGGTGGCCCCTGTGTTTGCTTTGTCAATAAGTCTGTAAAAATTAACCAACACGGGGAAATAAAGACACGCACAGGGGCCGTCAAAGCAGAGGCACGGACAAATAGCTATACTAATACATCAATAGAAGTGGGTCAAACAAATTGCTGTCACTTTTTCGTTGTATTTTTTTTGTTGCTTTTTCATCACTTCTTTGTCACCAGTTTTGTTGCGTTTTTGACACTTTTTCGTCTTATTTTTGGTGCTTTTTCATTACATTTTTGTCGAATGTTTTGTATCATTTTTGTCGCTCTTTAGATGCTTTTCATCACTTTTTCGTCTTATTTTTTGTTGCTTTTTAGTCACGTTTTTGTTGCTTTTACATCACTTTTTTTTTTTTTCAAGAAGCTTTTAGATTTGTGTAAAGTCAAACTGGAGACAATGTGCTCGGTTAAGGCGGGGGTTAAAGGAATAGGCCACCGTTTTTGCACACTGAGACATTTTCTTACCTAAGCTTAGACGAGTTGATGCGTAACTGTCTGGTCTTTACGCGTGCCCTCAGTCACATAAATAATATCGTAAGTAATCTCTTAGAAGCACTTCGACATTATTGCGTGGACGTCGAAGTGCAGATTGAAGATATTACTATGCCTTGCAATATAGTTCCCCTTTTTATCCGCTTAGAAAATCGACATGTTTTTGTGTAACTATACTTGGATCGTGTAAAGGCTCACGTAACCATATTTAAATAGCGGAAGAGCTTGGTCGCTTTGAACTTCACCTCCATTTGGCAACAGAGGAGAAGAGGAGATGCTAACACCGTCTGTGCTCCGTTTACGTGACTGAGGGTGTTTTCACACAGGCTCTAGTTAGGTCGACTTAAAGGGAGGCTAATGCTAATAGCAAGTCATAAAAATGGGAACACGGTTTTCTTAAAAAAGTCAGAATTTGAGATACAAAAAGACAATGACTGTATCACTGGTAAGTCTAGTATCTCAGGTCAGACATATTTACATTAGGGCTGTAACTAACGATTATTTTGTAATCGATTAATCTATCGATTATTTTTACGATTATTTGAATAATCGCTTGGCTGTGAATGATGTAGGAAAATGTTATTTTTTTCAATTTGGCATCGCTTGAGGACGTTTGTTGGAGGCTCTTTGCGCTAATTCTGTTTTCTGATTGGATGATACACAGGCAGATATTCATGAAATTTACAATGTACAAAACACTACACAACCTAATTTGTTTTTATAGTTAGTGTTTCATGTTATTTTTGCTCTATTTGAGTCTGTGTGAACCAGAAAACGATTAATCGATTACTAAAATAGTTGTCAACCATTTCAATAATCGATTAGTCGTCGATTCATCGATTAGTTGTTTCAGCCCTAATTTACATATTATTTATTTACATAAAAACTGTTGTTTCGTCTTAGCTAGCGCTATTTTGCAGTTTACAGTTATTCACTGTAGAATGAATAAAGGTCTTAAGTTCAAGCTATTTTCTTCTTTCAGCAGTTTGACATTGCTCCTTCCAAAACATTTAGTGTGTGTGACCACAATCTACCATTTTCTTTCCTTCTGTGACTTGAAAACAGATACACTTTGCTTAATATTATGTTATAAAATGCATTATATTTGTAAAAAAGTTAAAATGTTTGCATATCATGTAAATCAGTGGTCGGCAACGTCCGGCCCGGGGGACAATTTTGGTCCGTTGCCAATATTTTTTGGCCCGCCAGAGGATAAAAAAAAAATTAAAAAAAGCCTAACAGAGACTTAATTGTTCTTTATCCAAAAATGTGTTGCCGATGATCTTTGCATGTGTTTCATTCCACTGTTACAATTTAACTCTAAGCAGCCTACACACGCATGAGTGCCTTCACACGCTCTCACGCCACACTCCTCATATCACACGCTCAACCAAAAAATATCCCTGACTTTTAAAGACATTTTTAAAAGAACGATCTCTTCTGGTGAAATGAGCTATGGTTAGTCAGTCTTACATAAATAAATGCACACAAATGGGCTATAATTGTGAAGAGACAGTCCTAGAAACCTTCCTGCCGTTGTTTCATCTGTGCGCGGTAAGAGGGGGTGCATTTTTCGGCGGTCATGCAGTTTTCGGCGTAACACCGGGCCAAAATCCAGGACGCTTTAAGCGAGGCACTGGATACCTTTTCCTGTGTGGTCAGGCCTCGGACTAGGACCTGCTGCTCAGGATATAACTGTCATAAAGAGCATTGACTTTGAGACGCCTTGACTCAGACTGAAGTGGAAAGGACGCTCTGAATGACCCATGTTTCGTTTCGTGATGTCGCCGAATATCGTACTCTTTGCAAACGGAGATGACCTCGTTGCAGATGAGGCAGAGAGGTTTGGCATTCACATATCCAGGTAGGATGACCATATGTTTGTCGCCGTTCCTCCCTGAAACTCTTGTTTTCACTGTCCACTTTTCTGTTTTGTCCTTTGGAAAGCGACATGTTTGTGATGCTAACTTTATTTTTTGCTAGTGCTGTGTAACCCACGAAAATCCGACAGACTCGGGGACAGTATTGTTTCAAACAATATTTTATTTTTAAACAAAAAATATGTATAAGTAAAACACTTCGCCTTAAATGATGAGGTACATATGGCAAAAATCCGAGGCACTCTGATGGAGTAAGCTAAAAGTCCTTTATTAGGAGGGACACGCCAAACGTGTTTCGACCACAAACTGGTCTTCTTCAGAGCTCTGAACTCATCACATCAGAGTGCCTCGGATTTTTGCCATATGTACCTCATCATTTAAGGCGAAGTGTTTTACTTATTTGTTTTCATCCTGAAAGAGCACCTGATTTTTAACCAACATTTTAAAGAATATTGCTTGGACCCAGTGCAGCACTCCCGACCACCCTCCTCTCACCAAAAAATATGTATAGTTTGGGGTTATCTAGTATTGAATAAACATGCATGAATAAATCTATTTTTTATCAACTGACCGGCTGGCCCGCCATCTATCGGCGTAAACAAATATCGGCCCGAAGCCAAGCCAACTTGCCGACCCCTGATGTAAATATATATACATTGTCTATCTAAAACAAATGTAAACATGTTTACAAGAAGAAAATCTACGTAAAATGTAGCCAAACATAATCTCGAAAAGTCTGTGCTATACTGTTTAAGTAAAAAAAAAAAATGACATGAGCAGATTTAAGGACAAACACAATATGGGCGCAAGAACTGCCATTGGTTCCAATTAGGGTTGCACAATACTGTGTATCGCAAAAAATAGCGTATCGCAATATTAGGTGATGCAATATTTGTATTGCAAGAAGCCACTATATACTGCAACACCACTAAATTAAAGTCTTCATCCGACTGAGATCAACTAATTTTTTTGCAAACTCAGCCAAAGTTCTAGTAAAGGTTTTAGTTAAACATTCCATAATTTAGTTACATTTCAGATGTTGTTGTGGTTGTTGTGGTGATATATTTTTAAGTACTGTTTTGACACTGCTGAAAAACTAGATACTTACAATTTGTGTTTCATTAGAATGGAACATACCGTGTTGAAATGGTTTAGTGAAATATCCCGATATTGCACAGCGGTATTGCATATCGTGCTGCCCTAGTTCCAATGTGTTGCTATGGCAATGTTTTGTCTAGAGTTTTATTAAAGATCTCGGACTTTCCCTTCTCAGTTCAAAGAAGGGTTGGTGATCCCTGCCATAGCGGCTGGGGCGGACATACGAATGACGATCAAAATGGTTCCTACACAAACTCTTCACTGTCTTTCGCTTTATTTCTGAGCGACAGCCCATTATCTTGTCGGGACAAACATCCTGCCCCAGACTACAGCACACTCATGTCTATATTTACCAAAAGCTTCCAGTAGAAAACATAAGCTATTCTTTATGAAAGCAATACATGACATTTAAAACAATCCCGTGCTTTGCAAATAGTACAATCTAGCATGTTTTTATTTCTGCGCTGTTATTTACTGCCTTTAAAGATTCACAGTGGAAAACTCGTGGCTCTAAAGTAATCCCCGGGTCGGAGCTCCCTGCAATAACTTCAGGACAGTCGGAGTAATGGACCCAGAGTCTGAGTCAGAGCGGCTCCGCTGGATTTATGCCTCACTTTAAAATGGACTGTGACGTTTAAATGAACCACATCAATGAAGCATGAGCTGGAAACTGCACCAATACACGAGAGAAAACGAGCACCGCAACAGACTAACAGGAAGTTTACCAGATACATGTCCAGAATTTACTACTATTCGCTTCTATTCCTACTTTTAAAAAGAAAAACTGACAGCACAGTTATAGCACTGCAACTGCATGGGGAAAAACTGTTAGTAACTGGGCAAACAGAGGATAATGGATTTTACAGCCCTTTTTCGATTTGTTATTTACTATGCAAGAGTTATAACTACCAAGAAACAAAGTCAAAGGACTCTTTGAAAGCGTAATTACCATGGTTTTTCGATTAATAATAATAATAATAATAATAATGCATCAGTTTTATATAGCGCTTTTCTGGACACTCAAAGACGCTTTACATTGCACTATTCATTCACTCCACACTTGGTGGTGGTAAGCTACTATTGTAGCCACAGCTGCCCTGGGGTAGACTGACGGAAGCGATTACATTTTCAATAGAGCTCAACAGTCCCACCCACTTCTGGTCACGTGCCGGGGTAAAAAGTAAGAATTCCGGTTCTCATTTCACTTTGACTTTTCAACAAAAATAAATAAATAAAGGGATATTTCAGGATTTTTGACAAAGGGCATAGAGTGTTTTTTTTTATATTTCTGGAGATTTATTATAATTTTTTTATTCATGAGTCCTTATATTTGAAGAGTTTAGTGGTGCTAGGCTAGCGCATGTCTATGGTAACTAGTACCCTGCATTAAAAACAGTCTGACCCAAGGACAGTGCACCTGAGGCCAATCACTTAACACCAGACTACCAATTTAAATGTCTGTGTTGACTGAATCATTTTTCAAATATAACCATTTTGCATTTAAAGGAACTTACATTTGAGCAGCATCAGCTCCCTGGTTGTAAGCTACGCAGCGGCGGAGTGATCTGCTAGGTTACCGGAGTTTGTTTACCTGCGGCTGGCATTACTGCACGTGGAATTCACAAAGGAGCTTTCTACAAATCAGATATGGCAACGTTTGGAGGGCGACCCCATGATTTTGAAGAGGTTTTTAATGCAGGCTACTAGTTACCATAGACATGCACTAGCGTAGCACCACTAAACTTTTCAAATATAAGGACTGTATGAATATGATTTATTTTTCTTTTTTTTATGAAAACAACAACACTCTGGATAACTAGGAAATGATGTCAAAAATCCTGAAATATCCCTTTAAAGGTTTAAAAGTAGGACACAGGCTACTCAGCTCTGTGCTACTGCTACTGACCGTCACGCAGCTATTTTACAAGAACAAAAAAACTTTCAGATGAAGGTTTTTGAGCCATCTTCTGTAATCTGTACTCTTTAGTTTAAGTGTGGGACATTTCACCTTTCCTCCAAAATGCTTGGTCAGTGACACCCCTCCCAGTGGTCTTTATCTAGTGTGAGCTGGGAAACTTACGTTATTGAACAGCAAGAAACAAGGGAAGTTTTTTGGCTTTGGAGACGCTGGGGATTTTACTACAGAGGACAAATTTCCTTGCAGTGATTCATTGCAATCCCTGAAATAAATTGAAATCATGAGTAATCTTGACAAATCTACAAACAGCTACAGTGTACCAAAGAGAACAGTGACTTTTGGGGCAGTTTCATTTGATTATCTGCAACAACAGATGCTAAACCAGCAGCACCGTACTTGTGTGTCAGTGAGTATCTGTGCAGGGTGCCGTGACTGTTCTGACCCGGAAAGAATCTGGGTCAAAAGAAACACGATCCGGGAAACCGACCACAACAGACCACGCTGCTTCCCCTGCGCTTTGTTCACAGTCTGACTGAGCTAATGACAGAAATTAGCAGTAAATATGAGAGTAAAGATTAACAGCCAGGCGTCGGGTTAGTGACGCAAAAAGCTGAACACAGCGGGGAATAACGACAAATGTAGGGGCAGAGGATTTGATTTTCTTGATAAAAGGACATTTTAGCAGCCCATTATCTTAAGCCCGGCCTATTCAATCATGTTCCAGAATTTGATGTCAAAATCGCAGATGGAGGGCACGCAGTGCTTAATTTGTAAATGAATAGTTTCAGGAACACTTTTGTTCTGATGTGATGGATTCCGGGAACAGGCCAAAACAGTTTGGGGGAACACGCTTATTAAACACCATTATATCAGATCAAATATTTGCCGGATCCTTCTAAATATTTCCCGGATCCTTTACCCTGAAAAACTGAAAATTGAGGGAATGCGTTCCACAAACCTGCCATATTAATCTCATGGTTAAAAGTAATTTCAACTGACCAACATCACGCACATGTTTTTAAATATAGTCACCACTTTATGAGAAAATTATATGAGTTTATACATGCGGACAGAGAGAACAATGAACTAGGAGGAAAAAAATTAGATCAGCATTATACCGTTACCATAGCTACCACTATGGTAACCACCACCTCAATAGTAAACTATAGGCTCTTTAGAATTAGATTAGATTAACTTTATTGTCCACCTCAGTGGAAATTTGTATTCGGTTCACCACCACAGTTACAAAAACACAAAGTCACAATAGACAGGACAGATGTATCGGTGAACACAGGGTGGACTGCTGCTAGGCCGCGCCCCCACGCTCCCCACCCCAAATGTTGTGATGTGGCCTGGGGGACAGATCTGGCCCACCAACAAAATCTGATCTGGCCCACTGGCAATTTCCCATAATAAATAAAGAATATTAGGGTTTGTCGCAACACAACCGCTAATTCTACCGCGGCTAGCGCTCAGGTCCACAGAAGCTGCATACATTCACTGACGAGGCTCAAAACATTCATACAGAGGACACATTAAAAACTCTGACCAGTCAAATAGCTGTAGCGTAAAAGTACATCCTTTTGTATATTAAGTAGCCATGTGCTCCTAGTGGAAAGCGCTTTAGCCTCAAAGAGCTGCAACACTACGTGTCTGTCACTGTGAGAGTATCTTTAAAAGGGGCTAGTTAAAATGCAGGAATATCATTTAAGTTATGTTTAATTCTATTATGAGCAATGATCGTGATTAATTTTCCATCTATTTACCCCAAGAATAAGAATACGTTCTGTCGTAGTGGTGGGGGCCTCGCCAAATGACTGACCCAGAGGCCAATGACCGGCCCTGATTTAGGCCATTTAGGCATCTTCTGGTAGCACTCAGTGTCATCTGCAAATGTAGACTTTATTCCATTTAATTAGAGATGATTCAATTTAGCTTTACACATGCATTTAAGTCGTGTATTGCAGTTTGTAAAATTTGTCCAATTTTGGTCCATTATAGTCCCTTTTTAGACTCCGTTTAGTCCCGATTAGATCTTATTCTTGATCTAGGCCTGGTGGTGCTTGGAAAGTCAAATGTTTCATGAGGTGGAACTAGTTTAGTCTAATGTGTTTCGAAAGACGGAAGATAACCAAGTGTGCAGCTTTTTGCTTTGGTATTTTTTTCATTGATGACAATATACCTTAATGTTTAGATATTACAGTATCCATCCATCCATTTTCTTCCGCTTTATCCGGGGCCGGGTCGCGGGGGCAGCAGTCTCAGCAGAGATGCCCAGACTTCCCGATCCACGCACACCTCTTCCAGCTGTTCTGGGGGGACCCCGAGGCGACACCAGGCCAGCTCGGAGACATAGTCCCACCAGCGTGTCCTGGGCCTTCCACGAGGCCTCCTCCCAATAGGACATGCCTGGAACACCTCCCGAGGGAGGCGACCAGGAGGCATCCGGAACAGATGCCCTAGCCACCACGGAACACGACCCCGAGATACTTGAACTCCTCCACTTGAGGCAAGGACACCCCACCGAGATATTACAGTATCTTTTAGTAAATGTATTCTCCAACTCTACAACACCAATAATCAACTGAACAAACTTAAGAACTGAACTTATTAGGATGGACTTCTGCACAAGCAAGGGACAACGGTTATTCCCAAACATATCAAAACAGACATGAAATCGATTCAAATTGGTTCAAGTTAGAACAGATAGAAGCCACAACGAGAATACAAATGCTACAATTATGAACAAAAAACTCTGTCAGTTACAGACTGACCGTCTTCCCTCTTTCCCCCCATTTTGATAATTTGGATTTTCCTGTATTTGATTCAATAAAAGAACTGGAGTCTTTGGACGTAATCTGTTTGACTGGTGCAGTAACGAGTGGAGGTTCTCGTGGGACTGAAAGCAATACCAAACCCGTTGACAGCACAAGCGCTAATCCTCTGAACCAGGGACAAATAAGTGTAACTCCTCACAGAAATTAAAGAAAATGGGATATCTGCAAATTCATGAGAAAAGAGAAGCAACGCACACCAGAAGTAGTCTCCGAGGTGCAGATGTAGGGGAAAATCTTCATAAATCAAAAAACAACATCGCACACTCACAAGCCGATGTCTAAACTCCAACGACAGTGACCACGCCCCAGCACCAGCCCTCACCAGATCCCTCCCCCCTCTTCCCCGAACCATACATTTTGGCACCACAGCACTGTTGCGTGCTGTGGTGCGCTGCTGCGGGCTGTTGCGGGTCATTGGGAATTGTCAAGTTCTGTCAGAAATCTGTCAAGAATCGAGCGAATGTGGATAAAATCGCCTGCCGCACACGGGTTGGAGGCGTCTTGCCCCGCCGTGCTCTCACCTGACTCATTGGGCTCTTGCCAAATCGGGTTACACAAAAAGCAAAGACCTGACCGTCGGGCCTGTCCCTATACTGTAGAATAGCAAACGTTTTTCATAGTCTATGGGACTGTCACAAGAGTTCCACCCTAAACTAAGTCATATGCTCCTGTCACTGTGTAACACGGGCAAACGCTGAATCTATCAAGACAAACAATAGCAATAAACACACGCGAATAAGCATAAAAACACTACACTCACTGTGCACTCGATCTCCTGGGGATCTGTCGTAGAACTCTTCACCTCTTTATCCATGATTCTCACTCGTCTGGTCAATCATAACTCCATTTGGAAAAACGTCTTTTGCATAATCCACAACAAGCCTGTCTCCACCTGCCCCGCGCTCATCGCCGCTTGTTTGACATGTCTAAGGTTGTAAACAAGCCTTAACACTTATCCATGCTATAGCTACTGTAACCACGCGTTGTTGTGTGGGTCAGTGCATAAGGCAGCGTAGGAAATGCATTCAAGGACAGTAAGAAGTGCGGGAAAGGCGCGGAGCCTCCTCTCGCTGCAAATAGGATCTCTGTCAAGCAACTTGTCGTCAAAATACAAAATCAGCACACGCCACACCGCCGCCAGAGTCAAAAGCAACACAGGCCAGGCATGAGCAGGACCAAATTTTACTTTCCCTGCACTTTTCCGCGGAAAAAAACCCCGCTAGCATGCGGCATTTGCCTCAGCTCAGTCTTGAATCTGCGATGACAAATCTTTGGTCGTAGTTACGATTCTCTCCTTGACATATCGCAAAGTGGAGACAAGTGCAGCTCACGATTTTACAGTCCCCACTTGCTATGTGATGGCTAAAAATAATAAGACCAAAAAAATGAATTAAATCATGGAATGTACACCAGCCATTAAGGGCTTCAAAAATGCACTGGCTCCACCTGCTATGCAACAAAATCCAAATAGTAGTTTGTGCAATAGAAGAAGAAATGCCCAAGGTGAACAAGATTTCTCAAACCTGAATGAAGCCAAATACTACTCCAGGCCTGTGTTGACAACGGAACAATGCTGTAATGTTTGTTAATACCCCGCTTTAAACGAATGAACTAAAAAAGACTGTTTAGATCTTAATCACGCGTTTAGATACTAAATGGATCTTTGCAGAGAGACAGGGGGGGCAGTAAATCCCTGCAGTGACTGGTCAATGGCAGTCAAGAATTCAGCAGCTCTAAATATAAGTCTGAATGAGACACAGGAGTGACTTCTTGTCCCTGACATCTAACATGTGAGCGGCTTCTACAGCGGAGCGTGTCCTCAGAACATCGCTGCCTGTGGGTACATCCATAAATTAGAGGAGAAATTACTATCTTCACCTACTTAGTTCTCCAGACAGTCTCCCAGTTCAATTTTAGGTACAAGCTAAAGTACAAGTAAAACATATTCTGTCTGGTGCCAAAACAACTTTTTAAATATAGGTCATATAGGATTTATTCAGGCTTTTAGTACTACTCAGAGGTGGTCAGTACATTTACCTAAGTAGAGTTTTTAAGGATCTTTCCTTTACATGGGTGTTACTTTTGTCTCCACTACATTTACAGTGCCTTGCGAAAGTACTAATACGCCTTGAACTTTTGCACATTTTGTCATGTTTACAACCCTAAACGTAAAGATTTAATTTTTTTACTGAAAGTTGACACACAAGTAACAGACAACTGTGAAGTGAAAGCAAAATGATACATGATTCTGTTATTTTTCAAAAAATAGAAAAGTGAAAAGTGGGGCGTGCACAAGTATTCATACAGCATTTTCTGAGTGCATTAAATTGCCTTAATAACATTCCTAATGACTGCAGAATGTTCACACCTCGCCCTAACCATTAAATAGAGGCCACGTGTGTGTAATCTACTCTCAGTATAATTCCAGCTGTTCTGTGAGGGCCTCAGAGCTATGGTCAGAGAGTATTGGTCACTAAACAACATCATGCAGGCCAAGGAGCTCACCAGAGAGGTCAGGGATAAAGCTGTGGAGAAGTTTAAAGCAGCGTTAAGTTTTACAAAGATTTCTCAAGATTTGAACATCTCACAGAGCACTGTTCAATCCATCATTTGGAAATGGAAAGAGTATAGCACCACTGTGAACTAGTGCTGGGCGATATGACGATACATATCGTGGGGACGATAGAAAAGTGTCTATCGTGGCATTTCTCTTCTATCGTTTATATCGTTTCTAACCTAATTTCATCAATTATTAAAGCAAATATTACATTAAATAGGCCACAAAGAATGTATTAGTGTTTTCTTGTCACTATGCATCCTCTAAGTTTATATTAAGTGATTATAAACAAGAATAAAAAAGAACTTTTTCGCAAAGAAACTCCGTCTTGTTGTTTTACGACACCTGCTTTACGATATTGCTGTCCGCCGCCCGCCACACCTGCTGTAGCAACGGCGACATCTAATGGACGTACACCCCTACTACTACACTCAGCATTCTTATTTCTGAGTTAAATGTCACTTCATAACAGAGGTTACATTAACCGAAAATTCTCCGTCATTTGCGTAATATGTTTAGCTTTGACGCTGATCCGTGTCTGAGCGCGCGGGGCTCTCAGCTACTTCCCTAAACACCGCGTGGTTTCGCTCTGCTTCAGGTACGGCAAATAAACAGCTTTTTAGTGATGGATCTCACAACGGAGCTGACTGATAGGCAAGGCAACTTTATTTATACCACGCATTTCGTACACAAGGCAACTCAATGCGCATTGATAGTGCTGGATCTGGATTAAACACACGAGAGAGAAGAGAGAGGAGAGGCTGGTGCAGGAAGTAAGAGACGGACCAGCGCGTAGAGCAGCTAAAGACGTACGATGCAAACGGCTCGCCCACTGTTTCTTAAACATTACGTTAAAATTGAGATATAAGCTCCAATTTACATTTGTATTGGTGTAATATGAGCCTTGATATCGAGGAGCAGATGATGCTCTGAATAAGTCGTTCTCTACGCACGAGTTTACACATTTCTGTTGTTAAATTGGTGTCAGGACCATAGACTGTATAAAGGACTCAGATGTTCAGATCATGTTTAGCCCATTTATCCTGCTGTCTCACATTTTTCCTGACATAAACAATACAGGCTATATAAATTATCCATAGCGAAACCACTGCTTCAAAATAAAGTAAAAAAAAAAGTAAGTAAGATGAAAATTACTTACTTACTTTTTTTTAAACTTTTGAAAGAATAACTGAAAACGGACTATATTATGGTATATCGTGATATATATCGTTATCGTGATATAAAATAATCCATATCGTGATATAGGTTTTTTCCATATCGCCCAGCACTACTGTGAACTTACCAAGACACGGGCGTCCACCTAAACTAACAGACCGAACAAGGAGAGCACTGGTCAGAAATGCAACCAAGTGCCCCAAGATAACTCTGGAGGAGCTGCGACGTACTGCCGCTGAGCTGGGGGAATCTGTACATGGGACAACTATAAGTCGTACTCTACACAAATCTGGCCTCCATGGACGAGTGGCAAGAAGAAAGCCATTATTGAAAGGAGGCCATAAGAAATACAGTTTGAAGTTTGCTAGAAGTCATATGGAGGACACAGCTACCATGTGGAAGAAGATGCTTTGGTCAGATGAGACAAAAATTGAACCTAACACTGCTCATCGTCCTGAGTGCACCATCCCCAGTGTCAAATATGGTGGGGGGAGCATCATGCTATGGGGCTGCTTTTCCTCAGCGGGGACTGGGAATATTGTAAGAATGGTTGGGAAGATGGATGGAGCCAAATACAGAGACATTTTGGAGGAAAACCTGCTGGAGTCAGCAAGAGAATTGAGGCTGGGGCGGAGATTCACCTTCCAGCAGGACAATTACCCTAAACACAAAGCTTAATCTACAATGGAATGGTTTAAAAACAAACATATTAATGTGTTAGAATGGCCCAGTCAGTTCTGACCTAAATCCTATTGAAAATCTGTGGAAAGACCTGAAAACTGCTGTTCACAAACGCTCTCCTTCTAATTTGACAGAGCTTGAGTTGTTTTGTAAAGAGGAATGGGCTAAAATGTCAGTCTCTAGATGTGCAAACCTTGTAGAGTCATACCCCAGAAGACCTGCTGCTGTTATTGCAGCAAAAGGGGGTTCCACAAAGTATTAAGTCATGCTGTATGAATACTATGCACGCCTCACTTTTCACTTTTCTATTTAAAAAAAATAACAGAATAACATTTTGCTTTCACCTCACAGTTGTCTGTTACTTGTGTGTGAACTTTCAGTAAAAAAATTCTAAATAAAATCTTTACGTTTAGGGTTGTAAACATGACAAAATGTGCAAAAGTTCAAGGTGTATTAGTACTTTCACAAGGCACTGTAAAAACTCCAAACTAAAAAGTGAAAAGTTGGCAGAATATAATGTCCGAAATAATCTTCATAGAGCATACAGCAGAACAGTAGGTAGCGCTGTGCAGATGTATGTGATATTGGTGCCACTGTCGCACAGCACAGAAGATGATTTGTTATCGAAACCTAAAGAAAAATGTCTAGAAAACAATTTTGATGAAGGGGTCTTAATTTCGTACAATATTCCATGTTTGCCTCATATCATGCAGCCCAAATCTTCTGCAAACAACATTGTGTCCCATTGAGTCATATCATGTACAAAACCTGCTAAAGCTGTAGTCTAGACCACTGCAAACTTGTTCTGAAATGCATGTTTGTACTAGAGCTGGGCAACATTGACAAAAAATGAATAGCTCAATATTTGTGGGCTAGTGTATCAATAAGAATGATGAAGCGATATTTTTGCAAACCCTCAGAAATATGCAAAGATGTGCTGCAACATCTACATTGCTTTGGTGCGCAAAAAAATGTCCTGAGCAGAGTACATAAGGGATGAAAACACACTTTCCGAATTTTTCCCACATTGTTTGCCTATTTTTACCAAAATGTTTCCCCTATTTTCCCCTTTTCTTTCCCACATTTTCCACCACATTGTTTCCCTTTTTTCCCCCCACATTTTTCCCAATAATTTATTCCCCCATATTTAAAAAATGTTTCCCCTATTCTTTCCCACATAAACTCTATATTGTACATCTTCCAAACCACAATTTTCTTGTGACAATTACTTGTAGACGATATATAGCCCACCTCTAGTTTGTACCAGTATTGTATGAGTTTAGAAGTTGACATTTCAGTTTTCTTTGAAATATTAACAATGAGAACTAAATATTCGCTTTAAAATCACTTTAAACTCTAATCTGAATTTAAATACTTGTCTGAAGATGTGCTCACCAGGTCGTCCAGGATGGTCACGTGGAAGTCGAACATACACATCTGGACGGGCTGGGCCAGGGCTCTGGTTAGACTAAACAACGATTTCACCTCCATTCCCCCCAAAAAAAACTCCAATATGTCCAAATTCAACCGTCTCGATTACAGCATCCAAGAGTGAAAGCGCAAATTCTTCCACGGTGCATCAGGTCTCTCTTCTGTGACATCATTCCCTCGTCTTGTTTCGCAAAGGTCCATAAAATCGGTAGTTCAAACTTTTCCGTCAAAACAATGACCTTCAAAAATAGAATTACAAAAAACATTCAGCAGCGCCCGCTTTGTATGACAGGAAAATTCACTTCCCGGGACATGAGACGTCTGAACTGTCGGCCAACGTCAAATGATCTTTTCAAGATACGCAAAAACAAAAAGCTAAACGTGCCTGACAAAATGAGAGGCATAAAGACAATAATTGACTACATTTATAGAGCCATAGCACGGTTATCTTTGGGAACTTGACTTGTAAAATGCTGTAAAATATCAAGTTATAAAATCGCAAAGACTGAAAGTAGTGAGGCAGTACAATGTCCCATCTCTATTCGTACTTATTATGGAATAATAGTAGCCCTAACAAGAGTTAGTTCCGTGTTGTGATCAAAATAGATGCTGTGCCGTAGTTGTCCCATGGTGTTACAGGTCCAAATCCACAGAGACGAGACAAATCAAAACAAAGTAATTAATCCGCAAGTAAAATCTATGTAATGGCAGTAGTAGTAGTAGTTGTTGTAATAGTCGGTCGGTCTTGTACTGTTCCTGGTCTATCACCGTCTCACAGTTAAACAGCGTCTGCAACTGCCCTTCCTCATTTCACAATACAGTCAGCCGTCTCCCTCCCTCCCTCTCGACATACTCTCTCTCCTTCCCTCTCTCCTTCCCTTTCTCCTTCTCCTCTCCTTCTCCCTCACTCCTGACCCTTCTCCCTCACTCCTTTTCTCTCTCTCTCTCTCCCCTATACTTCTCTCTCTCATTCCCTCCTCGCTCTCTCCTTCTCTCCTCTTTCTTCCCTCTCTCTTTCTCTCAAGTAAATTGATGATTTTAATATTTTTTATAAGTTGCATTGAGTAAGAAATTGATTATAAATGTGATGTCAAAGTCTCTTTCGCTTGCTCTTCTTTGTCTCTCTCCCTCCAGTCTCTCCACCCTCCCTCTGTCTCCTATATCTTTCTGTATGACACAACCCAAACACAAGCATGACCCAAATAACAACCTGCTGCTGCCACACACTTTGCAGGTGGCATGTGGCTGGATAAATATAGTGGGATAATGCCAAGAATTTATGCAGTGATGCTAAACAGAGAAACCAGGGAGAATTTGAACATGAAAAAGAGGCAAATTAATACAAATACAAAACACATGTTTTGTATTTGGCTTACAATGCCATGTGGAATCCGACTTGAAATTTAATTACAAAGAGCTTTATTTTAGGGCAGTTTATTAATAACTTTGAATGCTAAGGCCCACAAAAACACTATGTAACTGGGAAGTCAACAGTTCAAATCGGGTTTAGTTAAGTTTTAACACAAGCCAAAATCAGGTCCATGTGGATGTTCTTCCACAGCAAATTCAAGCATTAGCATATGTAGCATGAAGCTAACGTAGCTTCCTGGTTAGCACTATCTGTTTTTTTTTAAGTAGTTAATGCTCTTTGCTCCGCTCCATGTCTCCATCTTTATTTAGTAGAAAAATATTTTCATAATTCAGCATTTGTTAAAGTAATGGCGGAGAAATAGAAAAAGTAAAATTTTTCACCTCTTTGTTTTTACTTCTGGCTGCTTCGAACATGACCATATATGGGCAATGCTGTCTGTGTTTATGACTCAAATGTATTGTGACACATTGTGCACATTTTTAGAAGCAAATTATGAGACAAGAAATGCAGGAAATAAATATTAGAATGAATGAAGAAATAATAATGTACTGTACGGAAATTGAACAAATAAGTGTAGTAAAGAAATATAATAAGCCAAGAACTGTCAGAATCATTACTGCTACGGTTAAATCCATTCTGCTTGTCCAGTAACTTTACCAATTCTTCCATTTGATCTGGTGAACGAGCCTCTCCTTTTGAGCCTCGTCAGTAAAATGCAGAAGAAAACATTTCCTCTCAAGCAACTGCAAACTTTAGGACGTCTCTCGTTTCTGATAAACAGCTGTCGTGCCTCGCCTGTGGAAGCATCAGGAAATGGCGCCGTTTCCCAGCCCTTAATGTTATTTTATGTAGTCCGTTTTGCCCACGTAAGCCGCCATGTGTGGGTTGATACAGTGGTGAATCCGCCAGCCGATCACAAGTTGCGTTTCCCTCAGGTTATGGAAGCCGGCTGAATGGTGCAATTGCAGCATTTACCCAACAGAGGGCGCACTGTGCGCTGTGTTTAACTAAGTGTTTAACTTAATTTAACTTTTCGGAATTAGTTACTCATTTTTATTTATAATACCATGAATAAACGTTCATTTAGGCGACACACACTAAAGCTAAGTATCTTAACTCCTCTGAAGTCTAGCAGCACTTTTAATGCTAGCTAAACAAAAACTATCCCAGAGTGTGTTTTCTATAGTTTTTAACGAAGATCGGGCAGCGTCTGCGTCTCTGGACAAGTCATTAGTCACTAAGTAGGGCTGGGACAAAATATCTGATCATATCACTGCAATACCAAGTATCGTTACTTTAACAAGTATCGCAATACTTGTGTTTGGGGGCATTTTATCATGCACTTTGTTTTCCAGTAACAATTACACAGCAATTAATGTACTTAATGCACTTTTTAATCTTAAAGGGACTATACAGAGTTTCAAAATGTTAAATCTATGTATGTTCCTCCTCAAACATGTTCCAGCCATGTCCTAATGTATCCACCTTATTCCTGGGGCGGCTCATGTAGAAACGAGGATGGGGGGAATTTCCGGTGAGATGCCAGAAGTTGCTCTGAGCCATTGGTTTCCAGGGCGAGTTTTCGTTTCACATAGTGGTTTATTTTCACATTTTAAAGATGATTGTCCAAACGATCAGCCTCCGTAACATTTGCAAAGATGTCCTCGCGCAGCTCTGGAACACGTTACGCTGTTCGTGGTTTATTTAAAAAAAAACAGAGAAAGTGACACTTGTGGCTCTGGAACAAGCCGTGTTTGGGACATGCTAAAACTGGCCTTAAACTGACATGTTTGGGGCGATTTTGAACATGCTAAATGGCTTTCGCATACATGTATGAAGAAAGCCTTAGCCCACGGAGGTAAATAAACACTGTTAACACACGACTGACTGACCGGCTCACACTGTACAAGTGAGATGACCCGAGCCCCGTGAGGCCACACAAGCTGAACTGGGTCTGAATACATGGCATTTTAAATACTTGGATATGCAAAGAGCATTCCAAATTTTTCTGCTCGTTTTTTGTGCAAAACCTCTGACCTAATTAAACTAGTCATGGCATTTTTCCACGTGGAGCGGCGTATGTAACGAGGCTTCGTAAACAGACTTTCGCTCAGTTTAATCTGAAAATGTGAAGATCTTCACAGATATTTGACCAACAAGAAACTAAAATACTGTGTTTATGCTGACAATCCATTCTCTAAGCCTAAAGTACACGGGTCAGAAAACTCTTCGACAGAGCGATTTTCAGTCATAAGTTTATTGTGAGCAGTTAATCACGGCTCGTAGCTTCGTCTCAGCTGTGACGGCTCGTGTTTCCACATAGTCTGCGCCTCTAAAGCTCATAAAAAGTGGATTCAAGCGAACGGTCTCTATGCAAACAAACAGCGGCCCCGGTCTTACCGGAAATCGCCCACATCTTTCACGCAAAGGCTCATGGGGCGTAAGAATAAGGTGGATAGAATGAGCCCAGACCTATTCACCACAACTGCCTCTAAAATCCTGCACTGTCACTCAAAAAGGTGTTAATTCGGGTCCGAAGTGCCGTCATGCATGAGCTTAACATAGAGACTGCAGTTATGCTTAAGACCTGAGGTGGCAGTAGTGAGTATAAAATGACCAACTTGCAACTGGCCAATATATTGGGCTGATATTTGGGGATTTTACAATATCGGCTATTGGCTGATCTAGCGCCGATATCTCCTGGACCGGAAGTGATAGAGACTTCCCGATTTTTTAACTAGTGTTGGATAAATATTGCTATTCTCTATATTTTGCTTTATCTTAGCCCCAACAACTAGAAAGAGTGAAGTCTGAGCTTTCACAACCTAGACCTCAGGGGGACAGAGAAACATTGCAATGAAAATTGGTTAGCTACAAGTTTGTTAAATACAAGTTCCACTAAATCTCAGTGAGAATTCAATCGTAATTGTATTTTTTATTGCCACGCAAAAAAAACGCAGCAAGCAACAGTATGATAATGCTAATGGCAACTAATCAAAGCTGGGACAGAAACTATGATTGAATAACCTAAAGTAATAAAATTAAATCGGCCACTGCTGGATGGCCAGGTATTGATGTTTTTACAGGATTATAGACCAGACATTTGGAAAAATTGGCCCAAAATATCGGCACTGGCCTTAGAAAAACCCATATCGGTCAACCTCTAATATTTAGTGATGTTGTATTGCAGTATCGGATCAACCCGAGTATCGTGATATGTATTGGATTGTGACAAACGTGTATTGTCCCAGCCGTACTGTCCAGTGTTCATTAGTTACAATGCACCGTTGGCATGAATGCAACTTGTTTACCTTAATAAATCCTTTCCGTAGTCCCTCTGGGGGTAATACAAGTGTTCATGGAATGATTGGGGGGTCTTTCATCTCCCCCGGTGTCTCTGGCCAGAAAACCACAATTGCAACTTTGCTGCCACTGGGTAGGAGGCCCCAGTACACACTAATGGAATCACGAAAAAGAAGCCAACAGGCTAACGGGGAAAGCTAACTAAAACAGTATTTACAGCCAAGTTTGAGTGAAAAATAATTATCTCCATTGAGTAATTGGATGCCTTTTCTGTCAGCGTAGTATTTACTCTCACAGACAATTAATGAGTAAAAGAACGCAACACCTGCAGTGGCGCTTATGGCCTCTAGGGGCACGAGTTACTTAGTACTGCTTTAAGTTAAGGCTCATTTATGCTCCCATTTTGTACATAAATAGATCCGTGCGTTCCAAGCGTAGTTACCGTCACTGCATTTATGCTTCCACACTTTCCTAATGGCCAGCATGTGTTATCGAAAGTTACCACACAGAAAGTGCGTCAGAAAATACGAAACGGGAAAAGAAAGCGTGAACAATATGGCGCAGCCCACAATGGTTTTACACCACATTTATTGATGAAGAGACAAGAGTAAAGCAGTGATGGTTGAGCTGTGTGCAGTAGTGTCCCCAGCGGTTAGCTCATGTACTGTTGCGTTGCTATGATGGTGGATAAACAAAGCGTCATACAGACAGAATCACACAGGGGACGAACAGAAAGCTATATTGGTATCTGTATGCATTTCGAATGGAGAGCATAAATGAGCCTTAAGAAAGTGTTTGGACTAGACAACCTGATGGATTAACTACTTGATTCACTCTGCCAACAGTCACACAGTCCCGTAATCTTTTTACGTTACGGGAAACGTATCCATCCTTTAGGTATTCCAAAAATCATTACCACTTAATTGCAAAACTTAAAAAAACACCTCAAGTGAGCGAATAAACTATTTATGCAAATTAAGGATTTCAAATGCAAAATTTTGCGTTTCCATCTCTCGTTACATACAGGTGAAACTCTGAAAATTTTAATATCGTGAAACAGTTCATTTATTTCTGAAATACAACTATAATACAAAAATGTGAAACTAATATATGATATAGACTCATGGCATGCAAAGTGACATAATGTCAAACCTTTATTGTAAAAAAAAAAAAAATCATAATTTCTGAAAATTATATTATTACATGAAATCAATAAAAAAATGAAAGAATGAAAGAAATGTGGGTCCTCTGAAAACTCCAATCCGCTCCAGACTGCGCTTATCCCTTTTTCTTCCACACTTTTTCCTTCCAATTAACTTTCTATTAATGTGCTTTGACACAGCACTTTGACAACATCCAACTTCTTTTGCCATTTCCTTTTGAGCCTTTGCCTCCTTATGGAGGGTGTCAATTATGGTTTTCTGCACAACTGTCAGCTCAGCAGTCTTCCCCATGATGGTGAATTCTACTGAACCACTGAGAGACCATTTAAAGTCTCAGGGACCCTTTGCAGGTGTTTTGGACAAATTAGCTGATGAAAGGGTGACACTTAGAGCTACAATATAGTCCCTTTTCACAATATTACAATTTTCAGACATTTTCATTTGGGGGTTTTTACAAGCTGTAAGCCAAAATTAAAAACAAAGGCTTGACATATGCATGGGTTAAAGTTGAAAAAATTCCTGAGCCTGAACTTCTATGAATCATAGAATGATCACTAATAAGCGTTTTTTATAAGCGCCTTTATACGCTCATACATATAATTTATATCTATTTAATGCCAACAACTGATGTTTATTATAAACATCAGTTGTTGGCAATAAATACATCATCTGACTATTGAATTGTTACTTAAATGTAAAGCCTCACCTTGCCAAGACCTTTCTGCAAGTACCCCTAGTTTGGATTTGTGTGATAATGTAAAAAAAAAAACATACCACATCACAGTAAGTGAATATACTATTTTCTTTTTTTCATTATTATTCATGTTATTACTAATATTTTATAAATGTGTAAACTGATTAAACATCCAAACTAGACATCAGACGCGGTCAGTCATTGAAGTAGGGGTCTCACTGGGTCACTCCTAGTGATGGGATTTTCGGCTCTTTTGGCTCCCAAATGGCTCCACTTTGTTTTACATAATACAGCTTAAATTTAGGAGGGGTTTTGATTCATGGCTTGTTAACTGAGCTTTTCGACTACTCCCTGCACAAAACAACTATAATTAAGAAAGAAATTAAAAAGAACACAATAATATTTCTTTTCCATTGCTATAATGAAGTGATATTGGCATATAGTGGTGTTTTGTCTTCAGGAATCAAAGTTGACTTTTCCAGGTGGTGGAGGCATTGTTTATTATAGCAATACACGCATTTTTAAGGCTGGTACATCTATGTCAAAAAATTTTTTTATTTACAGTCAAAATCCCATAGCGTCTCCCCAGTCCCTCTGCCTGTAGCTCCGCCCCTGGTCCTGCTCAGTCTGTAGCTGCTCGAGCCTCTCGCTGAGAGGAATACAGACTCCAGACATCACTGAAGTCCAAACTTTAACCTGGACTCCTGTTGTACTTCTGCTTTAGTGGCTTTTATAATGCGCTCATACACATGTGGAAAAGGCCGACATTACGACGTGTATCGCCGCTCCGCGCGTGATCGCATTGTTTATTTTTCACTCCACAAACCCAGCGTAACTTTATCTGACCATAAAACCGAAAATATGAGGCTGATCTTTCTCAAATAAGGAGTGACTAAAAGCTAGAGATGTACTGACTACATGTATGGATTAGTTTAAGTTTGTAGAGATCTAGATTTTATGTAAACAGCAGGTTGGTTCCTTGTGGACGGGCAGCAGCTGCAGATGTTTTATCTACAGTATCCCTCTGCCTCTCTCCCCGAACACATTTTAGTTTAGTTCTCTTACTCTCCTTTTCTTTTAGTCTTTGCCCTTCTCTATTCGTCTCTAATGTAGCAGAGAGCAGTGCACGTAGAGCTTGATAAATATGCAATCTTTAAAAATAAAAAATAAATGGCTCACTTGTGGCTCTCATCGTTCGCTTAAAAGAGTCGGCTCTTTGTACCGACTCGTTCGCGACCGCCCCATGACTAGTGGCTCCTGGTAGCGTAGTTGTGTGAGGTAGAGAACGGACAGCTGCAATGTGACGACTGTCTAGTTCGTGGCGACGAAAAACTTTCTTGCCACTTGTAGCATAGATTAGCTTCCTGGAGCACAGTACGCAGAAGCTAGCACCAGCTTCTCTCAATTTTCTGCACCAGCTGCCAAAAGGTTTATCATCTCGGCCCTTTTCCTCCATCCACGACCAGCGCCATTTATTTTTACCTCCCTCGTCTACTACGGCGATATTTTCCTCAGTTTTCAAAATGTTGCGCTCCATTCCGCTGGAAAACTTGTTTCGTGTAGTTTTGGTGCTAGCCGTTGCGCTGGCTGACTCAAACACCGCGCGTGCAGCGATCACGAGCGCGCTCACAACACAACCTTGGCCAAAAGACCCGCGCCAGTCTACTCCTGATTTGCTGTGTTTTGTTGCGCTATACACACGCAATCCTTTCATACAATTGGTAGAACACACTTTAACCTTTTTCAAATGTCAGCAATCATAATTTATTTATATATTTAAAAAAAAAATAGTGATTTTTTTTTTTTTTTTTCCTCACGCCGGATTTCCGGCACGGTGCCGGAAAACTTTAAGCCATGCATATGTCACTTTGCATGCCATAAGTCTATATCATATATTACTTTCACTAATTCTCGAGTCTAATTTTTCGAGTTTCACCTGTACTCTGCGAGACTTAAAGAAATCGCATTAAAGCCCAATGACAGAAACGCAGTTACAGATATCTTTAAACTCGGGCAGATGAGACACAATCCCATCACATTTAAACAAAAGTCGTAGACGATTTGTTTCCATTACTAAATTGTCAAAAGAAGATAACAAAAAAAACCATACTTAATCAAGGATAAAATCGCACGTTTGGTTTTGTTTTCGACTGTGGTGGCAAAAACTGTAAATCTCATCTTCGATATGGATATTGTGTCACCAAATATAATCAATAATCAATCCTTTTGGCGCTAATAATATTGATAACTTATGTGTTTTATTGAATTTATATATTTTTTTAAACTGACTGACTTGTTCCTTCTTTGGTTCAGCGAATGCATGACTCATTCTCCTCTCAATGTTATTTGCCTTAAGAAAACATATCCGAGGGCAAAGACCTTACGTGCAGACGCAGTGTCACTAAAACAAACGGCGCACAGACAGACGGAGGAGGTGGAGGAATCTCTGGGAAACACTTTAAAATTCACCGTCGGCCTCCAAACTGGATTCTGTGGAAGATCCGTCACCATGGAAACAGCACGGCACAGCGAAAGCCGAGCCAAGTCCGAAAGAAATGCGTGCACTGTCCTCCGAGCGACGGTTCACGGTGGAGTGCGAGGAGAATTTCAGTTCGGGGGCACAGGGATTCATCGCATTTAAATAAGCGTTCTGAAATGCAAGGGATTGTTTTAGCTGTTTGTTATTCCGCTTTCTCTCAAATGTTAATGTTACAGGACTTTTCAAAATGTGCACAATGGCAAGATAAGTTCACCGCACCACATTTTCAGATAGATTCACCCACAAGAACTGGACTAAAACCAGTCTAAACTAGATACTGATCACTGCAGACTGACATCACACACGAGCTGTAGCTAATCAGGGTTACACCAGGACAAGCCTAAAACAGCCAGGTCCAGGGTTGAGGAGTAACAGAATACGTATTTAGAAATTAGAATACTCATTATTAGTAAGTGTATTCTAGTGTACTTTTTTCAAGCATGTCTTATTGCGAGTAGGCGTCGTGGAAGACCCAGGAGGAGGGCCTATGTCTCTGAGCTGGCCTGGTGTCACCTCGGGGTCCCCCCGGAACAGCTGGAGGAGGTGTGCGTGGATCAGGATGTTTGGGCATCTTTGCTCAGACTGCGGCCTCCGCGACCCGGCCCCGGATAAAGCATAAGAAATGGATGGATGGATATTCTAGTGCAGTTACTCTTCCATTACAGCATAATAATTTACATTTACTTTTTAAAAAACAAAGGAATGCATTACTAAGCTTTTTTGGTTTCGTACTTAAAACGCCTTATGGCACAGATCATGAAAACAATGTACATTTGCACGATGCATCATGTGAGAATCCCAGTGTGCATTTGCAAAGTGCCTTATGTCTTCCTAATTTGTGGTAAATACGTTCATAACAGGCAGTGCAACACACTGTATTCATACATACATACATATTATGCAAATCAATGTGAAAGTATTCTATGTATTCAATATACAACAGAGTTCAGGATGGAACTGAACTCTATTTATAAACACTGGTAACAGTGTTATAAATTCACTGTTGGCAAACATTTTGCTAGTACAAGTCCATTAGCTCAAAGTCACTACTGGTAAATGCATCTAACACACAGAGTGACCAAGTGTTTTAATGGAGGCTTGTTACCGCTCTTCTCGCCTCACGAGGCGCAGTTTCCGTCTATTTGTCCTTTTTTGGAACATGCTCTGTAGGAGGAGACTGAACTGCATCACTCTCAAAATGGAGTAATTAATGGAAGTGAACAATGACTACCACTACTACTAGTCTATGGTCCTGACAAAGCCAAAGTGTCAGTAAATGTTCATGCCCATGTAGTAGCTCTATTTTCTATTATGTTATATTACGTTAGATAGATGGGGTGAACGGAAAGTCATTTAATATGGATTTTATTCGCAGTAATAAACTATAAAAAGGTTCGATTACAAAAGTACTTACGACTCTCCATCACAAATCACAGTGGAGCAACATTGCGAGAGATTTATGTCGCCTCATTTTAGCCGCAGCCCATTCAAAGTAATCACCGCGTTTTAGGATCGAATATTGAAAGTGGACAGGAAGAGCCCATGTAAAGCTGCCGCCTCACTTCCTGTTCGTGACAAACACAGGACAAGGAGGAGCAGGTCAGTTCCACTGTAAACAGAACAACATGGCCTCTATCGGGTCAATATAGAGATTCTGAATCTTATAGGCCTTTTCCACACAGCACAGTTCAACACAGCACGCACGCCTATTTCCATCACAAGAATCGCTCTGCAGTTAAACTCTGCACACAGTAATGAAGGCAGCTGAAGTAAAGCCAGGGAAGTCTGAGCACTGTGGACAAATGCCGCCTTTCTATGAAGTTTATGAAATTCCCTTAACAAGTGCTAAGCCAAAAAAGAGGAAAGCAGCAGCTGAAAGACAGGCTATGAAGCTAATGTGGCTAATGTTATATTAACAGCAGTAGCAACGACTGGGGCCTCATTCCGGCCCACTTTACTCCAGAGCTTTAGCTTGTAGGGCGTACAATTTGTGAGTCAGATGTTGTGGAATCGGTCCCAACTGACGACACATTCTGTTTTCACATGGGCCGAACGTTACGCGCATAATATGATACATCTCCACAGTCAGCAGAAAAATATCTTATTTATTCACATTTTACAGTAAACATAATGGGTAATGGTAATGTCTAGCTTTTTCCTATCACCTGCCTTTTTCGGTCTTCTTTGTTGTTTACTGACGCAGACACTTTAGCTTTTTGAAGCTCAGTACGTCTGAGAGTAGTTTTACCATCTACTTCAGTAATATTATGATGGAGTATCTGTACTCTTACTTGAGTAAAACAAATGGTTACTCGTTCCACTGTGAGTAAATCCCTAAGTAGACGCATAAATAAATGTAGTTTGTGTTTCGTGAGCTTTCTGCTTAAAAATATTTTCATATATTTTTCTGGCATTTCCTTTGGAAATACTATTTTTCTACTTCCTGTCATGCTTGGTTCCTCATCATTTATATAACTGCTGAAAAATCAGATTTTTACATTCAGGTACAGTTACTCACTACTTGGCCTGGGTACCGTTATACGATACCAGTATGGTATTGAAAAACAGTTTAGGTATCAAAAAAATTCAGTATCTAAAGCAGTTCCTGAAAAATATATTAGAGTTTTAGAGACCAATGAAATGTTGATTGCAGTTGTTCCAGAAAAAGTGACTTGGTTGTTTCAACTCAATTAAATGATCCACATTTAAAAGAAATAGTCTTTTATGGAATAAAGAAGAAACTTTATTTATATAGCACCCTCACAGATAAAACCACAAAGTGCTTTAGGAGGAAAAGATAAAGGAACATTACTGTTCTGTTTTATGGTTCTATATGACAAAGATTGTATCGTTCAGGTTTCTGTATCGAAAACACAGTATTCTTAAAGTACTGGTATTGATTTTTTTATTTATTTACGTATTTATTTATTTTTTAAACTGTACACAGCTCTATTCAGTACTCACAGTACTACTCAAGTAGCATTTTCTACTCTTGAGTAATCATTTTAATAACTTTTTACTTCTTCCGGAGTAAAATCATTTCAAAGTAAAGCTACTCTTATATTTTACCACCTCTAATTATTGTTGGACCAGCTTGAGCAAGCTGAGAGGGATGTTCAACAAAAGTACCGCCCCGACTCTCTAGATTGCACTGCACGCTAACGAATAGCGGCTAATGCTATCGACTGTCAGTCTGTGAAAATCACCTTTTGCAATCGCTGAGAAATACAAAACACAACAGAACGAGTGTGGATGGTGACTGTGGGACCTTCCTTGTTAAATCGAATCAAAATCATACAAATCAAATTGTTTTGTACAGGCCAATATCACAACAGCAGCTGCTTCACAGACTACACCGCTATTTATATAAGCCAAATATGGAGGGGACGGTTACACAAATACCCAGACTAATTTTGCATAAGGTACAATATTGAACCTTGGGGTGGGTAAAAATGCATCAATAAATAACACATCCCAAACCTGAATCTATATTGGAAAAAGCTAAAAAGTGTAGATTTGTTATGACTAATAGAAGTCTGTCGGAGAACATGCAGTGCGCTCCACGGCTTGAGAAGCGCCTGACGTAGAGTTTGTGCAGCTGTGAATGATGTTATCTGCTGTTGTTAAACCACAGAGAAAAGCCTTTGTTCCACTGCACAGAACACCACAGAGGTCAGAGCGACACGGAGCCGGTCTGGAAAACACGGCGTATGGAGTGTGGGGTCACAGGGGTTTGTGACGAGGGGAAATGATTTACATTTAACATCTTTTTTTGTGGATTTAAAGCGATGTTGGTTTTAGTCCAAGTCAGTTGGAGCTTCACATTTTTATCATTGTATTCAAACATCATATTCACAAACAAAAGCGGAGATAAAGCACAGACCTGTTCCTTTGGCAGTGAATTAAAATGCTACGAGGCTCCTCCCACCTTTGTCACTTCAGATGTTTTTATGCCATTTTCCAGCTAGCACTTGCCATTTAGCACCCGTCATGATAAATGACACACTCTAGATTTTGGTGCATTATTGAGGGTTTTATGAGCGAAAACATATTTTCCATTTTCATTGATGCTTATAGGTTTAACTATAAGCGTCACGGTGGCACGGCGGTTAGTGCTTCACCGCAAGAAGGTCCCGGGTTTGATTCCCTCCTGGAAGGGGCCTTTCAGTGCGGAGTTTGCATGTTCTCCCCGTGTCTGCGAAAGTGACTGAACAGTATTTATCTATACAGCTGACAAAAAAAAAAAAAGTCCCGCATTCAATGAGAAAGAAGAGGTATGTGGCTAATGCGACCCCGATGATACAACACACTTAGGTCAACATACAGGTGTATACTGTATGTTGAGCTACGCCTTCAGCTATTCACTGTAGCTCGCAGTTCTCACCGGGTGCTTTGAACATGGAAGTGAGTCGCAAGAGAAAAAGTGTCTTCGAAGTTTATGAGAAGAAGAGCAAGGTTTCAGAAGAAAGAAACAAGACCAGAGTGTTTTGGGGAGATTCTTTCACACGATGGCATGCGCTGAAAGCACAGGTTGGGCTTCTTCGAAGTTTCTACTCGACAGGGAAAGTTTGGCATTCTAGTTGGAGAAATCCATTTCAAATCACTTCTAGTAAAAGTTATCTATGTCTATATTGTAACTTTCCAGGGTAGATTAGTTGATTTATTTTGTAATTTGCATCGTCAGTAATTATACGATGGCCACAGGTCATCAAAGGCATGTCAAGATTTTTAAATGTACTAGCAGTCATTTTTGCGGTGAAACTTCTTGTACATAAAAATGGGTGAGATGAGATCTATCTGAGTGACAGTCTTTATCATTGCGTACCCGCCGCCCCTCCTCCCTCGGAGCCTTTGCTAACAAATAAACAGAGAACACCCGCTCCTGCATCGATTTACTAAGTAATGTCGTTTAAAAGCAGGCGAATCACTAACTGGAAACGGACTCGGAAGAGGATCGTTGTGGTATGCTTTTGATTATGATTTGAGAATAATCGACCGAGTAGTTATTAGCAGAGAAGTTTATCGTAATGTAGGCTGTGATTAGCAAAGCCTTGGCATAAGTCACACGGGAAAGATCTCCATTTGTCTTATGACAAATGGTAAAAGACATCACGCTGAAATGATCTAAAACCTTGTGTGTTCATTTTGGATAGTCCCAATGGTCACCATAGTATAAATTAGACAAATACTTCTCCATTGCTCTTGAAGTCTCACTCAATCGATCAGTATAAGTAAAGAAAACATGGAATTGATAGCTAGAAGGGCCGGGTTCCCACCTGGACGGGGCCTTTCTGTGTGGAGTTTGCATGTTCTCCCTGTGTCTGCGTAGGTTTCCTCCGGGTACTCCGGTTTCCCCTACCACTAAAAACATGTACAATAGGCCAGGATGAATGAAAGTGTGTTTGAGAGTGCGCCTGGGGGACGACGGATGGAAATTAGCCCATGGCTACAATCCAGTGTGTCTTGTTTACATGCATGTTCATGTACATGCACTGTAAAATAAGTAAACTTTGGAGCACATCTGTACAAGCCTACATAAACGTTTGTCCTTTGTGAGCTTTCTAAAGCCACTACACAACAAATATTTTATAGAAGTATGGGAAACTCAATGGAAGTACATGGAAAAAAATATATGCTTTGTAAGAGACTTTATTATCAACATATCAAAAAAATAGTAAATGTAACAAAATGTTAGCGTAAAATACACACATTTTTTTTTTTATTTAACCTTTATTTAACCAGGAAAGTCCCATTGAGATTAAAAACCTCTTTTTCAAGGGAGTCCTGGCCAAGAGGCAGCAAAAGATACAGTTGAAGAGTTACATACATATTACATACTCATTATAAAAAACATTTACAAGAGGTTGACTCGAGTGCTCTCACTCTGGACTTAAATTCGTTCAATGGAATAAGATCAGTTATTTTCCAGTCTTTTTGCAACGCGTTCCATGTAGAAGGAGCAGAGTGAACAAATGCCCTTTTTCCCAGCTCTGAACGGGCAAATGGAACAGTGAGCAACAGATGATCATTTGAACGCAAACTATAAGAGCCAACGCTCCTCCGTGAGATTAGGTTACAGATGTAAGAGGGCAGTAGACCAAGCATGGCTTTATAAATAAAAGTATACCAATGACTCAGCCTCCTGGAGGACAAAGAAGGCCATCCCACTCGAGAATACAGCTCACAATGATGGGTCAAGGCCCTACAGTTAGTAATGAACCTCAGAGAAGCATGATATACAGTGTCAATCTTGTGTAGACATTGAGCCGACGCGTTCATGTACAGCAGGTCTCCATAGTCTAAAATAGATACAAATGTTGCAGTGACAAGCCACTTTTTTGCCTTAAAAGAAAAACAAAATTTATTTCGAAAGAAAAATCCCAATTTGAGTTTAAGTTTTTTCACAAGATTGTCTATGTGGGGCTTGAAAGTCAGGGAGTCGTCAAGCAATATACCAAGGTATTTGTAAGTGTGAACCACCTCTATGACATTTCCCTCAAAAGTGGACACTAAGGGGATTGTTTGAGGAACCTTCTTAGTATTTGAAAACAACATTAGTTTAGTCTTTTCAGCGTTGAGGACCAGTTTTAGTTGCAGAAGTGTGTGCTGGATCACATCAAAAGCTTTCTGCAGAGATTCTACAGCTTTAACAGGGTTCATTCCAAAACAGTAAATTATTGTGTCATCAGCGTAAAAATGCATATTAGCGTCAGACACATTTTGACCTAACTCATTAATATACATGATGAACAGAAGGGGTCCTAATATTGAACCCTGTGGCACCCCCTTGTGGACATTAAAAAATTCAGAACACAGACCGTCACATTTAATACACTGGGTCCTGTGACTTAGATAATTTGCGAACCAGGAAACAACATGATTAGACAGTCCCAAACAAAGAAGCCTATGCTTTAAAATAGCATGATCCACAGTGTCAAAAGCCTTTGACAGATCAATAAAAAGGGAAGCACAATATTGCTTTTTATCAAGAGCAACACGTATGTCATTTATCACTTTTGTAGCAGCTGTGATGGTACTGTGCTTTTTCCTGAAGCCGGATTGCAATGTAGAGAGAAGTTCGTTAGCGTGCAGGAACTCTTTGAGTTGATCACAAACAAGAGATTCAAGAACCTTTGACAATACACACAAATTTGATATTGGCCTGTAGTTACTTAAAACAGCTGGATCACCTCCTTTTAATAAAGGGGTAACAAAAGCAGACTTCCAAACAAGTGGGATTTCTTTGCTTTGGATTGAAAGATTAAAAAGGACCGTAAGAGGCTGTGCTACGTAATCAGCTGCTAGTTTCAAGAAGTAGGGCTCTATCAAGTCTGGCCCGTGGGGTTTTCTGTGGTCTAGTGCTTTGAGAGCTTTATGCACTTCCTGCACAGTAAAAGGAACAAAATTAAAACGCTCTCCAGAAGACATTGGAGGTTCTGTGAAGGGTGTTACAGGGGCTGCTCCTGAGAAGTCAAACAAAGAACCAGAAGCTACAAAATGCTTGTTAAAGCTATTTAAGACCTCAGTCTTATCGTACACAGGGACAGAGTCTTTTAAGATACACTTTGGAAGAGCCTGAGGTCTTCTATTTACAGATAGAGACTTTATCACTTTCCAAAATTTCTGTGGGTTGTTGAGGTTTTCTGTTGTGACAGATAAGTAATATTCTGATTTAGCCTTTTTGATAAGAGAAGTACATTTATTTCTTAAATGCCTAAAATTAGACCAGTCAGATGGAGAATCACCTTTCCTGGCTTTGGCCCATGCCACATTGCGTTGATGGATAGACTCTGACAATTCTGGGGAAAACCAAGGGTTCTCTCGTCCCTTGGTTCTGAATTTCTGGGTTGGAGCATGTTTATTTACAATCTTCATAAAACTTTCTTTGAAGTATGTCCAAGCCAGCTCCACATCTGGCAGCAGACTCAATTGCCCCCAATTAACCAAAGACAAATCATGATGATACGCCTGTTCATTAAATGATCTAGCTTGTTTTAGGGTGCAAGTTTATCTTAGAATAAAGCACAATAAAGAATTACTATGAGTACACAATAGGTTTACACTCTGGCCGGAATAAAGCCTAGGTAATTGCCTTTAGGATCCGGGAAATGATCTCTAATTTTCCACACACATCACACTATAACAATTCTAACTGCAGGTCCCAGAACACCATATTGCCAGACAATAAAGTTCCTATATGCAGCATAGCGGAACTGTCTGTGACTTTCTCCTGTCTCCTGGATGTCCACCTCTGCCCTAAGGTCATTCCAGATTCGCCTGGCCAGTCTAAGCACACCTTCCTCCAAGATGTACAGCTCCATGTGTGGCAACAGTGATGTGCAGTTTTGTGGTTGTTGTTGGCATATTTCTGCAGTTTCTACAGACACACCAGTTGGGTGCCTGTGGATTAGGGGGTCCTGGTGGAGGGGGATCGGGGTGAGACTCATGAGGTCAAAGATGAGACTCGGTTCACGACTGAGGCATCTTTGTAGAAGAGCTCTCGGTCTCTTTATCCTAGCCTGTTAAAACAAAACACACTTAGAAAATGTTCATTTTAGCCCTTTGACACATACAGCTTTCAACTAAGCCATTGAACAGGCGAACTGTTTTAACTTTTTCTAATAAAAAGGGAAAAGTACAATTAATTCACCCCAGTTTTGAGTGTATTCACTGTTGCTCACCGTCTGCCTCGCAATGTAGGAGGGAGCATTACAATAACAAAAGGAAAGATCACGTCTCACACTGTCTGTCTGACACCATGGACCAGTAATATTACAATAACAATAGTAATGCTTTGTACTGATAGAGTTTAGCCTTTGACGTATTTTGCGGGGGAAAAATGACAAGTTAGCGGTTATATAGGTACACATACCTCCTCAATTGCAATCCTCCCAAGTTCTTCAACCCTTTTGAAGTCCTCCCGTGACAGGTCAGCTTGCAGACGACCACGGGCTCTAGCCCGACCCCTGCCTCCCCCTCTCGCTCCTTGCGCTTGGCTGGTGCAGGCTCTTGGAGGTCTTGCGCTCTCTCCCGCACCCCCCTCCTGGATCTTGGTCGGGATGCACAGGGAAGGGGCTCGTAATCCATATCTGATCCCACAAGACTGTCCTTTTAAAAGCTCTAAACAGACATAAATGAAATAAAACAAATTTAGATGCTAAATGATAGCTTGTTTATTATCCTGTAGCATGATAAAGTTAGCTGTAGAGATGCTCGTAAAGCTACATAGACACAAAAACATTTTCATTCACAATCCCTGATTACGATTGGCTTTACACATATTCTTTAAAAAAATGTTGCTTGTTGTAATAGATTTTCACTTACCGGTGGCGAGTCTGACATTGTGGAAAAGTGCAAATTATTCTTGGAAAGTGAACTTGTGTGAGCGATGCCGGCAGTGACTGGGCTCGTGCACGTCTCTCGCACACGTTTTAGTAGGCGTTCCCTCTCGGGACCAGGTAGAGCGTTGCGCATTTTTTTCTAAATGTGGAGAGGGCGGTACTTTCCTAAAATTCGGGGAAATCCTCCTGTATACCTTTAAGATAACACAATTATCACTGATTTAACGGTCCTATATTAAGCTAAACTTTTCTAGGCTTGCTTTCTTATTAGGATAAAATGTTTCCTCATCAAAAACACACCAGGAGTGGTTTTATATCATTTCTTTTAGTTTAGTTTATTTGTTTCTTTTAGTAAGAACAATTTGTTGCACATTACCAACTGCAATGCCACAAATAACTGGCGTCATTGAAAGATGGATCAAAAGCAGTGAAGAATTCCTTGAAGAATTCCACATAAAATGAGCCGCAATAAGAAAATGTTAATCACATTCTCAAAAAAACACTCACAGCAAAAACATTTGTCTCCAAAAATCTGATTTAAAATGCAGCCAGTGTCTGAATGTGAGCGCTCCAGATGCAGACAGAGCCGCCAGCGCTCTCTGCTACTCTGTTAAAACACTTTACATTTTCAAGGACAGGCCTCGCGGCGACTCTAACAACCAAAGGAAAGAGAGAGAGAGAAGAAGAGAGGAGAGGAAAACGTCTGATTTGTGCCACTCTTGTTTGAGTTCAGGGACGAGATGTGGATTTAGTAAAGTCGGGACATGAGAGTTTTATCTGTGATCAAGAGGCTAATACAAGGAGCAGACAGGAGGAAGGTCGTATTGGGTTTAAGATGTTTATTGTGGCTTTTACAGGCTTTTCGGAATACTTTTGGGCACATACCTAACCTATAATAAAAAATAAAACATCTCCGATGTGAGCTGTAACCTTTTGTCTTGCACAGAACATTTGGATTAAGTGTCTATAAAGCCCTCGGGAGTCAAATGTGTGAAGTTTGAAGTGGACAGGACATAAAATGGCTTTTAGCACTGCTGTTGGCGACGTACCGCTAACAAACTGAAAAGTTTACTGATTGATAATGACAGCAGTGTCCTTAAAAGGGGAATTGTTGCCTATTGTGCATGTTTTCGGAGGATGGGGGAGAATTTGTAGGAAAACTCATAGAAGACGGGGAAGAACACACGGTATGGGAATCAAACCTGGCATATTCTGGCAACGAGACTAACCATTCAGGTACAACATTATGACACGACACGTGGCGACGATGGCGCAGAGAGTAGAGCGGATTGTCTTGTGACCAGAGCGTCGGTGGTTCGAATGCTGCAAGTGCACACTGTCGTTGAGTCCTTAAGCAAGACACTTCACCTACCTGGCCTCCAGTGTCGTAGCACTCACCCATTCACACCAAAGTCCACTGCGTACGTTGGTGTGAATGGGTGAGTGTTTTTTATGTAAAGCGGTCCGAGTGCCTAAAGCAGGTATAAGGCGCTGTGTAAAATTTGATCATTTACTAGGAAAAGATCACAGTTGGTTTGGCCAGTATGGTATCAGGAAAAATGATTAGGTAATACTGGTATTAAAAAGATAAAAGCATGGAAAAAACCCAAGACCGAGTTTTGAAGCTGTTGGTCCAGCTTCACTGAAGGAAGTGATTGTTTCAGCTCAAATAAATTATACACTTTTTGAAAGGCTTTTAAGAAAGAAAAGGTAAGATATACCTCCCCATAAGGAAATTTGTCCTTTACATTTGACCCATCCTTCGACCCCACTGGGACGACCCGTAAGGAGCAGTGGGCGACCCATATCCAGATGTGGAGCCAGGATGATGGTCAGAATCACCTGGCTGGAGGACTGACCTATTGTACATGTTTACAGTGGTAGGGGAAACCGGAGGAAACATGCGCAGACACAGGGAGAACATGTAAACTCCACACAGAAAGGCCCCGTTCAGGTGGGAATCGATCTTCTTGCTGTGAAGCACAACGTCTCCACAACAAGAAATTAATAGTATAGTTCTGTTTTCTGGTTCTACACAAACAATACTTTGGTATAGGCATCAGAAAAAGTTCAGTATCAGTATTCTAAACCAAGTATCATTAAAGTACCGGTATACTACTTTTTTTTTAATAGCACCCAGCCCAAGGTAAAACTGAGAAAAATTAGGAAAGGAAAGCTGAATTGAATTTTTTCACATTTTAAGCCATGTGTGAGCGCCGCATGTATAATTTCAGCCATTTTCAGATCGTGCCTTCATGCGATACGGATATTGCGTCACCTAATATCGCGATGACGATAATTTGCCGATATATTGTGCGGTCAAGCACAGAACACTAAGTGCAGCACATCTGAACAACAACATCTCACAAGTCCATTTGTCCTAATAAAGCCTCTAACTCCTCCTCCTGGCTCCGCTCGCGTCCACACAGGCTGAAAACTCCCCAATCGATTCTCGCCTGTAAACACTTCATTCATTCAAGTTCATTAACAACAAACGACTGAAAGAAATCGGCCAAAGTCCATAAACCCCGGACAACCGCTACATCCCGCTGCTTTGGGCCGAAATAGCAAACAGCATGCTCCTCCTTGGAGATTTCTTTGTTCGGCCCGTCTCCTCCGTGTGATGTTTTATTAATGTTTGCGTCTTTGTTTTTGAGCCGAGGCTGAAAGACAGGAAGTCACTCACAGCGAGACCATCCAGCAGACCAGGCGGGTCGGGAAAGCAAACCTGTGCTAGATAAAAACACATTTATAATCTGTAACTTGTCATTTCAGGTTGTTGGTCTTTGCTTGGGCTGTGTTTACAAATTTGTGTGCCTTTACTTTTACTTTTGAGTTTTAAAAATGTATTTTTCTTCATTGGAACATAAAAAATAGAAATGAATACAACGGTAGAGGTGGGCAATACAAGATATATCAAAATTGCTGTTTGGAAAATATGCAAATGTACAAAATCGACGTGATCTCCAATATCAAGTAATGTGGAGAAAAGTGGGGAAAAAATTGGGATAAAATAGGGGGAAATTAGGGAAAAAGTGGAAGAAAAAATGTAAAAACAAAGGAGGTAAAATAATAGGAAAAACATTTGGAAGGTGTTTATTTCTGCCCTTTGTAGTTTGTTCAGGACAATTACATCGTATATACATCACAGCGTTCTAAACGCCTATAATATTTAATGAGGTGGGGGGCACGTAAAATGATTTTGTTTTTGAGGAGATTTTTTGTCTTGTACAGAGAGATCATGGACCCAGTGACTGATATTAATGATCGTTTTTTGTAATTCATAATTTTTTTTTATAGATACGACTTGTGAAAGTGTAACACAGTTAATAGGAAAAACTGGCTCCTGCCCCCCCACTGGGTCCTGTGACATCATCACATTCTAGAACCTGCATCACATTCTAGAACCTGGTTGCGTTCATGTGACAGCACAACATTCTAAAGAGCCCATAGTTTGCAACTGAGGTGGAGGGCAACTGAAAATTCCATGGCGGTAACTATGGTAACTGCATAACTGACCAAATGCTGATTTGTACGTCTTTGTTTTTGGCTCATATCTCAGTCACTACTGGTACTGGAAGAATCCACATGAAACAAAAACTACAACGTTCATTGTCCCCTCTTCCAGCACATATGAACAAATGTCCAATTACTTTCTCCGAGAGGCGTCAAAAACTGGTGACAATGTTCAAAAACATGAGCGTGATGTTGTCCAGTAGATTTGACTTTCAAACATACAAATATTATCACAGGTTAGTGAATCCAATCACTATGAAATACTGAAGAGGAAAAACATTTGTCAATTTTTGTTTTGGAGATTTCTTACAAAAACTGTATTTCTCCCATAGAGTTGTATTGGCGCCTGCCCTCCACCTGACATTAGGACATCATCACATTCTAAATCGTGAACGCCACCTACAGGCTGCGTTCACGACATTCTAAAGAGCTTGTAGTTTAAAATTGGGGCAATTCCATGGCGATAACCATGGTAACTGTCAAAATGCAGATTTCTTCTCTTAGTTTATTGCTAATTTCTCTGTAATTCCTGGGCCAATTCAATTAAACAAAAACTGTCACAAAGTTCAAAGTCATCTTTTCCAGCGCATATGAACTAAAGTCTAATTATTTCCTCATAAAAGGCGTCCAAAAGTGGAGACAATATTCAAAAACATGTGCGTGATGTTGGTCAGTAGAGAGGACTTTCAGCCATAAGAATAATGTGGCAGGTTTGTGAATCCAATCACTGTCAAATAATGATCAGGGTAAACATTTGGACTCTTTCATTTTGGAAATTTCTTTCAAAAACGTTTTCTCTCCCATAGAGTTGTATTGGCACCTGCTCCGATTGAATTCTAGAACATGAACGCAACCCATTTTCTTTTTGAGCGACAAAGCTTTTGCATATTTTCTTAAGCTACAATACTACATAAAACAGCGATTGAGTTACTTCTTCCCTCGGGGTTCAACTTGCTCCACTGACACGTTCCAGTGTTACCCAGGAGACAGCGCAAACTATTGATGATAAAAAAAAAATAATAATTTTAAAAAAGTATCGGGCTGATTGGAATGAAACAATGTCTAAAAAACATCACCGTTAACAAACAAAAGACACTTCCCCTAAACACACAGGACCAAGAGAGAAAATCTTCAAATCAGTCGCTGGCTTGTTGTCAGAAGAGACCGCAATTTAGTGATAAAAATAGCAGCCTTGGTCTAAATATGGTGCGTCTGGAAAAAAAAAATAATTATCGAGAAGACGAGGCAAACTCCTGGGAGGTACAAACATCAGGAACATCTGCTCACAGCTGGAGGCTGACACGGGCTTCGAGTTCAGCCAGACACCTGCAAAAAAAAACTCTCCCTCTGGCGTATATCAACCAGTCATTAGCATCGCACTGGGAAATTACATCGAACGCCTTTAGTTCAGATTAGAGCTGGGTTAGTGCCTTAACGTGTTAGTAAGTCTGTTTTCTAAATGGTTGACGATATTCTGCAGATTGGGTTATTAAATTCATTGTGAACACTACAGCAATCCTGCTTTACTTTCCGAATTAAATCCGGATTTGCACTACGACTATCTAATCTAGATTATCCTGATTTATTTCTGGAAGCGCACATGACAGCCTCTCATGATTTTTCCTAATTATCAGTTTGTTTGAATGGGATAGCGCCTATAGTAAATATTAAGTAAGCGATAATGCACGACGAGGTGTCCACATTATCAGAAATAACTGGATGCGTGAGGCGTGAACCGTCCGACGCGAAGCGGAAGACGGTTGCTTCCTCGGACTCCAGTTATTCTGATAATGGACACCTCGTCGTGCATTATCCCGCTTATACCATGGTCCGGCAAACTGAAACTGTTCATTGGGGCCTGTTTGCTTATTTTTTTCAAGTCCTGGGCAGGAGTTATTTCACATTTTAATCAGTTTAACCTGAAACTAGTTCCAGTGCAATTTGTTTACAGTTACTTTGGAAACGGATGCAGTGGAGTGATATAGAACGTGATTTTACTGTTATTCCACTGTTGCCGGGCTAGGTGTACATTATCATTCACCCAGACCATGGTATAAACGTAGTTTTATGCCAGTGACGGTACACATTTAAGAAGAAAAGATGACAAAGGTTGCAATTTTTGTACAGGAAAAGTAAAACATTGGCATTGAAGCAGAGCTGAACGTCCTGTGCCCAAGGAAGATGTCAAACCAGAGAAAACTAGCAACATTTGAGTCCAAATCTTCAATAAAAACATGCTTTCTTACAATTTTACACCAAACTAACGTCTTACTTGCTGCATTTGCTTCATTATGGCGATACAAGTTGAGAATAATTCACTATAGCGGGTTTATTTTTTTCAAATCCAGCTGTTTGTGTCCCTGTCCTAACAGCTTCAGGCCAGCATTAGTCATCATGTCTTTCTCAGTATGATAGCTTATGAGTTTTTTTTATCTACACATGCCTTGATCGGAGCGTTTGTCCTTGCTTTGCCTTTTACCTACCGGCATTTTATAATTCAATTGCTTTGGATTTAGACATGATTTAGTTTCCACTCTCTCAGCCCCCCATTTATGACTAGATACTGGTTCAATCAAGTCCTAGTTTATATTAATCCCATATGGTTTAGTACTTGACCTATATTGAATCCTGATATTGCTTCCTGCTGCTGCCGGTTATTGAGTCCATCCCAGTCCGTTTGTCTTTTTTTTTGTGGCATTTTGCAACAAAACAAAAATGTTCATTGTAGCCTTGCTTTGCTTGACAATATCCTCACATTCCCCATTTTTGCATTGATAGCAGTCCTATGTCATTCACTCAAACAGTAGCTTTCTTTATGCCCGCTTTGCAACGCGTTATTTTCCAGCACAAACCCAATTGTACCCGTTACCCTACACACAACATGGCCGTTTGATTTCAGCACATTTAACCAAATCTACCCACTTTAGCCACGATTCCTACCCATAAATAGCTGCCACCTGCGGTCTGAAGACGGCACCACGCCTCATTACCATAATTCAAATGAGCCCAGCGGCGTCCATTTAAATACGACCCCGACGCACTCACCTGTTTTTCCAGCATGATCATTCTCCCAGTCGCATGACCTTCCAGGAGCGGTGTCCTCTCTTGGTTTCAGGCCGACGTGGGGCGCCCCATTCCCGGCCACTGCATCCCACCCAAATCCCCGTTAACCTCCGCTGCTCGTGCCGCTGCTCAGAGCGTTGCTGCTACTTCAGAGGGGGCTAGTCTTTGGCTAATTTTATTCCAAAAAACGCCCACAGCCGCCTCCTTTACCCGCTGCATTCACGTTAAATTATAAAAATGTATTAGTATATCCACGTAAATGGTTTTCCGCTTGATAAAAACGCCAAAAGTGAAGTTTATGGGCGTATAATATCAGCTAGTTGAAGTTAGCTCGCTAGCGCTGCTAACGGCAAATCAATTTTTTATTTGTCTCCTTGTCGCTTCATCTATCGCCCCCTTAGTAACATCCTTGGAGAAATCGTAGGGGGAAAAAACACCCAAACGACGGGGTTAATCCACGGAGAAGACCCCCCGAGCTATCCCAAAATGTCATCCCGGGGAGAGGAAAGTGGATCCAGGGGAAGATGTGGCGTGATTTTGTCGGTAATGGATGCTGCTCTGGTCGGGGGGAATCTCTCCTCCGCCGCCTCTGTTGCTGAGACTGGAGGGAGAGAGGGGAGTCCTGTGTCGTCTTCTTCTCCGAGGTCTTAAAGGCTCCACAGGCTGAAAAACGAGGGGGGAAAACTCTCTGGACACGAAAACAAGTCACCGCAAAGATTTACGGCTTTCTACAAACGGAGCAGGGAGGCTGAATTAATTAGAAAAGAAACGGAACGCTGCCTGTGTTGTGCAATAAAAGTGCCATATTTGTCCATAAAATAGAATTATAGTATGATGTAAAATCTTGCTATTAATCAAAGTACAAAAAAAACATTGACTACATTTTTACAATTGGCAGAACTTTACTGCAGGAGTGTCTCAACCAGTGCTACTCGACTGGGGTGCTGATGGCAAGCTGTGACACAAATAATTATATAGGCTAAGCTATATTATCATGTAAAATAGGCTACTACATTTTTTTCTACATTAAAGGTGCACTATGCAACCTTTTATGTAAAAAAAAAAAAAAGTTTAGCTTAGCGTCTTTACTTACCATCGCGGAGGTGGTTGTTTTTGGTTTGTGGATTTCACTCCTGATTGATCCGTATCCATGGCTCACACGATATTTGCATGTCCAGCAATGAAGGCTGCTAAAAGAAGGCACTTCAGAGACATACAACTACAGTAACTTATTACACTCCTGTCTTGCTCTCCCTTCTCTTCTTTCTCCTTATTTTCTTTCGCTTTTGCTGCCATAACTTCTCTTCATTTTGTTGGAGCAGATGCATAGCTTCTCTGATTACACCAACTTGTGGGTTTGCGCTAGAGACCTGCAAGGGAATGGATTTCAATCCCGTTCCCGCCCGCTCCCGAGTCTCCCGCGGGATCCCGTGTCCGCCCGGGGGAATCTCACGGGTCCCTGCAAGTCCCGACTTTTTTAAAGGCCAGTGCCGAGTGCGCACCAGAACGCCATGTGCCAAGTGCTAACACACTGGAGCGCGCTGCGTAACGGCAGGTCAAAGGCTTTTCTCAAAATGTGCAGCGTTTTAAACACATTATCAAACATTAAATGCAAAGCGTAGGTCAGTGTTGTAACAGAGAGGCAAACGTGGCTCTTTTTTGCAGGTTAACAGCGAGTTGGCGACGGAACACTTACCTTCCCAGAGTTGAGTTCTGACAATGGTTTTCTTTTTCCGCTGCTGCTCTCGTAACTCCCAACAAACTTTAGAGCAGTTTCCCTGTTTGTCACAGTCCAGAGTCGTCTGTGTTGCTGCAGGAGGTAAAAACCTGTGTTTTCCTCGACAGAGCGCGTCACCTCTCTATAGAATGTGATGAAACTGCGTTTCAAAGCGTCTCTGTGTGCGTCGGCTTTAATGGCTTATCCAAAAGGCAGTGCACGGACAGAGGGAGGTTTGGACAAGTATTGAATTGACCTGCGCCAGGAGATAACGGAGGGTTTGAGTGTAGTTCAGCTGTAAGTCCGGTTGGTCAGTGTGGAGCAAAAGCGTGTCCACGTGTGTCTAACACCCTGTTGTTTTCTCTATACGGGACATGTCAGGACAATCGGGACCCAACGTGTTTTGGTCTGACCGCCCGCTCCTGCCCGGGGCAGTTTGAATCCTGCCTGCTCCTGCAAGACCCGCGGAATTTCACGTCCCGTGCATGTCTTTAGTTTGCGCCATCTCTCTCTATCTCTGGGCGGCACGGTAGCGCAGCGGTTAGTGCTCTCGCTTCACAGCTAGAAGCTCGCGGGTTCAATTCCCACCTGGACGGGGCCTTTCTGTGTGGAGTTTGCATGTTCTCCCCGTGTCTGCGTAGGTTTCATCCGGGTACTCCGGTTTCCCCTACCACGAAAAAACATGTACAATAGGCCAGGATGAATGGTGTGTGTGAATGTATGGTGGTGGTCAGAGGGACCGTTGGCGCAGACGTGTGTAGTCGCGACAGCGCTTCTGTCAGTCTCCCCCAGGGGAAACTGAAGCTACTAACGTAGTTTACCATCACTGAGTATGGAGTGAATGTAAAATGCTTTCATGTAAAGCGCTTTGTGACCATGTCTCTGAAAGGCGCTATATAAATAAAGATCTTCTTCTTTCTCTCTCCTTCCCCTCTGAGAAGCAGGTGGGGGAGGGGCGCTCATGGGGCCCTTTCAGGGAGTATGTGACGGCCAATTGTCATTGCGCCTTGTCACTGCTGCTGCACTGACTTTATTCTCTTGGTCGTTTCTGTCAAATCTGTTGGCTTGGGGGCCCCAGGCAGCTGCCTGCCTTGCCTTATGGCAAACTACGCCTGTTCAAAGAACCTCTCACCCATTCACACTTACATTCATACACCAGTGTCAGACTCTGCAAAAAGGTGTCTTGCCGAAGGGCACAACAACAGTGTGCACATGCGGGATTTGAACATGGACCCTCGGCACTGTAGATGTCTGGAGATATAAATGTCTGTGTCGATAGAGTAATTTTAACCATTTTGCATTTAAAATAACTTATATTTGAGCAGCATCAGCTTTGTGGTTGTAAGCTACGCAGCGGAGGAGTGATCTGCGAGACAATGCGGTTATTCATGTAATACAAGGTCAGTTATATTTCATCATATTCTATCATTTATATGGGTAGTCTGGCGTTATAAGTGATTTACCACAGGTGCACTGTGGAGTGCGCCAGACTGTTTTTAACGCAGGCTAGCTGTTACCGTAGAAATGCTTTAGCCTTGCCCTAGCCTAGCGCACTACAATAGAGTTATGATTATGTGTTCAAATTATATAATGAGAAAGAAACTTATCAAGGTGGAAGTCTGAGGGTCAGCAATGGTCTAAATGGCAGGCAGTGGCACCATATGGTTATTCTCAACAGTGCCGAGGAAATGAGGCCCAATGTCAAAAATCATGAAATATCCCTTTAATATTAGTGATTGGTTCCAGAAAGCTACCATATTAATCTTTTGGCAGTACTTTTTCCTTTTTTTATGTTCATTATTTTTGCCCTATCAGTTGGCTATCAGTTTATAACAATAAAGTTGGGACGTTTTCTGACATATTCCACAGCCTTTTTGCATTTTCAAGATTACGCATATGAACTCATTCACAGTGTGGTACAGTCCCAGTCCACCACAGAGAGGAAAGACGCCCAGCAGCCTGCCTCCTGTAGCCGCTGTCCGGGCAGACAAAGCCAGTCCCGCACACTCTCTGAAGCTCGGAAACACTTTTTATAGGCTATTCTTTTTTCTGTATTTTTCAACACCATCTGCATTTTGTGTGATTAAAGACATTAAACTATGAATGAGCACATGGAATTATGTAAGAAACAAAAAAGGGGGAAATAGCTCAAAATAGGTTTGTATTTAAATTCTTCTAAATTGCCACCCTTTTTATTCCCAATGAGCTTCATAAGGTAACTGAAATGGTTTATCATTGTAATCTCTTAACCACCGCCTTAACCGAGTGCATTTTCTCCAGTTCGTCTTCGCCCAATTCTAAAAGCTTCTGGACTGGAGCTTACAGCCTTTTTGCCTAATTTGAAAAAAACTAAGACCGACAAAACTGATCCACACGGATCTTTTTCCTCGCGTTGTTGCCGTCGCTGTTTTGACTTTTTTGCGTTTGCTTTTTTGGTTGAGCTTTTGTTGCTTTTTGCTCTACATTTTCATTTTTTTTGCTGCACTTGCATTGGTTTTTTGTCATATTATTGCTTTTTGGGTTACTTTTTAAATATTGTTTTGTTGCACTTTCATCCTTGTTTTCTTCTCGTTTTGGTCGCTATTTTGACTATGCTTCAACCTTCTTTTTCTCAAGGTTGCCAAAAGGTGGAGCTTCTGCAGCCTAATTTATAAGTTATACCAAAAGAATATCCTTGATTCGGCTGATATATTTCTGTATTCTTGCCCAAGCTGGTGAAATGTTCTGCCTATTTTCCCCTCACAGTATGTTCTTTTTTTTCAGGTTTTGTTTACAAAGGACAAACTCTCGTCCTTTCTCGCGATGCTTGCTGGGGTTTTACGTAAAGCATCATGGCGGCCCGCTGCGGCAGAGCGCTGTCTAAGGTCGGCTGGACTTTCCTGGACTCCCCGCAGTCTCTCCGGGCCGGTACCGGGACCAGGCTTGCGGGGAACCGGGCTTACGGGACCGGGAGCTCCAGAGGGCAGGCCGGGCTGGCTTTGTCTGCCCGGACAGCCGCCACGGGAGGCGGGCTGCTGGGCGCCTTTCTGCTCGGCGGAGGACTAGGACTGTACCACACTGTGAAGCAGTGGCAACAGCAGCACTTTGCACAAGAGGAGAAAGCACAGGTAAATACATCAATCAATAGCCTATATGAGAAATGCAATTATAGATGTTGCTGTTGGGATAAGTGCAAGGATAAAGTATTCATTGGTCATGTTGCACAATTGAACGGAGAAAAAAAATCCTACTTTGTGAACCTGTGAACAATGGTTCTGATTCTGGTCATGCAAAGTAACAGTGAGTGGAGTAGTATTTCACAACTTTTACGCAGTTTTGAGTTAATGCTGATGAAGCAATATTTCTGTAAACCATCAGAAATATGCAAAAATGTGCTGCAAAGAATTATTTTTCGCACACTTATCAACATTGGAAACAAACTGAATGATGTAAATGTGCATATCTTCCAAACAGCAATTTCAATATTATTGCCCACCTATACCAATATATGAAGTCGATATCTTTAATGACCAGGTTATTCCATCAATGCATCTCTTTCCTAATGGCACGGACATATTCCAAGATTCCGATGCCTGCTATCAAAATACATGGAAAAACATGGATAAGACCCTCAGACATGCAGAACTCTATTATTCTGTTTCCAGTCAGATGGGGGCGCTATGAAGCTGGTCCTGTATCAGTACAAGACCTGCCCGTTCTGCAGCAAAGTCCGAGCCTTTTTGGACTACCACGGGCTTCCGTATGAGATCGTGGAGGTGAACCCCGTCATGAGGAAGGAGATCAAGTGGTCGACGTACAGAAAAGTGCCTATTCTCATGGTCAACAGCGAAGTGGTGAGTAAAAGCGCATTTATACTTGTTTACTCGTTTAATTATTGCACTGATTCCATGTTTCTCTATAGGTAGGAAATTGTAAGGGTCATCGAAGGGCCATTTTGTTCAAAATGCATTTTCTCCGATAATTTTCGAGATATAATTGTGTAAAATAATTAAACCTGCAGTAAAAAAGTACCATCTCTCACGATGTGTGCCAATTCAACAAAGAGCCTAAGGGCCACTGAAAATTGGTCTGAGGGCCGCACTTTGGACACCCCTGAGTTGAGGGGCATTGAAAGAATATCAATTTGAATACAAGCTAATAATTTCGACTGGAATATAAGAGATTATTAGTAGCTACTTCTGCCTGCTAGGGCTGAAACAACTAATCGATTATTGAAATAGTCGACAACTATTTTAGTAATCGATTAATCGTTTCCTGGTTCACACAGACTCAAAAAATTACATAAAATTTAATATTTTTTGATAAAAACCTACTTTGTTTTTATAGTTAGGGTCTGAAGCCTGCCATTCAAGTAGACTGTGTAGACCATAGACTGTAAAAAATAATAGACAGCTTCTCCTCACTCCTCCCCGTTTACCACAATGACCATGTTCGTGGGGGAAATCATGGCGGATTTACAGACTCCTCCTCTCCAGCTCTGACGAAGCATGTTCCTAAAAAGGGCATAAGGGAGGGATCTTGACTTGGCTTGGCCCTCGCGGGGGGGGGGAATGGGCGTGTATTTCTGTTGTAATCGCGCCCATTCTAGCCGATGGGCCAGGCAGCGACGTAAACGGCCTGTCAATCAAAGTCAGGCCCTCATTAAAGGACAACTAAGCACCAAATCAACTTTTTTGAGCTTATAAACTGCATAAACATGTTTCTTATAGTGCTCTCTACATGTCCTGGTAAATTTTTTGACATTTTAGTGCAAATTAGATAAAATCTCACTTTTGAGCCTAAAACCGTCTGTGTAGCGCCCTCTCTACATTTTCGGCTGCACTACATTTGAATTTCGTGCCTGTCCTCCCCATTCGCTCTGCCAGCTGTGTGACGTCACTTTGTGTGTGTGACGTCCGTCGCTCTGCCGCTCGGGTATAAAAGCCAAGTCTCGCACACGCCCCCGTAGCGAGTTGGAGTTGGAATAGCGAGCGAGCGTTTTACATCGATTTTCAAGTTAGCAATTTATTAGCATAGTATTTAGTTAATTCTTTAGAGCAGCGCTTCTAGTGTAGTAACTTTAGTCAGGTAGTTTAGTAGCTGTTTTGTGACGTGAGCCCAACATGCCGGTCACAGAGCGGCCAGGGACCGGCCGCTCAGAGCGGCCAGGGAGCGGGAGGATGAGGAGAGAAGACCCGAGACGGGGATTTGATCTACGGGCTCTGCTCCACGGACTCCGCTCCGCTCTGTGTGTGAACCACAGCACTCACATCCCTTCTCCTCCTTAAAAAAGACAAATGTTTCCCCAAAATACCCAGATTCACTTATTTAGTGACATGGCTGGATGTTTTCACGTTGAAACTACAGACACGATAAAGCTGTATCGGGCAGACAGAGATAATCAGGGCTGTCAGTGCTTATGAGACGGGGCTGAGGGCTTTTTACTGTAGTCTCCCCCAGGGAGAGCTCACAGACACCGGGGGCAGCAGTTAGCCATCCCCTGCCTTCGAGGCTCAGAGCGGGGCAGTGTGTGACTGAGTGTCCTCTAAAGCCAGGAGGGGGAACGGGGAGATACGAGCGCCAAATGTCCGCCGCGTGTGCTCGGCATGTAGCCGGTACGACAGGCTCGAGAGTCCGGGACAGTGGCGCCACATGTCCGGAGAAGCTAGCCGGTACGAGAGGCTCGAGAGTCCGGGAAAGTGACGCCACATGTCCGGAGCAGCTAGCCGGTGCGAGAGGCTGAAGTGTCCGGGAAAGTGGCGCCACATCGTCTAAATGCGGCATAACGGGAGTCACTCGGGCCCTTGGTCTGAGACTGTCAACAGAGCAGAGACCGCTCATACACTCCCCCTCCCCGCGTCCCCCCAAAGCCTCCCGCCACGCCTCTTTCTCTGAGTTTTTTAAATTTTGGGAGTGGGTGGAGTAAGATCTGGAAGGGGTGTTTAGTAGCTCTTTAAATATGCAAGATTTCTAAAATTTATACTACGATAACCAGCCCGGTGCCCCACATTGTTTTTAACCCAGCGTAATCACAGGAGGAATATCTAGCTCTACCCACTTCTAAAACATTAAGCACCGGGCATTAAAGTTGTTTCTAACGTGTCTAAAGTCCAATGCATTCCAATGGGGGAATAGCGGTCATATGGAGGTACTACAGCAAAGGTGGAGCAATGGCGGCCTCCAGTGTCGTAGTCACAAAGCAGAGCAGTCAGCGGCCATTGGTGTAGACTCTTTTTATATGTTACTCCTACAGGCCAAAGCTGCAACTGCACTTATGGAAATGCAACAAGTTCTGCTAACTGCTTTGGCAATAAAATGCACAGCGCAGAGGCGCCACCAGGGCCCGGCCCAAATAACCTTGAGGCCCGCATCCGGACCGGGGTCCAGAGTTTGAGAAGGCCCGTTTTAGACTCGTGTATGTTTTTTGTTTTGAAATCTGCTGATTTATGTCTTTCAAATTGGCTCCCTCTGAAGTACCTATACTAAACATGAATGTTTCCAATAAATCGGCCCTATGTCCCTAAAAAAGCAAATTTTACAGTTTTAGGAACATCATACACAGGATTATAGATGAGACATTTTTTATTAAAATTGACGGGGCTTGTCAGCATTGGCCTTAGAATAAGCCATATCCCTTAACCTCTAATAAATAAATATCATATAAACACTAGTGCATAAAACTCTTCTTCCTTTTACGTGCAGCAATTAAACGACTCTTCCGTCATCATCAGCTCAATCAAGACTCGCCTCATCAACAAGTAAGACCAAACTTCATCAAATCAGTAGTAGCCGTAGCAGATATGAACGTTTCTTTATTTCAGGGACAAGTCGATGCCAGAGATTATTAACTGTTACCCGGCGTTGAAGTCAAAGAATGACAGCGGGAAAGAAGTGACAGAGTACATGAACAAGTACTGGCTGATGCTGAGCGAGGCCGACACGCTGCTGTGGTATCCAGAGAAAGGCATGCAGAAGTGAGTTACTTGACTTTTTAATATAACACCACTACTACTTTTCTCCAGGCCAAAAACGTCCATGTGAGAGAGAGAGCTTTGTCTTGCTTTCAACTCTAACCAGGCGGCTTTGCCCGAGTTGAGGCCTATCTGTGTTTCCTCTGTATAATCATCCTTTCCTTTTATAAAGTTAATCTCTGGTTTGCAGGGAGGAGATGAAGTGGCGTCAGTGGGCGGATGACTGGCTTGTGCACCTGATCTCTCCAAACGTGTACAGGACGACTGCAGAGAGCCTGGCGTCTTTCGATTACATCGTGCGAGAGGGAAAGTTCGGCTCCTTTGAGGGCTTCTTTGCCAAATACGTCGGAGCGGCCGCAATGTTCCTCATCGCCAAGCGACTCAAGAACAGGTCAGGGGCAACTCTGGAGGGAAGTGAATCATCAAATGTTTTAGCACTTGGAGGCTCCAAAGGACTACTGGAAACGTATTCAGTGGACTGATGAACCCAAAATTGAACTGTATGTGAGGAGAAAAAATTGACCATCAAAACCCTATCCCCACTGTGAAGTATGGTGTGGGCTGTTTTGTTGCCTCAGGGCCTGGACAATGTTCTATCATCAATAGAAACATTTATTCACAAGTTTATCACAATATTTTGCATTTGAACATTCACAACATGCATAGAATAAGTAAGTGATCCCTTGTATTAAATAGCTGGCTGATTCTTCTTTTGCAGCAATAACTGCTTTCCTGTAGTTGCCGATTAGACGCTCACAATAATCAGGATGAATCTTGGACCATATCTCTTTACAAAACTGTTGCAGTTCAGCGAGATTCCTGGGTTCATTTACTTTTTCCTCACTGTCCTGTGAATGTTATGGCCTTTTAAAAAATATGTAATTGTTTGGGTAGTATTAGTTTAAGCAGGCACTTTTCGTTCATTCTTATGATTTTGATGAAGATCAGACCACATTTTATGACCAATTTAGGCAGAAATGTGAGAAATTCCAAAGTGTTCACATACATTTTCATCCCACTGTAAACATATAACATCCAAAATCAAACACTTCTCTTTGCATTTTACATCCGTTTGAACCAAAGAGACTCCAGACTCTGCATCACCTCCCCCTCATCCTCATAGCTGTCTGTCACTGTGAGCACAGGCTCTGAGTCAACACAACCTGGACGAAACAGAACTTTGAATGTGTCCCAGAGGAACCGACTAAAGGACGAATGTCTGTTTATTTCATAAACAAATCGATATTGAGCTTCAGCTCCGGTTCAAGAGAACTGGGACTCTCCTGAACAGAGTTACATTTCCTCAAGTACATGTAGTGTAACCTTTTGAAGAAATTGTACTTCTTAGAGTAGTTTTATCATACTGTACTTTTTACTTCTACTTGAGTAAAATTGTAATGAGTAAAAAAATCTTTTACTTTTTCCACTGTGAGTAAATATTTAAGTGGCAAATACTTAATTTCACACAGTGGCGCTCCCTGAGCGAGAGGAGGGCGTGGAGCAGATGCCGAGTGTCCTCGCTGAGCCGAATCTGAATGACTTAAACCCTGGGATTCGCTGGACACCATTTCCTACTTGCAAATATAACAAGTTAAATGGATTTAACTAATCAAAAAACTCACTTTAGTTGTGCATTTAAGGACTACAAAGGAAAGGCACTGATTTTGCAGTTTGCTCGATTATGCGTTAAAACGATATCCTGGAGGGACTGTTCAACATCCTTCTGTTTCCTGCAAAGCGTGACAGATGTTCAAGTGTTCACTGTGAAGCTGCACTATATATTGGCAAAGTATTGTACGTTGTGATTAATATCTTAAGGGACTAGATGCAAGTTGTCATTTTATACTCACTACTGCCACCTCAGGTCTTGCGTGTAACTGCAGTATTAAACTTGTGCATGATGGCACTTCGGTCCCGAATTAACACCAACAACACCTTTTTGAGTAAGGATTTTAGAGGCAGTTGTAGTGAATAGGTCTGGGCTCATTCTACACAATAGGACATTACTGGAACATGAAGGGGGAGGAAAATACTCTGTATAGTCCCTTTTTAAGACGGAAGAAATGGATCTCTAAATACTTGGACAAAATCCGCCCAAAAGTCTATGTGTCTGATGATTTTTTTTTGCATTGTGTATCTTTCAGACATAACCTTCAGGACGACGTGAGGCAGGATCTGTACAAAGCTGTGAATGACTGGATCGCCGCCATCGGCAAAAAACGCAAGTTCATGGGTGGAGACCAGCCCAACCTCGCAGACCTGGTGAGAACATGAGGGTTTAGCAAAGATAGTTGCCTTTTTGCACAGTGTTGATTTACTATCAAAATATCCTACACAAAATTACAGATTTATTTATTTAAGGCGAGACACGGCAGGTGAAAATCTTAATTTTTCATGCAGTGGTCAAACTTTCGTGCCCGTTTTCTTCAAAATGTGTTTTTTATTCCTCTCTTGCAACGACATCTCCACTTTAGTATCTCCTACAGACTTCAAACCTTCCAGTCTTGGACTTAAAGTGCACGTGACACACAAGACATATTTTTTGCTAAAACATATGTAACTGGTATGTAACCCTGGGATGAAGTTATAACAGGATAACTTATGGATATAAGAAGTAGTTGGGCCAATTGACTAGGTTTGTACAGGGGAGTGAACAGAGATGTGAGACTCAACTTACTTGACCAAAGCTCTAAAAAGACTTGACTTGACTTAGGACTTGCTGTTTGTGACTTGAGACTTAACTTGGACTAGAGGCCAATGACTCTCAATGACATTTATTAAGGACAGGAAAACGTTCGAAACAATGACTGAAGCTACGGTGCAGACAGGCAGCCTCCAGAACGACGATGTGTAAGAGCTGACAGATATCTTGGGGGCTTTTTGGTGTTTTAAAGCATTCTAGCGAAAGTTATAGCCTTTAGAGGGGATTTTCCTCAGCCACACGGAGCCTAGTGACAGCGGGACTGAAGGCTGTGCGGAATCTCCGAATATACAGGGGCTTGAGCATTACAGGGGAACTTCTGACAGAAAACCGCCAGAAACGAAATAAAAATAAAAATATTATTCAGACTGCAGAGAAAAGCAACTCGTGTTTAAACGACTCTGTTTCCATTTATTTTTTAAGTAGGTCCCATTCCTTAAAATGCCGTCCCAGTAATTTTGTACATAGACTGGAGCATTTAAAATATATATAGTTTCAATGTTGGGCTATTTAAATATTAATTAGACTTTAAATCCAAATCCATTACATTTAAAAAAAGTTAGACTTTTAGCCAACATTTTCAAAATTGCTAAATCTTGAGAAAGCACTTGATATTTTCAAGTAGATTAAACACATTTTAAAAATAAGAATTAGGCTTAATGCTGACGTTTGCGACTTGAGGTGACTTGCCGGCTAAAGAAAGACTTGACTTGACTTTACAAAAGTTATGACTCGACTTGACCCCATGACCATGACTTGGACTTGCTTGGGAGTTGGACCTTCACGACTTGGACTTGACTCAAGACTTGGATTTAGTGACCTACTCCCACCTCTGGGAGTAAGTATGCAAAGAGGTAATGCATAAGAATGAGTGGAGCCCTTGGTAAAAGTGAAGTTGAAATATATTAAAAGTTAATGATACACATTCAATAACAATATTCACAAAAAGAAAAGCTTTAAAATTGTTTAGTCCGGCCGGCTTAATAGTCAGTTTTTAGTCAGTCAAAAGTGATCGTTGGTGGTGGTGCGGTAACGTCCTACCGCACAAGTGGACATCTCCCTCGTCAGGAAGAATTCCAGATCCAAGGTCCAGCTTAATAAAAAACAAAAACTTAGCCGATCACCTCAAATTCAGTTGCTTTTCCGTTGAGGTTGTCCACACACACACGGCAAGTTCACCGTTTCCTCCAAACCCTGCTCAGAAAAGGAGAGCTAACGGCCGCTGCAGATCAAGTCATTTTTATTGGTGAAATCAGCAGAAGTGGGGTCGGTCCTTCTCTCCTCGGTCTCCAGTGTTGATCTTTTATTTTTCTAAAAGGGGGGGTTTTCTACACTTTCAGTGTTCAGGCTCATGTTGTGTGCGAGTCGGCTCTCGCTCTGCGGACTGGAGGAAGTATGTCTTATAGGCGGCAAAGGGGAGGCGGGCTTAGCTATGTCAACCAATGAGAAATCGTCTTTTCTGTTTCAGCCAATTACAGGCGCTCACGGGCAGAATGATGTTTGATATATATAGTGACGAATGACATTTGGACAATAGGGAAAACAGAGGTTTTGGAACCACCGGGTTACACATAGTTAACACAATTATACTTAACATTTTGCTAAAACCTTTACCCATTTTTTATTAGTTTGACTATTTTCTTAAACTTCTGTGAAGTTTTATAGTTTCACTTCCTTATTAGACACTGACAGGAAGCGACATCGTAACTGTTGCTGTGCCAACCATGTCAATGAGAAATTAAAGTGAGCCATAATTAGCCCTATGGGCAATAATTGGAATTAACACAACTGAACTGTTTGCTTCTTTACAGACAGATTCAACTGAAGCATTAACATTTGGTTTGATAGTGATGCACTAAAAAATGTCTGACACCCTAGGGCAGAGGTGGGCAAACTACGGCCCGCGGGCCAAATCCGGCCCGCGAGATGATTTAATCCGGCCCCTGACTTGTAGAGCACACATTCCTGAGTATGTCAAAAAAAAAACTAAGTCTCTAGCCCATTCCTGTGGGGAGTTATGATTTTTAAGGAAATAACTAGTGTGCTCATTCCAGCCACTAGGGGGCAACATAAATACAAAAAATATATATATAATTCACACGTGTTCAGTAGAGGGCACTGACATAACAAGAGATCAGGGTAACACATTATAACCACGTGTTAAAGGTGAGTCTGCCTCAGGGGGGCTGTGGCTACAATAGTAGCTTACCACAACAGAGTGTGGAGTGAGTCAATAATGACTACAGTGTACTTTGAGAAACTTGTGACACAGGCTTGTAAAGCTGTTATTGTTATTTATTACTGTCCTGTCGGGCTCTTAAAATCACAGCTCATTATTATTAATTTATTGGAAAAATGTATTTTCCTGTTTACATTATATGCTGCCCGCGACCCGCCAAGGAAACTGGATTTCGGCCCATGATCCAAATCAGTTCGACAGCCCTGGTTTAAAGGGTGCGCAATATTTTCACTGACATGAAGAAGGATACGACATAACTGCTGCAATTTGTTGCACTTTTGTAATGTGCTATTACAGTCAAACTGAGAGTTGTACTTGTTTGAAATGCTCCAAACTGGTCCGGCCCTCCTGCCGAGTTCAAAAACCCAATGTGGCCCTTGCATCAAAAAGTTTGCCCATACCTGCCCTAGGGTTTGAAGAGGACCATGTTTTAGGTTGTGGCCGATGCAAAGAAGAGCTTTTGGAAACGGAACAGACTCCTTCCATGTTTGTTTTCATCTTTAGATATATTCATCATTGCTGTAATCAATCAGTTTGTAGTCTTTATTTCCTGGTTTGTAAGTTAATTTATCCTTTTGTCTCGTCTAAATGCACCTTTACCTTGTCCCCCTCTCTCTACAGTCTGTGTTCGGCGTCCTGCGAGTGATGGAGGGGCTCCAGGCCTTCGACGACATGATGAACAACACCAAAGTCACACACTGGTACAGACAGATGCAGAAGGCCACACAAAACCACGAGGGGCGACGGTGAACGGAAGTCAAATGATCGAAACGGAGCCATAACAGCGGCTGAACAGGAACAGTGTCCAGCGGGAGCGAAATTTAAAAATACCTATTCAAACAAAGTAGGATTCAAAACAACACGATCATGATAAAAACATTTTAACTTCGATTCTATTGAGGCAAGAATATGTCAAGAAGACCGTTTTATTGGTAAAATTGTAATTAACATTAATTAATTAATAAAAAATTAATTTCAAAAATTGCGACTAAATGTACTTTTGATAAATACTGAAGTAGGGCTGGGCGATATTGAATATCTCAATATTTTTGGGGACTATTTCGATAACGATAATGAAGCGATATTTTTGCAGAAAATTACAAAAAATGCTGCAAAACTTGTATTGCCTTGTTGTTCAAAAAAAATTATTGTCCTAAATAGAAGAGCAGAAAGACGCTTCACATTTCCCCCAAATTCCCCTCATTAAAAAATGTTTCTCCTTTTATTTCCCAAATTTTTCCCAACATTTTTGACATTGGAGATGAACTCAATATTGTAAATTTGCATATCTTCCAAAGAGCCATTTTGATATTGTCTTGTGGTTATTGCCCACTTCTAATACTGAGCCCAAAAGTGCGTGTTTTTCATTTATGGAATTCCTGTTATTGGAAATATAGACAGCGTTGCGATTGTAATCAAAAACATATTGCACTTTTCCAGACAGTCAAAAAGTTGCTTTACAATGTTAGGCATTTTCTCATTCACTTTGGCTGCAGGTTTCTTTCCGACCCCACCCACTCACTCTCCGGTTCATCTTCATAATACGGCTAAATAAATGTGGAAATCTCCGTCAGATGGAAGACCTCAGTGATTTCATGACGTAATCTGGTATATCCTCATCATGCCCAAGGACGAAGACAGAATGCAGAATGTTGTGAGCGAAGAGAAAACGATCATTGACTCGTAATAAAAACTGTTAATTAATTTAATTGACTGTAAAAAAACTGTATAGTTAAGCTAATTTTCTAATAAGTAGGTTATGATAAATGAGATCGAGCTGCCGTTTTGACTGTTCTTCATATGCAACAGCAAAAGCAAAAATGTAAAAATTGTTGTAAAAAGTTAAAATAAACAAATAAAATATGACCTTGTGGTTGGTGTTACTCCATGGCGGTTTCCCTTTCCCTTGGTGCAGCGGCGTTGTTGCCTTTTTTTTGGGGAATTGCATTTGTAGTTTCTGTGTTCCACATTGTTTTAATGGATGCTTAAAAACATCTTTTGTACATCTTTGCTGTGTTGCCGAATTCAGCTCATGTTGCTGCAGTCCTTACTGGCCAGTGCAGGACACCACGCTCTGAAACCGGGACAAACCCAAGAGGCGGTGAACCGTTTCAGAGGAGACTGAAGGCAGTACTCCGGTTTCACCGACCTCCAAAACATGCTTCTCAGGCTGGCTCATGGTAGTCACAGCGGCTCAGGACTAACTCTACTAAATCTGATCTACGCAATTTCATTATACAATGACAAAAAAGCACTTGCTTACGAATTTACCAACAAACTCACATACGCACGCACTTACAAACTTAATACTGAACTTGCTTGCAAACTTACTTACGAACTCACATACTTCCGAACTTACTTACAAAGTTACTCACTCATGAACTTACTTACAAACGAAAACACAGGCAATATATATTGTACAAACGTGTCTTTATTACATGTTTTATTCCAGTTTACATAGAAGAGCGTAGTGACAGTTGTTTTCACAAGGAGGCAGATTAAACATTCGTGTTCGGTTACATTTATAACACGGACGTTTCAGACACGAGCAGCTTCAAAACAAAGTGCCATTGACATCTCTCAAGGAAGGAGCGAGTGGAAGCATCAAGAGAAACGGTTAACTCTTTACAAACGTATTGCCATTTCATAACCTGAAGGGGGCGCTGCCAGAGATCGTGGTCCGCAATCGATAAAGGGAACACAAACTAACCTGCGATAGATTTTTACATATTTTCACCCTGTTGGACTTTTCTTTTTTTTTTGGTGCTGAGATATTTATGTTAACCACAAGAGGGCAGTGTGTTTTAGTCGAGTCTCTACATCACCATTGTGAGATATAGGGAATGAGAGAATTGTGTGGCTTACGAAACAAGTTTGCTCATTTTGAGCATCAAGTACATTTTTATATCACACAAAGCCGTTTCCAAATGATTATCACATTTATTCAGGGAAAGAAAATCCCTGTGTGAAAAAATAAATGCCCCTGAACTTAAAGGTGCATTATGCAACTTTTTATGCGATTAAAAAAAAGTTTATATTTATGGTTATTTGACCTTACAGTGACCCAGCGGCTGTATGAGTGGTCAGCATGGTGCCTTTATTTTCGGTCATGGTGGCCTCTACAACGCTCTAGGATCACTTGTTTTGGAGGCTTTATAGTCTGTCAGCAGTGAAAACCTTCCAAACAATTGATCCTGGAGTGTCCTCCAGACCACTGTGAAGGAAAGTAAAAGCGCCATGCTGACCACTCATACAGCCACTGGGTCACTACAAGGTCAAATAACCATAAATATCAACTTTTTTTCACTTAAAAAGTTGCATAATGCACCTTTAATAGCTGGTTGGGCCACCATCTGCAGTAATAACTGAAGTAGTTTTGATCAGTGAAAATCACGAAAATTAAGTCTGAAAACCGCAGAGGCTCATTCAATCTGGGGCGTGTAACGGCAGCAAAATTCTTTATCAAAATACTTCACATACACTAATAAAGTACATCTGAAAGTGGATACTTAAGTAGATTTGTGTGTCCTGTGTCTGTTACGGAAAGTGAGAATTTCTTACACCTTTGTTGTTCTTTTGAATCTCAGACTTTCCTGGTAAAATAAAAAGTTCAAACGCAAACTCCACACAGGAATTGTACCTACAACCGTTCCACAAGGATACCTACTCTTTTCTCACAATGGTAAAGAATTTTGTTAGGAAAATGTTTAAGATTTTTTTCCCCCCTAACCCAAAAACAAAATCCCTTCGTTCTTTGTCCCTTTCCTTGTAACTATTACAAAACCCATTTCCATTTCTCTTTCTAACAAACAACTAAAACAACCCATTTTGACCACATTTCTAATCGCTAAAACGAATGATATACAAAGCGTAATATTTGTAAACAATAAACCTTTTTTTCAACATATGACTCTTAAAACAATGCCACACACAGTAATGTCTTTGGGCGTCTCTAAGCTACATTGAATTTATTGCACATTGATAACAGTATAATCTTTTATCACAGAATATGTTTTGCTAATTCAAAAAACATATAATTTTCTCTGGCTATTAATATGGCTATTTTGTATAATACACAGCGAGATGTCGATATATTTTCTATATGGCTTCTTCTATTCAAGCTAAATGTGGGTATATTATAGATATAGTGTTCTGCTAGTGCACAAGGACATTGCACATGCGTTTCTAGTGACCTGTGAGGAGCTGCTACAAGCCAAACACAGTTCAGTTTAGTTAGAAAGTAAATCAATATAACTCCATAAGGATTGGTCGGGTTTCTGTAAAAATGTTGCTATGTGGAATAGCAAAGGTGAAAAGAAAAGGTTGAGGTTAAAAGTCATGGCAGATACGGAAGGAGGGAGCTAATTTTTATTGCGGTTTAGTCCCATTCAGTGCAGAATGAATCAGTGTTTTGTCCAAATGTAGTCAAAGGGTCATTCCTCAAAAGTGGCTTTTAAGGTTAATGGCCTGATATATTTATATTTGTAGACCTTATTGTTTCAGAAGGGAAACGGTAATTGGCCCGTCTTTCTAAACTTGAAGGCCTCACCTGACACGAGCATGTGTGTACAGATCACAGAACTGCATGGTGAAACATTGTGTGGCCTTAAAGTGATAGTCTGTAAGATTGCACGGCAAGGAAAGAGTGACAAACAATCATCACATTACATTACGTCAAATTGCAGGCCCTGGCGGTCAGTTCTAGGCAATATATTACATTTGTAAAACGTTTAAACGCAGACTATCACTTCTGTCTCTGAGCGCCCTGATTTGCTTTATATTGAAGCATTTATAACTGCTGCTCCTTCACGTCAAGAGAACATGCCTCCGTGACCTGGCCCTGGATAAAGCATAAGAACTGGATGGATATTTATTTTAAACATGTACGCCTATACCTGATTTTTTATTTTATTTTTTACAAATGTAATCGATACAATTGAGCGCCTGGGCCTGCAATTAACATAACATGATTAATCTTAAATTCCCTTTAAATTCCCTTTTTTCCTGATCTCAGGCACTAATCAGAATCACCCGTGCCAATACTTTGACCAATGAGACGAGCTTTCCTCTGAAGCGGCCTGTCAGGTCAATTTCTGTCTCTCGCTTTTCATTTGCAAACTAGGAGTGGCTCTAAGGTCCAGTCAGGTGTGAAAGGGGACTTGATTGTTTACCTAATTTCTCTCTCACTCGCTCCTCATTTTGCAATCTTACAGACTATCACTTTAAATTGTTAGTTGCGTCCAGACTACCTATCTTACCAACATATTTCTTAAATCCAAATTCTTCACAGGGATGAGTTTATATAAGTGTGTTTCACACATGTTTGCTTTTTTTAAATTCATTGAAGGAAGAAAAGGAAATCATTTCATCGAAAGCTAGACTTTGTTAAATAAACCTCGCTTAAATTTTTGGCTACTTTTCTGGATCACTCCTCTGTTTAGTCTCAGTTTTGTCCATTTTAATTTTGTTTATAAGATTACTATTTGAGAAACTGTAACAAAGCCATTTCCCTTGTGGATCAGTAAACCTGATCTAGAAGCGTATTCTCAGTCAGTCTCGGCTTGAAGCCTCCTCTTTGACCACAAGAGGGAGCCAAAGTCCACGGCGTTCACGTTGCTATTCCACATGTCAAACGATTTATCAGGTAAAACAAACCACTGTCTGCTTATTTTGGTCCAAGGCAGTGCGCGTCTGTCACAGTGATGCATAGAAGAGCTAAAATCTACAGTCGTCGAACTGAAATGAAGCAAAGGCCACGAAGCAAGCGACTTTACACCAGACGCTTTGACTGTGAGGAGGGAGACACCGGCTTTAAACATGTTCATGAGACTTTTCTAAACACCTCTGCAGCTACGTTTCCACTGAGCCAGAGTGACTAGGTCAGACATGAACAAATATTGCACACTTAAAAGTTTGGTCTTGTGTTTTAACAAGGTATGGAGGAGGTTTTGTCGATATGTCAAGTGACACTCAGTGGAAACTAAGCCAAGCTCTAGATCTGGTGAATACTCTTTGTACACGTGCATCTCAAACTCTAAATACAGCGTAAAAAGTGAATTTACTCCAGCATCGCCTAAAGTGGTTTGACTGAGTGAATGTCCAAATAGTCGTGGTCCTTGGTGTGGAAATTAGAATGCAGCATTTAACTAAACTTTAGTTAACATAACTTCACTTTTTTCACCTTATTCTCCGTTATCCAGATGCACCTGCACATTTCATGCTCATTTCCATTATTAATACAGTGACCAGGCCAGCCACTTGACTTTCTTATTGTATTCCGTACAGATAACGAGTCAGTTTGGTACCAGGATTCTCAAAATGTTTGACATTTGTCCCGGGCGGGTCCAAGGGTCTGATCTGTAAACCCCAAATAGCGTAATGATATCCATCCAACTGGGCGACGACATGCCTGGCCGCAATAAAACCTTTTCATGTGTCGTCACACTTCCATTTTTTTCTCGAGTGCCATCGACTTAACGGTTTCTGTGAATTAACAAGTAAGTTTCATTGGGATATTCAGTTGGAGGACATTCAACTCTGTCTGTCGGACATGTCTGTGTTTAAAAAAGTATATTTTTGATGGAAAATTATAGGCCAACTAACAACCAAGGGCTAGTGCATCATAGTACTGCTCCATGGGAAGCGGCACGGCCATGAAAAGGGTCTATATGGGACGCAACCACGCCTCGCACACTACTTGAGTACAGCGCTTCAGTAGATTTACTGAGCACCTCTGAGTGTTTAGCAGCCCAGAGGCCAAATGTTCTTAACTCATTCAATCCAGCCCAGTTGAAAAGCTCTACTACGATGGTAAAATTCCTTGATAACATGAATGGAATCCCATGTAGTACTGAATTTGGAAATGCCGCACTCTCTCGTCACAGAATACAATTTAGAAACTCGTAGACTGGCCAGGCTTTTAAAACCCCATCGCCCCCGTATCCCCCCCTGGTCCATCCGTGTCTTATCCGTGGAGCGCGCAGAAGTCGAAGTCCTTGAAGGCGTCTTGCTGCTGCGGCGTGAGGGAGGAGGGCGAGGAGGGCGGCGAGAGCTCGGGCCGCAGTGCCGTGAAGTCGCTGTCGAAGTTGCTCACGTCCAGAGACGCCTTGATCACCGGGAGGAACGGGGGCGGCAGCTCCTTCAGCAGCAGAGCGTCCCAGTCCAGAGTCTGAGGGCCCAAGGAAAGAGAGATGTATGTGATATGTCACAATGTCATAAAATGTGGTCTGATCTTCATCCAAATCTTCCTCAAAATCAAAATTTTTCCTCCACACAAAACATCGTCCCAAACTATTCAACTTTGGTTTGCGAAAGAGCTCTTGGATGCAAAATATTCTATGGACTGATGAACCCAATGTTGAATAGTTTGGGAGGAACACACAACGTCATGTGTGGAGGAAAAATGGAACAGCACACCAACATCAAAACCCTCTCCTCACTGTGAAGTCTGGTGCAGGAGAGTCATGGTGTCAGGGCCTGGACAACGTGATATCGTCAATGGAAAAAAGGAATTCACAAGTTTATCAAGATATTTTGCAGAAAAACCTAAGACATTCACAACAGCGTGGAATAAGTAAGTGAACCCCTGTATTAAATGGCTGGCTGATCCTTCTTTTGCAGCAATAACTGCTTTTTCTGTAGTTGCAGATTAGACGCTCAAATGGCCAGGATGAATCTTAGACCATTCCTCTTTACAAAACTGCTGCAGTTCAGCGAGATTCCTGGGTTCACTTACTTGTTCCTCCCTGTCCTGTGAATGGTAACATGTTGTGGCCAATAAAAATATGACAACATGTAATTGTTTGGGTGGTATTAGTTTAAGCAGACACTTTTTATTCATTCTTGTGATTTTAATAAAGATCAGACCACATTTGAAACGGTCTGCCCCTCAGTATCCGTTTGGCCCAGACGCTAAGCAGTTTTAAATCTGCCCTTAAAACCTACTGCGTTGATAATAAAAAGCGTGTCTCCGATCTGTCTGTTAAATCAACGCCGCACCGGCGCAGTCGACGTCCAACACTCACCTCAAAGAACTTCTCTCCCTTGATCTCGTTGGCGTCTCTTTCTCCGGAACCGAGGCGTTTTAAAGGGTTTCTCTTCAGCAGCTGCAAAACAAGACGACACATTTCGAATTCTCCTTGGTCTGACAGTCAGTCACGCTGAGGAGACCGAGTTACCTTCTGCAGAGTGACCACGGCGTTCGGCGGGATAAGGGCTGGATACCGGATGTCGTCGTTTACAATGCTGTCAAACACCTCCTCCTCGTCTTCACCGGGGAACGGAGACTAAAACACGCACGTGAATATGGTGTTTGTACATCATTTAACCCCCACCTCAACCGAGCGCATTTTCTCCAGTTCGGCTTTACCCAAATCTAAAAGCTTCTCGACTGGAGCCACCTATACTTCATGCAAGGGCTCATGGGGCATGGTTAAAGCCACACCGTGTAACATTTCACCCAATAAATAGACTCAAATGCAAGCATTTTTTTGATCATATATATTTTTATTGTTTTATTGAAGAAAGAAAAAAAAGTACAAACAAATGTGTGTTTGCTGTGAGCGGCTCACCTCACCTCAGACCCGACTGTAACAATACAGGGAGTGGGGACGTCTCCAACTCGTCTCAATGGAGATGTTTACTAAAGGCAGCCAATTATGAGATTTAAATAGGTTAGAATCTCATCCAAATCTGTACTTTGATTAACTATTGCAAAATAGCATTTTCTGTGTTGAGCTGGTCATTAGGAGCTTGTTTTATACTGATGGAAACGGCATGATACAAAATCTTACGCAGTGTGCCTTTAAAATGGGGGTTAAAGGGTTCATGTAACAACTACTGTCCGTGTTTCTCACCTCTCCCACGAGCATCTCGTAGATGAGCACCCCCAGCCCCCACCAGTCCACGGCCCTGGTGTAGTTATCGTCCGTCAGAACCTCCGGAGCCAAAAACTCAGGCGTCCCACAGAACGTCGAGGTGCGGTCCCCGTGGCCCATCCCTGGAACAAAGAGACAATGACAATTATACTTGTATTCAGTGTGGCATGTTCATTAAAAATAACACATTTTAGTTACTTATTCAAGTGTAATGACTAATAACTTTGCAGCTTCAAAATCATGAAGATAGATATTTGAACATTAAGGTCAAACTAAAGGCGGTCTCATTGTTTTGAAGGATGCTACTTGTTGATGCCTCTCACTGTGGACTGTTGCTGTTGTTTGTCGGTACAAATGCACAAATAAAGCTCAGAGAAGGATTCATCACATTATTATTGATGCATTTACTGATTTCATTATCCCTCATCATTAAACTGTCACATTCGGCCTAACTGAGGATAATCCAAGTCTTTTTTTAGAAGAATGAACAATGTTACATTTTGGTTAAAAGCCTCCTGGCGTCCATTATACAGCCTACACTTGGACTCTGCTGTAGTAGATATCTCACCTTCTTTGCAGAGGCCGAAGTCTGTCATTTTGACGTATCCATCTCTGTCCAGCAGGATGTTGTCCAGCTTCAGGTCTCTGCAGGTGAAACACAGGGGATATTTGACCGCAGTGCCTCGACCTCAGCGTGGACTCTGTATAAACTCACCTGTAGATGATTTTGTTCTGATGGAGGAACTCTAACGCCAGCACCACACAGGCCGAGTAAAACCTGTGGAATACACATTAAGACCCGGCAGGTGAGTAGGGTAAAAAGAGAGATATCATAGTGAAACTTTAGCTGTAGATTACTGACATGAATATTAGGGAAAAAGGTTTTCTCTGATTTATATTTTCATATAAAAATAAGGCAACTAGTGCCAGGACTACATTTATGGTTTTATTTTGTTGATATACTGTATTAGTTTAACAGTTTTTTTTTCAGAAGGGATTTACGATCTTGTTTAGCAAGTGAATAAGCTAGTTAGTGAAATAATAAAAATTTGCATTGTTTTCTGGGTTCAAAGCACAATTTAGTTTAGTTTAGTCTATTTGTTTATTTGAGCAGTTAGTCTGCTCAAAAGGAGTGGGCCAAAGCAAAAGGCTTATAAGCGCCCACCCCCAAAATAAAAACAATAACATAACAAGCCAATAATAAAGCCCTCAATAAATGAGGCTTGTAATTAGATATTGAAAAATCCCACTGGTGGCGTGGTGAGATTGTTGTGCAGGGAGCACTATATCTTTCTACCATTCAATTGATCTGTTGCCGTGTGAAAGAAAACATTAAAGCCGCAAGTGGCATCAACCAGCCCTCGCGGGCCGGGCCTCGATTACTGCTCCTCTGTAACCCTATGCACTCACTTCATCCTATTGCCCTGATGTGCCATTAATCTTTGTCAGTAAACATCAAAACTACATTTTAGCCTCTCCTTGTAAATATCTGCTCCAACCTGAAGAGGGCGCTAGCGTGGTCAAAATCTTTTTCATTTCACAAGCATCTTCTGACGGGCCTGAGCCCGTACTTCCATGACCACTGTGCACATGGACATTACAGGTTTGTTTGTTGTCAAATGACAAATTGTCTGTACCAAACGGCGACACTCTCCTTCCTGCTCCAGTACAAGACCACAGCAATGCAGAGGGTACAGCGCTGCCCCCTGGTGGAGGAGCCACAGATGGGACCAGGAGCTCTGATAGACCAGGCCAAACATCTGGGCGACCTGGGTTTCAACATCTGGAGGAACATGAAGAGCCTGATACAGGTCCACCCTGTGCTTCTGGATCCAAACACTGCACGCTCTGGACTGGTCCTGTCTGAAGATCTGAGCTCAGTGAGACGCGGAGAGGAACAGGAGGTCCCAGAGAATCCAGAGAGATATAACTGTGGTGTACTTGGATCTGAGAGGTTTGTCTCAGGGACTCACAGCTGGGACGTGGAGGTCGGAGAGAATAACCATTGGTTTGTGGGTGTGAGAAGGTTTGTTCAGAGAAGAGAGTGCACTGAGGGGAGCGTTTGGTGCATACGTTTCTTTAATGGTAAATACATAGCCTTTTCTCCCTCAGACCCAGGTAAACGTCTCTCAGTGAAGAAGCAGCTGCAGAGAGTCCGAGTGAAGCTGGATGTTAACACAAAAACACTGACCTTCACTGACCCCGACACAAACACAGACCTTCACACATTCACAGAGTCTTTCACTGAGGGACTTACTCCATATTTATCCCTATTTAAGGACGTTCCTCTGAAGATTTTACCAAAGTTTAAAGGTAAACAAAATGCTAGCTTTTCAGCTAAACCCATTTGAGAAACAGTTAAGGGACAAACGAGGAGATGGTAAAAGACTGTTGTGGAGCGGAGGGAGCTGCAGGAGGAAGAGAAAGGAGGAGGAGCTGACCAGTGCAGGACACCACGCTCTGAAACAGGGACAAACCCAGGAGGCGGTGCACCGTTTCAGAGGATCAGAGGAGACAGCGAGAGAGGGCAGCCAGCCACGTTTCTTCCGAGTGCTACAGTTTCCCCGACCTCCAAGGTCATGCTGGTCAGGTTGACACACAGTGGCAGCGCTCAGGACTAACACCTGAACAATATTGTACGCGTAACGCTTGTACAATGACAATAAAGCACTTACTTACCTACTTACTTACTTTAAAGTGTTGTAACGTATGCACATGTACTATATATCACAGTGGACTTGGCTCGTGTCTTCCACAAAGGAAATGACCATATTTGGATTACAGAGTCTTGTCAGGGGGATACCATGTGTCCCATGGATGCCAAACATTTCAATGTTTGTGAATAAATACAAATGGGAAACACGGCAGTGGGATTTCACCCAAAGATAAAGTGTGAGCAATGGCCGCGACGCTAGTGCTGTAGTACCTTCATATGTGGGCGGCAAAACAAGCTACTTTTCCATTAGAAAGTATTGCACTTTACAAACGTTTTAAACAACTGTAAGGCCTTTCTAATTTTTTTAAACTTTCTACAGCTAGATATTGCTCCTTTGATAACGCTGGATTAGTAACAATCAAAGATACCAGGCGGGTTTTCGTAAGAAACATTTTAGAAATCTCATATATTAATAAGGGCCGAGTCTACAGTGAAGATCCCGTCCTTATGCCTTTTTAGGAACATGCTCCAACAGAGCAGGGTAGGAGGAGTCTGTAAATCCACCTTAGATTCCCCCTCAAACGTGGTCATTATGGCAACAGGGGGGAGTGAGCAGACCATGTTGATTATTTTTTACAGTCTTTGAGTGTGAGTTTGGTCTATTTTTTACTTTGACATTAAAATGAAGATGTTAAGGGAGACACTAGCTAGGCCTTAACCCACTCTTCGTACCTGGTCTGCTCCTCGGTGAAGGGGTCGCTGTGGATGTGGATCATCAGGTCTCCTCCGGGCAGATACTCCATCACGAAGCAAACGTGCTCGTCCGTTTGGAAACATCCGAAGAGATTCACCAGGAACGGGTGACGGGATGCGTTGATCATCTCGAAGATCCGCTTTTCGCTCATCAGACTGGACCAAAAACGGTAAAAATATGGAATGAATGTCCTATAATTACTATAAATGTGCACTTAAGACAAGAAGGCAAATAATTTAGTAATGCTTTAACCTTGGATTATATGGAGACTGGTTTGTTCTTTTCAGAGCATGTTATTACCTAAATAACTGCAGTCTTTGTAATTGAGCACACTCTCTACCCTCCATCCTCATGCCCTTTCAGCTAAAACCCTCCTCATCGCTACCAAAGCAGCAACAAAGCCTTCACTCTCCCACTGACCTGTCGACTTCATCCCGTGTCACGATCTCTTTCTTCTTCAAGGCTTTGATGGCGTAAAGTTTCCCCTTTTTCTTGGACTCGGCCAGCAGAACCTAAGCGACGATATTCACACAAAATGACATCACAAACTTTAACCAAGAAGGCGAGAGTTCAGGAGCAAAGTAAAAAGCTACGTGCCTTTCCGAAGTGTCCCCTGCCCAAAACGGAGACGTATCTGAAATCTTCTCTCTGCATCCTACAAACAACAGGGATTTGTGAAGTAAGTGACCGATGTTTTAATTAGTATTCATAACAATGAGTTTACTTTAAAGGGGTGATCGGCTGGTCCTCAGTTCCCTCTGAATCGCTCAAAGACACCTGCAGAAAGAAAAAAAAATCAGTTTGAAAAGTAGCGTCAGAGCTCACACTTAAAGTCACTTTTAGTCAAAACCTCGGTTGCGGTTCGATATCGATAAACCTTGCACCTTGTCCCCAAAAATATTGAAATATTCATGTACCATGCTTTCCTGCAGCTCGGAGCCGGCGGAGGACTCTCGGTCGATGCCATTGGAAAGAGCCGGATTGTCCGAGATGCTCAGGTTAATGATCGGAGGTTCGCTGTCGACAAAACAAAATGCTTTTACACAAACTGATATTTGTCCAACGAACAAACGTCTACTCCTCTTTTTCAGAGTTCCCGCTTTGGACTGAAACATTTGCGTCACTCACTTTGGCAGTGCGTTGTGGTTCTCGGGAGGTTTCTCGCATTTCAGGTGGTTCGCCGTCGTCGAGTGGTTGGTGAAAAAGTCCGGCGTCGTGTTGAAAGACGAGCTGAACGTGGTGAAGGAGCTGTACCGCGGCAGGATGCTCATCATGAGGTGGCCCCACGTCGCGAAGTTCATGTTCATCTGGGCCGCGCGGAGGAAGTTTTTACCTGGCATTTGAGACAGGGATATTGATATGGCTGGGATTGGGAATAAACCCGAACCTAGAGTATAGTATATACCATGCAAATTTATCAGAATGTTTAAATCTGGACCTGCCCCTGCACTAAAAACCAGACGAGATGTAATGAAGGGCTGAAGAAGAATTAGGGCAGGACTAAACCTAAACCTGACTAGAACCAGGAAATGGGACCTAATTAGTCCAGTGCTCAGGTCTCTGCACTGACTTCTGTCGCTCACAAAATAGACTTCGGAAAACACCTCTGCTTGTGCACAAGTCTCTTCATTATCTATGTGAGTACATTTTCAAGATGGACCTATTAATGGGTACACTGGAAAAAGAATAATCAACTTAAGGAAGAAATTACACAAAGGACTCTATTAGGGTGTGTTTTTATGGATTGATTTGCTTGTTTGTACGTTTATGCAACTGTGAACTCTTAATTGCCTTGTGTGCAGATTGTGCTCTATAAATAAAATTGCCTAATCGCCTAAATCTGTTCGTACCTCGTTCTTTCGTGAAGATGCAGCGCTGTCTCCTCAGTTTCGGCTGCCGCTCAACGATTGTGTCGACAAAATGAAGCTGGAAGATAAAAAAAAGAGATTGTACAGCACACTGGGTTCAGTCTGGACCAGGGAGTAACACCACTGCCATACCCCGCCTACTCACCTGGATGTGCAGTCGTCCCTGTGGTTCCAGAGCTAAAGTCTGCGGTTGTTTCTCCATCATTTCCTCCAAACGAACGAACTTCACGGCGCACATCGACTGCGCGTCCTGACAGAACAGCGCCACCTCCAGCTCCCGCGACTAAAGCGTTCACGGAGCAGAGGGAAACTTTAGGAAAAGATCATGGCGCTGCTTTTTAGAGGCCGTTCAGATCTTTCTCACCCGCTGCAGCTGGAGACAGAAGCTCTGGTCCCAGGTCAGTTTCCCGACGGTGGCCCACGGCGTCCGGCCCACTGCTCTGCCGTCGAGCCGCAGCACCGCACTCACCTCTGGGACAGGAGAATTAATCAGGAAGAGGACAAGAGTAAGCATATCAGTGAATGCTGCTGGATAGAGCTCCTAAACACATGCAGTAGCAGGAACTGGATGCTTTGGCTGGCATATCCGCATGACGCACAACAGATGTGTTTCATCCTTCACGTGGAGACAGAGCCAGACCGGTCAGACTTGTGCAATGTCTTGAGTTTGTGCTGCACTGATGGTAAAGAAACTTCTCCTGAGATTCTAAGAAAACCTCTGAGATTTTCCTACATGCTGTTCCTGAGCACAAAGATGAATGAAAATTGTTTCCTGATTCTTTGATTGTGCTTTGGTGACAGTGGAATCCTTTGTACTACTTTCCTGGCTGTGAGGAAATCTCTGTTTTGCTGCCCGCAAACTCACACGGCCTATAAACCTCATTTCATATTCTTTAGGCCCATTTCATATTATTTCAATAATACATCTTTGGTTTTGGAGTATGCAGTACCTGTCTGTCCAGCCTCTTGTCATAGTAAAAATCCAGTTTAAAACATGTTGTAATCCAGTGCGCTCTTTATTGAGTCTGTGTATTTTGTTTTCATAAGTATACTGAAGCATATAACTCCTCTGATCAGAATGCCTGGGTCTGGGTTGTCATAAAGCTTTTCCTCCTCTTTTCATGCGGTGTTTCCGTTTCATATGTGTCTGTATGATGAAGGAGAGGTGAGGTTATGTTGCTCCAAATTCAGACTGATGATCGTCTCTATCCCATTACCTGAATTTGTGTGTTGGAGTCCACTTCCTCCTGTCACTAACGGCGCGTTCACTCACTGTTGCCACCACGCACAGTCATCATTCACAGGTGTGCGCACCTGCCCCTGCCGCGGGAGGGAGCCGCATTAGATCTCAACGCACCTTTACGCTCTTGTTACGCCAGCCGGAAGATCGGGCCTAATAGACTTACGTCTGCATACTAAATTAGATGCATGCGTGCACAGGCTCAGTGCAAAACAACTGGAAAACTGTATTGTAGTAGCATTGTAATGGCATTGTGTTGTTTTTGTATAAAAACAACACAATGCCATCGTGTTGCGTTGTTAATTGCTCAAATAGGAGAACCAACAATCCAGGCCTTAAATGTTATAAAATACTGGCAGGTGCGCACCCTATTGAGAAGAGACGTATGGTTGTGTTGAGATCAAGAATGCACCCGGCGCCACGATCTGCTGAATTCAGACGCATTGAGGAAAACACGTTTTTTGCCCTTCTGCAGTGACACAGTTGAGTCCCTGACACCTGACGCACAAAGAGACTGCAGTACTTTGGTGGGAGGGACGAGCGGAGCAGCTGATAAAGAGAAACTATCGTCAGGATCCTGCTTCAGTCTGAGCAGGGAAACTCCTGTCTTTCGCCAAACTCACTATTAACACACAAAAGATGAGCCACATTTTCCCAGTCTGCTACAATGACATGATAAATAGATAAATGACATGTTTAAAGCGCCGCAAGGTTTGAGAAAAGCATTTGAAGTGACTCACCGCGCTCCAGTGTGTGTTGACATGGCACATGGACGTGTTGGCCTTTAGATTTATATGTTGTATACTAGTGGTAGAGGGTCTACATGGCTCTGCACCCTTCGAAACTGATGTTAATTCCTGTATTAATTCCAGCTATGTACATTTACATAGCTAACGTTGGCCTGCATAATTGTAGACAAACATTTTCACCTGTATTTGAAGTGAGTTTCCTTAAATAAGCGCCGCGACTTCAGGTGACAAGCTTTCTACTTTGAAATATTTTTGAGCCTTGAAAAGGGTTAATTCCTTGCCATTATTCGAGCGTAACCCATGTAAACAACTGGTATCTAATATAAATGATATGTGATTTTGGAAGCACATCAAGTCTGTGCGCGCACATCAGTCACGTGTCTCATGTTTGTCACCACTGAAATCCGTCTATATGTTTTACTGATAAAAGCAAATACAAAGTAGCAGTATACCTGTAGGTCAGCGGTTTGCAGACGACTCTTTCACATGATTTGTTCATAGTGTATTGTTGTTTGTTGTGTTTAAGATTTCTCTTTGCTATGACACATAAGCCCTTGAACACAATGTGCTGGTAATTTCAAACATTAAAGCTCTACATATCTTATACTGTTCTCTGATTTTGCCCCATTTATATATTTGCACCGTGTTTTGGGGTAGTACTAAAAACACAGTTAAACCAATAGTATTGTTGCAAAAAAAGACCAATACGATTAATTCATAAAGTTGGGTTTTTGGACCACACAAACTCATTATTTTTATAATCGAAGATTATACAGATCCACAGGATAAAATTCAATTAAAACGGACACTATCAGAAATTTGGACATCATGTTTGCCTGGATACTTGATTCGCCTGCAATTTACATTGTCTTATTCACTGCTCTGTTTTATTGCCTTAATGTTTGGTGCAGCCCTATGAGGCAAATCCTGTTGTGATATTGGGCTATACAAAACCATTGATTGATTATTTTTAAAATCAAAGATCATGAAGTTTTGTCACATTGTTGAGTTCCAAACAGTACAGACGTTATACAGGGCAAGGTATAAATTGTTACCAAACCAAATACAAAGAAGGTTCCAAGAACGTACTGGTTGTTATGAATTACGTGATGAATTAAACTTTAGGATTCAGAAACATGGCACAACTTTGAAAAGTTTTAGTCCAACAGTTAATGGTGTACAATTGTGGAATAAACTGGAGATGGAGTTGAAATGATGTCCAAACATCAACCTGTTCAAATATAAATACAAACAAAAGACTTATGTGTATTTTTTCCTTTATAATCAAGGAAGAGTGTTGCTGCTTGGAACGGTTGTCATTCTATTGCTCAAGTTTACAAATGGAGAATTAGGGTTGGCAAGTTATGGATCTGTTGAGAGGGACCCTCCCAATGGGCTCTAAACCTTGTCTTTTAATGCATAGGAACATCATCTACGAAATCAGCTGTTGGAACAGTTGGGTGAGGGTTTGTTGATGGGGAGCTACTGCCCTCTTCAACTGGCCCGCTCTAAACTCTGGCTTTTTAATGCACCACACTATGCAGGGCTTACATCATACTTCACACATAACTCAATTAAATAAATATATAATAATAATACTAATAATAATAATAATTAAACACAAATTGATATTATACTGAGGATGGTAATGACAACTGGGAAGTAGCAGAAACACGAAGTATAATATGTACTGCATAGTAACGTGCCTTTATAACATTAAAATAGTGACTTCCGATAATGTTACCAAGGTTTGGCATTGGTAACATGCTGAAATATATTATATTAAGGGTTGCCTTTTGTTACTTGCTTTGTACTAAACATCGTACATGAAAGAGATCGTGGTTGTCGTTGTGCGTTGTTTGTTTTCTATACGAACATTTCAAACAATACTTTATAATTTGGTCTGTGTTAAAAAAGCCGCTTTGACATTGATGAAAATCAAACTATGATGCTGCCAATTGTATGATTGATAATGTAATTACAATAGGATAAAGTTATTATTATAATTCTGTCATGTAATGTCTTTATGTAGATGCTATATAGCAAATGTATTTATTTGGGGGTGGGCGCTTATAAGCTCTTGCTTCAGCCCACTCCTTTTGAGCAAAAAGTAATAAACTAAACTAATTTTGGAAAGGAGTGTGCAACACCACAAGAGCAATCTGTGTGATTTGCTCATGGAGCTGCAGGAGACACTGACCAGACTGAGCATCTGTGGATCCACTATTGGGACTTGTTTCTTGATTCGCATTTAAGGCCGATGTCAGTAAATCTTCACATCCGAGCAGTGAGACTTCAAGTTTACCTGGAAACACAATCGACAACAAAGACATAAAGATGTAAGTGTGGCTTCTAAACCTTGCTTGTTTTGTGTATTGTGTATTATCACGAGGATTGCCCATGATTCTGTGTTGTTACGTCACGGAGGCTGTTCCTGTCTGATCTGTTTGGGCTGAACTCTCCAAAACCTCAGATTACACCCAGATTATCCGCAGCCTATGTTCCGCTCGTGTCTGGGTTAAAAATATGACTGCAAAATTTAAGATTATCCGGCTATAAGGGGGGACATGAGCGCGGTCTGTGGTTGACCAAAGCCCGGATACGGGAAAAACGCAAACTCACTTAGACTCACTTAAAGGAAAAGCAAAACAGAAGCCTGGATTTGAGAACTTTAGGACTAAACCTGGATTAAGGTGAGACACTGCAGGTGAATAGGGATTTTTTAATTTTTTTACAGATATATATTTGAAAGTTTTGCTGGAGATTTCTGATATATGAGAAATAAATGTATTATACATTTTTTGCATAAAAATAACCAAAATTGGCGTATTTGGCATAATCTAGTGGATAGTGGATTGAGCCAGGTTTACATTTATGCTTTAATTTTGTTGGTATATTAGTTACAAAGATTGTTTCAGAGGGATTTTGGATCTTCGTTTAGTTTTTGGAATAAGCAAGTGAAACTAATTTGACTTGGTTTTTTTCTCATTAAATCAGGCTAGGAATTAGATATTAAAAACATTCCTCTGAAAAAAACCTTCCAATCTTGTTGAGTCCAAGCCTGTAAAGTGTGGAGTCTGTAGGAGCTACTGAAGTGGAGATGTTGCTGCAAAAGTGGAACAAAAACCTCTTGCAACAAGAGGAAAACAAGTCCTAGTTTGTCTGCACATGCGCCCTGTGTATTCTCCCGTCTTTAGCCGCTGCTGTCTCCCACAAAGGAAATGACCATATTTGGATTACAGCGTCATCTCACAGCTTTTCGTGCTACACATGGATACCAAACATGTCAGTATTTGTGAATGAATAAGCGTGGAAAAAACCAGGTTGGAGTTATTTACTGGCTATCGGCTCACTTAAGGACAAAACGTAAAATAAGAATTGCAAAGTGTGAGTTTGGTCGGATTTTTTGGTCGGATTTCCACCTGCAGCGTCTCGCCTTAAAGCACATTTTAGGCGTCACCTGTGAGCGAGGCGGGTCTGATGCAGTGGGTGGAAGAGGAGGTGGTGAGCGGAGCTTCAGGCTTGTTCTGCGTTTGACTTTCCTCCAGAGTTTCCTCATTTTCTTTCAGATATTTCTCCAACGATAAACGCAGCAAATCCAGTTTCTGAGACGACTCGTGCAGCCGTGACTCGGCCTGACGAGAAAATGCAAAACGATGTGTTAAAGGGTCATAACTTTATTCAGAGGTAGAATTGGTTTGCAGTTGAGAGCTCTCCATCGTCTCCACAACTTTATGGAGATGGAGCTGTTATTGCGTATTTCTCATGTCGGAGATCTTTCATTAGAAATAGCCCAGTGTTTTTGGACCAAGATGCTTTGTTATTGATAACATGACACAATACTCACAATACTCAGTAAAATCTATAAATTAGCTGCATGAAAAGGTAGCGGCTTACAGTATAGTCCGGAAATTACGATACTTTAATTGTTTATTAGGAGCGTACTTTGGAGTAGGGCTGCACAATAGTCTGCCAAATCATCAACATTTTAATGAGAGGCAATATTCATGGGTATTACATAGTAACTTGTCCATTTTATTCTTGTTTTGTTCACCATCTAGTATTTTTTTTGTCTTGTTTTGCCACAGCCATTTGTTTAACCTCCTAATCCCCGCCTTAACCGGGCGCATCTTCACTAGTTGGACTTAATGGACCTTTTTCCTCGTGTTCTTGCCATGTTGCTGTCACCTTTTTGGCTTTTTTTGTTTCATCGCTATTTTTGTCTTTTTGTCACACTTTGTCACATTTTTGTGGCTTTTTCGACGCCATTTTTGTTGCTCTTTCGTCATATTTTTACGCTTTTTTTGTCACGTTATTGCTACGTTTTTGTGGCTTTTTTTGTCACTTTTGTATCACATTTTCGTCGCGTGTTTGTCACTGTTTTGACGCTTTTCTCACAAAGCTTTTGGATTTAGGTAAAGCCAAACTGGAGAAAATGTGCTCGGTTAAGGTGGGGGTTAAGAGGTTAAAGCATCATTAAAGTACTTATAATTATATTTAAGGTTTTGCTAAAGATTATTCCAAGCTTTCTTTAGTTTTTATGTTTATATTTTCACTTCCTTATTGGACACTGACAGGAAGTGACATAGAAGATAAACTGTTGCCGGCATAATAACATATGCCGGACCAAAATGGCGGCGTGGCGTCCGTATTGTGACAATGAAACGAAGCCACTAAGGGCATTTCTCCTTTTTATTTCTATGAGTCAAACTGCTATGTAATGTTACCTTCTCCCATGTCACTTCATGTCAGTGGCTTAAAAATTCAAATAAAAATAACTTTTCTGCTCAACATTTCTTCATTAAAATTGCTGCTTAACTGAAATAAAAATTATAATTATGCAACTGATGAACTTGTAACTGATGTTATCCTTCTAATTAAGTCATATTTTCAAAAGCATGAAAACCTGTCTTATGCACTTTAACACATTACGCAACAGTTATTGAACATTGCAATGTTTTCTTTGTTTCCTGACGTCTTTCGTACCTCATCCAGAGCCTTGTGGTCCAGCGCCGCGATGCCCTGCAGCTGCTTGACCACGTCTTTGGCCAGAGCCAGGGCGTCGGTCTCTCTCTGGATGTAGTGACGGAGCTCGGTCAAATGGGCGTCTGCGCTGCCCCCGTCCCGCTTAGAGACACCTGCGACACAAAGGGGACATCACCGTGGTTCAAACTTCAGACACAGTGAGAAATACAGTGTATCACACTCCAGCGTTTCAGCAAAGTGACCATGGGAGGATGAAATAGCCACAAGGAATTAGATGTAGTTCTAAAAGTCAAATATCAGAGTTCTCAGGGCATTTTGGGGAAGTAATTGTTGCGTGGCGAAAGTGTCTTCTTTGTGAATTAAAATTCTCTCATAAAGATTTTCTCATAAAGATAAGATCAGATAAGAAAGAACTTTATTGGACTCACATTGGAGAATTTCACATACAAACATAGATTTACATTGAGAGCATTGAGAGCTGTGATTGATATTTTATAAAGCCGTTTACAGAAATGACGTCAAACCCCGTCGTGTTTCAAACCTCTCTTGTTTAGCGCCGGTTTAGTCACCCGCACTTTACCTTCTGTAAATAGTGCTGCTGACGTGGGTTTCACGTCGAGAGCCGATGTGAAAGTTACCTCTGCCCTCCGTGCATCATGAAAGAAAAATAAAAAATTTAAACTAAAAATAACTCTGTGAATCATCTTTACTCGGCCTTCAGAGGCACTTAAACCATCAGCACTCGCGACACAGAGACGGCTCCTCACTCAAAGCTCTCCATCAATATTTAAAAACACGCTGAGCCTCAGTCTGCTAAATGTCACGAGCAAAAGGTCTCAGGAGTGTGTTTTTAAAGACGCCGAAAATAGACAAAAGAGGAAACGCTGACATTGCTCGTTTGGTTCACAGGAGAAAACATGTACTCCACTGTATCTCCAGAATCATACCATTTGTTCCATATAAAAGCAAAGGTTGTACTCTGAAGTCGCAGGAGCAGAAGTAGTAAGAGTAATCTACCATATTGCCAAAAGTATTCGACTCATGTATACATTTTAGTAAAATCCCATTCTTAATCCATAGGGTTTAATATCACGTTGGTTCACCCTTTGCAGCGATAACAGCTTCAACTCTCCTGGGAAGGTGTTTAGGGGGATTTTTTACGGTTGACGTCAGGAATCTGTTCAGGCCAATCATGTTCATCCACACCAAAACTCTCGTCCTTGTCTTTATGGACCGGGGCTTTGAGCATTGATGCCACGAACTGTTCCCACAAAGCTGGTACCATAATCGTCCAAAATCTCTCGTTGCTGGAGCATTCAGAGTTCCTTTAACTGGAGCTAAGGGGCCAAACCCAGGTCCTGAACAAAAAATCCCACACCATGATCCCCTCCACCAAACTTTACACTTGGCACAGTGCAGTCAGACAAGAGACCTTGGTCTTGGTTTGGCAGCCGTTTGTCACTTCAGAAAACATGTCTCCACTGCTCTACTGCATCCAACGCGTTGCCTTGCTCTTGGTGATGTTTGGCTGCAGCTGCTTGTCCATGAAAAGCCATCCATGAAGTTCTCTAGGCAATGTTCTTCAGCAAATCTGAAGGCCACATGAAGTTTGGAGGTCTGTGTTTGACTCTGCAGAAAGTTCTAGTTGAGTTGATGCCGTTCCCAATCGCTTCCATTTGCCACACAACATGTAAGTCCTGCCCGATCCCGGGGCCTTTCTCTGTGGAGGTTAGCCACCTTTCCACTGTACACAGTTCTACCACGCACGCCACGATCCATATACCCGCCTTGTCACATATCAACTCTACCCAGTACACACTTGTGTTTCCACTACAAGACACAACCGCAGTTGTTGTGGGCAGATGTGCGCGCTTTACAGAATGTCATTAAAACTTTTGTAGGCCGCGATGAAAACAAATGTGTATAAATGCTGCCTTCTGGTGGGGTTTATGGAATCATTCAGAGGTGCCAAGGCAAATACTACAGGAAAGAAGCAGCTAAAACATGAACTATGAAGGTAAGCAACATCCAAATGTTATGCTAACACCAGTTAAGTTGCGCTAGCAGCGGCTAAATGCTAATGTCGGCAAAATCCACGTTTAGATCAGCAGTATGATGTTGAATCTGTGAATACACTCACACTCACTCCTTTATAATACAGCTGGTCAATATTGCCAAAAATAAAATCTCAATTTGTTTTTATTTAGTTTGAATACAAATTCTGAAAACTGCTCATTAATATTTAGATTTATAATATAGCCTATTAAAATATGTATTTCTGTTTTAAATATTCCTTGTCTGCTCTCAAAAGTAAAACTTCTTAGTAAGCCATGGAGTTTGCCAAGTGTTTTTGTTTTATCATACCTCATGCCTTATCTCCATGGAGACTCAAGGGGAAGGGGCGGAGTTAAATGGTGCTCTGCTCAGAGCAGAGTGAGAGGAGCAGCAGACTGAAACGCTGCTAAATTGGCACGGTCCGCCTCGTGGCCATTTTCCACATCGTCTGTATTTAAAGCATTAATTTATTGAATTCATTCAATTTATTGCCCAGCCCAACCTTATAGTCTTACAGTTTTAATATTGTATAGTTATTATTTATCTAAGTTACGTGTTATATGTTTTATGTTTCATGTTGTGGGATTGAACCAAAAAAAAACTCCTAGTTATGAACCTGTTCATAACCATGGCAATAAAATAATTCTGATTCTGATTGTGAAATATCAAACCCGAATGGCCTGCATGTTAATAGTAAGGTGGTCCTCTCTCTCTCGTTGGCCATTGCGGCTCACAAAAGCTTTAATGACGGTCTGTAAAGCGTGCACATCTGTGGGGGCGCCGCCGCCCACAACAACTGCGGTCGTGCCGTGTAGTGGAAAAACAGGCGTGTACTGGGTCGGGTCGATACGTGACAATGCGAGCACATAGATCATGGCTTGTGTGGCGGAGCCGTGTTCAGTGGAATGACGGCTTTTGTATGTTCTCCAGGTTTCCTTTGGGTAACTCCGGTTTCCCCTACCACTAGAAACATGTACAATAGGTTCCCCTCTGGGATCAGGACTCGCTTGGAAATGAGATTCTTAACTTTGGGAACAATATCCTGGTGCGTTGTGACAGCGGTTGTAGCAGCAGCAGCGCGTCGGCGTCGTCTGGACCGCGAGGAGCCGTGTTTGATCGCTGAGATGAACGACTTTGTTAATGGGGGAATAAATGTCAGCGTGTGATATTTATTTGACGGCGAGGCGCTGGAGATGGCTCTGAAAATGAAGAAAGGTTTCCCCAAAGGTTAAGTAACAATTAACATTTGAGCTTGCCCTAAAATCGATAGTTCCTTACGCTACATTTACACAGGCCGTTATCCTTGAGCTCAGGCGAAAGGCGTCTGGTATTACATCGTTTCCTAAAAGAGTCTGGCCGATATTGACACCAATCAATCTCTGTCTTTGTGGGGACTTTCTCAATAACGATGATGAAGCGATATTTTTGCAGAAATATATAAAAATGTGCTGACAAACTAAATTTACATTGTTAAAAGTTAATTGTGCTGAACAGGCTACAAAAGGGCAGAAACACACATCGTCCCGCCAATTTTCTCCCCTATCTTTTTTAAAGGGGCTATGTGGAGTTTGACAGTTTTGTGCTCACAGTTGCCCCCTCAGGCCAAACGCGTAACTGCAGCCTCGATGATAAGCTCGTGCATGAGGCGCTCAGGCTTTACGAGCACCAGAAATAACAGTCCCGTCCTGGTCAATTAACAGATTTGCAGGCGTGACTTCAACTGAGGTAAGAAACGTTACTGTTTTGTAAGATATTTAGACCAAATCAGTTTGAGTGAATAAGATGCGATACTTGAGCAAATACAGCAAAGTGAATCGAGTGAAGAAGCCAAGTAATACAGATAAACGAATAATTGACATTTGAAGGAAAAAAAAAAAAACACTTGCATACTTTGTATGCATAAACGAAGGCCTAATTGTAATAATAAAATAATTCCACTGGTAGAAATGCTACTAGGTAAAGCTTAAATCGTCTCTTCAATTCCCTGGGCCCAAAGTTAGCGTAGCTAACTCGTAAACTATATTGTAAACGGCACAAGTCCACTGTTTGTAGTCGTTTCACTACTTATAAATCCGTGAACAGTCATGCTTATTTTGCGGCCAAGAAAAACTAACACTAAAAGCTAGCAGCATTATCTTTGCCATTGTAAATACAGCACCATTACCACCGTCACTACTCAAATGTTTTGTAGGTACAGCATAATTACTGTTATTACTGACACTACTAGTCTGCTACTAATACTACACAACTTCTCTGTAGGTATAAAACTATTAGATCAACTATGTTGGTAACTTCCAAATATGATTATTTTATGGCTTGTTTCAGTGAAGTTTGTACAACATGCACGGACAGTCGGACACCGCTGTTTTGAAGCATCAACAACACTTTTCCCGCACGTATTTAGTCATAATTTCTCTCTTTTGAGAGATTCTCTCAACATTTTCCGATGTTTACTCTGGTTCTTTGCCTACGACGATCAGACTCGACTTTTGCCTTTTTTGTCACACTCGAATAAACTCTTCGTTTCTTTTCGTTAGTTGGGGTCAGGGCTGGACTTTCGATGGTCCTTGTAGCCGATCTCCTTTTATTCTCCGCTCCATCCTTCCCAAGTTACCACTCGTTACAATTTTTTTAAATACATTTCCTCTCATAAAAAAAAAAAAAAGTCTCCCCCCCCCCCCATTAAAAAATATAATAATCATTTCTTGACATTGGAGATAAACTCAATATAATAAATCTGCAATCTCGATATTCATTGTAGACGACATATTGCCCAGCTCTATATCGTAGCAGTATTTGTAAAACTATAATAGTACAGCAGTAGGAGTAGTATTTGATTTGGCCTGTGATAAAACGCGCCTCTCATGTCCGTGGTACAAGCTGCAAAATCTGGTTTAAATCCTGGATTACACCAATAACACGAGCCCTGGCACAAAATGCGGTTCCACCAAAATGAGGTTTGATCCTAAACAGAGTTTTCACTTTTGCTTCGGCAGATAGTAGTAAAAATACAGCTGCTGACAGAACAAACCTGCTAGATTAGTAGCTTGGTTTCCAAACACACTTTGTCATTCATTGTACATAAGATACCCCCATTTACTAAGAACTTGTTTGCTCTTTACACTGTTCTTCTTTGATTGCACATGTTCCTGACTATGTTTCTTGAGAGCTGATGTAACAAGTGAATTTCTACATTGTGAGGTCAATAAAGCATTACCCATTTCCTCTCGTTTTCAAGCCGTGAAAGTCGGCGTTAGTCAGATGTGGTCAGTAATTTAGTCAATTTACTTAAAAGCCCTATATCTTTTTCATAACAAACAATGAATGAGAAACTACTAAGTTAAATATTAGTTGTGTCCAAACTCATTTCCAACTTTTCTAGTTTATAGCATCACAATTCTTCACAGGGACACATTTAAATCGACATTTCACACATTGTAGGGCTAATTTATAGGGTCACTTTCACAGAAATGTAAGAAAACGTGCCTGTAAGTTCATGAAATTGATACAAATGTTTTATAATAGATGCACATTGTTTTTCCCACAGACGTCAGAGTTTACGATAAGCTAAGGGAGAACAAAAGAAAGTTTGTTCCACTACAAGAAATCAAATCTGTCATTGCGCTTTTAAGTAGAGTTTTTGAGGATCTGTACTTTACTTAACTAGAGCTTTGTTCGGGCCCAAAAAAATCCAGCCCAAACCAACCCAAGCCCGACCAATTAAGTTGAATTGTCGGACCGAGCCCGAAACAAACCCGACATAAATAATTAATTCAAGTGCATTCAGCAGCGCCATGCACACACCAAGGCAAGGAGCAATCAAGGGAGCGGTTTACGCACACGAGCAAGTGCAAAGTGTTCCTCCTCTTTACAGTCTCTCTTCTCTTCCTCCTCGTGGTTGATGAACATCGCACTGCATTTACAATACGTGTATGCACTAACAGGAACCACACTGCTTATTGAGCCATTGTGAGTTACACTGTCCTGAGAGAAAGAGCATATGGCGATGGTCTCCGTGTAGCGCCGGCATCAAAGCGCTGGCCTCTCCACGTTTCAGAAACGTGAACGTTGTTCTGAACTATCGGTATAGCACCTCCCTTCTTGCACCGCAGGAAAACAAGAGGGTTTAAATGAAATGACGCCACTTTTTTCCCCACAGCACTTATTTAAATTACAGTAATCTCAAGAAAACGCCTTTAGTAAATCCTACTATCCTTAGGATTAGGGTTAGTTTGGATTAGTTTAAGGGCTCTGTATCATGCTATTTTAGCCATTCCAAAGTGTAGGCATTTATATGAAATATTGTACCACTACGGAGCACTAATGTATTTTCTGGGGGTATTTTCCAAACCCGGAAGACAAAACGCTTGGATTCAGTTAACTCCGGCCCCTCTCTCCGCTCATACGACTTTACCGTAGTAAAAATATCACAGCAATAAGTGAAGTTACTTCATGATGCAGTTATAAGGAGCTGACAAGTGCAACACAGCTTCATAAATGGCTAACACACGTTTTGATTTACTCACCGCTCTGGTGTTTCCATTATGGGACTCGCGCTAGTTATAAAAGTTAATCCACTTTGATTCTGGCCAAGGTTCACCAAACATCCAACAGAGACAGTCACAGACAAACACTATTTTGGCTGATAGTCGCTGAATCCCAGAGAGAAATTCCGACTTCTGGCGAGTAGCCTCTTCTTTAGGAAGGTTGAATAAAGTCCTGTCCTCGCAGCCAAACGCGCTTTTCTCCGTAACATTATCGTTTGGTAAGAAAAAAGAACAGGTGTCCAAACTCCAGAGTAAATTAGACAGAGCGCCTTCTTCACAACTTTGGGTGCAAACATGATATGGCACCTGTTCAGACGCTCAGAGGGTGCGTTTGTTTTCCCTGCAGGGGCAGCGCGGACGTGTCAGGCACTTCCCTTTTTTTTTCTTACGACAGAAATAATGAAAAAGCTGTTTTACAAATTAAAATCAGGCCGTAAGGCATTACATTACAGACGTCGAGCACTTCTGTTCCGCTCTCACGACACGACGGAACAAGTCAGTCGTTTTCCAGGAGAAGGCGGAGCAGCTGTTCAGAGAGGACTGTAGAGAACTGCCTGAATGAAGCCAAAAAAATACTCTGGGGGTGTTTTTGATAAAGAAATAGCATAACAAGGTTAAAAGCTCCAATGAGTCGGTTTTGCATGATATAGGACCTTTAAACTAGCGTTGTCTTGCGGAGGTGGCATAATTTCCTGTGAAGAACTGGAACTCCACTGATCACGTGCCCCTCCATCGGCTGCGTGCAGACCCTTCTCCAGGAAAAAGGCTGAACAACGGGTCAACTATTATATAATCAGTAAAATCACATTTTGTATCCAATAGACCAGTGGGCTATGGTTGGCCTTAACCTGGATTTGTTCCTGAAACCCGGGTTGACAAACCCAGACATGGAGCTTTTGGATCAGTGGTACTACGTTGTCAATCGGTTTAGTTAACCCTGGATTTCTGTGTGCGTTCATGTGAAACAGGAAGAGTTCATCTGAATATCAAAATCTATCACTAAACTCGTGAAGAATTACACAGCTCCAACAGTTGAATATAAAAACACAACCGTCTTTCACTATCTTCTTCGTCTTATTCTCCTCTGAACGTCCATTAGCCAGAACTATAGGGATAGAAGGCTTGTGTGGGTTAGCTGTGAGTCTTGCCCGGATACCTCCTCATTTGTCCCTTTCTTGTTTCCTGTAGCGCCTCTTGGGACGCCTCCACTATGCTTTTCAGTGTTTCAGAAGAATAAATCTGTGGATTTGTTGGTCTCAAATGCCGCTCAAAGACCTTTAGCTCATCAGTTAGCGGTTTACTTTTAAAAAAGCTCTCTAAAAAATGTCCTTATGGCAGTAAAAAAATAATGTGAAACACAGAAACTATAGTTCACAGAAAAAGGCAAAAACACCACTGCGCCAATGGAGAGGGAAGCTGCTGCTTAAATCTAAATCGTTAAGGGAGGACACTGGCTAAAAATCTGATCATTGTGATATATCGATGTTTCCACTTTCAGAGTGTCACTGTATTAATCATGTCTAAATCAAAACTAAACCATGAAAGTACTCCAGACCAATACTGGTCCAGCTGTTTCAAATAACTTTAGGATCCGATTTGTTATGAGAAAAATCCATTATCGTCTTCCATTTCCTCGACATCTCATTTGACGCCGTATCAATATCCTCCCGCTTCAGTAAATCTATTTTAAGCCTGGGTTATTTTTAACAACTGAGCTATTTCTGAGCTAGTCATCGCATGCCTTTTTTGCCCTTCAAATTTACACCATAACCAAAAGATTTCTCCTTAAATGAGGCATAGATCATACTTTTTATCAGGTGAAAATTATAAACGCTCGGTGCTGACAGTAATAGAGGTATTCACACTTCTTTGAGGGGTAATTAATCTCTATAATAAGCTCTCGGGCGGCGGAGGACAGTTTTATTCAAGAGGGGAAACGCTAACGGTGGGCTGAAAGAAAAAAAGCTGAGGATTTGCAGGTTAAGCAAGGCCACAGTTTAGCTTTTGATGAGATTAATGCAGCATCAAATGGCCAAAAATCAAAGTGTAGCTTCAGAAATCTGGAGTCTGCATGGAAACAGGGCACATTCTCATCCAGTCATACAGGTGGTTTGCTTGATGGTTAAAGGTTGGACTGACATAAACAGACGCATGTCCATTTGTCCCAGTGTCAGAATGTTGTCAAGCTTGGAAAATGCCATGCAAGCGTAAACTATTATTAGTAGTCAGGGAAGGAGTAGCGGTAACTTAAGCTCTTTACAAACAGTGCCCACAGCTGATCTCTGGCTGCTGTTGTAGACGACTATTGGAGTAGAACATACATGTCAAAAAAGTCTGTAGTACTTCGGTATTTTGCATAGGAACAAACGCGTTTGCTGACGGGAAGAGCCGAGGCGTACTTCGCATGAGCTGCTTAGGGTTCATCTGAATACGCATGTTTATAAAAGATATTATGTGAAATCAACTTTTTGGAGCTTTTTATCATGATACAATGTCGTTCTCTCATCAAAAACAGACCTGGAGCTGCGTTTGGAGCCGCTAGCCGTCATCTTTGAATCTTCCCCAGTTAGCAGAGGAGCAGCTCTGAAAAAACTCCTCTTCAGGTCCTTCAGGGGACAGTGGTTGATAGAGCAGGTCGTCTCATGATCGGAAGGCCGGGGGTTCGAATCCCAGCTCCTGGAGGTGCACACCGTCGTTGTGTCCTTGGGCAAGACACATCACCCACCCTGCCTCCAGTATCTGTGTACACTGGTGTATGAATGCGAGTAAGCGCTTTGGGCCTGGCGAAGGCAGAAAAGCGCTACATAAGTTGAGACCATTTACCAAAATGCTTTCTTGATCTTGATCTCTCGCTAAGCTAAAAAAGCGCCGTTTACACGGCGACCAAACGGTGGTTTGTTTGTCGAAGGCACATATCTTTAACACTACAACTCACAACGTGTCGCCTGACACCCGGTTAGAATAGATAGAATAGAACTGTTCAGAAGAGCAGAAATGTGTCTTTCAACACGATTCAATTAAAACTCATGTTTTTCCTTAATTCAGTAAAAACAACATCATTAAACAATACCACAAACAAAAGAACAACATGAAGTACCGGGCGCTATTTAGGACAGTGACTGCAGATGGAATGAATCATTTCTTGTGGATGTTTTTATGGGCCAGCGGGGTTCTGTCTCTTCTGCCTGATGGCAGCAGAGAGAAGGAGTGATGCAGAGGGTGGGTGGCATCTTCAGTGATGAGGGTTGCTTTCTTCCTCACTGATCGCCTGTACAGTTCGCAGAGGGGGGGTCTGAGGGGTTTGGGTGATCTTACTGGCCTGGTTTACTATTCTATTGAGTTTTGTTTTGTTTTTGAGGGTGAGGAAGTCGAACCAGGAAGAGATATTGTATGTGAGGATGGATTCAATGAGTGAAGTGTACACTAAAGATAAAATGTCCTTGTTAATATTAAAAGATCTCAACTTTCTGAGGAGATGGAGGCGTTGTTACGCCTTTTTAAGGTTGCCCCTTTTCACTGAAACATGTCTTATCGGGAGGCCGTGCTCAGCCTCTCTGCCTCATGTGAACAGGAGAGAACGAGGACGAAACGCAGAACGGTCACGTCACGGCCCGATCTGAACACGGATTGGCTAAACTCACCATCTCATTACATCGAGTTGTGAAGCTTCTCACATTTTTATTTAGTCAAATAACGAGATTATTACCAAATACCTGCAAAAGACATAATACCCACTGTTAGAGGATAACATTAAATCACTATTTATCATACTGGGTCAAGCTGTACATTCGTCCTATCTCTGTCATAGCCTTGACTGTGGTGCTCAGGCGCCCACTCTCAGCCACTGAATGTTTTGCTTGCGTATCAGTATGACGCTCTTAGACGGTATTTATCCCTCTTGTGTGGAAGCATAGGCAGACTTGAATGGTAGGACTAGCGCAATGTCTCGAGTTCATGTCTCCGGGTCCCGTGCCGATGGTAAATAAACTTCTCCTGTATAAGACATCCAGACTGCTGCCTATTCTTCATCAATCCTCTCGAGCACCATTGTTATTTCTCTAACACCCACTTTTTAATATAATATAAAAATGTTTACAAACAGGAAAGAGGCAACTTTGAGCAAAACAAAATCGTGTACAAACTGCTGCAGTTGAATGTGTTTTCGACCCTAATTATTGTCAGTGAACTTGTGCAGTAAAAACAGTCAAGCAACAATGTTATTTCTTTTCTAAGAAATGTTAGATTTAGCGCCAGTTTGAATCCATGTTTTTTTTTTTTTAAAGGCTTAATTTTGGCACAACTTCATTAATGACTTTTGCTGTAATGTGGAGAGTGAACAGTTGCCAAGATTGTCCCACAATATGCAACAGTATTTCCTTACCTGCCGGATCGGCGCCGTCTGTCTCCGCTCGGTTCTCGTCATGGCCGCCCTCCTCGCCGCCGCCGTTCACTCCGGACTGTGCCACTTTGATGATCTGGAGCCGGATGAGTTCGATTTTCGAGCGGCTGTCCTGAAGCATCTGCTGAGCCGTGGACAACATCTGATACGGCGATAAGGACAAGCACAAAACGTCGATGAGGCAACACTTTAGGAGCGCTCGCTCGGCAGACAGCATCGTGTTAACAAGACGAGCGCATGGACACAAGCTTGCTGCATTTATGCAAATATTTAGACAAGTACTTTGCGGAGAATCGCTCTTTGAGACGGGAAAATGGTCGACTTAAACATTTACATTGTAGTGACCATTAGGTCTGTCACAAATGCTTCATGGAACAAAGCACAGGCACTTTTGTTTTTGCACTCATTTTTCATGGGGTGAACTCAAAGATCGAGGCCGATATTTGGATATTTTACAATATCGGACGATCTAGCGTCGCTAAAAGGTAAAAGCTATCTCCGGAACAGAAAGTGCAAGAGTCTTCCTGTTTTTTTGCATTAGAAACAGCTCAGTCCCACAACTGCTTCGGCCTCAGGGAAACTGAGAAACATTGCAATGAAAATTTGTCACAAATTTGTACATCTCGGAACCTCAGAACCATAAGAGGAAGAGACTTTTTCTTTCAGAATCTGCTGATTTTTGTCTTTCAAAAAAGCTCCTTCTTAAATATCTACAAAATGTACTGAATATATCAGCCCAATGACCCTCATGCAGCGCCCCCTGCTGTCACAGTTCAACACACAAAAATATCAGCCGTAAAGTAATAATTGTCCTTAATTTTCTGAAGAGGAATTTATTTATTTTATTATTTATTTATCCTTTATTTAATCAGGACTGCGATTAGGAATCACATTTCCAGGGGAGCCCTGGCCCCAGAGGGGAACCTACTGTACATATTTACATCGATATCAGTATCGGACCCCAAAAATCGATCAGTCCCTACTCCCTACTCAAAGACATACAACTTTTTCCATAAACATTTGTCCCAAATATTGTTAAAAAATCTGACCATTTGCCTCATGCAGTGGAGCACATGTCCTTCTCCAGGTGCATTTTATTGATGGCATTTTAAATGAATCACCCATTAAGCATGTTTGGGATGCTGTCCCAGTTCGTGCCAAAATCCAGCAACTTCGCACAGACGTTGAAAAGGAGTGGAACAACACAATCAACAAATTGATCAACCCTATGAAGGAGATGTGCTGCACTGCGTGAGGCTAAAGGTGTCACTCCAGACACTGACAGGTTTTCTGAGTAAACTGAAAATGTGTGAGTGTCCTTTTATTGTAGACAGCCTAAGGCCCAGCTGTGAGGGCAGATGGATTCTCTGACAAAAGCGAAGTGCTCACTAATGTCGGGAGTACACTGTGCAATTTTGGCCGTCTGTGACGATTGATTACTCGTCGTGGGGAAAATCTCAAGTCGTAGGATGTACAGTGGGACAGGGACAAAGATTTAAAATAGAACCGTCGTACGACCAAAGACGAGCTACGACCGACATCAGGCAGCATCTGATATTTTGGAAACGCTAGACGCAGAGTGAGCCTCCTCTCGCTACAACGATGATCTCTGTCAATACATCACCGCACGCCGTCAGAGTCAAAGCAACAGAGGCCAGGCAGAACGGGTCCGACTCCGAATTCTACAGGACTTTCCCTTCACTTTTCGTATATATCAACCAACATTTTTGGATATCAACGAAAATAAACCCCACTAGTATGTGGCACTTGCCTCAGCTAAACACACACCGTCTGACCCTAATGGTCTGACCCCTGAAACTGCTACAATAACCTTTGGTCGTAGCTACAATTGTGTCTTTGAACAATCGCACAGTGGAGACAAGATCATCCTCTCGATTTTACCTTCCCAACGTCGTGCAATGTGACATCTAAAAATCTTCAAAAGAAATCGCACAGTGTAAACAAGGCATAACACATGTTTAGACAGATTTGTGGACAACATTTAGGATACATTGGTCTGCTGTGTTTATATGGAAAGTTTGTGGATGTGGACCTAACCTTTTTAAATCTCATATTTAGTCAACATCTTCATGGAGACGAGCTGGAGACGTCCCGCTCCCAGTAAAGTTACAGACTGGTTTAAGGAGAGCTGAGCCACTCACAGCAAACACATAAGTTGGTTTGTTTATTTTTAGGTATTTTTCAGAAAAGAATATAATAAAATAAATGCTAGTATTTTATTCTATCCATTAGATGATACGTTATGTGGCTTTAAGCACACAGTACATTGGTAGTAATAACAAATCCAGAGTATTGCTCTCCACAGGAAATATTGTGACCTCTCGGCCCATTCCCCGACAGGATAATCATTCACCTTAACTGCAGGCGGTGACAATATTTTTAAGCTACTTTTCCATGCACACACGCCCAGAGGTCAGAGTAGCCCTGACCTCACGACCTCACCATTTTTCCTGATGTGATTACTGTGATTGTAAAGACTAAACCAGTTAACACAAAATCAATAAGCCACGTCTACAACGACCACAATGGCAACAATCAAGCCAGATAATTACAAAGTGCTTGCAGGAAACGTGTATTTCAGCTCAAATTTAGGCATTAAATTAAGATGTAAACCACCTATATAGGTGTAGCAATGGATCACAAACCAAGGAATGTGACTGTAGCTGCTTTGTTATGGATAGAGTGTCTTCACTTTATCAAATACAGGCCTATATTTAATTATAGGTCCTCTGTTTAATGGACTGTTCTTTTTGGATGTCACAGTAAATTCTCATTACTAATTCTCATTCTCATTTTGGAAAGTATATTTTGGGCAAGTTGCAGACAACCTTGACATAACAATCTCCACATAATCAGGTTATAAATAGAACAACTTTCTGTATTGTATTGTAAAAAATGCCCACACTTTACGTTACAGCACAGTAATATCATGTTAGTAGGATGGAACTAGCCTGGTAAGTTATTACAAAGCCCCGTTTCCATATTTTACCAAGAAAATGACTAACACTGAAACAACTAATTGTTTATTGAAATAGTTGACAACTATTTTAGTGATCAGTTAATCGTTTCAAAACAAAACAAAAATGACTGGTTTTGAAATGTTTTGTTTTTGATGAAAAACTACAGTTATTGAATCCGAAAACGAGGTCCACTTTGTTCTATAGTTGAACCAGTTTGGAAAGAGCCTCCTACAAACAAGGGCTGGGACAAAATATTGTTTCGATACTTAAAGGAACAGGCCACCATTTTCCCATACTGAGATCTGTTCTTACCTGAGCTTAGACGAGTTGATCTGTCTGGTCTTTGTGCGTGCGCTCAGTCACGCAAAACAACCAAAGATGTTGTTAGCATTTGGCCTCTCCCAGTATATTCCTATGGCTCCAAACGGGGGTGAAGTTGAAAGGTACCACGCTCCTCCACGAGCACGCACAAACAGACATCAGACAGGTACGTATCAACTCGTCTAAGCTCAGGTAAGAACATATCTCAGTATGGAAAAACGGTGGCCTGTTCCTTTAAAAGGGACTAGATGCAAATTGGTCATTTTACACTCACTACTGCCACCTCAGGTCTTACGCGTAACTGCAGTCTCTATATTAGGCTCGTGCATAGCGGCAACTCTGCTTTGTTTTCCAGTAACAGTTACACAGCATTTTGTTACAGTTTGTGTTCATGCATTTCTCAAACATAACACTTCATCCATCCATCCATCCATTTTCTTCCACTTGTCCGTTGCCGGGTCGTAAATCACATAGCACCAGCCCCTATGGCTCCTCCTGCAGGTGATGGGTCAATAAATGTCAAATGATTGAAATTTGGTTTTATAAACTTTGGACACAAGACTGTTTTCTTTTTACACATTTTAAGGTATACCTATTACTCATCATAATTACTTACTGTATTGCAATACGTATTGCATCGGCCCCTGAGTATCGTGAAAAGTCCCTCTAAAAAAACTATTTTTCAAAATATTGTCAGTTTGAAGTCCGTAGGTGCTACTTATGTGTTGCACCAATGTGAGAAAAATGCATTTGTTTCTGTTTATTTCCCAAATAAATCTATATGGAGGATCATTGAATCAGTGAATAACATGTTATAATGAAGATTAGGTTTTGTTGTTTGTTTCCAGGTGAAAATTTTAATGTTAAGAGACGAATTTGGCCTAAAATTTCAAAAAAAATAAATGACCAAACAAAATGTGTTTTGCCCGTGTCTCCCCTTCAATCATATGCCCTTCCTGACACAATCCTTTCTCATCATAAGCCACAGATGTCAGACATATATTTCAATGCTGTAAACAAGAAGCGAGAGCCCACAGAAGAAAGACAACTAGGATTTGGACACGCAGTGACAAGCCTTTGTGATGATGACGATGCCCCCCACACGTGCGCAGGAAAACACCCCCGGTCCCCACCACTCCGAGGCACGTGTATGACTTTGCATTTCACTCACCTCTCCGTCCGTCCGTCCGTCCGTCTGCGGCAGCTGGAGGAGGACAGGACTGCGGGCTGCTCCTCGGCTACGCTGTCATCATGCCCCGCACACGAAGTGAAAACGATCCAGCATCCGCGTCCTACTCGTGTTGCACACTCTCCTCCTCCACCACCACAACAAGTCCCGTACCTCTTGCGTTATTACAAAAAAAGAAAAGAAAACCGCGCTCAAAGTCGAAGACAGTCCTTTACATCTTCAACGTCGCCTCCTCCTTTCCTTGAAAGCGTCCCGGCGTGGCCCTGTACTCTCCCTTCTTCCTTCCTTCCTTCCTCTCCCTTTCCTGCTCTTCGATCGTTGTCCCGCGTTGACCGTATCGTTTTTCTCCTGCAATGTGACTCCTGCGCCCCGTCCTATCCCACCGTCCCGCCCCGTATCCACCGGCCCCCTCGTCGGCATTGGACGCTCGTTGCACCACATGACGCTGACGAGGGGAAAGGAAGACAAACACAGACGCGTGCACAAGCGGCAAAAAAAGAAAAAAAAAAATGAAAAAAAAGAAAGGAAAGAAAATAAAAGAGGGAGGGGGGAATAAGGCGATAACGAGATGCAAATTAGGCTGCGTTGCGCTGCTCCTTTGGGGACGATCCGAGCCAGACGCGAGCGTTTGAGGAGGATTTCCTGCACCTGTTTTCGGGTGAAAAGTGTCCAATTAGGAGGATGAATTAAATATAGGCAATACGGTTTAGCGTCGTTTCAATCCCGCGACCTTGTTGACATTGAGCGACAAATCAACGGGCCCTTTAAATGTTCACATCATTTAGCCTGTATTCGTTTGTAGGTGGGACATTTATTTATTTATGTTTTGTGCCTAAAAGTAATGTCATATTTAACCTCTTAACCCCCACTTTAACAGAGCACATTTTCTCCAGTTTGGCTTTTTCCAAAAATCTAAAAACTTCTTACGACCTATCAGGCCAGTGTAACGCCTCATTTGAAAGCTAAGACCTACAACACTGATCTTTCCGCTCGTGCTTCCATGCACTGTTGCCGAGTTGTCGTCACTGTTTTGTTTTTATCGTGTGAATCTCTTTTGTGACGCATTTTTGTCGCATGTTTGTAACTCTTTTGTCGTGTTTTTGTAACTTTGTTGTCGCTTTATTGGTGCATTCATTTCTTTTTCATCTTCATTTTACGTCTCAATTTTTCAGGAAGCTTTTAGATTTAGGTAATGCCAGCACACCTGGATAATAACGCGAGAAAATGTGCTTGTGCAGGCGGGGGTTAAGAGGTTAAAAAGCGTTTCACATCAGACTAAATGTTTTTTGTTTTTTTTTAGCTGTGAAAAAAGTGTCAAAATAGCGACGAAAACACAACAAAGAGCGACAAAAACGTGACCAAAAAAAAAAGTGATGAAAAAGTGAAGAGTTTTGTAGGTCTTAGCTTTCAAATGAGGCGTCACACTGGCCTATAGGACGTAAGCTTTTAGATTTGGGCAACACTAACGGTAACTCAGGTACACATTTTCACCAAGTACTAATTTATTTTTTAGTATTTATTTGGGTCACTACTTTTTTACTTGTACTAGAGTAAACCTATTTTGAAGTACTCTTACTTGAGTAGATATTTTGGCTACTCTATCCAACCAAGTATCGTTAAAGTACCGGTATCAGAAATGACAGTACGCAGACCTAACAGAGGGAGGAAAAAGTGAGTACACTGTTTGGAATATCTCACATTTCTGCCTAAATTGGTCACTAAATGTGGTCTGATCTTTATTAAAATCATAAGAATGAATAAACAGTGTCTGCCTAAACTAATACCACCCAAACATTTACATTTGATCATATGTTTATTGGAGGAATAAGTAAGTACACCACCTGAGTCTCGCTGAACTGCAGCAATTTTGTAAAGAGGAGCGGTCCAAGATTCATCCTGATCGTTGTGACTACAGAAAAGTTATTGCTGCAAAAGAGGGGTCAGACAGCTATTTAATACAAGGGTTCACTTACTTATTCCACGCTGTTGTGATTGTCTCAGGTTTTTCTGCTAAATATCTTGATCAACTCGTGAATGCATTTTTCCATTGATAGCACGTTGTACAGGCAACAAAACAGCCCCACACCATGACGCTCTGAACTGGAGGCTTTATGCCAAAAGGAATGGCCAGTTTTACCATCCGAGGAAATAAAGTGGCCCATCCACAACTACCACAAAAGAATCCATTGATATTAAAGGGGGCAATAGACAGTATTAAGAACTGGGGTATGGAAACTTTTGATCAGGGTCATTTTGGCAGTTTCAGTTATCATTATGATTTTGAGTAAACTCGATTGTTTGACCATAAATGGCTTTGTTCGCACATCCACTAACTATGAGTGGAAAAAAACAAAACTCTGTGTTTTTTCATTCATGTTCTCTGCAAAATCGAAAAAATTCTGCCAGGGTATGCAAACTTTTGATCACAATTGTAACAATTTCCTTTCAAACTCAAACAAGCTTTAGAGCCCAGGGATCCTCCGTTCCCCGACTTTGCACGAACAAAACAAGATGACCTTTTCACTTTACTCAAAATAGATTGCAACTAGAAAAAGGTAAAAGCCTGTCATATGCACCTTAAACATGTTAATCCAGCTTGACCTTTGTTGACATTGAGAGCAATCTACAGCCACGGTGCCTCAGAAATCAGTTTGTTTAATCCAGAAGGCATAGAAGCCATACGGGGTAGGTGCAAAAGCGACATTTGCGCTCGACTCTGGGTTTCCCTCTCGGGAAGATGATGCGGTTATGTAATGCAGACACCGTGAAGGACTCTCTCATGGCACACTCCTCCCTCCTCCCTTTGCTGCTGCTCTCTCCTTTCTCTCTCTCTGTCTCCAATTAACACAAAGGCCGCGAGATGGTGGACGGGGTCATTAGCGAGATCGGGATAGCCGCAAGAAAAAACACACCGGATTTCGCAAACACAGGCGAAAAAACATGCTATAGACCAATAATAAGTAACCTAAATAAATTATGGCAATACAGTATGACACATTTATGTAATTACAGTGCCTCTCGAAAGTACTAATACACCTTGAACATTTGCACATTTTGTCATGTTTACAACCCTAAACATAAAGATTTTCATTTGAATTTTTTACTGAAAGTTCACACACAAGTAACAGACAACTGTGAAGTGAAAGCAAAATGATACATTATTTTGTGTTTTTTTTTTATAGAAAAGTGGGGCGTGCATAAGTATTCATACAGCATTTTTCTGAGTGCATTAAATTGCCTTAACATTCCTAATGACACCTTGCCACACCTTGCCCTAACCATTAAATAGAGGCCACCTGTGTGTAGGCTACTCTCAGTATAATTCCAGCTGTTCTGTGAGGGCCTCAGAGCTATGGTCAGAGTGTATTGGTCACTAAACAACATCATGAAGGCCAAGGAGCTCACCAGAGAGGTCAGGGATAAAGCTGTGGAGAAGTTTAAAGCAGCGTTAAGTTATACAAAGATTTCTCAAGATTTTAACATCTCACGGAGCACTGTTCAATCCATCATTCCGAAATGGAAAGAGTATAGCACCACTGCGAACTTACCAAGACACGGGCGTCCACCTAAACTAACAGACCGAACAAGGAGAGCACTGGTCAGAAATGCAACCAAGTGCCCCAAGATAACTCTGGAGGAGCTGCGACGTACTGCCGCTGAGCTGGGGGACTCTGTACATGGGACAACTATAAGTCGTACTCTACACAAATCTGGCCTCCATGGACGAGTGGCAAGAAGAAAGCCATTATTGAAAGGAGGCCATAAGAAATCCTGTTTGAAGTTTGCTAGAAGTCATATGGAGGACACAGCTACCATGTGGAAGAAGGTGCTTTGGTCAGATGAGACAAAAAATGAACTTTTTGACCCAAATGAAAAACGTTATGTATGGGGCAAACCTAACACTGCTCATCGTCCTGAGTGCACCATCCCCAGTGTCAAATATGGTGGGGGGAGCATCATGCTATGGGGCTGCTTTTCCTCAGCGGGGACTGGGAATATTGTAAGAATGGTTGGGAAGATGGATGGAGCCAAATACAGAGACATTTTGGAGGAAAACCTGCTGGAGTCAGCAAGAGAATTGAGGCTGGGGCGGAGATTCACCTTCCAGCAGGACAATGACCCTAAACACAAAGCTAAAACTACAATGGAATGGTTTAAAAACAAACATATTAATGTGTTAGAATGGCCCAGTCAAAGTCCTGACCTAAATCCTATTGAAAATCTGTGGAAAGACCTGAAAACTGCTGTTCACAAACGCTCTCCTTCTAATTTGACAGAGCTTGAGTTGTTTTGTAAAGAGGAATGGGCTAAAATGTCAAACCCCAAAGGACTTGCTGCTGTTATTGCAGCAAAAGGGGGTTCCCCAAAGTATTAAGTCATGCTGTATGAATACTTATGCACGCCCCACTTTTCTATTTTTTGAAAAATAACAGAATCCTGTATCATTTTGCTTTTACTTCACACTTGTCTGTTACTTGTGTGTGAACTTTCAGTAAAAATTCTAAATTAAATCTTTAGGTTTATGGTTGTAAACATGACAAAATGTGCAAAAGTTCAAGGTGTATTAGTACTTTCGAGAGGCAGTGTATACGGGCTCCTTGATCACTAATTAGACATAGCATTAAGGTGATTTAGACAGAAAAAGGGGGGCTCGATGGAGGCGATCGTCAAAGTTCAGCATCTTACAGCAGATTCCATCCCTTCCATTTCTATATAGCCGAACCTATTATATAACAGAGGGACAGTCCATTACAAAAAGCCCCTGTAGGCTTTCCTTTTGAGTCCTATCAAGAAAAAGCTCTATTAAACATTGCAAGCCACATTCAGGGGGTTATGGTTTATTCCTTCACAACATGTCCTTATAGTAGTCTACCCACAGAACTGCCAAGTGTGATTTGATAGAAAGTTAGAAACTGTTATCTAAGGGTTAACAATCCTAAAGTAGCACTTATCCACATTTTTTTAGAGGGTTTTGTGCAAACAAGTAATAGTACATAGAGATTTCTTATGTACAATGAATAATAAAAACTCTAAAAAAAATATGTGTGGGGCAAAGAATATAAATAGTTATAAAAAATTAGAACAGAATATAAGATAGTAAAAGGACTGGCCAGGAAGGAGGTGGATGAGCTGACCAGCGTGGGACACCACGCTCTGGGTTGCCTGGAAAAATCCAGACTCACTGCTGTACCAGCGACTGAGTCTGGTAAGAGTCCGCATCAACTTGATTTCTACAGCTTAACATACGCTAGCAAACAGGAAGTGGAGTAAACCAATCAGCAAAGGGCAGTCAGTGGCGGTATTAGCAGTTTTGCGTTTAAATTCAAGCAGAATTATGAATCACAAAACTGATCTACTGCTGATGTGCTTTTGGTCATTTACCGCTGATTACAAAAAAACTCTCGGCTCTCCCGTGCGCCGTTCGTAGATTGTTATTGAGGGGACTTTCGCATCCCAAGTGTGACACTGCTCGCGAACAACACGTGACCGCAAATAAACAATTCTGATTGTATACTATAGTATTCTGTGTATAAAATATACAGAGGGGTATCATTCTGGATGCCGGGCTACGTTCCGGGTACTTTGGTTCCCCTACCTCCAAAAACATGCTGGTGGTCCGGTTGGCCCTCAGTGGCGGCCTGCGTGCAGAGTCTCTCTGAATAAGACAATGTAAAGTTCCGCCGAATCAAATATCCAGGCAAACATAAAGCCCAAATAAGTGTCAGCAGTGGGTGGCGACGAGCGGCGCGGGTGTCCCCTGTCCTTAGACTCTCCAGCACAGCAAGGCAAAACTCAAAACCCGGTGGGAGAAAAGAGAAAACTTGAGGAGAACCACAGAAGGAGAGATCCATTCCCATGGACGGACAGGCTATAGAGACCCAGGGCCGATGGAGTCCCTTATGCAGACGGGCGAGATCACAGACCGTCCTGTCCTTGTTGTCAACCCAGTAGGCAGGGTTCCTCCGTTCAGCCGGGTTCCTCCGTTCGATCGAGACAGGCACTCCCAAGGGGGAGTGGGACAGGAGACACCATGTGAATAGTAATGAACAGACCACAGATAAAATAAATATTGTATCATAATAAGACAAAGTTTGCAGTAAGAAGAAGAAGAGGATAGCGCTCAGTGTACCGTACTTCCCACAGCAGTGTTTCTTCTAAGGCAGCTTTACTTCAGGCTGTGGGTTAGAGCTTTACCTAACTGACCTGATCATAAGCTCATTCGAAGAGGTACGTTTTGAGCCTAGTCTTAAATGTAGGAGCTGTTTCTGCTTCTTTAACGTGAGCTGGGAGTTTATTCCATAAAACTGGAGCGTGGAGCTAAAGGCTCTTCCTCCTACAGTGATGTTGGAGACCCGAGGAATCACTAGTAGCCCTGAGTTTTGAGAGCGGAGTCTCTGGTTGGCCGATATGGAACGATAACGTCTTGGAGATAGAGCGGAGCCAAACCCTTTATGGCTTTAAATGTGAGGAGCAGGATTTTAAATCAACAGGAAGCCAGTGGAGAGACTTTAGCACAGGTGTAATGTGTTCTCTTCTCTTTGTTCGCGTTAACAATCTTGCAGCACCATTTTGAACTAATTGAAAACTTTTTAGGGAACTTTTAGGACACGCTGCTAGCAGGCAGTTACAGTAGTCCAGCCTTGATGAAACAAATGCATGAATAAGTTTTTCTGCATCACTCTTAGGTAGGATGTTTCGTATTTTAGCAATGTTGCGCAGGTGAACGCAATTTTACAAGCCTGGTTTATATGCGTTTTAAAAGAGAGGTCTTGGTCAAACAGAACTCCAAGGTTTTTTACTGCTCGTCAATACGCTAACATTATCCAGGGAGATGATCTGCTGCGATAAAGACTCTCTCAGTTTTTGAGGACCTAATATAATAACCTCGGTTTTATCAGGGTTGAGAAGGAGGTAATTTACAGTCATCCAGGTCTTAATGGCTTATACGCAGGAACTAAGCGTATCTAATTTATCTGTCTGACCTGGTTTCATTGATAAGTACAGCTGTGTGTCGTCCGCGTAACAGTGAAAATGTATATTATGATTTTGGATTATGTTACTTAATAGAAGCATGTACAATATAAATAAAATTGGTGCGAGCACTGAACCCTGTGGCACCCCATAGCACACTTTGGAACACGGTGTTGGTTTACATTAACAAATTGGTGCCTATCAGATAAGTCAGATTTAAACCAAGAGAGGGCTGTTCCCCTGATGCCTACGTCAGTTTCTAACCTCTGCAGGAGAATATTGTGGTCGATTGTGTCAAAGGCGGCACTGAGGTCTAACAGAACCAGGATTGAAGCTAGTCCGGCGTCAGCTGCTAATAACAGGTCGTTGGTAACTTTGACTAAGGCGGTCTCTGTGCTATGATAAGTTCTGTACCCTGACTGAAATTTTTCAAATAAACTATTGTCCTGTAGGTGGCGGCAAAGCTGCTTAGCCACTACTTTTTCAAGGTCTTTTGAAATGAAAGGCAGATTAGATATGGGCCTATAGTTTCGAGATTGGGTTTTTTCAAAATTAGTTTGATAACAGCATATTTAAAAGGACTTTGGTACATACCCATTTTCTAAAGACGAGTTAATTATTTTTAATATGGTATCTGAGATTTTTGGAGTAATTTCTTTGAGGAGTTTAATTGGAATTGGATCTAGAAGACAAGTTGATGGTTTTGAAGATGTAATGACTGATAATACCTCAGCCTCATCTACAGTTATGAACCTGTCTAAGACTTCGAAAGGAGACAATGATTCTACAGCTGGATTTAGATTAGAACAAGACAAGGGAAGCTTATCATTTATTTTATCTCTAATGGTTGTGATTTTGTCATTAAAGAATTTAAGGAAGTCATCACAGCTAAGGGTATCAGGCATGGAAGGCTCTACTGCGCTGTGACTGTTTGTTAGCCGGGCCCCCGTATTAAAAAGAAACCTAGGGCTATTTTTATTTACTTCAATTAATGAAGAGTAGTAATTTGTTTTTGCTTTCCTCATGGCTTGCTTATAGGCGAGTAGGCAATTTTTCCAAGATCTAAGAGATTGTTCAGTGCTAGAAATGCACCATAACCGTTCTAATTTGCGAGTCTTTCGTTTAAGCGTGCGTGTTTCCGCGTTGAACCATGGAGCGACGCACCTTGGACGAACAACTTTCTGTTTCAGTGGAGCCGCAACATCAAGGGCTGTTTTTAGTGTGAGCATAACGCTGTCAATAAGCGAGCTATTCTCTGTAGACATAGTATTAAAGACTGGCTGGATCATTTCTTTAAACTTTAACACAGCTTTTTCGGATAGTGTCCGTTTTAATTGAATTTTATCCTGTGGATTAGTATAATCTTCGATTAGGAACTTGAATGTAGTAATTAGAAAATGGTCAGAAAGCGCGGGATTCTGAAGGAGAACGTTTAGGTCGCTAATTTCAATCCCATATGTTAAAACCAGATCAAGAGTGTGTTTATGACAGTGAGTAGGTTTATTCACATTTTGTGTAAAGCCAACCCCATTCAGTAGGGCTCTAAATGCCTTGCTCAGACAATCACTATTATTATCGACATGAATGTTAAAATCACCTACTATTATAATTTTAATCAAATCCAACCATATACTGGCTAAAAACTTAGAGAACTCTGCTAAGAAGTCTGAATAGGGGCCAGGAAGTCGATAAATAATAGGAAGTAGCAAAGCTTTTTGATTTTTCCATTTGGGACAGGTAAGAGACAGTGTTAGACTTTTAAACGAATTAAACTTTAGGTTATTTTGGGGATTTAGAACAAGATTAGAGTGTGATATCACTGCAACCCCACCACCTCGGCCTGTGGTTCTAGCAGCCTGGAAATTTACGTAACTAGGAGGGGTAGATTCATTAAACCTAATGAAGCCATGTTTCAGTTAAGGCGAGAAGGTCAATGTTGTTATCGCAAATTAAGTCATTTACTAAAATGGACTTTGATGAGATTGATCTAATATTCAACAACCCACACGTTATGTGCTTAGCACTTTGTTAATTGTTTCGTTTAATGTTAAGTTTACTCTTGGGTATTTGTATTATTAGGTTATGCCTACACACTAACACTACAGTAATGTTAGTGTGTAGGTATTTGCCAGTAGGGACTGGGCAGCTAACAGAGTTGTTCTGCAGGTTTTTCTTCCACTTTTTATTTATGGAAAATGTTTGATAGTACCCACAAACATGGCGGATCTCCATAATAACAGTGAATGTATAACATTCCATCCCAAACTAGCTCTTTCATTTACAAATTAGCACAAATTACAAAAAAATAAATAACTTGGCATAAAATCAAGAATAATAAAAAAAAAGTCTTCCTAGAATACATATTAAGCTCAAATAAATAAAGCTAGGCTAATTAAAATAATAATAAAAAAAATACCGGCAATTCCTCACAAAGTATTCCCTACATTAATAGAATGATAAATTGATATTAGGCCTAGCTCTAGGTTGTCTAAAATATTTCTTATCTTCCTTGCAAAAAGGGCGGAAAAAATAATCGTGGGGATGCAGCTAATTATTCCTGCTGACCAGGAACAGAACAAGGCTTTCACTTTAGGAGCGACTCAGCATCTTTTTTTTTAATGCGCCAGTGTGAATCGGCCCCGACTCCATCGCGGTTAATTTTACTTTACCACCGACTTGTAAATATCTTTAAGGGGTCAAAATAAATCGGGTTCAATGATGAGATGGAACTCCACGTGTTTTTCGGAAAAGTTGTCTTATTAGACGGTGAAATGTCCCGTAGTGGAGACCTATTTTGAGAGGCGGAGTCTGACCGGGACTTCCTAGTTTATGGACCTGCAGCAGAGAGCAGCCGTGCATCCACGACCGCAGATTCAAGACCCTCGTTTCAGCGCCTCAAATAAACAATGAGATTAGTGAAAACGTAATCCTGTAGTTCTGCAATGATTTTAAATCTTAAACGTTTTCCCCCCCAAAACAATTAGATGGTCTTTGCATCCCCCAACTTCCTTTCGGTGAATCCAATTCTGCAGGATATTGTATGTGTGAGTGTAAGCCATCATGCAACAACCTGAACCAAGCGCATTTTCTCCAGATTGGCTTCTGGAACGAAGCGTAAAAACAGCGACGAAAATGAGGATGAAAATAAAACAACAAAAAAGTGACAAAAACAAGACAAAACAGTTCATTTGAGCAGTTAGTCTGCTCAAAAGGAGTGGGCCGAATCAAAAGGCGTATAAGAGCCCACCCCCAAAATAAAAACAATAACATTTTCAATTAACAATCAAAGCATACAAAACAACAGCTGTTTCATTTCTTGTACAATGTCTAGTACAGAGCAAGTAACAAATGATGATCATTAATATATTTCTTACAAGTTGTTACCAGTGCCAAACATTGGTACACTACTAAAATCACTAGTGTAACATTACCGGAAGTCACTATTTTAATGTTATAAAGGCACGTCATTACCATCCTCAATATAATTTTAATTTTGAGTTTAATTAATTATTATTATTATTTATTTACTTGAGTTATGTGTGAAGTATGACGTAAGCCCTGCACAGTGTGCCAAAGTGACAAAAACATGACAAAAACAAGACAAAAAAGAGACAAAAACATGGCAAAAATGTGACAAAAAGTCATGTGATCATGACTTTTTTGTGTTGTAGGTCTCAGCTTTTACTCTGGCCTATAGTCTGTAAATTCCAGTCGAGAAGCTTTTAGATTTGGGTCAAACCGAACTGGAGGAAAAATGTGCTCTGTTCAGGTGGGGGTTAAGGGTTGGAATTATACATTAATTTAGGGATTAATTAAAAGTACGATTTGTCAAGTAAACCTCCTGATTTTGGGAGCTCCGTGACATACCTCTGCATTACCAACATACTTGTGTGGGTAGGGAGTCGAAGTGGGTAGAGTAGGCAAGGCAAGGCAACTTTATTTATACCGCGCATTTCGTACACAAGGCAACTCAATGCGTAGCTAAAATGTATTTACTCCAAGTAAAAGTAGGCTAACATTACTCCAAAGTGATCCAAATTGTTACCTAAAGTATAAGTGAAAAGTAATAGGTTGTGTTCACAATTTAGAATGTGATGATGTCATTATCTCAGGCGGAGGGCAGGGGCCAATACAACTCTATGGGAGAAATACAGTTTTTGTAACAAATCTCCAAAACGAAAATTGTCATTGTTTTTCCTCATCAGTATTTGATAGTGATTGGCTTCAGAAACCCGGCATATTATTTTTATGGCTTAAAGTCCTTTCTACTGGACAACATCACACTCTTGTTTTTGAAGATTGTCACCAATTTTGGACACCTTTCGAAGAAATTAATTAGACATTTGTTTATATGTGCTGGAAGAGAAGACAATGAACTCTGTGACAGTTTTTGTTTAATGTGGATTCTCCCATTAATGATAGTAACCAAAAACAAAGACAAAAAAATAATAATAATATGCAGTTCGCCAGTTACCATAGTTACTGTCATGAAATTTTCAGTTGCCCTCCACCTCAATTTTAAACTATGGGCTCTTAAGGATGTTGTGATGTGAGTGAACGCAACTTATTGGTGAAAATGCCACTTGAGTAGAACTACTACTTTAAAACAAAATAAGTGTAATATTTAAGAACTGTAAATATATTTTAAAATATACATTTATTGTATTTAATTAAAGTGCATCAACACTTTAATTAAATAGTGTTGATGCACTAAGATTCAGTACTTTTCAAACAGAGCATTACTGTCATTTTTAAGCTTTAGAGTTAGTTTCTCTGGCATGATATGGTCTTTGATAATGTATCGTGATAGTTCAATATATCAAACTTCAGATGTTGTTATCGTAACAGGCCTATTGCTAACCTACTCCGAACTCAAGCTGAAGCCAAAACTAAGTGATAAAAGTACTCCCTGAGGCATAGTTATTTCAAAAAGTAACACAAAAAGAAAAAAGAATTAAAGCAGGTTAAGGGAGATTTACGCACGCTATCGGCCCTTGGATTCAACTGTTCCACGCTCTTCCAAACAGCAGGCGGCGCTGGCCATGAAGCTGCGGTCCTGGATGTGCGGTCGTGAATCTGCAGCGTGCTCTGCTCTCGCTGGGTCTGTGTATATTGTGTATGGACACGGAGCGGTAGCAGCAGCACGTTGTTGTCTGTGCGCGCTCCTTCTTCTCTTGCAACTTTCAACACCGCATTCCCCCTGCTCCTGAAGATCACCCCCGCAAAGATACAAACACCAAGCCGCTTTCCCCCTTCGGAGATAAACCAGCCGGATTGAGAAAAGATGTCGGCGTCGGCGGCAAAAGCGAGTAAAAAGGAGGTAAACTCGAACCACGATGGAGCGGACGAGACCTCGGGTAAGAAGACGCTGGAATGGCGGCCTCCCTTTCGCTCCATTCACCGCCATTTTTGCATATCTTTCTTACATAATTGCGCCACGAAATCACACACATTTCCAGCAACACTAGACTTGCGCTTTGTTTCGCCTTCGCACGTCGAACCCCTCCTCTCATGCGCACTTTTTCAGTCATTACTCGCACTCACGTTGCGCTGATGGGAAGCTAGCCCTGTTAGCATGTAGCCCCGCTGTTGTTCGCGTCACGTTAGCCGCGGATTTAGCATCACCAGCGTGGCCAGGTGTCTCGATTTCTACGGACATTTCCTACCAATTCCTTGCGGTCGACACGTTTCAGTATCGCGCACGATCAAATCCCACTCGACCGCTTGTGCTTTCATCATCACCCGAGTTTATACGTAGTGGCGAGGTGCAGAATTTGTTAGCGATAGCATTAGCCGGTTGCTATTGTTGTTGTAACGTTACCTAATGCTAGCTATGTATTTTACGTGCTAATTCGCGTTTAAGTACCCCTTTACACGCTTTTTCACGAGGGTTATTACATGTTTGGCCCGGCATAAGTCGTGATTTGTATGTAACAGAGTAGTTTGAGGACTTTTTGTCTTGGCCTCTCGTTCCCTCTTTGCAGTGAACACGTTTGTTGCGACTCGCGCTGTGTTGTGTGTCCCAGATTCAAACCACGCGGCCTTGTCGAGAGCAGTGGCCGGAAACGGAGCCTGTCTGCGCCGCTAGATCTGCTGCGATTGGCCGCTCGGATCTGCCTCATCTCCGGAAAAAAAAAAAAGCATGCATTTATTCGACAGAAAAACGATAGTGATGGAACTGACTTTGCCCGAGCGGTGTCGCTAGGTGTTATTACATGTAAACAAATAATTCCCATGTCTGATGCGTTTTGTTTCTCTCTTATACATAGATGTATAGATTAGGCGAACTTTTACTCTGTTACCATGGAGATCCGCCATGCTTGTGGCTGTTGGCAAACATTTTCCATAGACTAATATTAGGTAAAAACAGATCATAAAGGGAAGAAAAAAGCCGTAGAACAACTCCATAAGTTAAGTCACTACTACACGTAACTCAAATGTTTTAATTTGAACAATAGCTCGAGTATTTTACCTTTTTAAAATCATTAGTTTATTATTGCTGCTATGATGCTTAGTGATATGACATCACAGTCATGAACTCTATAAGTACTTGAGAAAAATGTTATGTTACTCTATTAGTTTTAGTGTTGATGTAAATTATGTAAACACAATCTAAAGTTTGTATCATTTCAAAGAATACACAAAAATGGCGTGTGGAGGGGGTGTTCTTAAAATTATGTGCATTGATTGATTTAAAATTCTAAAATAATTTGACTTTTGTTGCTTTACAGAGTCACTCATAGTGGAAAAGAGTCAACAAATGTGTAACTCCAGTGTGCTGTTTCTTATAGTGTTACACAAGTAGAAGTCAAAACTTAAAAGCACTGATAAAACAAATGGGGAGCAACGTCCTCAAGTACCCTTTGAAGTATTTGCCTACATGCAAATGAAGAACATTACAACAAAGTTATCCTGTACTGCACACCCGCCTCCGCTAGTATGTAAAATTGCTGTTTTATCTAAAGCAGTGGTTCCCAAAGTGGGGGCCTCAGTTGCACTACAGGGGGGCTCCCAAAGCTTGTTTACTGAACAAGTACATTGACGGAGAGAGAGAGAATCATTTTGAAAGGAACCATATGTTTATTTGGACAAATGTACCAATTTAAACCTACCATCATAGTTAGTTGTTGTTTTTTATGTCATTTTTGCTGTAAATAAATAACAAATTACTATGAGTAAATTATTATTTTTGGATCGATAAGAGGGCCACGGCTTTGTTATATTCTCAACTAAATCCTCCGAGTGGGTTTTACATGCTCATTCCTCAATAGGTTGGTCTACATTGAACTTTACATGTATGAGTATAGAGCGGGGGTTCCCAAACTGTGGTACACGTACCCTTGGGGGTACGCAAAGAAATTTTGGAGAGAAAAAAAGTGTATCACAAACTGATCGATATTGACGCCGCACGGGAAACGCGCTTATAAAGGCGAAAGAGTCCTATGTTCAGAAGTCTGATGTTCAGAATGAGCTGGTCACTGGGTCGAAGCAAAACACTGAGCTTTACTCGTTCACACAAACAGCCTCGTTTCCCAAAAATATAAAACAATGGCATTTTCATTTGTTTTATTTTATTTACATATTCTTAATGGCCTTAATCACCCAGACGAGCAAAACAATACGGAATGTGGAAAACCGCTTGAGTTCACTGTAATAATGGAGGAAATAAACATAATATTGCATGTGATATTCCCAGTGTTTTCAATCTTGTCAAACTAGGGGGTACGCGACTCGTCACCCAAAGCTTCAGGGGTACATGGCTCCAAAAAGTTTGGGAACCACTGGTATAGAGGAAAGTTTTTCCCTTTTTATGAAAGCAAATACCACGAAAATAAGGATAATTAGAAGAAATATCTGTGACTAACAGATCTAACAAAACTGATTATACAGTTGGCAAAATGGCGTTGATAAAGCTGTCTGTCTATGTTAGCATTTTTTTAATAAAGACTTTTTGATTTGTTTTTAACTGACTCACTGTTTACAGAGAAAGAGCAGCAGGAGGCGATTGAACACATCGATGAAGTTCAGAATGAAATTGACAGGTACGGGTTCGGGGCTTTTCGCATCACTTTCCATGACTCTTTTCTCCTCCATGTTCAGACAAGTGAAACTGAATGTTTTTCAATCAAAATCTCAGTTCTTTGTAATATTCTCCAAACACTTCCATCTAATACCATTTGTCTTTGTGCACAGGTTGATTGAAAGCGCCAGCGAGGAGATCCTTAAAGTAGAACAGAAATACAACAAACTCCGTCAGCCATTCTTTCAGAAGAGGTCGGAACTGATCGCCAAAATCCCCAACTTCTGGGTCACTACGTTTGTAAACCATCCACAAGGTAACATTGCATGACGGAGAAGTAGTGTAGAAATAAATGATACAATGATAAATAATAACATGGTGAACAATTATGTCTCACTAAAACTGTAACCCTAAAAATCATGGTAATTCTTGTCATAAATGTATCTATAATATTGATGTACGTGCAGTATATTAATATTTGAGTTGAAATAAAAATGAAGCTCAAACACAATTTACTTAAAAAAAAAAATGAAAAAGAAATGACTATACTATAATGTGAATCTGTCTGTTGAAAAATAAGTGGATATAGGAATTATTGTGACTGGCCTACTTTATTATGTACAATTTAGGTTTTTGAATAGCAATAAAAATCCGTAGATGCAGAGAGTTTAAAAAAAAAATATATATATTGGCACAGAACCACTTTTAAATGTATTTATTTTTAAGGCAAAGTGGTGCTCCTAAATGTGAAACTTGCATTGATCCACCATGTTGGTCTGGAGCCATGTACATTAACTCAACAATTACTCTGGGTCACTTCCATATGACCCAGTGTCATGTTTTTGTCTCCTGAAATGACAAACTCCTGATACACTACATTCTCAAGCAGATTATTGTATTTAGTTTGTGCATGTAATGACTAAATCTCTCCTCCCTTCAGTATCTGCTCTACTCGGGGAGGAGGACGAGGAAGCACTGCATTACCTGAGCCGGGTTGAAGTGACAGAGTTCGAAGACATCAAGTCAGGATACAGAATAGAATTTGTGAGTTTGTTTTTTACAAATTATTTTTTCGTCATTTAGATTGACATGTCATTCAGTCTGTTGTGATTCAATGCTTTAGTAATGCAGTTTTTTTCCCTTTAGACATTGTACTTAGTGTCAGTCCTGGACCTCAGCCGCCTCCTACCCCATATATATGACTTTTGCCTTTTCATCCGTTGCAGTATTTTGATGAAAATCCGTACTTTGAAAACAAAACCCTCTCCAAAGAGTTCCACCTGAACGAGAGCGGAGACCCCTCTTCAAAATCCACAGAAATCAAATGGAGATCAGGGAAGGTCTGTATAATCTCTGCACTGCTTTTCTTAACAGCTGCATAACGCTTGGTGTCGTAAACGAGCGACTGCTGCTGAAAAGGCCGGTGTAAAAGCTCACACTAGATTGTCAGGACTGACAGAAATCTGTAAGTGTGCGACTAGAGAAAAAGTTGGGTCTATAATCCTGTAAATGACAAAAACTATTTGCCAAATACTGATTCAAAGTGGTATATTTAATTGAATACACATTTTAAGGAATGTCAAATCCTTTGAAGGAGCCCTCCTTCAATGCCTCTAAAGATCATCAGGGGCTTCAGACCCCACTTTTGGAATTACATACTCTTAAAATCATGTTGAAAATTATACTCTGATTAGTGGTGGGCGACATTGGGAAAATCTTTCTTGATAACCTTGAGCAATGCAAAACTGTCCCGGCAAATGTCGTAATTTGGATTTGAGTGTCGCTCAAAGCAAAGCTTTGAAAAGCTTAAAAAAAACAGACAAAATCGTGTATATTTTATTTATTTATTTTTATTTATATGTTTATTTGATCGGGACAGAACAAGAAGCATTGCTACAAAATAACTAATGCCATGTTCATAGGCCTCATAGCTAGCAGCTAATTTGCAGACCATGGCCCCTAAGACACACAAACACACAATACAAAAGGCAATAACATATATAATATTTATTTTATTTTTGGCAGCAGTTTTTGCAGATTTGTTTCCTAAAGTGCCTATTTAACATAAATATATCAGCCCTATGCCCCAATAAATCGCCCCATGCTGTCACAGTTCAGCATTGACACATTTTACAGTTTTGGAGCATCATTTTATAGACGAGACATTTGGAGAAATTGGCCAAAAAAAATAATCTTTGCATATTGGTATCAGCCATAGAAAAACCCATATTGGTCCACCTCTACTTTTATATACGTTGCCCTCCTCTAGCTGGGAATATCAGACAAATTGTATAGCGCCTTACAACAGCAAAAAGGTGCACAATGCGCTTCTCAAAATAAAGCTAGAATCACAAACGCCAATAAAAAATAAAGTAAAAACACAATGTACATATTAATATGTGTAATAGACAGATATGTCAGAAATATGATTTTTATATTCTAGTTTATCGCAATAAATTATATAACTAAACTAAAAATATGCTCTTATTTTTTTTATTATTATTTTTTGTCTGTGGCAATAAAATAGCAATATTTTGGCTTTGAAATGGTATTAAAAAGTGTTATATTTGACTTCCTGCTACCAGTATAAATCCTGAAATAGTTTTGAAGTTGTATGATCTGGCGTCTTAAATGCATTGTGTTTTTTGCAATAGTGGTGAAACTGATCTAACCGCGTGTGTGTTCTTGTTCAGGACTTGACCCAACGCAGCAGTCAGTCACAGAACAAAGGAGCGAGGAAGCGGCAGCACGAGGAGCCCGAGAGTTTCTTCACCTGGTTCAGTGACCACGCTGACGCCGGAGCGGACGAGCTCGGCGAGGTCATCAAGGACGACATCTGGCCCAACCCCCTGCAGTACTACCTGGTACAACACGAGAGAAACTATGCGCATTTATTTATTTATTTATTAGTTTCTTTGATGGGGACAGTGCACATTAAGGAACATTTCTGTAAATGTGTCAGTATTGGCTGCAAAGCTAGTTTTCAACTGTTTAAAACAATTTAAAAGTTGAGGCAACACACCTACACAACTCGCACACCAACATCCAAATGCTCATTCTGTGACTTGCACAACAGAATAGAGATGTTGGTGCAAGGGCAGGTCATACAGTTCAAACAGACATAAGGATAAATATGTACAATTATTTACAAAGCAACGCCTGTGCAGAGGATCCTGACACTTGGCTCAGCGTATCATAGTAATGCTATTGTGAGTCTTAAAGGAGACATTATGCTTTCGTCTAGCAATTTGTGATCATCTATTGCACGCATATAACATTATTACACACTTGGGGACAGGGATGTGCCATCTGTACAAACAAAAATTTCCTTGGCACGAACACACAAAGGCAGGACAACTCCCTAACTACCATTACTACACAGGGAAACCAACATAACCAGTTTAAAAGCGCATTATTGTGTCAGCTTTAAATTTGCATTATGCAACTTTTTATGGGGGGAAAAAGTTAATATTGGTGCGTATTTTACCTTTTTAGTTACCCAGCAGCTGTATGTGTGGTTAGCCTGGCGCCTTAAATTTCAATCTCGGTGGGCTCTCGGATACTCCACAACCAATTTAGGTTCTTTTGGGTTTCTGGTAGTTTTAACTGCTGATGGGCTCTCTCTCCATAGATGTAAGAGAGAAGAGATAAACGGTATTCCATTCAGCCCCATTCATAGTAACAATGGTGCAGTTGTTAGTGCTTGTGCTCAGAACATACATGCAAATCTGTCGCCTTTCGGTGAAATTTGCTGTTTTGACCTTGGAAAATGCCATTCACGTGAATTGTGTAGATCTGTAAAAAAAAATTAAAACAATGGGGGTTAGGGGTACTGTATGGTGTGTAACATGTAAATAAACTATGCACTGGCTGAGGTTTGTAAAAGTTCACTGGTGCTGTTACGCCAAATGAGCAATTTCCCCGTGGCTGCAGCCATAGGAGCCTCCAGCTCTAGGCCGAGTGAGCCCCGCGCTCGCTCACTCACTTCACCTGGGCAGCGTAACAGCCGCCCGCATCCACCAGCTGTCTGTCTACTCACTAACCCCGCTCCAACAGACGCACACCACTGAGGGGGGTGAACCGTATGGGACATCGCTCAGACACTGAGGTGAAAGTTATACCGCTGTATTTTACAACATGTGAACTTTTAATGCTTTTACTTAGTAGCTAGCGGCAGCGCGCTAATGCATCAGTCTGCACAACAAAGTTACGCCACAGCTGTACATGAGACTGAGCACCAAACTAATCTAAGCTTTGCGATGACTGTAACTTTCATATTTGACAATAGCCGCGTGAAACGTGAGCGCATCTACAAGCTAACTTACAAAGCTAACGGATAGCTATCATTACTGTGAGGCTAAAATTGACCAGGCAAGTGCCTGTGGCTCCGTACGCATTCTGCGCTCGTGTGTTGCGCGATTGTGACTGCGTTTGTGGTCGGAGGGAGAGGGCTGACCTCTCCATCTGGACCGTGTGGTCATTGGGCACTCATAGATAAGAGCGGTTCCGACGTGGTTTCTGTTGATCAGAGATGTTAAAGGACCTGTATCATGCTATTTTAAGCCATTCCAAAGTAAAGTATAGGCATTTATATGATATATTGTACCTCTACCACTACGGAGCACTAATTTTTGTGATAAATATAAGTATTTTCTGGAGGTATTTTTCCAACCCGGAAGACAAAACGCTTGGATTCAGTTAACTCCGCCCCCTCTCGCCGCTCATACAACTTTACCGTAGTAGAAATATATATATCACAGCAAACAGTGAAGTTACTTCACGATGCTGTTATAAGGAGTTAACATGTGCAACACAGCTTCATGGCTAAATGGCTAACACACACGCTAACACACACGCTAACATGCATTTTGATCGACTTACCACTCTGATGTTTCCATTATGGGACTTGCGTTGTTATAAAAGTTAATCCACTTTGATTCTGGCCGAGGTTCACCAAACATCCATCAGCGACAGGCACAGACAAACACTATTTTGGCTGATAGTCTCTGAATCCCGGAGGGAAATTCCAACTTCTTCTCTTCTTTAGGAAGGTTGAATAAAGTCCTGTCCTCGCCAAACGCGGGTTTCTCCGTGACATTATCGTGAGGTAAGAAAAAAGAACAGGTGTCCAGACTCCAGAGTAGGTTAGAAAAAGCTCCCTCTTCACAACTTTCGGTGCAACATGACATGACATCTGTTCAGACCGTTCGGACGCTCAGGGGGAGCGTTTGTTTTGACTATAGGGGCAGCGCGGACGATCTGTTCAGACGCTCGGGGGAGCGTTTGTTTTGTTTATAGGGGCAGCGTGGATTTCTTACGACAGAAATAATGAAAAAAAGCAGTTTTACAAATGAAAATCATACCGTAAGGCATTAGATTACAGACGTGGAGCACTTCCGTTCCGCTGTGACGACACAACTGAACATGCCAGTCGTTTACCAGGAGAGGGCGGATCAGCTGCTCAGAGCGCAGGATTCAGGAGGATTACTGAGAACTGCGTGAATGAATCCAAAAACCACTCTGGGGGTGTTTTTGATAAGGAAATAGCATAACAACATGGTTAAAAGCTCAAAAAAGTCGATTTTGCATGATATAGGACCTTTAACGTTGACAAGTCTTTTAAAAACGAACGTGTCCAAAGAGACTTGCAACTATTCAAATATTCCCAAGGCAAGTTTATTTGTAGAGCACAATTCATACACAAGGCAATTCAAAGTGCTTTCACAGTTGCATAAAATTACAAGAAAACAGATCAAATCAATCATTAACATAAAAATTAATCAATTACAGTAAAAGGCAAGAGTGCAGATAAAATACTTTCAGTTTTCATAGGCTCGGGTAAAAAGAGCTGTTTTCAGCCTGGATTTGAACATTGTCAGAGTTGAGGCCTGTCTCACATCCTCATGAAGACTGTTCGAGATTTTAGCTGCATGAAACTGAAACGCTAGCCTGGTGAGACCAGAATGATTCCCCTCTGCATTTTTTTATCCAGCGGGGGATCAGTCTGGTCACCCCGTCCTCGTTCCGCAAAATCAATCCGTTAACGTGCAATCAGATTTGTTTATTTGCCGTGACGTGTTGTTAGCGAGCAACGTCACTCACGGGACGCGGAAGTCCCCTCAATAACAATCTACGAACGATGCACGAAAGAGAAAAAGCGTGTCTCCAGTCGGCGGTAAATGACCAAAAAACACATCGACAGTAGGCGAGTTTCGTTATTCATTATCCTGCGCAAATATTAATGCAAAACCGCTAATAACACCACATCAACAGCAGGCGCCCACCCTTCGCTGATTGGTTTACTCTGCTTCCTGTTTGCTTGCGTATCTACCGCTGTGGGAAATGGATTCGACGCAGGGGTGACCAGACTCACCGGCTGGTACAGCGGTGAGTCTGGATTTTTCCAGGCTAGTCCCGCATGCAGGCTACTGAAAAGCAGCCTCACCGTGTTTATTATTGACTCTGGGAACCACCAGGAGGCCCCTCCCTGAAGTTTTCAGGGCCTGAGATGGTTCATACGGCTCTAACATGTCAGAGATGTACTTTGGTGCTAAACCATGAAAAGACTTGTACACAAGCAGAGCTGTTTTAAATTCTATTGTCTGAGTGACAGGAAGCCAGTGCAGAGACCGGAGCACTGGACTAATATGGTCGTATTTCCTGGTTCTTGTCAGGACTCGAGCAGCAGCGTTCTGGATGTACTACGGCTCGTTTAGAAAGGCCAGTGATCAGCCGTTACAGTAGTCTAACCTGCTGGAGACAAATGCATGGATGAGTCTCTCCAAGTCTGGTTTTGACACTATTCCTCTGATCTTAAGGTTTTTCAGATGGTAAAAAGCTGATGATGTTATTGCTTTGATGTGGCTGTTGAAGTTCAGGTCTGAGTCCATGATTACTCCTAGATTTCTAACCTGATTTTTTTGGTTTTAGAGAGGGAGACTCAAGGTGACCGATAACACTGTCGTCTTTGTCTGTGGGCCAAAAACAATTATCTCAGTTTTGTCTGAGTTTAGTTGGAGAAAGTTGTTTTGCATCCACAAACTGATCTGTTCGATGCAGTGACAGAGTGTATCTACAGGCCCATGTTTACCTGTCAGTGACACGTAGATCTGAGTGTCATCTGCGTAGTTGTGGTATGACACATTGTTGCTGTTTATTAGCTGACCCAATGGAAGCATGTACAAGTTGAATAAGAAGGGTCCCAAGATTGATCCCTGGGGGACTCCATAGGTCATGGAAATTTTGTCTGAGACACAGTTGCCAATTTTGACAAAGTACGTCCTATCCTCCAGATAGGAGTTTAGAGCAGTACCAGAGATTCCCACCCAGTTTTCTAACCTGTGAAGTAAGATCCCATGGTCCACTGTGTCAAAGGCAGCGCTCAGGTCCAGCAGAACTAAAACTGAGACCTTACCTGCGTTGGTGTTCATACGGATATCATTTGTCACCTTGATCAGAGCTGTCTCAGTGCTGCGGCAGGGCCTAAAACCTGACTGGAAAGTATCAAACACATTGTTAGATAAGAGAAAGTAAGTGAGCTGTTGCTAGATTACTTTCTCTAGGACTTTTCCCAAGAATGGTAGGTTTGATATAGGCCGGTAGTTGTTCAGTATCTTGGGATCAAGGCTGCACTTCTTTAGAAGAGGCTTAATGACTGCGGTTTTCAAAGCCTTTGGAAATGCACCAGTCTCAAATGAGATGTTGACTAACTGAACAAGTTGTGGTAACAATCTGGTCAGCATTTCAGAAATCTAGTGGGGAATTCATCAAGGCAGCATGTGCATCAGTGTTAATTTCGTCGACTAAAATATTTAGCCTTAATTTTAGTCAAAGTGATATTTCTGACGACTAAATTTGGACTAAAACTAAATTTAAAGTTTTTCATGCGACTAAAACTATGACTAAAATGTATATAGATATTTTAGTCGACTAAAATAAGACTAAATAAAAATGGAAAGGAGAGACTAATATCATCCAAACTTCTATTGACCGTCTGAAAGAGCCTCATATCATGTAAATTCACTGCCAAAGGAACAGCTCTGAGCTTTGTTCATGAGGGAGCAGCTCCATGAAGCAGAGGACCTTGATTAAATATGATTATAATGAATATTATAAATACAAAGTCGATTAAATTTGTCCTAAATTTAGTCGACTAAATTGACTTGCAATTTTAGTCGACTAAAACTCGACTAAAATTTAAGGTTTTTTTTTTTTGACTAAATCTCGACTAAAATTGAATTACATTTTCGTCAAAAGACTAAAACTAAATTAAAATATCTTGTCAAAATGAACACTGATGTGCATGAACTCAGACCGGAGATAACCTCTTCGATTGTTTTGTCAGTAACAGGTGTGAAATGTGTCAGCTCAAGGTGTTTATCCGGTGGCAGGGTTGGTATTTGTGTTGTTGAAGTTATGGCATTTTTAATGCCTTGGACTTTGTCATAAAAAAATATTGCAAACTCATTGCACTTAGATGTGGAGATTAGTTCTAAGGGCAGTGAAACTGGGGGGGTTAGTTAATCTGTTCAATGTGGAAAACCGAACACAAGAATTGTTTCTGCAGACTATTTGTAAGCTTTTAGAAGCCTCGTTGGTTTGTCCAATGCAGTTATGTCCATGTCAAATAAACCAATAATGATAATGTTCCTATAAATAGTCAGTAAAAGTTTAAAATCTATATTTAAAAATCAAAAAAGGAATAATATTTGTATTCTATTTTAAATTTAATTCAAATAGAAGACAGTATCTTCTGATGTACAGAACCTGACTCTCCAGGATCTCCCACTAATACGTTAGTTTGTGGCCCCGCCATACTCTATTTTATATCCGCCACAGTCTCGATCTCGATGAACAATGTCCCACTGTTTAAGTGTTATCACAAAAAATGAAGGCATCTACGTGTAGTTTTGTTTTCGCTTATAAACGAAAAGACCACATGGCTAATTTGCATAGTAGCCTAAACCTCTGCGCTAGTAATGCAGCTGTTGCTATAATGAACTAAACCAGAGGTCACGAAATGGTTGACCCTCAGTCTGGTTCCAGACTCGCGTGCCAACCTGTCCGAACCTGAAACTTGGATCCAAACTTTGGACCCGACCATGACTCCCCTCTGCCTCTCCGCCGCTCACTCTATGCACTAACCCAGCTGAACAGAATGGTAAAAAAATTTAACATAAAAAGTTGCATAATGCACTTTAAAGTACACATTTCTGAGTTGGTTATTGAAGTATTGCAATACATTTCCGATATGATTTGTTGCTAAATATTGTTTTGTCCTAGTCCCAATAAATGGGTACTGTAACCCTTTGTGGTATTTAAAATGGTGCGTTCAATGCTACGTTCAGACTTCTCAAGCGTCAAAATCGCGCCCAAAGCCCCTAGTCGGACACTTGTTCTTATTGAAGTCAGACGCTTGTCACTGAGCATCAAGAGGCTTTGGCCTCGCGTCTGCTCAGTGTGTTCTGAAGTGTAGGCACATCTTGGAAGGAGCTCTTGCCTGAAAAATAACTGCTGTTTTGGGTCTAACTAGTCCCTCTTTGCTAACTGACATGTCCTATTGATCTATAAGACTTTGTCTGTTGACATCAGTCTGCCCAGGGGCTGCAGGGGGAAATTGGCGCAAGTGCTATAACCTGGTACAATGCATCTCTCCTTTCTGAGGTTAATGTATATTGTACACTGTCCCTGTTCAAATAAATAAATAAAATAAATAAGATTGACTACGGCCAATTGTTGATGAAATGTGTGCAATAAACTTCAAAATCAACAATGGGTGATCATTGTTAAACGGTTACTTTATGTAGATGGTGGTTTTATTTACGTTATTCGTGCGTATTTCTTGTTTTCACTTGATCGATTGGAGCTTTAGCTTGTGACATTAGGGCAGATACAGCCACTGAAATCAGTTTGCATGTCGCCACTTTTAATCCTGATGTTTAAAGAAACACTGATGTGTCTCTTTGTAAAAGTGCCAGAGCTGCTGCAGCTCCGGTTTACTACACGATGAAGCTAATCCTCCATGACTGTTTACATCTGCGGCTGCTCCGCTCCTACGTCACTGTTACTGAAAGCTCCTGATGGGACGACGCTCTGCGACTTTTACCAAAAGTTCAACAATCCCAACTCTAGCGTCCGTTGGTGTGGACGTGCATCAAAAGCTTGAAATCTCAAAATGCACTAACACCTTCAAAACGGGGGTGGTTTTGACACGTTTGGTGGGAAAGTGCCATGAAGCAAGAGAAAATTCCTTTCCTTTGTTTACAACACATGCAGCCTACTTAAATTCTGCAAACTAATATAACATCGGATCCCTCTGTCAACCTGTGAGCAAAGAGTTTTAAGACCGATGCCTGAATGAAAATGGACAAATTCACTCCCTCTTCTCCTGTTCCGTGTGTGAAACTATCTTTTTAACTTCAAGCATGTTTTTTTTTCTGTGACTTGTAGGTCCCCGACATGGACGACGAGGAGGGAGAGGGTGAGGAGGAAGACGAGGACGAGGAGGGTCTAGAGGACATCGACGAAGAGGGAGACGAGGATGGAGAGGAGGACGAGGAAGACGAGGGAGAGGATGGAGAGGTACATGCACCACCGCCACTACCGCAAACAATACTGCAGTGCAATCCTAAAACGATACGGCAGCAGTTTCAGCCACATCTGAATCAAGGCAGTGAAAAGCATTTAGTTTGAATTTTCCCCCCAGCTCTCCCTCCATTTCCTTTAAGTGATGTAATGCTCGGGTCAGGATTTTTTTCCAGCCCGCGAGGGCAGAATATTTTACAGTTTCTAAACCGCACGGTCTACATTTACAAATATGTTGGGTGTGAATGGACCATGGCTTTAATTCTGCCTGAAAGGGTGCTTAAAAGTTGCGTAAAACTAGCAAAAAGATGCAAATCTGCAAGTAGCAGCAATGAGGCGTTATAACGAGCTGTGAGGGGAAACAATAATTTCATTTTAATGATTCCCAAATGAACGGGGCTGGAGTGTCTTGTTCCCTTGTGCTTAGAGCACAGGTGTATGCAGACACACAGAGGGACAGATCATGGACATACGGGATATTTGTAGCATCCCAATTCTACATAGGGATGAGTATATAGGCACATTTCACAACTTGCAGTCACTTTCACAGAAATGCATGAAAACTAGCCTGCAAGTTCATAAAATAGTCACAAATGCTTTAAAATTAGATGCACTGTTTTTTCAACAAATGTCTGAGTTTACAATACTAGAGGACAAAGCAAATCCATTACTATTACAGATCCATTACTAGAAAATAAAATCAGCTAGCTACTCTAACGAGTATTGCATACATCAAAGTATTTCAAATACTTTTGATGTTTACAGTTGCAGACTCTTGATCTACAGGGACACTCCAAATGCTCAACTGTAGAGCATACAGGGCAATAGTGCCATCTGGTGGCTGCCTGCAGAACATCGGTTTAATACTTTGGTAGAGACTTGCCTGTTTATTTCACTGTAACGATGTAACTCTTCTCCCTCCCGCAGGAGGACGAAGGAGACGATGACTAAACCCCAACAGAACCTCAATCCATTTTTCCTGATTATTTTCCGCTTATTGTCGAGAGCAAAGGTTTAAGTTTATTTTCGTTCCAGCAATTTTTTTTTCTATATTTTATTTTTTTACCCGCTTCGTTCACCATTCTGAAGCCTCCTCCGTCACCTTCACCTGTTGTCGGTGCCAAGTTTGTTTTTCATCTTTGTATAAAAAAAAAAAAAAGGTCATTGGCACTTTGCCCCGAATCGTGAGTACCATCTGCCTAAAATATAAAAATGTAATAAAAAAAATCTATAAAAAACAGCACGATATCTTGGAGTAGACAATGAAAAGACAGAAGCAGACCATTGTTTTTGTCAAAGTAATAGGGATTTTTGCAGCTGCGGCCCAGTATTTTGGATCTGCACACACTTCGTAAATGTCAGCATGCTTTTGGAGTGGGAGGCTGGAGCGTCTTCTACAACTTCCAAAACTCCTACCAAGGACTGAGCCAGGTCTAAAAACGTAGGACTAAAACGGGTCAAAACCAAGGTCTTGATGTCATTTCTTTTTTTCCTCCATACAACTCCAAGTTACCTCGTTGCAGTAGTCGCCGTCGTCTTTGTTATAGCAATAGTCGTACAACGCTAGAACCCCTCAGTTTCACAGGCCCATTCGAGGAACGAGGAGGGCTTTTAGACTTCTGACAGCATTCGAGATTTCCGAAAACCTCAGTGAAACTTCGCTGGTGGCGCGCTACTGCTCCTGCCTGCTTCTCCAACCTCAGTAGTGCGTAAATCAATAGCTAACCAGCGTCTAAATGTGTGCAAAAATACTGGGCTGACCTGTTTTTAAAATGGGATTGAATGAAGATTACCCAGCTATGTTTCCACTGAGCGTTTTTTATGGCCAAATTATGCTTGTAAATATCTTAAAATGAGTACTTTGTCACGTCGGAACAATGGGAGAGGACTAAATCGGTTACCCTACGTGGATACTCATGCATTTATCTGGCTTGAATTGGTGCGCAAACTAGTATGAAGGGTAAGATTTAGGAGGGCTGGAGGTTAATTCAGCCCAAAAAAGTATGAACTGGATAATTTGCAAACGTTTCAGAATACTTAAGGCAAAAAATTTTTTTTTCACATTCCTCCATTTGACAATAGCCAAATTTCTACGTAATGGCAATCTGGACTACCTTTCTTCCTGCCTTTTAGTTATTCAAAATGGTTCAAAGGAAATGAAAGTTGTCCAAAACGTAAACTGTCTTTCGATTTAACTTTCTCAGCATTGACAAACGGACAAAGAAACGCTTTTTTGGAAACCGCTTGTGTTCACTGTAAATTGTCATCCCATTCACTCCCATGCTAAACCTTTTCCTTAGTTCTTATTACTTGCGTGTCGACTAAAGCCATGGTGTAGTGATCTCTAGCACTAGCAGCAGACCTCAACATCAACCCTTTGTTTTTTATTTTGGGGCATTGATCCCTCGTTTTGAGATATTTTCATCTTTTTTGTGGTCACATTAATTGACAGCTCATTCCTTTTTGACTTGTATTGTTCAGGGTCTGGAGCGGGGAGCGGCAGTTTTCGGGCAGGAGGGAGGGAGGGGCTGGTTATTTTGACGTCATTTGATTTGAATGGACATTTTTAATAAACTACAAAACAAGAAAAAAATTGTGTTTGTGATCACCTTCTGGAATTTGAGTGCACAGGTGGTAAAAGTACCTGATTTCATAAAGTACAGATACTATAGTCTGAAGTACTTACCGATATCTTTTTACGGTTAATGGATTAAACGCTGTGGTGCATAAAAAGGTTATTTAAAACTTTATCCCGCAGAAAGCTAAAGTGGTGCCGCTTGAGGACCTGTCGATGGCGTAAACAAAGTGAATGTTTGTAGGAGGTGCTTGGTGTTTTATAAAAGTCTCTACAGCTGAATTTGGTCTCAAAGCTGCACATGAACACGAGCTAAAGTTCTGTAAACCCTCAACCTCGAGATTTCAGACTTTTTTTTTTTTTTTTTAATGGTTATATCCAAACTAAACTATTGGATCTGGCAACAATGAGTCGAGCTAAATATGCTTTCTGATTGGATAATTGTCTGTACAAATAAATTCTGTACAAAGTCACATCTCTGCCTACCCTCTAGCTCGGTAGCACTAGCTGTAAATACTCCTGGCTATACAGGAGAATATTACATGAAATCAATGAACAAATAATTTAAACAAAGGAATGTGGGCCCTCTGAAAACTATAATCATGCATTACGTACTTGGTTTGGGCCTTTTACTTGAATGACTGCCTTAATGCGGTTGCGTGGCATGGATGCTCTCAGCCTGTGGCACTGCTGAGGTGTTCTGGAAGACCAGGATGCTTCAACCAGACGAATATGACATTTGAAGCCCATGTCCAGGATCCGTCTGTGTGTGGTGGCACTTGATGCACTGACTCCAGCCTCAGTCCGCTCCTTGTGAGGGTCCCCCACACTTTTGAATGGCCTTTTCCGGACAGTCCTCTCCAAACTGCGCTCATCCTGAGATGTTTTATTTAAAGTTTATACAAGCTGTGAGCCATATTTTTTTCTAAATTATAACAAATGCTTGATATCTCACTTTGCATGATGTTTGGCTCACAGCTTGTAAAAAACACATTCAAAAGCTCAGAAAATTAGAATATTGAGAAAAGGGACTACTATTGTAGCTCAAAGTGTCTCCTTTTATCAGCTAATGAATCCAAAACACCTGCAAAGGGTCCTGAGACTTTAAATGGTCTCTCAGTGGTTCAGTAGAATTCACCATCATGGGGAAGACTGCTGACCTGACAGTTGTGCAGAAAACCATCGACACCCTCCATAAGGAGGGAAAGCCTCGAAAGGTAATCGCAAAAGAAGTTGGATGTTCTCAAAGTGCTGTATCAAAGCAGAAAGTTAAATGGAAGTGAGAAGTGTGGAAGAAAAAAATGCACAAGCCGCAGGGATGAGCGCAGTCTGGAGGGGATTTTCAGGAAAAAGGCCATTCAAAAGTGTGGGGGACCTTCACAAGGAGTGGACTGAGGCTGGAGTCAGTGCATCAAGAGCCACCACACGCAGACGGATCCTGGACATGGGCTTCAGATGTCATATTTCCCTGGTTGAAGCTTCCTGGTCTTCCATAACACCTCAGCAGTGCCACAGGCTGATGGCATCAACGCCACGCAACCACATAAAGGCAGTCATTCAAGCAAAAGGGGCCCAAACTAAGTACATATGCGTGATTAAAGTTCTCAAATTTCTTTAAAATTGTTTCATTGATTTCATGTAATCTCATTCAGAAATTTTCATTTTGGCGTTTTTACAAGCTGTAAGCCAACATTTTCTAAATTAAAACAAAGGCTTGACATGTCACTTTGCATGCCATGATTCTATATCATATTAGTTTCACATTTGAAACTTTTTCACAATATTCTAATTTTCTGAGTTTCACATGTACACATAGGATATACTGTACACAGCTCGTACATATTTTTTTTAAATCAGTACAATCAATTGGAGCTCTAGTTTGGCCAAACTATTTACATAACTCTTTAGGCAAACTGGCTTTAACTTGGGCTTGAGATGGCCAAGTCAGAAGAGCAGGTACCAGAGTTTGATGTAAGTAGCAAATCCATGTTGTGGTGATTTTTGATACTTAGAAGTACTAACATGAAACAAGTCGGCCAGAAACAGAAGAGGTAAGTTCAACCTGAGCTATTTTTTTCTTCCTGCTGGTATTTCTCCAGTACTTGGGATCTTCCCTGACTTAAATGAGTTAAAACCCATTTGGAAAACATGTGCTTTGACATACGAGACAAAAGATAAAAATTATTGTCAATGTAAGTTTTATTACTCTTTTCCTTGTGGGGGAGAGGGTTAGAACATGATTGAAAGATATTTGGACAAATGTTCATTGTATTCAATATTTTTAATATATACACTTATAAATATTTGACAATATTTACAGATTTTTCTTTTTTTCTTGCCATGCAACAAGTCAGACGATTCAATACCAGAGAAAAAATTAACTCTTACATCAGTATCTGACCATTTTGCGTTTTCCAGTTGGTCCTGCCTTCTGAATTGATGCCCTGGCTTTACTCTTCTTCAGTAGGTCTTTTATATCATCTGACGTCAGGCTTGTCTGTGTGAAACTATTAACAAGTTTTGGAGCAGGCTGACAGATTTCATGGGTATTCTTGAGCTCATTCAACTCTGAAATAACATGTTTAATAAAAAAAACATTACAATATTTTTCATGATCAAATAAATTAACCCGTCCTTAACATGGCAATGTTCAAAATGTCAGGTATTAGTGCCTGCATTTTCTTTATTGCACGTTGTAAACACCCAGTATCACTATGTGTCTAAACGGAAAATGTAAATGAAATCTACAGTTTGTTGTATAAAAAACATCTACGATGAACATCTTGACAGAATCATTTCTAAAGTCTGTATAGTGTTTATACTTTTTTTTAATTGATCTTTTATGCTCTAGGTTTTGTTTTTTCAATCACTTTGATTGTGCAAGCTAAAAGCATCTGATAATTTAAAAGCATCTCCTACACTATAACAGCATATCAGATAATGAATTTAGTCAGATTTGAGATACTTACTTCCTTCAGGATTAACAATATCAGCCCCAACTTCAGGAAGATCATCACTGCTTTCCACAGTCACGGGCTGGTTAGATTTCCATGGAAAATATTGGAGCCCGTCACTACCCCAGTTATTCCAAGCAAAATATTTTGGATCCGAGGTTGACGTTTTATCAACTCTAATAGAGTCCGGATCGAAATGTCTCGAGCACAAGCGGGTTCGTTTGTCCACATTAAGAACATCTACGTGGCCAGAAGAGTCCCTCCCACCCCTCCTCACGAGGCGCTTCCACCGGCTGATGTCTGTGGGATCTTTCGGCCACTTGATCCACCGCACGCTTGACATCCACGGATATCGACTCAGTTTTTTACCACTGTCAGATCTACAATGAGCAGCGGCGCACCTGAAGCCCATGATAAAAGCCGATTAAACAGAAAATAACAATGAAAACACTCAACAACGTTGTTCGAGAAAAATCCGGAAGTTGTGAGGGCGAAAGTTACCCATAATGCACCGCCCAAATGAGTCTCTTCCATCTCTTCTTCTTTAGCTGCTTAAGAGTGCGCAATAATTTAGCGCATTACCGCCACCCTTCAGATAAATTGTGCATAATAATTATGGCTCATCTTTAGTTATAATGTGGCCTGCTGCAAGCTACAGAACCCCCCTCCCAATATATACTATATTAATTGCTCTATGATCTGATGCCTTAGATAAAATATCTTTTAAAGGAACAGGCCACCGTTTTTCCATACTGAGATATGTTCTTACCTGAGCTCAGACGAATTGATACGTACCTGTCTGGTCTTCGTGTGTGCCTGTGGAAGAGCGTGGTCGCTTCCAACTTCACCCCCGTTTGGACCTATAGGAATATGCTGGGAGAGAACAACATATTTGGTCTTTTGGCGTGACTGAGGGCACAAAGACCAGACAGGTACGTATCAACATAATATGTTCTTACCTGAGCTTAGACGAGATATTATCTCAGTATCCCCACTGTCCTCTATTTTCCTTTTAACTAAAACCCTTTCACTATTGCAAAAATCTGTAGCTCCCTCGCCCAGCGAATGAGAAATATTAAAGTGATATTAACCCCAAAAAACAACACGAAGGTGATACATATTTATTTTGACAATTCTTAACTTCTTAACTCATTTATATTCAAAGTTCAAAGGACTCAATTAGCAGCAAAGGCACATTGGTTCAAATATTTCTTAAAATGTCCACTTAAATTAAGATTCATGAGTACTACTTAAAAATATAAAGAGATTGCATTTAATAAGATTAAATTATGGCAAATACAGTGGGGGCAAATAAGTATGTGACCCACTACTAATCTGTTGAAAATCAAAATGTATATGTTATTAAATCATGGTCATGGGTGTTTTTGTTTTTTTAATTTCTGATATGTAATGGATCTGACCAAAATCAGCTGATCAGCTCACAAATGATTTAGGAGTCATTAAAAGACGTGAGGCGAAGTCCTCTGTCAGCAGTCCGTTTGCGATTAGACCCAAAAACGTGGATTCAGATTCTTCAAACCGTGACGCAGTGACCGTGTCGGGCCAGTGGACTGGCTGGAAACCCCAACCTGAAATAAGAAATGGCGATCGATAATCCACACGGCAGTGGTACATCATGAGTTGGATTTAAAACGACTTTTTAATGACACTGGACTTAAACATTGTCATTACCATATTTCACCATCTCAGTTTTATGATAGTGGTCAAAAATGAAATCATTAATATTTATTTTAGTACATTTAAGAATTTTTTCTTTTGGTTATATCTTGTGTGTTGTCATGGCAACGTGAAAACAGGAAGCGACCTCGCTCTCCTTGTGCAGCTGAGTTTTTTGCCTTTTTCTGCGTACTGCATTTGTGGTTTCTGTGTTCCACATTGTTTTTCTGGATACTTTTGTACGTCTTTACCGTGTTTTTGTGGAGGTTTGGTGGATTTGTTTACTTTGAGAGTCTAAAATGGTCCTGAAGAAAGCAGCTTTTTAAAAGGTAAACAAAATGCTAGCTTATCAGCTAAACCTATTTGAGACCTACAAATGTCTTCTTCTGAGACACTGAAGAGGCACCGAGGGCCCCCACAGCTGCAGCACAGAGGAGGCGTCACAAGAGGTACTACAGTAAACAAAAAAGGACAAACGAGAGATGGTAAAAGACTGTTGTGAAGCGGAGGGAGGAAGAGGAAGGAGGAGGTGGAGCTGACCAGTGCAGGACACCACGCTCTGAAACAGGGACAAACCCAGGAGGCGCTGCACCATTTCAGAGGATCAGAGGAGACAGAGGGCACACAGCCAGGTTTCCTCCGAGAGCTACAGTTTCCCCGACCTCCAAGGTCATGCGGGTCAGGTTGACACACAGTGGCAGCGCGGCTCAGCCGCAGCAGCTCAGGACTAACACCTGAACACTATTTCGTTGTACGCTTGTACAATGACAATAAAGCACTTACTTATCTTCTTTGATAATATAGTTGAAAACATTGATTCTGACTCCAGCTCCCATCAAAGACCGGAACTTCATTACAAACTCGGCGAGCGTTTGGCCATCGATTCATTTCATTGGTTGCAGATTTGACCCCACACCTTTCTAAAAGTATATACAGTATTACTGAGTACAAAGTATTACTGATGTGTCCTTTTTCAATACACTTCACCCACATTGCCCCTAGTGTCTGTACTGTGGTGAATGAACGTGACTCTCTCCTTGACGTTGAGAATTCCCAGTCAGTGTGGCCAATTTCGTGCCCTAGGCAAGATTGGGCCCTCAAAAAAATAAAACAACTCAATGATAAAAAGTCAATCAATCATACAATTGCCCTCCTAATCAATTAATATCTGATTGGTATTGGTATTGGTTATCTGTCACACTGACCACATTTGTACTCTTTTCTCGAGGATGCATGGAGACATGGACAAAGCTTTTACTGAAAGTTTTTGACATTCCATATAGACTTTTGGCTGCTTTGACTACCAGTGCATTTGGACACACTTTGGACATGGAAAAGTCTGGTTTTATTTTATATATTTCTAAACCGGAACATTCCCACAACAGTTTCATTAGAGGGGGTAGCCTCCACTTCTCACTGCGTTGCACAGCTTCCTAGAGGCGAAGGAGGGCTTGTTTAAAAGCTTGAAATCACTAGTTTCTAGCTAAGTGCAAAAGTCGGCATAGATGACTGAGGGTTAGAAATTGAAGCGCTATTCAGTGCCCCCTCCAGCAGATGGTGCCCTAGCCGGCCGCCTGGGTCACCTATGGCCCAGTAGTTGATGCCACCCTGTTCCAAGTGAATGAAGAATAAAACTATGTATGTTCCCCTTTACTTTCTAGAATTAAAAACAACCAAGTGCAGTTTGTTGTTCAAAAAAATACTAAATTATAATCTGTTGAGCGCTGCAACCATTTTATATAGTAGCCACTATGTTTAAATGTGAGGACTAAACTAGAATTAGGTCTAGGACTAACTATACATTTGACCATAATCCTCATGTGTTTCTACGTATTTTGTGGAGCACGGTCTCCGACACCTACCCAGGTGAGCTTTGCAGCGAGGGCAGGTGGCCACTGTCCAGGCGAACCCCGGGAACCAGGAGAAGTGTTTATCAGCGGGCCAGTGCAGAGCCACCGCTGCCCTCCTGAACGTCACCACCTCAAACTGTCTCTCGTGCGGGTTTTCAAAGAGTTGCACGGTGATCCTCCTCCCGCCCAGCAGCGTGTCGTTACGGCTGGACAGAGCGAGACGACTGGGCACGAAGCGGATGTCCGAGCTGTTTGCCACTTCGTGTCCACAAGATCTGCAATTGGGACAATCAGACAAGAAATATAAGAATTACAAATCTTATAATGTACACGTATTTGGTGGAAAAATTGCAACATTGTAATACTTGATGTTGTACATTGATTTACTATATAAAAGTAATGGAATTATGAGGTGTTCGGTGGAGCACAGGCCTGGATTCTTTTAGGCCAGTGGTTCTCTATGCCAGGGGGTTCCCAAACGTTTTTGACAGGGACCCCAAAAATTGACACCTAGGGACCCCCTTTGTGTAATTACCACATAACAATATGCTACACATAATAAAATAGCATATTATGTTACTTTAGGGCAGAAAGAAAACATTTTAAAATGAAGTTAATATGTATTTAAACAGGTCATTTTGTATAATTGAATGGATTTAATAAATTATAGGCTGTTTTACACCTAAAATTATACAAAACAGCATGATGACTCACCATCACCATAAAATGACGAGCTATGGATGCAAATTTATTCCAACCCATTGATCTTTTTGCAGTTTTAATCTGTTATATAATTTTAAAATACTGTATTCCCCCAAAAGCACATTGTTAATTAGGCCATACATGCCCATACAAGTAAAAATCATGATCAGATCCGTCCAAACATGGGACATTAAAAAGCACCAAGACCCAGCAGTCCCATGATGATGCCTTAAAGTGGGGGTTCTACTCAACCTGCACAGCATCAGAGCGTCGGTGCTCACGCCCCTGTCCGCTCTGGGACCACATGCCTGACCGAGCTGGAGCCACGGATGAATTATGAGAAGAACTATAAAGTGATGAGCAGCGACACGGGTGAATAACGATACGAAGGCATGTTGCTGCAGGTGATTCAGCGCTGAGCCCATGCTGCTGCAACACACGGACGCTAACCACAACAATCAACAAAATTAACTTTTTAAAGATTTGGACTTATTTCACATTGCCGCTGAACATCTTTGCAATAACTCTGAGCTTCGGGACACTGTTAAATGTGAAGCGAATAAATAAAAAAACAAAACTCTCACAACTTGAGCACAAACTCGAAGTGAGTGCTAAAGAAGCTAGGCTAACCGGAAGTTATGCACCAAAATACGGGAAGTTTTGATATTTCTTTTCATTCTTTTTATTCTTAATTTAATGTTTCGTGCCAAATTATATTTCAGTATGTATGAAAACACGACATATAAGCTTAAATCAAACAACAATAAATGATTTGCTAAAATGTTTGATTTGTAACGAAAGACATTCACTTATTTTTTTATTAATTGAGTTAAAAGCATCATCGGTGTTGATATTAATACTATTTTTGTTTTGTTATTTTATATTTTTATTTTCCATCCATAAAACTCGTCTGTTGAACGCTGTTATGGTAACCATTGGCAACGCGAAACAAAAGCTCTCCACAGCCAATCACCGACCGAATTTCTCCAAATCAACCAATCAACGTTCTGCTCATTCGTTCGTCGATCCCGCCCTTCGTCCGCTCAACACCAGAGAGAGAGAAGTCGAGATTTGTGGGTGAAAATGTTTAACTTTAGGCTTTAAAAGTTGATGACTAGGAACTACATTGGGATTGATTGATGCACGATGGTTCGTAAGACGCGGTGAACGTGTTTAGGTTCACGGAGGAACAATGAACGGTCGGGAAACTCCTCCGCCGCCCGTTCATGTCCATGTTTCTGAAGCCACTCCGATACACGTCCACATGAAGAGGAGTCCGAGCAGAAAACAACAGGTAAACACAGCTAATCCTTTACTATAATACATTAACCACACCTGCAAATTCAAAAAATACTTATGCATGTATAAGATTTCCATAGCAGTAATCATACATGCTTGTCGCTTGCTGTAGTCAGTATTTACCTAAAATTGCAGCAAATTAACGCCGATATTACAAAAATAAATTACTGTGCTTTTTTAACTAATTGACTAATATTATTCTCACTTAAAAAAAAAAATCTTTAACAAACTATTGGCAGAAACACTTATTATGTATTATCTTCCTTAATCCTTTTAATACAACGTTGTATTTCTTTATGATAGTATTAAGAGGCAAAAGACTTGTAACACCAAATCTAACTTTTTCAAGAGTTTCTATCTTTCTGAGTGCCTCCGTTTTTTTTCTCTGATGACGTTCCTCTGATGAATGTCAAACCTCGTGTATTCTTCAGGGAAAGACCGTTCGCCCATACGCCCAGAGTGAAGATGGCAGGAGATCCAAAGCTCCTCCGTGGATACCGCCCGGGAAAACCCCAACACGATGGAACGTGGACTCAGCCTACGATAGTCAGGTTAAATAACTGTTATTATGACGGCACTAAACTTGCATGGATCAAGATGTGTTCAGTTTTTTCCTACCCTGTAAATAATTGCATTCAGTTGTGCCTTATCAAAGGGCAAGAAGACCCAAAGACTAAGACAGACAGACTACAGAGCCCAAACAAAAGGGAGTTGTGGTACCGTATGTAGCCGGGGTCTCAGAGAAACTTCAGAAAATCTTTAGGCAGCACAGGATTCCAGTGTACCACAAACCGGTGAACACACTGAGACAAAAATTAGTTAATCCCAAAGACAAAACTCTGAGCCACAAACAAAGCAATGTGGTTTATTCTATTCGACGCAAAGAAGAAGAATGCAAGACATTATATTGGAGAAACGAAACAAGTTCTACAGAAGAGTCTTTATCAACACCGAAGAGAAGGCACAAGCGGCCCCAAGTCGGCTGTACACCTGCACCTCAAAGCCTCCAACCATTCCTTTGAGGACGGGGAGGTCAAAATTGTAGCTTAAGAAAAACGTTGGTTTGAACGAGGAGTAAAATGAGCTATTTTTGTCAAGAAAAAAATCTCAGATTTAATCTTTTTTCACTTCACTCCAATCTCCTTCGGAGACAGCCGACTGGGCACTGCCAGTCCAATGAGATGGCACCTCAGCTAACGAAAGAACAATAGGTAGGTAATTAGCAGTGATCAGCCATGAATAGGACCGATAATTGGCAGTGATCATCTATGAATAGGACAGGACAGACCGATACTGGGGTGAGCAGGTTGTTAGAGACGCTCTACTTCAAAGCTGTTTACCCACAGGTGAGAGTAGCTGTGATTTGAGGGGAGGAGCCGGGCCAACCCCAACTCCTCCTCGTGGTATTTATCTAAGCTGTGGGCTGAGCGGCACTTTAGTCCGCTGAAGAAGCCTTTTAGGTAAGAGGCGAAACGTTCGAGACTTCAACTACTGAGTACAGAGGATGACTCGAGTACCTTCATTGAAGGTGGACAACTCCTGTACGACTGAGAGCTTACACAGACATCTTACTGAATGATAATGTTTTCTTTCTCCAGAGAAGTAGATCTCTGCGCCGCTCTGACTCCAGTGTCAAAGACAAACCTGAATGGAAGGAAGAGGATGGAGACATGGCTCCTTTTTCCAGAAGTCTGGCCGTTTTGCTCAAAGAAGAACAAGAGACCAACCGCCGACGCACAAAGAAGTAATAGGCAAAAAAAAAAACACCATCATAATGCTTCTGTTGCGTGCTTCTGTATCTTGTTGGGAATCACTAAATTGTTGGCATTTTGTGCAAAACTGTAGTGTAGCGTGGTATTGGTGGTTAGGAAATGGCATTGAGTTAGGTAAACTGTAGGAACATGGATATGGTTATGCAAAGGCGGCACGGTAGCACAGCGGTTAGCGCTCGTGCTTCACAGCTAGAAGGTCCGGGTTCGATTCCCACCTGGACGGAGCCTTTCTGTGTGGAGTTTGCATGTTCTCCCCGTGTCTGCGTAGGTTTCCTCCGGGTACTCCGGTTTCCCCTACCACTAAAAACATGTACAATAGGCCCAGGGACTGCAGGTGGAAATTAGCACAAGTGCCATAACCTGGAACAATGCATCTCTCCTTTCTGAGGCTAATATAGATTGTACACTGTCCCTGTTAAAAAAATAAAATAAAATAAAAATAAATAAATAAAAATTCTAAATTAAAATTAAAATAGAACCTCAAATGAATGAACAAATCAAATAATAATAAAATTACAGACGTAGTTATAGAAATCACAAAAATGCCTTTAGCTCTGCGCCTGTTCCTGCAAATGCGCACATTTCGTTAACTGTCAAATCCCAACCCTGATTTAAATTGAACATTCTAATGAATAGGAAAGCCAGGTGCAACACTAACGAACGCCGCTTCTCCTGTTTATTTCCATTGACATAGCCCCTCAATTTTCGTTTGCTATGTTATGACAACACAAAAATATTTAAAATCTGTTTCAAGGCAAGCGCCTCCTGTCTAATTCAGAGACATAAGGATTAAGATTGGGAAAGAGGCTTGGGTTTGTTTTATGAGTGGCAATTTCTATGTGACTACAACAGATCAGTTGGTAGAGCGTCTGAAGCAGAACAAATTAACTTGTTTACCTTAGTAATTTCCTTTTCGTAGTCTCTCTGGGAGTAATACAAGTGTTAATGGAATAATTGGGGGGTCTTTCATCTCCCCGTGGTGTCTCTGGCCAGATAACCAAGCTTGCAACTTTCCCTGCCTCCGACCCGGCATCCCCAAATACAGACTATTGGAATCATGATCTGAAGCTAACGGGCAAAGCTAACTGTGGGCTAACGCCGCAGTCTGAGTGAAAAAAATAGCTGTTGTGTAGGTTGGGTTGTTGCCATTGATATAATTAGAGATAGATGATGACTTATTCAGCCCCATTCATAGTAAAGGTCCCGAGTAATCTGTGAAACTTACATGGCCGCTCAATCTCCTCCCTTTTAAAAGTACAAAAAGGCGGGAAGCCCCAAGCTTGAGGGGCGGGCGGAGGCTTTACAGAGCTCCAGAGGCTGATTGACAGGCTCTGGAGCCAGTCATTGCACTGAAAAGGTTTCCACTCATTCACGCTGAAATACAAAAACCAGCGTGGTGAAAACATTTCACCTCCCCCAGCGTTGTCACATTGGTCATAGCTATTTTTAAATAAAGAAAAACTCTTTGGAGCCAGGCTTTTAAGCCGTTCTTGGGAGGTCTGAAGTCCCATTAGAATCCTGTTTCCAACGTGTCTCCTGGAGTCGCCCCTGGCCACCAGGTATTACAGGAATGTCAGCTCCCCGCCATGAGGACCATATACTGTAGATGCCCGTTCCTCGCCCATTGGTTGTGACACAACGTACAATATTCCTCTCTCTCTTTGTCTTTTCTCAGCGTAGTATTTGCTCTCACGAACAATTAATGAGTAAAAACGCAACATGCTACGACACCTGCAGTGGCGCTTATGGCCTCTAGGAGCAAAAGTTACTTGGTTCTGCTTTAAGCTATCCCAGCTCTGCCAGACTGTTGTTTTTGTCTTTTGTCAAGGCCCTTTAAAGGATTTCCCTTGTCATCTCGTTACTAGGTCTGAAGGAGCTCAGTTCAGAGACACAGAGGAGCTGCTCAGAACTTTAGTGGAGGCCGACATCGATGGAGCCGCAGTGACTAATCAGCTCTCAGCCCTGCAGGACACCGTGGGCGCGCTCTCCACGGTATAAACAATCCCCTGGACATGTCCAAAACATTACAATCCTGAAACTATATCTATATATTAACAATAAGAAAAACAAAAGAAACATTTTCATCTCTGCTCGAGTCATTTCAATGAATAAGACTTTTTGTGCGTTGTTTTAGGTGAAGCGTTTGACAAAAATGCACTCCACGTCTCTGGACCGGCAGCGGGATTTACTGCTGGAGAAGATCGATATGTTCGCGAGCACCAGCCACAGCCTTCGAGCGCTACTGCGGGAGTGGACCGAGCAGGAGGTAATGGGCGCAAAAAGAAAAATATTGGATTATTTATATACTGCGGCTGGATGGAGATCTCGTCTGAATCTCATATCGTTGTTTAAATCTTGGAGTGTTTTAACGCTGCTGCACCCAATTCCTTACATTCAGTAACAGTGACATCGTGAGGAGGTTGAATTTAAACTTTTTTCTCGTTTCTAGCTCTCTAGCTTCAGCGCATCCTGATTCTTCAGTTGCAGGCATTAATGTGAACATGCTACAGTTTTCCTTAATGAAAATCTCAAACCCCAGAGCATTATTGCGTTTTTCCAGGTTTGTGATCAAATTGTATTTGAATTAGATGCAAACCAGTGCTGTTTTCATAATAATAATGTGGCAAGCTAAAGATACCTCTTTGGTGACTAAAACATGACGAGACATTTACAAGTTTCAAGACGACACAAGAGAAAAATGTAAGAAAGTGTTTCGTTAGACTTTCACAATCAAGGCTTGAATGCAGAGCCGAGCCGCGTGATAGAGCTGCCGTCTGAAAATCTCTCCCACGCTCGAGTCTGAGCGACTGACAGTGATGTCACGGAGATTTTATCTTTTCTCAGGACAAAGGGTTTTCCCCCAGTTAAATAAAGTATGGAAAGCATGGTGATAATAAACAACCTCAGAGATGAGATCAAATGATCAAGACCGAGGCTGCTGTAGGGAAAAGCGCGCGTCCTGTTCACAATGATGACATGGATGAATGGATAAAAAATCCGCATAGCCAGTAGCTCCCAGGAGCAGATATTTATTACTTGGCACCTAGTGTACAGTTTCGGGCTCAGCACTTCATCAGATGAATCTTTTATCCATTTTTACAAAAGCTTGATACAACTTGTTAACCTTCATCCCAATTTACAATACTTTTTGACCTAAATGAATACTTGTAGCCTATACTTAGACTAAAACTGGACTAAAACTATCACAGAATATGATAAGAATAAGGTAGGGTTTTGTCCAGAGGACCGTCAAAAACTACACTGATGCAAACGACATGCAGTTGTCTGCCCATTTGTTCTATCTATCTTTCTTTACTTTGCGCACTATGGAAGAAAATAATTTTACTCTATTACAAGTTTAGTTTATTTGAGCAGTATACATTCTGCTCAAGAGGAGTGGGCTGAAGCAAGAAGCTTATGAGCGCCTACCCCCAAATTCAGTGCAATAAAAAAGTACATTTCACAATGGTACAGAAGGAACAAAACAACAAGACGTCATCCAAAGAGAATTTGATACATTTCAGCAGCTACATTAGCACAGACCAACTTACAAACTTACAAAACAATATTTGTTGTTTATATAATTAATTGAAGCAAAGCACAACTACAACAACGATCTTGTTTCATGTACGATGTCTAGTACAAAGCAAGTAAAAAATTTGATAATTAATATATTTCTTTCAGATTGTTACCCGTCCCAAACATTACCGAGAGTTACTTTTATGTTATAAAGGTACATTAATACATATTATACTCCGAGATCTTGCTACTCTATATATTTCAAAAGTCTTTTGTTTGTATTTATATTTGAACAGGTTGATGTTTGGACATTATTTCAATTCCATCTCCAGTTTATTCCACAATTGTACACCATTAACTGTTGGACTAAAACTTTTCAAAGTTGTGCCATGTTTCTGAATCCTAAAGTTTAATTCATCACGTAATTCATAACAACCAGTACGTTCTTGGAACCTTCTTTGTATTTGGTTTGGTAACAATTTATACCTTGCTTTGAATAACATCTGTACAGTTTGGAACTCAACAATGTCACAAAACTTCATGATCTTTGAATTTAAAAATAACCCAACCCAACTTTATGAATTACTCAGATAGCTCTTTTTTGCAACAATACTATTGGTTTAACTGTGTTTTTATAAGTACTACCCCAAACCACAGTACAATAATATAAATAGGGCAAAATCAGAGAACAGTATAAGGTATGTAGAGCTTTGATGTTTAAAATGTGCTTTGCTTTTGTTATTACTGAAATGCTTCTTGAAATGTTCGTAAATATATTTTTAATATATATTTACGAATTCCAAGTAATTCTATCATCTATAAAAACATCAAGGAATTTGATTTCATGCACTCGCTCTATAACAACACCCTCTATCAGAATTGCTTCCTGAATATTGGAATTACTGTTGCCAAATATCATCATTTTGCTTTTACTCAGATTTAGAGATAATTTATTTTGTTTGAACCACTTGTTGACACTTTTGAGTTCCAAGTTAACAATCCGACACAGTTGTTGTAAGTCGTCTCCTGATCCAAAAATATTTGTATCGTCAGCAAACAAGATACTTTTAAGTACTTGAGACGTTTTACAAATGTCGTTAATCCATCCATCCATCCGTCTTCTTCCACTTGTCCGTTGCCGGGTCAACACATTGCACCAGCCCCTATGGCTCCTCCTGCAGGTGGTGGGTCCACAGAAGGACGGCCTCATGGTTCTAACCGGGCCTGTTGGTCTCTCATAAGGGGCTTCTGAACCGCTCTTTGTGTGACCTGTCACCTAGGACCTGTTTGCCATGGGAGACCCTACCAGGGGCACGAAGCCCCCGACAACTTGGCTCCCAGGATCATTCGAGTGCTCAAACCCCTCCACCACGTTAAGGTGGCGGTTCCAGGAGGGGAAAAATGTCGCTAATATACATATTAAACAATTTTGGGCCCAGAATGGAACCTTGAGGTAAACCAAACACAATTTGTCGACAACTCGACTGATAATCACCGATTTTCACACATTATTTTCTATTTTTTAAGTAACTGGTAACCCACTTTAGAGCTACCCCCCTAATTCCATAATGTTCTAGTTTATTAATTAATATATCATAGTCTATTGTATCAAATGCTTTACTCGGGTCAATAAATAACCCTATTGCATATTTCTTGTTATCTACAGCATTAGTTATTTCTTCAATTATATCAAAGATCGCGTGTGAGGTTGAGTGATTATTCCTAACCAAACTGATTATCAAAGCGAATGTTATTTCTTTCAATAAAGCTGTCGTGTCTAGAGTTAAAAACCTTTTCTAAGATTTTTGAGAATTGCAGTAAAAGGGAAACAGGCCTGTAGTGAGTTGACAAGTAACTTGAAGTTTCAAAGTAGTGATTCTCATACCGCTAGAAATGCCCTAAAGCAATGTATGACTAAACGATTACCACTGGAAATAAAGATGTGCCACAGTCTGAATATTCTGCGCATTTTACCCCCGAGAGAGAAGATCTTTGGTTTATTTCCTTTATTTAAAAGATCCATTTGTACGTTTTGTGTTCAGAGGGAGGTGCTGCTGTGGTCAGAGCAGAGAGACGCTGTGAAGAAGAGACTCACCGACTGTGAAGCCGAAAACATCGTACGTTATTGCCTCAAATGTTCATTTTCTGGTTGAGTTTTGAACGTCAGAGCCTGCTGTACTTTGAGCTTGATTCAGTGATGTATTTTCTTTGCTTCCAGAGACTCATGGCCAAACTCTCAAACAAGGAAAGAGAAGCATCTAAACTTGCAGAAACTTTGGACTTGGAAAAGGTAAAAAACAAATATGGCAAAAGTAATGTATATTAAGTGTGGAAATGCTTATTTGTGTTGTTGTAGGAAAGTAACCAGACGTCAGAGGAACTGTCGAAACTCCTGGTGTCAACTCGTTTACATTTGGAGACTCAGTTGGACCGAGCTCAGACTGAAAACACTCAACTCAATGCACAAATACAGGTATAAAAATAATAATAGACATACACTATTGTTAAGCTCCCACTACCACTGTTACACCTCATCAATTCATAACAAAGTAGGGCAAATTGAGTGATAGCCAAAGATTGTGCTCAATCTTCTCTGTTAAAACAAAACGCCTGGATTTACGTTCTCTCTCACGGATCCAGGGAGCTTCCTCATGGCTAGTGTCGCCAGTTCTGTTCTGGATGGTCAATGAAGCATCGGCCTCTCACTTAAAGTGCACATATCCTGCATCTGGTATTTGAAAACATTATTTTGGTGCCTCAGCATTGATATTTTACATTTTATAGTTTGATGTTTCTGTAAGAATTAAATGATATGAAATACAGGCTCGATCTAGTGAAGACTTTACATGGGGTTCCTCCTGCTGGCAGCTGTAGGAATCGAAATCAATTTCGATTTTGTCTTTGACATCCTCAGCACGGCCTGATAAACCCACATGGAGCAGAATGGCTCTGAACTGATATAATGTTGGATTATCGGCTTTAAAAGATGTGGAGGACAGTTTTAACAATGACACAATTGTATCAGGGAAGAACGGAACGAAGCGCTGACACCGTAGAAGAAGAAACGGCTTAATAAAGGCAGGTTATTGAGGATTACTCAAAACTGCGTGAATGTAGTGAAATCCTACATTTTTTGTAAGTTTGCAAAGTGAGGATTGATAGAGTGAAATTTGAAAGTAAATAATCAAATACCTCCCCTCTTTAACCTGAAAGCCCTTTAGTTTGCAAAATGAGGAGAGCAGGAACAGAATTTTCAAAAGTACGATCAAGCTCCTCCCCCCTCCCCTTGGACAGGACAGGCTGGTTCACAGGTAAAGATCGTCTCATTGGTCAACTTTACAAACAATAAAATATATATATTATTGCTTACTTTACATCAAAATGCAAGACCAAGTGGTCGATTTTGCACATTTTATAATATCTGCAATACATTTAGACTTCCACCCTATCACTTTAAGATTTAATTAACCACCTGGGAATTTACATCATTACACTGATTGTGCACCTTAAAATCCGCAGCACATATGCAGGGCCCGTAATCTCAGAGACATGCTACGGTTTATTTCAAGTCTAAAGTCCCATGTTTACTTGTGCCTCAGAGGATGCAGCAGAGCCAGGACCAGCTACAGCTCGAGATGCGTTCACTGACCGACGAGCTGTGGGCCCTGAGGCGTTCGAGGGATGACGAGGAGCGGGAGCGGAGGGATCTGGAGACGGAGAGAGCCGAGCGGGCCGAGGAGGAGGCCAGGAGACTGTCAGAGAAGCTGCACGAGAAGGTTTTTATCGCTGTTTTTGTACTTTTACACTGAGTTTGATGGATTATAAAGTTGGTTGTCGATGATATTACGACTCATTCTTTACTTTATTCCAGGAGATGCAGTTGGCTCAGGCCTTGTCCTCGTCCAGTGAGTGGTGCGTTCGACACAAAAATGAAGTCTCCGCCAAAGAACTGCTGGAACAGGAAATATCTGCTCTCAAACTGTGAGTCACACATCACCAACAGACTCCGCACACAGTCCATGTAAACCACACACTCCCTTTTAGCCAGTAGGACATGGCATAGATCGAGACTCCGCACCTGTGCTTTTGTTTGGCTTGCGTTAACACAATTACAGCCGAGGGAGTGCCGACCTGCGCCACAGCGGGACCGGCTGTAGGCCACATCTCTTTCTCTCGGGACACGAACATTGTTTGGCTCATGATGGGGTTAATAAAGTTTTTAGTTTGACCTGTGAGAGCCTGTAATGCTTAAGGAAGGACACAAGGCAGCACGATATAAACGAGGAAATTAATGTGAAGCTCCCATCAGAGCACCGCCCTCAGTGCTGCTTGTAATAAGCCACGCCCCAATCGACCTCTTCTCTTTTTTTATAAGTGACGCCCTCTCGCCAGTGGTGCAGGCACATAGTGCAACAGCTGTGCCACGTGGAAGATAACCACCACGTTTGGAGCTTGTGCTGTCCTTGCACCAGGCACAAGATGTGGTGCATTGTGTTATGCCTATGCCCAAAGCCGGTCCTGGCTTGATAGGCTGTGAAGAGCCTAAAAAATTCCCTAACAATGAGTCTAAATCATTATCGTTGAGCAAATAATATGAATTATTAAAAAAGAAGCAGAAGTGTTTTTGACAGTACTCTCTGTTATTCAAATGTGGCTTGTGTATCAAATATCCCCATATCATCCAGAAAACAGAAGAGAAAAGGATTATTTGTGCAGTGCCTTTAACATGACTTTTTTCACATGACACATTACTTTAAGGCGCTTCAACAGGGACAATGATATCATTCATTCCAATGAAGGAAAACGTCATAACTTCTGTCGTGTTTGGTTAACGGCGTTTAGTGCTTCATGTATTCCTTTCTATTTGGCACTAGCTTTTCCCCTTGGTTACTCCCCCGGTCCACACATTGAAGGGATGAACAAGATTGAAACTATAATTAAAGTAAATATCAAACGTTTTCTTAGACTGTTTTAAAGTTTGTGTGACTGTTGTCCTTGCTCGCAGTCGCGCGTCTGAGCTGACGGAGCGGCTGCATTCGTCCGAGGAGCAGGGCGTGAGTGAGAGAGACGAGCTCAAAGCGCAGATCCACCGCATCAGTGACAACAACTTGGCTTTGAACGCGGAAAACCACAAACTCAAGGTCAGAGCTGAACCATCCACCATAACGCCACCGGGTTTGTGACGTTTTTGGTCGTAGCAAATATGCCTTTTATGTCCTTTCCTTCAGGTTGAGTTCTCTGCATCAGAGGAGAGGCTCCGAGATCTTCAGTCCGAGGCTCGAACGCTGAAAACGCTGCTCAGGAAACACGAGAGTCAAGTGGAGAAATACAAGAAGAAGGTACAGTCTCAGTTACTCAGCATTCAGTCCTTAAAACAACGCTTGGGTTCTTTTTCACATGTTTTAATACAAATTGAAAGCCTTTTTGTGAATGGACGTTTTGTGTGTGATGTCATCAACATCACTGCAGTAAACTGAGTGGCCAGTCTGCAATATTTACTGAAAACATTATGGTCCAAAATCCGTTAAATTGCACCATTTGCTAAATTATGTTTACAAATTAAATTGTTCATCAATCTTTTGACCATGTTTTGCTCAAACATCGTCCTTAGGGTCACTCATTTAGTTCACTCACTAAGTGTTTCCTCCCCATTCAGGAGAATTGTTACAAATCTTACATGCACAATTTATTGCATTTGCGGCACTAAAAATATATGTATCTGGACATTAAAATGACATCATAGCGTTCCATTAGACACCCACATGTAAGCTGCATATTATATACTAATAATTATATACTAATATAATTTATAGCTTAAATTATATTTTGTATTATTGACGTCACCGAGCCCCAAAACACACTTGCAAGTATGAGCGTTACCAACGGTGGTCCTCTCAGTTCTTGAGCGAGCACGGCACTTTATGGCTTGCCAAAATAATACCTTCTCCAGCTTAACCGCAAAAAGTAATGAACTAGATCAGTTTAAATGTCTCAATTTGAGCATAATAGTCCAAATTTGAGTTGTTTTGACTATTTAAGAGGTAGGTGGGCATTTGACCTAGATTATTTCACTTGAGATGTTTCCAACTTGTTTCAATACGATTATTTCAAATCATTTTCTTTGCCCATGGGATAAGAAAATGTGTCTTGTCCCATTGGCAGTTTCACTTTCTTATTTCAAGCACGATTTACCTTTAGAACCAAAATAATCTTGGACCGATCAGGAAGGAAAAGTCTAAATGAAAGAAAAACGCTCAAAACAAGATACTTTTCCTCAATGCAAGTCATTTAAGCCCATGCTTGATATTTACTTTTTGTAGTGTTTGCCTCTGGAGAAGATCCAAAGATTACGCAAAGTTGCGCGAGCGGCTCGAAACACGGCTCCAGGTCGTGGGTTTGATGAGAGAACAACTTTGTAACAAAATTAAAGCTCTAAAAAGTCAATTTTTGCTTTATACCTCTCTTTAAATGTCATTGAAAGCATTTGTACGGCATTGGTTCATCTTAAAAAATAAAACGTATGGTCCTAAACTCCCAAATTCACAATTGTGGCTTGTTCCTCAATAGTTCTTCTGTCTGATGCTGTGTTTACAAATCTTCTTGGCTTCTGCCCATCATTTCTGTCTCTTCCGTGCGCAGCTGCGTGAGAGCCGCCTGGAGTCCGAGCAGTTTGCGCTGAGGCTGGAGGAGGCGGAGTCTCAGAGCCGCGAGCACAGAGCACGGCTGAGTCTGGAGCGGGACGACCTCAAGCGGCAGCTCCAGAGCCGTCTGCGAGACCTGGAGACGCTGCCCGAGCGGCTGAGACAAACTGAGCACCGCCTGAAGGAAGCGCAGCACAGCGCTCAGATTCACGAGCAGAGGAGCAGCGAACACACCACGACGCTCGCCCAACTCCGGCTCAAGGCAAGAAACAGACACCTCTTTGATGTCAGTCTCATAACCAAAGCCAGTGCAGCCAAACTTGGTGGTGACAAACTGTTTTAGGTTATGGGCCGAGGGTGTGCTGCAGGTCGAAAATATTGTAAGACCTTTTAAATGTGTTATATAATTTATGAGCCGTGTGCTGTGCTGTGCTGTTAACCACATTTCAACTAAACACATCTGTTAGGTGTCGATCTGATTTAAATACTGTATCTAAAATGGAATTATGTCTAAACCAGGGAAATGCCAAACTTGAATGTATTACTTAAAGGCACAATACAAAACAGGCTCCCAATCTGTGAGGGATAATTTCTCTCCTTCATTTTGACGGGCAGGGTTATACATTTTTTTAATCCTTTTTATCCTAAAGGTCTCAATGGAGGACGACTTGTTCAGAGCGCCATCAGCTCATCAAAATCAGGGCTCATATTACACTAATACAAATGCATTTTCTCGATTTTAACATTAATCATTAATGTTTAAGAAACAGCGGGTGATCACTGCACTACACGCTGCGCACAGAAACACACATGCAGGAGGGAAAGAGAGAGCGAGAGAAAAAGAGCTCACGTGAGTTAAAGTTAAAGAGCGTCTCCAGATGAGAGATTATTAGCCTTTAACTGCATTTGCATTGTGGTTTTCTTCCCCGTGTTGTTGTTAGCGCCCAGAAAGTTGGCTAGCTAGGCAGTGACACAAGTGAAACAGTGAAGCTGCTTTGAGAGAGAGAGCCCCACAAGCTCTGAAAAACAGCAGCGCTGCGTCTTCATTTTAATTACAGCTTGATTTTCAATCCTTCAAAATGACGGACGGCCTTTGAAATGTTCCGTAAATGACGGAGAATTTTCGGCTAATGTAACCTCTGCTCCCAATGACCATCTGGACACAGAATATGCTATTTCTGCAGTGGGTAATCAAAGAATGGATTTGGATGCGCACATAACCTACAGTGAATTCCTGACTATTGAGCGCACCTGAATATAAGTCGCACCAACAAAATGAACAAAGACATATATAGGGATGGGCACCGTTAAACTTGGTACCGACCGAAAAGCTCCGGTCGGGGGTGGTATCGAAAAACAAAAATTCTTTTGGTGCCAACTTTCGGTTTTTGTTCTCTCCAGAAGCAGCGAGTCTAAAAAAGCAACATGAACGTGTGCGCAGATAATGAGCCGCTTCAGCGCAAATGGAGCGAAACAAAACTATAACTTATAGCGAAGCAAAGCTATAACGTAATAAACTTTTGTAATAGAGATGGCTCAGCCACAGTCTGCGGCAGGACTGAGCCAGGACTAAACCAGGACTTACACCGGTTGTAAAACCCAGATCTAAACTAAACCAGTTATAAATCAGGACTGAATAAGAAACTTGAGTTTTTAGGCAAATTGAAAAACAAAACAGAGCAGCGACAACAAGAAAGACGTCTTTACCTTTAGCGACAGACTCACGAAGGCTGAGTTTTTTATACTTTATATTAATTAATTAAAATAACATAGGTATCGAAAAAAGTACCGTTAAGGCACCAGCACCATCCCTAGACATATATTTTTTTGGACATACTATATAGGGTGTTTGCCCGTGACGTCACTTTTCCGAAGTCAGACGTGATGGCGATACTCACCCATGTACTCGCCTATCAAAACAAACAGTATCGCGAAGTTTGAAACTGCAAAATTGTTCATTATTGTCGTGTTCTTGGCTGTCACAATACATCACACAGAGAAACTACTTTGCAGTACTACCATTTACCCAGAGTTGTGCAGAATAAGGGAGAGCAGAGAGAACAATTATCTAAATAAAGGAGACGATAGATTGCAAGCCTCATCCAGAATTTGGACGGGAAAAATCTGGATAATATCCGAATTTGCGCAGCTCATTTTGTAGCCGGTTTGTGGATTTTCATTTAATGAACAGGTTTAAGCCTATGTGTAAAAACGTTTATTTAACATTTTCAATTAGCAAGGTTAATTCCAACATGACCTCTAGTTAGAGGTGGGAAATATACCAAAACAAAATATTACACACATTTCTAAGAGTGTAATAAGTCAACTTCGTATAAAGAGCATGATATCAAATATTGATGAGAAAATGTATTCACTTACGGGAGGCAAGATTGCGAGATCGCCACTAAACAAACTGGCATTCGCTTTATTTTCATATGGAACTTCATCTAATTAACTTAAGTTTGTAACTAAAACGTTTTTTGTTTTGCAAGTCTTCCGTTGTACAACTGGTCAACTGTGTGAGAAGTTTTAGGGTCCAATCTTGAGGGTTTATCGCGAAACCTTGAGTTTTTGTCAAAAATTGATAATCGCTAATTGGCATGAGCAATATCTCCAACATGGCGGCACATCCGGGTCTAAACCAGATTTGTGATGTCCGTGAAAACACCTTATAGGCCGCACTGGTCTATAAGCTGCTGCTGTTCCAAGTGCATTTGAAACACCATCAGCACTGGAAATACTGGACTTTTCTCTTCGTGCGCGTCCAATTTACCAAGAGAACGGTGGCTTCAGATACATTTACTTTGATCAAAGCGTGTTTAGTTTGATTGTTTATTTGAGCATTTTACTCAAAAGGAGTGGGCTGAAGCAAGAAACTTATGAGCGCCCGTGCCCCAAATCAATGCAATAAAAATTATAATTTCACAATAATAAAAAAGGACATAGTACAAAAGGAACAAAACAACAACAAAGAACAGCAGCAAAAAATGTATTATATGCACTGATGATGGCATTTACCTTAAGTAAGATTACATGACTGAAACTCTGCACTGTATACATTCCCAAAAGGGAGTAATGCTTATTACGTAGCCTCAAAGATAAGTTACATGATAAACCGTAAGCAGCATTTACAGTGTTAAGAACTTCGATTATTTTTTTCTTTAAATGCGCACATGTTTAGTGAAGCCAAAGCGCAGCCTGCACAGCGACTCCTCCTCGGGAGTGTGGTTGTGTTTAGAGCCGCCCTTCTCGGGATGTTGGCACACAGCCCCGGGAGCTTTGGCGGTGAGAGAATTAAATGCATTCATTTTGCACTCGAAGCCGCGTTGGCTATTGTGCGGGAGGGCATCCTGCTGCCCCCGCTCTGGTAGACAGATGTGGAGGAACACAGCAATAGGGACACATGACATAATATTCAGTATAACCATAAAATCTATCAATTTGGCGCACCGTTAAGCCGCAAGGTTCAAAGGGTGGGAAAAAAGTAGAGGCTTATAGTCAGGAAGTTACAGTATTTAAATCTCAAATCTGCTGACTTGAGTCAACATCTCCATGGAGACGAGCAGGAGACGTACCTATTCCCGGTTAAGTTTCAGTCATGTCTTTGTAGAGGTGAGCCGCATGTTTGTTTGTACATGGTATGAGGTATGTTTCAATGACGAAAATATCCGTCATAAATTAAATGCTTGTATTTCAGTTTTATTTATTGGGTAACATTGTACGCGGTGTGGCTTTAAACTAAGAAGTGATCCTCAAACCTTTTTTCGTCTCCCCTTGACTCTTTCACTACAAGTGGTGCATGAACCAAATTCTGAAAAGCACTCATCTACAGTTTACTTTGGACTTGATCAATACTTTTGTGCTTTGAGGTTGTTTGCCACACCTAAAAAACTGAATTGGGGCATTAAAAGGACTTCAAAAGGACATTAAGTGTGATTTTCTGATCAGTGTGTTGGTTTCAGGTTGAACAGCAGGGGGCGCAGTTGGACCTGGTTCAACAAAGAAACACTTTTCTACAGGACGAGAACAACAGCCTCCACAAGAAAATGCAGAGTTTGGAAAGGTACATACAGTAACAAAAGCACGTAATGAACTGCAAAACTTTGTCCTGAATAAATTGAATAGGAAAGCACAAGTTGAGTTTTCAAAGGTTATACAGAATATAATTCAGTCAAACGTTGAGTAAAACATTTTGAAAATTGCGTAAAAAGTACAAATAATGTTTCTTTAATAAAACAGAGCCCAGTGTCGTATTTTTTGCGGTTCATTTTCATGTTCATAATTCAGTGAAATGATGTCCTGAGAGATGGTCTTCTCTGTGTTATTAGGACTCCAAATTTACCACAGTATCTATTTTTTATTATTTTATACATGGAAAATGCTGCCCCTTTTGGTTTTTACATTACACTTTGCCTAAAGTCCAGTTTTAGCCCCGTTTAACTCCTTAACCAGCCCTCTGCTCTGTTGTCAGTAAACTGGAGGAGCTGAGGTCCGAGTCCAGGTCTCAGTCCCAGGTCCTGGTGCTGAAGGAGGGTCTGGTGTTGAAGCTGGAGAAGGAACTGGAGGAGCGGACTCTGGAGGTGACGGCTTTGACATCCAGACTCCAGCAGAGTTTACAGGACGCCAAGAGACAGGTGAGCGGTGTGCTTTGTTCTTATGAAGCTTTTGCATTACTTTAAGATTTTGTGATTTAGTTATCGTGGTGCAGTTCAGAAGGTTTTAGATTGAAATCAAGAGAGAGGAAGGTTGAGACGACTGTTTATACTTCAGTATATTAAAAGATCTTTGTGGACTGTCCTTCTAATTATAAAGCTTTTTTAAGCTCGATGGTAAAATCACTGCTAGTTGTTGTTTACATCACCATGACAGTGTTGCTCCTAAAAGTTGAGAAACATGCTTATAAACTCATCGCTGTGAAGAAATTAGAAATTTGGAGTGGGTTTTCCGTGGGCAAGCAAAAAGTCATTGACTTAATTATGTCGAAAATAAGGCCTCATACAGTATGTCATTAAAAAGCACTAAATTTGATTATATTTGCAGGAAATCTAGATTTTTGGAAATACAGGCGCTCGTCATATAATTAGAATATCATGAAATAGTCCATTCACTTCTGTTAGATAGAGATATATAATTGAGGTGGCTAGGGCATCTGTTCCGGATGCCTCCTGGTCGCCTCCCTCGGGAGGTGTTCCAGGTATGTCCCACTGGGAGGAGGCCTCGTGGAAGGCCCAGGACACGCTGGTGGGACTATGTCTCCGAGCTGGCCTGGTGTCGTCTCGGGGTCCCCCCAGAACAGCTGGAGGAGGTGTGCGTGGATCGGGAAGTCTGGGCATCTCTGCTGAGACTGCTGCCCCCGCGACCCGGCCCCGGATAAAGCGGAAGAAAATGGATGGATGGATGGATATATAATTGTGATTATTATGGCTCAGCTTGTAAAAAGCCCAAATTAAAAATCTCATAAAATGAGAATATTTTGAAAATGGACTGTAAGCCATAATCATCACAATTATAACAAATAAAGGCTTGACATATGTCACTTTGCATATGATGAGTCTATATCATATATTAGTTTCACATTTTAAGTTGAATTACAGAAATAAATGCACTTTTTCATGATATTCTAATGGTAGGACGAGCAGACTATAAAAGACATTGCTTCACTACTGAATAATATCATTGAAAATACACAACTTATGGTTTAAACACATTCACTTGCAGGTTTGGCAGAAAATGTACACATTTGTTTGCTTAAAAGTAGCCTGTTGTATCTAATTTGCCTTTGAAGAGCAACATATCCCCTCTGATGGAATGTTTGCAAATCTGGAGAAATTATTATATACACATTATATACATTATATATAATGTGTAATGTGTGTGTGTGTATATATATGTATATATATATATATATATATATATATATATATGGGGGGGGGGGGGTTAAAAGTCCCCACCAATAGTAACACCAAACCTACGCTCTTGTTGGGTAAGAAATATTTAACAACAGAAAATCCCAAAGAATTGCTGCATTTAAACTCACACATTAACATGAACATACCCCCTCTCTCTCTTCAGGCGGACGATGATACGCAGAGGCTGCTTTCGAAAGAGCGCGTGTCCCAGACCAAAGCCCTAGATTTACAGAGTGAACTGAGCCGAGCCAAAACAGAGCTCAGTCTGCTGCAGCGGAGCAAACAAGAGGTACACACGCTTTAGTCCAACATAGACCAACTTGGATATGACTGAAGAAGGATATTTTGTCGGCCTATAGCCAGCCCCTTCAAAGGTTTTTTTTAGAATAATATTGTTTGTCAGAGTTTAGTCAGAGTTAAAATCTTCCTAATCCTAATTTAGTCTCCTCAAATAAATTGCCATTTCTACAAACTTCAAAGCCAATTGGAATAAATGTGTGGTTATTTTGTTGCATTTTGCACAGATGGAGCGTCGGTTCCAGGGGCAGTTGCTGAACATGAAGGAGAGGCTTGAACAGAGCGACTCGACAAACAGAACTCTCCAAAACTATGTCCACTTCCTCAAAACGTCATACGGAAACGTGTTCGGAGAGTCTTTACTGACGAGTCAATGACACGGAATCACAAAGCAATCACAAAATGGTGCTGCTTTTGTACTATTATGAAGTTTTTATATGGAGTTTTGGAGCTGTTTAAACTTATTTAAACTTAATAAGTTTACTTATCTTATTTATGTAAAGAATAAACTGCTTTGATGACTGTATCTGATTTTGTTTATAAATATATATATAGTTTTTTTTTACAAATCTGAAGTAGAACAGTGTCCGTGCAGTAGTAGATGGATTAAATATGATTTTTTTTTTTTAACGTTACTTTACATTATTTACAAAATGGGTTAGCACATGAGGTTTTACATCTAATGCAGAAATAAAACATATGTAAAAGTAAGGTTTGAAAGATTGCCATAATGAAAAAAAATATATATACATTTTTATACTTGTGTAATGTATATTAAAGTAATTCAAAATTTGCGGGGGGGGGGAGGAAAATGAGGCGGGTGGGAGGAAAATGAGGCGGGTGGGAGTTGGTTGGGACACACCAAAGCCGCGACGTAAACGCAAAAAAGCAAATCGGCAGTCCTCACAGTATGCAGATGTTCAGAGTGGTCAGGAGGATGAACGAGCGACAGAGTGTAAAGTTGTGTTGAAACTGGTCAAAGAGGGTGCGTCGTTGGGTAGGTCTAACCCGCTCAAACTCACTTCGGAGATTAACAGGCTCATTGGAGACGTCAAGTCCGCTAAAATATTACGTGATGGTTCTATGTAGGTTATCTGCAACAGTGTGGAAGAGAAGGTAAGGGCCCTCAAAATCGACAAAATCTTGGGGCAGAGAGTAAGCGGGAGGGAGATGGAGAGTAAGAGGTTGGTGAGTGGTGTCTTCTCTGGTATTCCACCCGAGATTCCGTGTGAGGAAATCAAGGCAAACTTAAAGGGAGGCAAGGTTGTAGACGTGAGACGGTTGAAAGCGTCGCGTGATGGGAAAAGAGTCGACAGTTTTTTCTGTTTTGGTAAAGTTTGATGAGACGGTGCTTCCTGATAAAGTGTACATTGGTTTTATGAGTTATGGCATACGACCATACATTCCTCCTCCGCTCCGGTGTTATAAGTGTCAAAAGTTTGGGCATGTGGCGGCTATATGTAAAGGTAAACAACGGTGTGGAAGCTGCGCGGGGGAGCATGAGTATGGCAAGTGTGATGACGGCGCAAAAATCGAATGCTGCAATTGTGGAGGAGAGCATAGCTCTGCGTATGGGGGATGTGAGGCATCTAAAAGAGCTGCCGAGGTTGAGAAAGTTAAGGTGACAGCGGGGGTGTCGTATGGGGAAGCTGCAAAGAAGGTTCCTGTGATGGCACGACAGGTAGACGCCGGCGTGGTGAGGAACAATGCTCCATGTCAGGATTGTAGTAGAGTAAAGGAGGGTACGCTGGTATTGGAGAAACGTGCCTTCCTGATGTTCTTGGCTGATGTGGTTAATTGTGCGGCGCAGGCAAAAGGAAATACGGAGAGAATTAAAATTATTGTAAGGGCAGCGGATCGGTGCCTTATTGGCATTTCAAATATTGGATGGGAATCTATTGTGGAGGAGCTAAACGTGAGAGTGAACCCGCCAGAATCACAATCATGCAGTGGTACGCCTTCGTTATGTTAATTGTGCTCCAGTGGAACGCGAGAAGTCTGATCAGTAATGGGCAGGAATTCAAGAAGTATATCTCAGACTTGGTGGAGAAGCCCCATGTAATGTGTATTCAAGAGACGTGGCTTAAGCCTCAGTTGGATTTTGTCGTTCCGGGGTACTCGTCTGTAAGAAATGATAGGCGGCAGAGGCCAGGAGGAGGTGTTGCTACGTTTGTGCAATCGGGTGTAGGATTCAAGGTCGAGAGAGTAGGACAGCACGATGAATCGGTTGTTGTGAGGGTGTGGGCGGATAGGGAGGAAGTCTATATTGTTAACTTCTACAATCCTGGTAATAGGCTAAGCACCGAGGTGTTGGAGAATGTTGGTGCACAGGCACAAGGGAGGGTCATTTGGTGTGGTGATTTCAACTCTCACAGTGGGTTGTGGGGCAGCCCTAATACGGATGCAAATGGTGGTGTAGTGGAAGAGGTTTTTGAAAGTAAGTCATTGGTGTGTGTAAATGATGGAAGTGGCACAAGATATAACTGCACAAATAATTTGGAGAGTGTGCTAGATTTAACCTTTCTGTCTAGTGTGATGGCGAGTAGTGCCACATGGAAAGTACAAAGGAATTGTCTTATGGGAAGTGATCATTTTCCCATCTTTACGAGAGTGGGAGTAGAAGTGAGTGGAGCAGAAGAAATCTGACTTCCGAGGTGGAAGCTAGATCGGGCGAATGAGGGGGATCGCCCTGTCGTCACGTCCGAGGCACTGGTGGGCAACGCAAATGTATTAAATAGATATTAATAGTTCTATGGTGGGTCAAAACATCGTTCACAAACAGAGCATTGCATCTGTGAAAAGATCAGTGCTGTAAAGGATCTGGGATTTAAATTAACAGCTCTTCAAGCTCGGAAAAATCAGCTGTTTGCCCACCAGTCACCAAAACATCCGGTGAAAATCGCGGAAATAAACAATAACAGCGATCCTCCCTATTGGGAGTTATTTCAGGGGATGGTGGGAAAGATGTGTGTGGGGTTGAGTGGAACAGAGTTTTCTGATGTAGAAGTATTTAATGATGAGCTTGTTTGTGCTGCTATCCAGGCGGCGGAGGCCTCCATCCCGAAGGCAGCTGGAAAAGGAAAAAGAAAGAGCGTGCTTTGGTAGAATGAGGGATGTAAGGAAGCAGTAAAGAAGAGAAATAAGGCTTTTAAGCAGGTAAGGAAAGTTTTTTACCCTGGAGTCTTTGAATGAGTTTAAGAAGGCTCAGGCAATAGTAAGAAGAACAATAAGAGCAGCTAAAAGAACCTGTTGGAGGAAGTATTGCAACACTATCGGGCGTGAAACCAAGTTATCTGAAGTAAGGGGTGTTGTCAGGAAGATGAATGGCATAAGAAGAAGTGGTATGGGAATGGTCCTACAGAGTGGTGGCGTTACTGCGACTAGAAATGAGGAAAAGGCAGAGCTGCTTGTGAACACATTGGTCAAAGTCCACAGTTCAGAGAAGCTGTCAGATGCGGCTAAAAGGAGTAGGGATTTCACCTTGGCGGAGAATCCAGGAGTCTTCTACAAGAAAGGGGCTTCTGGTGACTGGTTAGATATGCCACTGTCGCTATTTGAGTTAAAACGAGCCCTGTCATCTGTAAAGCGGTCTACGCCAGGCAAGGATGGCATCTGTTACTCGATGTTGGCAAGGATGTGTGACGTGTCACTGGGAGAAGTAAAAACCTGTTTTGCCCTTTTCAAAGTGGCTTCCGGAAGGGAAGAAATACAATGGACGCGATTCTGTGCTTAGAGTCGGAAATTAGAAAGGCCCAAACAAACAAAGAAATGGTAGTGGCAGTTTTCTTTGATATAGAAAAGGCTTACGACATGCTGTGGAGAGAAGGACTACTGATAAAGCTAGCAAAGCTTGGAATTGGAGGAAGGATGTATAACTGGGTTTTGGATTTTTTAGCTGAGAGGACAATTGAGGTCAGGGTAGGTGCAGCATACTCCAGTAGGCAGTCTGTGGACAAAGGGAGTGTGTGTAGTCCAGTGCTGTTTGATATAATGATAAATTATGTTTTTGGGGAGATAGAGGGGAGTATTGGAAAGTCACTTTACGCAGATGATGGGGCTCTCTGGATGCGGGGGCGGAATTTGAAATACCTTCAAAGGAAAATGCAGGACGCTGTTGGAGCGGTGGAGGAAAGGGCAAATAGGTGGGCTGTTAAAATGTCAGTGGCAAAGACCCAGGTTATCTGTTTTTCAAGAAGGCATAGAGAGGTGACGCTAAAGTTGTATGGGCAAAATCTGGAGCAAGTGGGTGTAGTGAGGTTTCTGGGTAATGTGTTTGATGAAAAGTTGACGTGGAAGCGGCACATTGAATCTGTTCAAAATAAGTGTAAGAAAGTGAATAATTTGTTAAGATGCCTGGCTGGTCAGGACTGGGGAGCTGCGAGAGGGGCATTGGTAAGGGTGTATCAGGCTCTCATGAGAGCGTCTCTGGACTATGGATGTATAGCATACATGGCAGCGGCGGAGACCCATCTGAAGAAGCTGGACAGGGAGCAGGCTCAAGGTTTAAGGACGTGCTGCGGAGCATTTAGGTCTTCCCCTGTAGATGCTCTTCAGGTGGAGATGGGGGAGCTCCCCCTCCGATTGAGAAGAGGGAAGCTTATGCTTGCGTACTGGATTAATCTTCAAGGACATGGCACCACTCACCCTACAAAGGGAGTGCTGGTAGACTGCTGGGAACATCAGGAGACTACATCTTTTAGCTTTGGATGGATGGGGGATGTAAAAGCACAAGAATTTGGTCTGACTCGGTTTGAGTACTGCCCCACTGTTCCATGCCCGCCTGTCCCTCCATGGTTATTTTCTGCGCCGGAGGTAGACCTGTCACTACAGCAGGCTTTGAGGAATAGAAGCAGGGGTACCCCTGAGTGGTTTGTGGTACAAACGTTGTTCGACAGGTATGAGGATAGTGTTATTTTGTATACAGATGGGTCCAAGGACCCATGCAGTGGAAGGACGGGTGCCGCAGTAAATATACCAAGATACAGTGTTGGCGTAAGAAAGAGGCTGTCTGACCATCTTGCTGTTTATACAGCCGAACTGATTGCAATTGCGCTTGCACTGAGTTGTATTGGTAGTTGTGGCGAAGGGACGAGAAATGCAGTTATTGCATCGGACAGCCAAGCAGCTCTACTGAGCATTGAAACGGGAAAGTCATGTAGGATGGACATATTGAATAAGGTGTACTTCATACTGTTGCAGCTAACCAACAAAAATGTAAAGGTTGTCTTCATCTGGGTCCCTGCCCACATTGGTGTGGATGGGAATGAAGAAGCTGATATTTTGGCTAAACATGCGCTGAGGTCAGAAGAGATTAATATTCATGTTCCACTTAGTCGAGCAGAAGGGAAATCGCTCATTAACTCAAAAATTCTCCAGTTGTGGCAGGAATGTTGGGACATTAGTGACACCGGACGACATTTGTATAATATCCAAACGAGAGTTGCATACAAAAGAATTGTGGATGGTAGTCGCAGAGAGGAAATTGTGGTGTCGCGATTAAGGATTGGGCACACAGGCCTAAACTATTCTTTGTGGAGAATTGGGAAACACCAGTCAGGGTTGTGTGACTGGTGTGGCCAACCAGAAACCGTAAAGCACGTGTTAGTGGAATGTCACCAATATGCAGAGCGAAGGAGTGGACTCTGTTCAGTTGTAGCTAAAGAGAAGAAAGTACTGTCAATTTGCACTCTTCTTGGTGATGCAAGCAAAGCAATTAGGAAAGAGCTGTTACGGTATCTGATAGACAGTTATTTTCTCGCATATAAGAAAATAAATAAATAAATAAATAAAAAGTAATAAAGTAGTGATTGAACCTTTTGAGATCGTTTATTTATTTTAATTTAATTTAATTTTTAATTTAATTTTTTGTTACTGAGCGCGAGGTTTCCCTCTGACCATTCTCAATGACTTACATTCCTGTCCAGTAAGTGGCGGTAATGCCCTGACGCAGGTGGCCAACTGCCAATAAACCAAACAGAAGAAGAAGAAGAAGAGACGGGAACCGTGAAAGGAATATTATGTTCCTCGTCGGACTGTGTTTAAAACGGACTCATGTGGCGGTTCAGTTTTTGCTGAGCACCCACATTTTTACACTTTAGTTTTTCACTTTGTCAAAATGCAACCTGAAGGTCTCCGATGGGAAACAATAGAAGCCCTGAAGAACTCTCCAAAAGGAAAAGTCCACTACGATCCGCACTGGTCTGAACGAGGCGAGGTGAGCGATGCTAAAGTTAGCTTCAGCTAGCTCTTTGGCTGAGAGCTAACAAGTTTTTACATTGATATTTACTTTTGCTGTGCAAATGAGAAAAATCAATATATATATATATTACTCTATAAATTTTTTTGTAGATGATCACATGTCGGCTATATTGTTAAACTTAGCACAGTGACTCCTTTTGGTTTGTTGATGTTAATAAAACATTCAAAAAGGTTCACTAAAGTTTCTCATCTTTCAAATATAATTGGTTGGAAGTGTGCATGTATGTAATGCAATGTAATAATGTTGTCTTTAGACGTTTCGGCCTTTTATTTTTTATGGTTCAGCTTATGACACTGACTTCATACCCCGTTTGTTACCATCATAATAGCAATTAAAACATAGTTTGGCACAAATTTACACTGCCAGTCTTATAATCAATCGATCATACGGTGTGTTACACATTAGGAAGGAGATTATCTACAATTGTATTGTGGTTGATCAAGTGTCACTTTATGAACCACCTGCACTATGACTAAACTTTGCATTGCCAGTGCTGGCATTTTTATATTCTACATTTTATACTCCGCTCTAGTTTTATTTATAACTTTTGCCCCTTAAAGGCGTTTTATTCATTGTATATAATATACCTCAATTCACTATTTATTTGTTTGCATAATATCCTGTCTTTGATTGCACTTATTTGCTGTTTTTTTGCTACTTTTTTTACTACTTTTTTTGTAGTACAACTAATGTCAACTACTTGAGGAAACTGTACTCATTAGAGTGGATATATCAGTCAGTACTTTTCACTTCTACTTGAGTCGCAAGTAGAAGCACCACTGACAGAGAAACTGTCAGAAACGAACACAAATATTATTATTTTTTATTGGGAAAAGCAACTCATGTTTAAAATACTCAGTGATTTTGTACATACACTGAAGCATTCAAAATGTATTGGCCCTATATATATTTCATTTTGTGGCAATTTAATATTAATCAGACTTAAAATCCAAATCCATTAGATTTTTAGAAGTTTAATTTTAGCCTAAATTTCTCTAAATCTAGAGAAAGCGCTTGTTGCCTATTTTCAAGTAGATTATAAACGCATTTTAAAAAGAATAGTCCAACAGTGGAATTTAGGCTCAAAGCTGACATTTGCGACTTGAAGTGACTCGCCGGCTAAAGCAAGACTTGCCTCAGGACCAATTGACTTTGACTTGCTTTGGACTCGCATTTAGTGACTTACTCCCACCTCAGGGACTCGCACTAATTAAGTAACATTTACTCAAAGTACATTGTTACTTGTACTTGAGTAAAATTATTTCAAAGTAACGTTACTCTTGCTTAAGTAAATATTTTGGCTGCTCTACCCACCTCTGACTACACTGTTTTACAATTATACCTAAAGCTCCTTCTTGACCCTGTTTTACTCTATCTCTCTATCGAGCCTTCTCTTTATTTTGTTAGAGTTTTTTAATAATCTATTTAGATATTTTCTTGCACTGTTACTATGACAATTTGTAAACGCAGTATCAGGACCAATCCAACTTGGTGATAGAAAGCACTATTTTTTACTAATGTTCCATTTCCTACATAGTCTTCTCTGTTCTCCTCCAGGACATTTTGGAGGGTTACCATGAGTCTCCCAGCCTCTCGTCATACTCCGCTGCCGTGGTGGAGCGGCTCAGTTCTGTCAATTTACAAAAGTTCAGGCTCAGCTCCGGATCCGGTGAATCCAGTCCTGGTTTCTCTGAGGAGGTCCATAATTCCTTCTCATCGAGCTCCATCCTCAGCCTCAACAACAGAAACAATGCACTTTCCACAGTTTCAACACCGTCCCCTGTAAAACAAGACTCGGAACAGGTGAATGGATGAAGTTTTGTTACTATTCTGAGCGAAAGTATATTGAATAGTAGTTTTTTCTGTATTACATTTGCGATTAGTTTTAATGCTCTAGCTCGAGTTCGCAGTGCACATTTTTAATCCCAGTCTAGTCCTTGTCAGGAGCTTGCTGTTACACAGCTGGACCGTCTTTCTGATGTGAATTTTGTTGCTTCCACTTAATATCTGATGTCTACAGTTGTTATAATGTGTTTGTTATTTTTGTAGGTGGGCAGTGAAGCCTCCATAGACACAGAGCCTCCTCTAGACACCGCGCTCAGTCCTCCTCCGACCACAGGGCTCTTCCTGCTGTCGCCTAAAGCCATGAAAACTGCCGGACGTATCATTCGCTTTGAGGAGGAGACCAAGCACAAGGCCAAGGTCAGGACACAGCACAATTTAAACACACCATTTCAAACGGTAGTGCGACTTTGGTTCATCTAAGTGTTGCACTTCTAATATTTTTTTAATCTTTAAGCACTCCTCTCTCTCAATTTCTGCTGGTTTATATTAACAACTGGAAATGGCACAGGCTCGGGTCTAAATGCAAAAATATTTTATTAAACACGTGTCATCTGCACAAAGTCGGTGGTTTCAGGGTTTGGACACGGATCATTTTTTAAACCAAGTCCCTCAGTGGAAACATCTCAATGTGTTTAAAGCAGTACTGTGGAACTTTGGCTCATAAGCCATCTAGTGGTCGCCAAGTGAACAGCACCTGTCGGTGATCTGTTGTTTGGGGACAATGTGCGTTTATTTTGGTTTGTTGCAAACAAGCATTTTATCCCAGTTAAGACCTACTGTAACCTGTTTTTGAGACTCCAGACACAGCATGCTAGTTTGTAACCTTGGCCTAGTTATTTTACAGGTAGTCAGTCGTTAGCTACATGTTTTTACTCAATGTGGTGGTTTCTCAAACTAATGTAATTAAAATTTAAAATGATGTTGTCTATTTGATGCCACAAACACTGTTTAGTCAGCTGCCATTTTCAAATAGACTATTGGCTGGAATACGGCCCAATCTCAATCCTCCCTTTTGCCTTTTACCTCCGTTTTATGCTTTTGCAAGAGACTAAACAGACACCCCTGTTTAGCTGTGAGGCAGAGGGGAAGGGGTTCATATTCATATTAGAGTTTAGATTCTCTGCTCGAGCCCGACCCTGACCCTAATGAAAGTCCATACAAAATCTAAGCTATAGGCTTAGGATACAAAATGTGGTTATACTCGGGGTTAACACGTGCTGGCCGTGTTGTCACGTTTAAGCAGCATGGCCAGGCTTTGAAACAGGCGCCATTCACTCTTTCTCTCAGGACAGCGTTTAATTTACAATGGATAAATAAGCAGTTTGGTTTCTGTTACTGCGTAAAAAGTAGGCTATTGTAAATGCAGCGCAATGTTTATGAACACTGAGGAGGAGAGAGAGACCGAAAAGAGGAGACAGAGACACTGAGCTACGGCTCGGGCACGTAACCTGCCCCATGCCGAAGATTGTCTCGGACACTCGAACTTCAAACACTGGAACCCCCTGGCTCTTCTCCCTGTACACAAACTTCTGCGATGATGAGTCCGCCTACAGGGGACAGGTGGACCGGCTGGCGTCCTGGTGCAGCCACAACAACTGAACGCCCAGAAGACTGTGACACGTAACACACAAACATCTGCAAAGGAGATGCAAAAAAGTGGAATGTTTTAAGAATGTCAGAAACATGTCTGTGTAAGTTCTCAGTCGTACAGGAGTTGTCCATCTTCAATGAAGGTACTTGATTCATCTTCTGGACTCAGTAGTTGAAGTCTTCGAACGTTTCGCCTCTCATCCAAAAGGCTTCGTCAACGACAAAAATCCCACTCTGGACGCAGCTGAATATATAGACCAACGGGGAGGAGTTAGGGTTGGCCCGGCTCCTCCTCTATAATGACAGCTACTCTCACCTTGTGGGTAAACACCTTTTGAAGTAGAGCGTCTCTAACGACCTGCTCACCTCAGTGTCAGTCCTGTCCTAATCATAGATGATCACTGCCCATTATCTGTCCTATTTATAGATGAGCACTGCCCATTATCTGTCCTTTTCATAGATGATCACTGCTAATTACCTGCCTATTGTTCTTTTGTTGGCTGAGGTGCCGTCTCTTTGGACTGGGTGTGCCCTGGCGGTTTCTCCCGAAGGAGATTGGAGTAAAGAGACGGGAGATTAAATCTGAGCCCACCATTCCGGTTCATGGAGGGATTTTCTTTCCTGACAAAAATAGCTTCTTTAACTCCTCTTTCAAACCAACGTTCTTCTTTAGCTAAAATTTTGACCTCCCCGTCCTCAAAGGAGTGGTTGGAGGCTTTGAGATGGAGGTGCACCGCCGACTGAGGGCCGCTTGTGCTTTCTCTTCGGTGTTGATAAAGTCTCTTCTGTAAAATTTCAGAAACAGACAGCGAGAGTTAGCGCATGGTTTGTGTTTATGCAGAGCCTCTGAAAGCCACGACTTCATGGAGTTTAGCACAACCTAATGTACATTAAGAAATACTAGTAAACAGTGCACTTAAAGTTTAGACGATCAAACAATTCACTGTTAGATGTCCAGCTAATCCACGGCTGCAGCCTCCAAAAATAATCCACATGGTCCAAATGCAGTGATCGATAGTTTCCTCCTCAAAGGTAAACTTTTCGTCCACGTGCTGTTGCGTGTGACTTACTGTTTGTTAGACAGAGTATTCCCTGGGCTTGATCTGACAGCCACCACAACATCGCAGTGCCCACATAATTTTTGTACCAGAATGCGACAGAACTGGCCAATTCCGTCGATTTAAAATGCACCATGTGGTTATCGAGATTGACCTTCATTAAAATTGCGATGTAGATAAAAACTATAGACTATAAGGTAGGGCTGGGCAAATTTAAAAGTTTATTATGTTTCCTGCTGCACGATTGAACCGAAAAATATTCCTAGTTATGAAGCCCTTCACCAACAATAGCAATAAAAACAATTCTGATTATAATGGCCCAATGAACGTGATAAGAAAATAATTGGCTCCCCTCTGTAGGTTAGTCTAATGGGTAATGTCTCACAGCTATAGATTTAACATTTCCTTAAGTGATATGTAATAATATGTAGGAAATTGTTTATGTAAGCTCCCAGGCAGGTGGATAGCAGTCAAATATTGCATGACTAAGCATTGTGAGTATAACCTTATGTACAATGAGTTGTACTTAAAGCAACTGTGCAAACTGTTATTCCACATTGATCAGTCAGGAATTGGACTTTAACCAAAATGTATTGGGATAGAAGTTGTTAAAGGGGAAATACAGCATTTGTTTACGTTTTTAAATATACAAATACCTAAAAAAAATATCATGGACGTTGAACTGATGACTCATGCTGTTAACTGCCCCTCCCACTCTGCACTTCCTCTTTCACACAGAGCAGCGGAGAGAAAGAGCAGTTCACTTCTCTCGTGTTCTCCACTCTTTAGCTTTCATTTTATTTCAAAGTGAAACTCGGTGGCTGTACCAAGGCAGACATGGCGGAAAAAGCCCTCGACCAAGACGACTTTACTTGTCCCATCTGTTCAGATTTACTGAGGGATCCAGTGACAGTTCCCTGTGGACACAGCTACTGCATGAAGTGTGTGAAAAACCACTGGGACCAAGAGGACAAGAAGCAGGTTTACAGCTGTCCTGAATGCAGAAAGAGCTTCAGCTCCAGGCCTGTGCTGGGCAAAAACATCATGTTCGCAAGTTTATTGGAGCAACTGAAGAAGACTGGACTCACAGCGCCCCCTGCTGACCGCTGCTATGCTGGACCTCAGGATGTGCCCTGTGACGTCTGCACTGGGAGGAAGCTGAAAGCTGTCAAATCCTGTCTGCAGTGTGTGGCCTCATACTGTGAGAGCCACCTCCAGCCTCATCATGATGCTGCAGTGTTAAAGAAACACCAGCTGGTGGCGCCGTCTGACAAACTGCAGGAAAACATCTGCTCTCAACACGAGGAAGTGAAAAAGATGTTTTGCCGCACCGACCAGCAGATCATCTGCTACCTCTGCTCTGTGGACCAACACAAGGGACACGACATGGTGTCCTCAGCCGCAGAGAGAGCCCAGAGACAGAAACAGCTGCCGGCTCGAAGGACCCTGCTGCTCCAGAGCCTCCAGCTGAAAGAGACAGACCTGAAGAGCCTCCAGCAGGAGGTCCAGGACATCAGCCGCTCTGCCCAGACAGCAGTGCAGCGCAGTGGGGACACCTTTGCAGCGATGGCCCTTCTCCTGGAGAAAAGACGCTCTGAAGTGGAGGAGCAGATCCGCTCCGAGGAGCAGATCCAACTGAAACAAGTCCAAGAGCTTCAGGACCAACTGCAGCGGGACGTCACTGAGCTGAAGAGGAACATCTCTGACCTGGACACACTGTCCCTCACACCGGATCACAACCAGTTTCTACAGCTCTATCCTTCACTGTCCACAGACTCACAGGGGACAGAGCCAATAAAGATTGAGAGAGGGCCACGCCGCTACTTCGAGGATGTGACCAGAGGTGTATCTGCACTCTGGGACAAAGTAATGCTCAGTCTGGAGAGCCCGAGTTCAGTCTGTGTTTTACTATTACCAGCTGAACCCACCTCCAGGGAGGACTTCTTACAATATTCAACAGAAATCACTCTGGACCCAAACTCGGCACACGGCAAACTGTCTCTGTCTGATGGCAACAGAAGAGCAACAGTTATGAGTGAACTGCAGTGCTATCATGATCATCCAAACAGATTCAGTGGGTGGGAGCAGGTCCTGAGCAGAGAGAGTCTGACGGGCCGCTGTTACTGGGAGGTGGAGTGGAGTGGGAAATGGGTTCGTATAGCAGTTTCATACAGAAATATTCAGAGGAAAGGACGCTCTGATGAAAGTAGATTTGGATTCAACAATAAATCCTGGGCCTTAGACTCTAACGAATGCAGTTGTTCATTTCGTTTTAACTCTGTCCTGATCAAGGACTTGGGTCCAGTTTCTTCCAGGATCGGGGTTTATCTGGACCACAGTGCAGGGGTATTATCATTTTATAATGTCTCTCCAAAACTGACCCTCCTCCACAGAGTCGATACCACTTTCACTCAGCCTCTCCACGCAGCAGTCGGACTTGGCTGGGATATTGGCAACATGGCACATTTCCCTAAACTCAAATAGCAGCTTTGTTGTTCAGTTTGGGATTGTATCTGTTGTCAATTTGGCATTTAAAGCGCACCTAAGTGCTAAGTTATTACATTGCCTTTCTTTAGTCACTGCTAAAAGTATCTGCTTCCTGTAACCGTTAATAGCAATACCGCATTAATGATATATATCACAATATTTTAGGGTGCACTCCACTTGGAGGAGGTGTGCCACTGCTCGTGTATGCGCACATGCACGGATACCGTTAGCTGTCATGTGAGCGGCTGTGTGTCAGTGCCACTGAGCTGCGTTCACCTCCGGATGAACAGCGGCCGCCTTACGCTCGTCTCTCTGGCCGCCTCGCGCTTGCACCTACCACTTATCTCGGGTCTTGCCCCAGCCATCTCGTGTCTGACTTTATGCCTTTGCTTCCACCGCGCTGTGTCCGAGTATCAGTTCTCTGCTACTGTGCCCTGGTTTTCGTTCGTTTTAAGTGCATAGCTGTTAAACCAGTGGCCAAAGCAGCAACGAATGACATAAACCGAGTGTCATATCTTCTGTTCGCTTAGCCCTTTTTGAAGGCTGGATTTTGTTTTCCATGAATCCATGTAGGCAAGATTAAGCGCGACAGGTACCTGTCTGCTTCGCCCACTGTCACAACTGTGTGATAATTCACTGATAATTCAATAATTCTGATTGGCAAAAATATCTTTCACTCAAACAGCAAAGACTGAATGCGAAGGAAAAGCCCCTTGAGGGTAGGTTACCGCAGTAGCTAAAACCTCAATTTCAATGTGGTTGTTTTATTTATCAATGATTTTGTTTCTCCTCTTTTTTAAATTGTATTTATCCCATCTGTGTGCCACTGTTTTCCTCTGCTGTCTGCACACTTGTACTCACTGTAAATTGATCTATACTTATCGCCTGCTGTTTGCATATACAATAAAATCACGAATCCATCTGTTTTCATGTGTCATTTTCTTTCCTAAACCTTAAATAAATGGTATTAAGGATTGGCCTTTTGCAATGTCAATTTGGTCTTTTCATTTTCTTTCATTTCATTTATTTATTCATTTGAGCAGAAAAGTATTTCAAGCATTTTTTTTACAGAGGAAAACAAGACTTTGTGCTCAAAAGGAGTAGGAAGAAGTTCAAAAAACTTGTAATAAACCTAACCCTAATCTCTCATTCAAGTAACATCATGCAAGAAACTAATGCATGAGTCTGTGCTTGCGTATTAATATAAATAGTTTATGATCATACAAAGGATTTATCATTTACGGTCGTACAAAATAAATACACCATATGGTACTTAAGACTTATTCCAGGGCACATCTCTTTCATTCTGATCATACAAAAATATACACACTTCAATATCGCTCGGCCCTACTATACCAAATATATCCATTATGTACAAACTCTGTATAACCATGTAGAAACTATCTCCCCATAGTCATACACTTAAGATTGACAGGAAAAAGGAAACATTAAAAAATTAAAAAGACATGTATACATCTGTACAGTATACATACGTTTATGTGATCTATGAACAATTAATATTGGAAATGTGTTATTTTTTGCCCATAGTGAAAAACTTAAACAAGCTGACCTCACTTTAAGGTCACACAAAATGAATTCCAAACACACTGTACTGACTGTAGTCAATGCTCAATGATACATTAGATTCTTAACTTTCTTTATAATACTTCTATATTCATATCCAGACAAACCCCCACACAAAAACGCGAGTGTGTGCCTGTCTGTGAAAGTGATAGTAATTATGATACTTCACTAGCATACTTTTTGTCTCTTTAACTCATTCCACAATCTTATTCCTGCTTGGGAGATACACATACTTTTTAAGGGTGGTGTGAACACAATGTTTTCTCATCGCAAATTCTCCTCTTAAATTATAATTTCCTTCTCTACTGTTGAACAATTTTTGGGTGTTTCTGGGAAGAAGGTCTCGACTTGCTTTGTACATTACAACAAGAATTTTAAATTTAATTAAGTCTTCAATTTTCATTATATGAGATGCTAAAAACAACACATTTGTATAGTCCCTAAAACCAACGTTGTGAACGATTCTTGTGGCTTTTTTCTGAAGTTTAAGTGGATCTAAATGAGTTTCATAAGTGTTACCCCAAACCTCCGCACAGTAGCTGATATATGGGAGAATTAATTATATTAACTATATATAATATGTAAGGCTCTATATTTTAGCAGATGTCTAGCTCTGTACATTACTGATATACTTCTTGCCATTTTTGATTGTATACTTGTTATATGGGGTTTCCAGCTTACATTATGACTTAAAATCGCACCCAGAAAATTGCATTCATAAACTCTCTCTACTTCCATATTATTGATTTTACTTCAGTATCTTTAATTTTACCAAAAATCATCATTTTTGTTTTCATAATATTCATTGATAATTTGTTATTTGGCATTTGTTGTTATTTTAAAACAAGTCCATCCATCCATTTTCTTCCACTTTATCCGGGGCCGGGTCGCGGGGACAGCAGTCTCAGCAGAGATGCCCAGACACTTTTCGTGTCCATCAGTGTTTTTCTCAATCTGTGCAAACTATGATCAGGAGTTTCTCAATTATTACATAAATGAAGTAATGTATAAAAACTAAGTTACTTTTATTTATTTGAGTTGAAATATGATCATCTATTTCTCCAGGATGAGCTCATTCCAAATCCCATACTTAAGTATACTCAGAGGCAGAGTACAAGTAGTGTTTTTTTTTTTTACTATGGTTACTATGAATGCGGCTGAACCGTCCAGTTCAAACACTTCTCTCTGACATTTGGCTCCTCTCTCTTTGGAGATTTGTTTCCAGGACACACATCACTGTGATAATAGTGTAATAGCTGTGTATTACTTGTGTTCTATCCTTTTGTTGTTCTGCTGTTAAGTACCTGCGGTGCTACAAGGGAGCGCTGTGTGCAAGTGGGGAAGTTGTGCTCTGAGAGGAGAGACTCGTTTTTTATGTTCTGTCTACAATTTTGTATCAGCGTGAACTGTGGCTGGAACAGCAGAGACTGTACTTGGCAGCTTGTTAATTACCAAAGCACCTTTAAGTTGCACGTCGGCTGGTTATTACCTGTAAGTGCAGGACATTACAATGTGAACATAATTTGAGCAGTGACTTGGCAGTTTTCTCTTGGCCGCTCCCTCCGTCACACTCGGCCTCTCTCTGAGCTTCCTGTTTCCTCTCTCTAAAGTTTCGTTGGTTTCAAAGTAAAACCCAGTGGGTGTTATCGAGAGAGAAATGGTGCAGAAAGGAATGATAAGTTTAGTGGAGCAGCTGAAGAAGACTGGACTCTTGCTTTGGTCCGATGAGACAAAAATTTAACTTTTTGACCCAAATGCAAAATGTTATGTATGGCACAAACCTAACACTGCTCATCGTCCTGAGTGCACCATCCCCAGTGTCAAATATGGTGGGGGGAGCATCGTGCTATGGGGCTGCTTTTCCTCAGCGGGGACTGGGAAGATTGTAAGAATAGTTGGGAAAAGTAGTTTTGTGACATGCTTTAAGTTGTGCAAAAATATCTATTTACATTGTAATGTTTAAGTGTTCGTTAATAAATAAATTAAAATATATTTTCTCGTGTTGTATTTTCTTTCTTAAAACCTAAAATTAATTGTGTAGAAGTACAAGCATAAGTCGGTTTTGTCTTGTCAATTTATAACTAACTTTTGCTGCTGGTAATGGGTCATAACAGACTGAAATATCACTATTTGTCCCCACTCTCTCCCCTGTAGCTGGCCGTGCGCTGGCGGCAGGAGGAGCAGGAGAAGCTGGTGGCGGCGGTGGTGAGCTCAGAGTCCGAGCAGCTAAAGCGTTTCGAGGAGCTGATGGAGCTGAAGCAGAGGCAGGACCTACAGAGCGTCCGGGACATGATGGACCGAGAGTGAGTCACTCACATGATCACATTTTAAATAACCTATATTCACTGGTTAAGTGGAGAATGGTCCAAAATACTGTGGTAGAATCTGCCCTTTTGGTGTCTGGTTCATGGTTAATATCTCTGTAATTACTTGGCCGATCCCGATAAATAAATGATATATATATATAATATATGATCTTTGAACCCTGCTACGGCAATCAATTAGGGCTGAACGATTAATTGCATTTGCAATTTTATCGCGATATTACACAACGCGATTTCGTAATCGCAGGGCACGCGATTTGGGAAGTAAATGGAGCAACGAGATATGGCAGCAAAGTCCGCTCCGTCGCGTGCTTTTGTTTACGTCTCAGTCTAGTTAAGGTGCGCGGTAGATTGTGGATGTACAGTGAACATATCAGCGTTTATCATGCAGCCACCGCAAGGAATATTGCTTTTCTCCGTTAGCATTGCGTTAGCCACAGCGCTAATCACGCCATTCCGTCGCCCCTACTACACGCTCTGACGATCACAGAAACTCCCTCACCTCCGGAGTCTACGCCTCTGCCTCCACAGACATATATAGGTGAGTCTGTGCTGATTGTAAAAAGTAAAGAGTCGTTTGTGGCTCAGTTCAGGAGGCTTATGTTTGGGAATGTTGTGGATAAAGAACTTATCTCAAAAGCATAATGACGTTTCATGACCATTAAGTATCCGCGGAGGCGATGTGCCATGTGCCTTTATTTACCTTTGCGTCTACCGCATTATTCTCCGTAGGTAGTATAGACGCTAGATATAAACACTAAACTGCAGTATGAAAAGGGTTGGTAACTAGGATCCGAGGCAGGAGCCCGTGTCATGTCTTATTTTGCCGAGGAAATGTGCTGTTTAAGCTGAAATGTCACTAAATGGCTGCGAGTCAAAGATACGTGTCTGTGTCTGGCACCTCATGTCGACGTCTCCTTGTGTCAGTGTTTTTTTATTTCTTCATATTGTCCAAAGTTACATCCCAAAACCAAAATGCTGCTCTTAATTCCACTGTGTTTTGGCGTGTGCTCCATCTGGCCTCTCCGTGTCCATCAATAACGCGCATCTGAAGCAACTACGAGTCGCAGCTCAGACCGGGATTTGATTGGCCGAAATAATAAAGTACTATTTAATAAATTAAATAGCTTATTTTGTATTAATTGGGAGTTTGATTTCCTAAAACTTTTCCAACTAGTTAAAGCAGACGTTTGTTCTTACTTTCCTGCACTTTAGTATGGGTGATGTTACTGACTGGATCAGTGAGTTTTTTTTTTTTTAATATCTATATAATTTAGCATTTATTTATAGACTGTACTGTTAAGTTCAGACAGTTTAAGAAGTGCAGTCCACACAAATTTTGAATAGGTCAAGCAACAATTTTGTTGCAATTTTCACTTCAAATATTGTTATGAAACAGGCTGATTTATTGCTTGTGTTAGGTGAAAAATACATGAGAAGAGGACCTTGCAACAATAATCGCATATTAAATCGCAATCGCAATATTGAGGAAAAAAAATCGCAATTAGATTATTTCTCTAAATCGTTCAGCCCTACAATCAATTCCCTAATTCATGGGTCGTCCCGTACACAGAAAATCACAGACCTGCTCCCGGGGCAATGAACCTAAACTATAGAGATGCCTCTGTTTTAAGGCCTGGACATTCAATTCACAAGTCACCGCCACATTTTTAACAGTTAAGTGTTTTAACATCAATTATGTCCAAAAGCCGTGTTGACTGTTGGCTTTTAGTGAAGAAAGTTATAATACAAGAAGTTTAAGAGCAGTTGAAAAATGGCACACACAAAAAATCACCTTTTGCTTGGTTGGATCTTAACAAGGTTCAAAGTAGAACTTCAGTATGCAACGAGAAGAAATGAAAAAAATGAATACATCTTTTATCGAAAAACATTAAATAAACTGAAAAAGACTGTTTTGCAGCTGATCAAAAGTTAAGGGCCACATGACTTTAAAAGGCCAAATCTTTGCAACATTTTTGATTCAGTGGCATTTTCTGTCAGCTATTCACACTGTCATGATGACCTGATGGCAAAGGTGTTAAAATTCTCATTTTGAACGTGATCAGGTTTAGCTGCATAAGCAGAGCCTCTCGCAGCGCCATCCCTGCTGAGGTGGGAAGCAGTAAAGCAGTCATTTTGAATTTCTTAAAACATCCTGAGGGTTATGGAACAAAAAAGTAAAGTGGATGGCCACTGGATGATTCTCGACCCAAATGAAGCCGTTACTGGAGCCGACTGCAGCCCAATAACCATCAGAGGCATCTGAAACTGAAGTAGTTCAAAAACATAAACCCGTCTCCAAAGGCCTTGTCTCCTTGAGCCACAGAACTGTCCGTTTGGACTTAGGAAAGAGACCAAACACGGGACATTGAAAGGTGGAAGAAAGTTTTATTCTCTGAGAAAAAATGTGACCTTGATGGTCATGATGGTTTCCAACGTTACTGGCATCACAACATCACCCGCCACAGAGAGGGGGCGCCATAATGACCTTCAGTGGAACAATGGAGCTTCAGGTGGTGCAGAGACGTCAAACGGCCGCTGGCTCAGTGCAGATGTTACAGAGAGCATCCCTCAGACTGAGGCCTCGTCTGTGGAACCACTGGTTATTGGGCTGCTGTCGCCTCCAGTAACGACTTCATTTGAGTCCAGGATAGTCCACTGGTCTTAAACTTTTGATCAGGACTGTAATTCCAAAATCGGCATTAGAAACATTTTATAAATTATGGAAAGATGGAGCTCCCCGAGGGGAGCCCGGAGTAGAGTCGCTGCTCCGTCACGTTGAAAGGAGCCAGCTGAGGTGGCTTGGGCATCTGTTCCGGATGCCTCCTGGTCGCCTCCCTCGGGAGGTGCTCCAGGCATGTCCCACTGGGAGGAGGCCTTGTGGAAGGCCCAGGACACGCTGGTGGGACTATGTCTCAGAGCTGGCCTGGTGTCGTCTCGGGGTCCCCCCAGAACAGCTGGAGGAGGTGTGCGTGGATCGGGAAGTCTGGGCATCTCTGCTGAGACTGCTGCCCCCGCGACCCGGCCCCGGATAAAGCGGAAGAAAATGGATGGATGGATGGAAAGATGGAGTGGGGACTGGAGTAGATTGCTTTGGACCAATTTGAGTAGAATTGGCCTGTTTTAGCAACATATAGAAGGAATTTTGGACGAAATAGAACAACAATATACTGTATATTTCGTGTTCAAATGTACACTAATACTTATTTTTTGCATCTCTAATGTGCACAGCATGTTCTACAGCTGGGAATCACTTTGCATCTTTGCAGAATTAGCCACTTATTAAAATATTACATCAAATCACTAGGATGTTTTCATTTATTTCAGGACTAAAGAGAGCATTGGTCGACAAGAGAAACTGAAAGAGGAGCAGCGCCATCGAATGAAGGTACGAGACTAAACTAATGTATTCAGCTTCATTCTGCTTTCCAGATGTTTTTGTGTCGATATATCGGGTCCCCTTAGAAATAGAAGGTTCTAGCTGACATTTTTTAAGTCATTCACATTTTCTTGTTCCTGGACCCTTTCTGTACACTATATATTGAGTTTGGTGCATGTTTTGCATGAGCAACAACAGAAGGTTCTATCCGCAGTTTTAATGCTTAACTTGGCCTTATAGGTTAAGCATTTAAATTATTATCCATGTTATTAAACCGACCAGTAATATGCCATCTCTTTGACATTCTGCCCTGGCTGTCTTTGAACTATTATATCTACGCTTTGAACAGACCACTTTTTTGATCTAAAAGGAAATGTTATCAGAAATGTCAGTGATTTCAATATTTTTTTTTTATAACAATGAAAATTATAAAGGTTTTAGAAAGTTGTTTCCTCCATTTTTTTTAAACAATTAGCTCGACTATTTTACAGTTAGCCGTTAGCTTGATACCTATAGGTAAATGGCTTACTAGATTTATGACAAGTCTATGACGTCCTTCACAATGACCGTAAATATAACAGTGTTCAATAATAATTCATACCTTTCTACACTTTGATGTATTAATGTTTCATTATTTATTGGCCTAATTGTCAGTCAGTCAGCATTGGCCACTATGTACAAATTAAAATATACATTTTACTTTGAAGGAATTTAGTGAGATTGAAGAGGAGTCAGGAGTAACTGAAATTCTGTCTGCAAATGACCACTTCTCAAAACACTGAACACTTCTGAATTTTCAATCAAAGTCATAGCTTTATGTAGATACCCTTTGGCTTGCCTTCATTTCCCACGTGCTAAATAATGCATCGGTTTTATTTGGGGCTTTTCTGGACACTCAAAGACTCTTTATATTGCATTATTCATTCACTCCATACTTGAGGTGGTAAGCTACTATTGTAGCCACAGCTGCCCTGGGGTAGACTGACGGAAGCGACGCAACCAGTCTGCGCCATCGGCCCCTCCGACCCCCACCAACCACTCACTCACATACTACATTTGCTAAAGAAAGTTATTACCCATTTTATTTATTATTTACAACTGGCCAAACTTGTAAATATCTCAGAACTACTCAGGACGGAGGTAGAACCCTCTAATTCTAATGGGACTAACTTTCTGAAAACCACCAAAGATGGTAGTCACTCATGTGAGCGTTATGTCCGTCAGATCTTGAACCTGCGTCTCCGCGAGGCTGAGCAGCAGCGCTTGAGGGAGGCGGAGCTGGAGAAGCAGCGTCAGGCCGAGGGCAGGGAGCGGCTCCGGAGTCTGAACTCCATCCAGGAGGAGGTTCTGCAGCTGAACCAGGTCCTGAACGCACAGCAGGGGCCCAGCGAGGTCCCGGCCCAGAACCTGGCCTCGCTGTGTCAGAGGGGGAACCAGCTCTGCTCACAGGTGTCGGAGGTCGTCAGGAAAACCACAGAGGTACTGCTTTGGTCTGGTGAACTTTGAGGTTTATTTATCGACATGCACTGAAACGGCACGTCATCCCGTTCATCCCGGGACCTTTAGCTCCCCTTTACTGCGCTGCTGTTTCAATCATGAGAGAAAAAAGAAAATCAAGGATACTGACCTCCGCGATGAGAGGATTAAAGTGTAAATTTGCAAAATGAGGAGAGAAAGTGAAATTTGAAAGTCTCCTCCTGATTGGACCTGACAGGCCATGAGCAAAAGGATGGAGAAAAATATTATTTGATAATTGATATTAGGGTTGTCACGGTAAACAGTGTAGCGGTAAACCCCGGTAAAAATTACCGTCTTGTTTTTGAAAAACTATATTATCTCGGTGGATTACCGCGCCCGCGGTGTCGGCAAAGTGAGCCTTATCGGCCGCCGTCTCATCTGCTGAAGTTGCCGCGCAGGCGCACTCCGTAGCTTTACAACCAAAACAAAACTTTCTCAAAGCTGGAATTATGTTCGAGACGACAGCGCTCCGGATGTCTATCAACCTTCAAACAGGACCAAGTCTGAAGTCTGGGTATATTTTGGGTATTTTAAGAAAGCCGAAGGACAGTTGATAGAAGACAGTTATCGTGTTTGCGGAACGTGCAGGAAAAAAAAAGTGTCTCTACTTCGAACCTCATGACCCACCTGTGTGACCGTCACCACAACTATAGCCGATGCAAGTAAGCTAACGTTAGCGTTTTAGCTGAAATGCTGATGTGGGGACTTTGGGTTCAGGGAGAAGGTAACGAGTCGCCCCATAGTGCAGCTACAGCGCCACCGCCAGCATATAAGCCGTGTCCGGATACCTCTGGCACTAATGTGTTACAGGGCTCCTGGAGGGCAGATTAAAGTTGGTCGCCAATGCAATAGATTCACTCTCGCCGCATTATTATGAATTTAACAATGATTACAGTCTGACGGCATTTTCCCAAATCTGCAGAGCGAAAGCAAACTGGAAGGACTCAAACTGAGAACAATATTCCTGATATAGAGGGTTTATCTAGTTAAAAATATTCTAACACGGTTCTGCCGCTATAAATAGTACATGTAATACCGTCCAAACGATCACCAACTCATAGTTATAGTTCCTTTACTTTGATGTGAAAACACTGACTTTTTTGAAACTATTTCAGTTTGTGTAGGACTATCGATGATTTCTGAACTTATTAACACACATAAAAAAAAAAAACTCTAATACCGAAAACCGTGATAAATTTGGTCACAATAACCGTGAGGTAAAATTTTCATAACGTGACAGCCCTAATAGGTTGCGTTCACGTTATAGAATTCCATTTCAGTTGGAGGGCAGGTGTCAATACAAGTCTATGGGAGAGAAACAGTTTTTGAAAGAAATGTCCAAAAAGAAAATGTCCAAATGTTTTCTCTGATCATCATGTGACAGTGATTGGATTCACAAACCTGACATGTGAATTTCAAGGCTGAAAGTCCTTTCTACTGGCCAACATCAAGCACATGTTTTTGAATATTGTCTCCACTTCTGGACGCCTTTGTGAAGAAATAATTAGACATATGTTCATATCTGCTGGAAGATGTGACTTTGAACTTTGTGTCAGTTTTTGTTTCATGTGAATTGGCCTCAGTAATTACAGAGATATTAGCAATGATTTAAGACTAGAAATCTGCATTTTGAGCGTTACTATGGTTACGGCCGTGGAATTTTCAGTTGCCCTCCACCTCAATGTTAAACTATTGGCTCTTTAGAACGTTGTGATGTCACGTGAACGCTACCTATTGATATTACTACATTACGTCCCCTGGTGGTTTAATCTCTTCACCCCTACCTTAAGCGAGCACATTTTCTCCAGTTCAACATTACCCAAATCTAAAAGCTTAATACCTACAAAAGTAATCTAAACCTTTTTTGTCGCGTTTTTATCACTGTTTTCACGCTCCATTTTGAGTGTGAACGAACATCACGAATGATGGGAAAATGCCTTTTGTAACGCATCGTGCCTATATATAAACCCAGCATTGGTTTTAGGTCTTTTTTAAATCTTTCAATCAAGATGCATTATGGAACTTTTTATATGAACAAAACAAAACACTTTCTATTAGTGCGTATTTGAGCTTTACATGACCGGCAGCTGTAAGAGTGGTTAGCACGGCACCTTTACTTTCATCACAGCGGCAATTGTTTTTAGAGTTTCCTGCAATAATGGAAAGCTTGCAGATCACTGTGATACTGTGCTATGATGCGCTGATGCAGCGGATCCACAACAGTATTATTTGTTAACATATTTTATGTTTTACAGCTGTATTGTTGGGGTTAAGGTCATTAGGGTCATGTTCGGGTCATTAGGGAATAAAAATAACAAGCAATTAGAATGCTGCTCGAAGTTATGTTATCTTTATGAATCAGCAGAAGCATCTACTTTCCAAAATAATACATTTTCTCATGAACAAATTTAAATAAGAAGGAGAGCAGAGTGCTTGCTGGATCAACGCAGTAGCAGAGTAAATGCTAAGTACTTACCTGATAATTTGCCTCTTCTCATTCATTTCAGTCATAGTTTTAGTCTCATTACCTACTTTGAATTTAGTTTTAGTCAAAACTCTTCTTTAAAATTCAGAAAACGTTGACATTTTGTCTTGCTTGTGTGCAGCACTTTGGGCAGCGATGGTTGTTTTTAAATGGGCTTTTATAAATACATTTGACTTTAACCTTTAGTTCAAATAAAACCAGCTTCATCATCAGTGCCCTTGTAAAGCTGTTTAACGCTCTTCTCAGGGTGACTTCCCGAGCGTGGAGGACATGACTGTAGCGGAGCGAGCCCTCCATGAAATGAGGGCCCTGATCCGGCTGCAGCAGGAGGAAGTGACCAAAGCGCAGGAGAAGAAGAAGAGGGAGGCGGAGCTGGAGGAGCAGAAGAGGAAAGAGGAGGAGCAAAAGGCCAAGCAGGAGGCGGAGAAGAAAGCGGCCGACGCCGCCAAAGAGAAGGCCAAGAAGACAGGTGAGTTTAGTCCTGGTCATTTGTATTTTACTCCTAATACATTTTTTTAATTTTATTTTTTTTAGCTTTTATCCATATTGTAACATACTTTTGGAGCAAAATGTAGGGAATAGATAAAAGTTTGGCTTGCTAAAGCCCATAAACCACCAGCACTGATTTGTTAGCATGCCTTTGGGTAAAAGTGTAGGCTTATATATTCCTGTTTCCGCGGGGCAATAAAAAGCATTAAAAGTCTTTAACTCAGTTGCACTAAAAGTTAAAAGTAAGGCCTTAAATGTCATTAAAAAGCATTAAATTGGATCTCTGCTCTTCTCAGGACTGCAGGCTGAACCCGAGGACTCCACTCTGAAATGGTTCAAAGAGCTCCAAGACACTGCAGCTTCTGTGGCCAAGTCGTTTGAAGACTTCTCCTCCACCAAAGACGCCAAGGTTTGGACTTTATCCATTTCAGAAAACGCGGACTCTCTCTCCGACAACATGAATTACTGAATCTTGATTTTTCCTCCAAAGACGAAGAAGCTGAAGCTGGAGTTGATGAAGGCGGCCGTGATCCCCGTGAGCCAGATCTCTACAAAGTCCGGCTCCCACCTCCGCGAAATCTTTGAGAAGATCGAGAAACTCCTGAGCGGCAAAACGGTGCAGTCCGGAGGGATGACTGTGTCCGCGACGCATCACCCGCAGGGGCTGCAGTTCGCCAGCTACAAACTCGCCGAGAAGTTCGTGGTCAGTCCCTTCAGGCTTTAGTCACTCACTTGAAACTCTTGGGTTTAGGCCTGGTTCTCGTTTAGTCCTAGTTAAATTTGGGTTCTGTTTCAAGGATTTAGAAATGGTTGACTTCTGGTTTAGTACAAAACGTTGAAATCCAATAACTCAATAATCCTCTTTTGTTTTATTGTTTGCACCAAAGTAAAAAGCTCATCCAGTTGTGGCGATTTTCCTTTTTTTTTTCCTTTGCTTACTAATTTTTCATCCAACAAACCATTTGAGACTTTTGTGGATGTGTGTCTATTTAGAAAAATTGTTGAGTTCTGGTTTAGTCCTGGTTTTATTTCTGCTTTGGAACAGGTTAAATTCCAGCTTTAGTTTTGTTTAGACCAGTTGTAGTTAGTGAATAATAATAAGACTGCCACTATTTAGTCTGTACAACCTACTGTCCCTGTAGAAAGGACCTCTACAAACATGCTCTTGTATTAGTTTAGCTGTTCATATGTTAGGCTTCTCTCCAATGTTAATGCTCGTAGATTTGTTTAAAATAAAAATCACAATCAACACATGAGGTGACGTCGGAAACGTGTCTGGCCCTGAGGATTATTTTTGATGAATGTTCTTGCAATCAGTTTGATGGAAATAAATATAATGATAATAATGATAATGAAGGTTAGGTTAGAAATGATGTCCCTAAAATTTGGAAAAAGATGTGTGTATATATATAATATATATATATTTGTTCAGCTCCATGCGTTAGTCCTAGTCAAGTCTAGTTTTTCTTTTAAGTGCTACTTGATCAAATCACTACTGTATTTTAAACTAATAAATGAATACGTCTAAAAGTAAATTGGATCATCTTTGATCTCCAGAAACAAGGTGAGGAGGAGGTGGCGTCCCACTTTGAAGCCGCCTTTCCAATTGCAGCCGTGGCCTCGGGTGTCTGGGAGCTGCACCCCGTGGTCGGAGAGCTGTTCCTGGCTCATCTCCACAAGAAGTGCCCCTACTCCGTGCCCTATTTGCCCCAGAGGAAGCACAGCGCCACTGCAGAGGAGCACCACAGGTCAGAGAAGCACTACTGTTTTCACCCTCTCAGGCCACCGTAGTTTGACCGTTTGACCCTTTTCCTACTTTAAAATGAGCTCCTAAAGCAGCAGCTTGGGCCTTTTCTAAGTATCTCCCCAAAGGCTTTCTACTGATGCTTTATAAGTCACCTTTTAGACATATTTTGTTTGGAACCTGTTGAACATAACCTTTGCTGACTAAATGACTGTAGACCTTCTCTGCTGCTGATGTAGGAGGCTGGGTTACCGCGTGGACGACTCTGGCGTGGAGGGAGAGGACAGTTTCCTGAAGCGCATGTCGGGGATGATCCGACTTTACGCCGCAATCATTCAGATACGGTGGCCTTACGGGTCCAAACAAGGGGTAATAAAACTCTGCCAGCTGATGAAGCTCATTTTTTTCCAATTTTCTTAGTCCTGACTAAACTAACGCATGTGTGGTTGCAGCCGGCTCCTCACGGACTGAACCACGGCTGGAGGTGGCTGGCTCAGATGCTGAACTTGGAGCCGCTCGCAGACACCACGGCCACTCTGCTCTTCGACTTCCTAGAGGTTAGTTTGTTATTTTACTAAATAATCAGCACTAAAAGGGTTCTTGACATTGACATCGGCTCAGCACTCGATCACACAGGACCTTGAATTTGACTCACTGTCTGTAAAAGTCTGTTCTGACATCTGCTTGGACAAACCTATTGACGCAAAGCCACATTGGGTTCATCGCTTTATTTGTACGCATCCCTCTGGCTTTTTCCCACCCAGAGGAGATACAACTCCAGCCCTAATGCTGAGTGCAGCTCAGGGTTGTTTGCCCAGAAATAGTGATTATCTGTGGCGCAGCTGCTAAGGCAAGGCAAGTTTATTTGTAGAGCACAATTCATACACAAGGCAATTCCAAGTGCTTCACAGTTGCATAAAATTACAAGAAAAAGATCAAATCAATCATTAAAACATCCAACATAAAAATTAATCAATGACAGTAAAATGCAAGAGTGCAGATAAAATACTTTCAGTTTTCATATGCACGGGTAAAAAGAGCTTTTTTCAGCCTGGATTTGAACATTGTCAGAGTTGAGGCCTGTCTCACATCCTCATGAAGACTGAAACGCAGCCTCACCGTGTTTAGTCCTGACTCTGGGAACCACCAGGAGACCCCTCCCTGAAGTTCTCAGGGCCTGAGATGGTTCATACGGCTCTAACATGTCAGAGATGTACTTTGGTGCTAAACCATGAAAAGACTTGTACACAAGCAGAGCTGTTTTAAATTCTTCTCTGAGTGACAGGAAGCCAGTGCAGAGACCGGAGCACTGGACTAATATGGTCGTATTTCCTGGTTCTTGTCAGGACTCGAGCAGCAGCGTTCTGGATGTTCTGCAGCTCTAACAGCTCGTTTAGAAAGGCCAGTGAGCAGCCGTTACAGTAGTCTAACCTGCTGGAGACAAACGCATGGATGAGTGTCTCCAAGTCTGGTTTTGACACTATTCCTCTGATCTTAGCAATATTAAATGAAATGCACCGTGTGTCTCTTTCATTCTGAAGAATGAGCTCCTCATAAAACCCAGTGTGTTGAAGATTTGTTCGTGCTCCGCTTTTCTCTGGTGGTTTTGGTGCGCGCTAGTTCGGGTTGTTTGGTGAAAGTATTAGTTTATATCGACCTGACTGTGAAGAACTTCGCTCATTTTCTTCAGTATGCAAAATTTTTTTGTAGCAATACAGTGTTTCCCACAGGTTTTTTGAAGGCAATGTGTGGTGGTCGGACGGGGGGAAGGGGGAGGGTTATGGGTGTTGTCGCGGTCGGGAGGCCTTTAGTGAGTTTCACCAGCCGTCTTCTCTGCACCAAATAGACACAGCTTCTCCCCCCCACAATATAACATCGATATTTCTCTCTATGGAGTCATCACAAAGAAACAATCACACGGCCCGATGAAGCTTCTGTTGCTCTCATTCACGTAACTTTTCCTCTGCCCTTCTCTCGCTCTCCCTCGCGCAAGAGGGGAGAAAAAAACGCAAGTGAAAGAGGTGTTTTGCTTCAACGCGATCTCCTCTGTAACCGTGTTTATTATTTCATTAGGACTTTTATTTCTCAAACATTTGTTGCCTTATGCTCACTTTGAGCTCCTCGTGGAGCAGCAGCAGCAGTGGAGCTGACCGGGGCGGGCTGAGGAGGAGACGGTGTGCGGTGATGTCGCTGCCGTTCGGAGGCACCAAGAGCGGAGCTGAGTGAACAGGTGGAAGATGTGAGTGACGGGGCTCCTGTAGCCGCCTCGTCACTCACGGACCCCGCGCGTCTTTTACTCTCCTATGGCCCAGGAGAGTTCTGGCACTGGGAGCGTTCGAGCGCACCGTTTCCCAGAGCCGCGCTCACGTCCCGCGGTCGTGCGTTCACAAACTGTCCCTCTGCCAATCCTACACTCCTCTCTCCGCCCCACTCCAGCAGTGACTTTTGTTTCGCAAAATAAGCAGCATGCGCAACTAAAGTGACGCCCCTCCCCCAAAAGAGGAATAAAAAGGTCCTATGCAAGGGATATATTGCGTATTCCTTTTTTGCGCCACTGAGCTTAACACTAAGGCCGCCGCCTTTTAAACCCCCCTCCTCGCAGTCAAATTGACCGCCGCGGCGGTTCTATACGATGCATGTTTTGAATAGCGTTTAAAAAATAAATAACGCAATATGTGGCGGGCGGTGTTGATTCTGTGGCGGTGTGCCACAGAATAGTCTGTGTGGGAAACACTGCAATCAATTATTTGTAGCTGTTTTAGCTCATTTTATTTTGACCACATTTGGTTTTAGTGTGTTTCAAGCCATTTTATTTCGACACCATTGAAGACAAAGGTTTTACATGTTAAGAAACTTATTTGTATTTCTGTCATTTTAACCCCGTCAGGTTTGTGGAAACGCTCTGATGAAGCAGTACCAAGGCCAGTTCTGGAAACTCATCCTGCTTTTAAAAGAGGAATACGTGCCCAGGTAAAAACTCTCACTAACTCTAAAGCTGGATCCTTCCGGTGGCAGGAGCGCGTGATTACTGTATATTGTCAATGTGAAAGGTCTGCACATGTGCGGGTGATGACTGCGTGTAGCGTTAGGTGCGGGGCAACGGGGCGGTGTGGACAGTGCACTGCGCGCATCAGCTGTTTACAGCGTGTGAACGTGGTGTTAGGATTAAGCAGAGTCTAACACACAGACTCGGGGAAAAGGACACAGATCATCTGAATTTGGAGCTACATAACAACCTCTACTAACCTCTACTAAAGACAAGTGCAACAGAAACACCGTCTGAAATAAGGAGGAAAAGCTTTATGACTACGCAGCAGCTGTGGTTTGAAATGCCTTTCTTGAGCCCAGGCATTCGGATCAGGATACATACTTGAATAAACGTCTGAAAACACGGACACGCATGCTGGACAGACTGGTACTGCACACACCAAACCCACACAAATAAAACCTGGGAGAGGGAGGAAAGCGGTGAAATTTGCCTCAAGTGTCAGAGAAAGGTAGTAAAACTATTTCACTGTCACCAAAACACAAAAGAATCGGGAAAGAATTTTAACTCACAAATTAGTGCTCAGCAACTGCACAGACCCAGAGGTTTTTCTCAGAATCACGCAGCAGCAGTGGCTCGTCCTGAAGTGAACACATGCGAGCGACTGATTGCAAGAATTTCCAGCGATCAAATAAGAAGCGGTAACGTGATTCGTCTGGTTAGGTGTGTACGTATCTTAACTCTAGCCATCTCTGGAGAAGCTCGAAACCTCTCACTGTTCGTAAGTTTAACCTCCGCCTTGTTGTTCTTGTGTTTTTGAGCAGGATCAAAGCAGTGACGAGCAGCGGTCAGATGGGATCGTTCATCAGACTCGAGCAGTTTCTAGAGGTCAGAACACAAAAACATAAAGACACAGACGGCAAACAAAGAATTAGCCGACTCTTTCACCTGCGGTTCCACCACTACTTTAACAAATGAGGAATTCCTCATTTCCCAAATGCGTGTTGGGTTCTATAATAGATAACGTCCACAGCAGTTTACACTCACTGAGGGTCTGCACCTGCTAACACAACATTATAGTTGGGAAAGACTTGCGTTTGCAATGCTTCCGTGTTTCATTTACTGTAGAAGACTAGTCAGAACTTAAGTAGAATTGAGTCAAACCGCTCACATGGCGACTTAATCAGCATAAACAACAGGACGTAGTTCAGCGCTCCTGATTACAGCTGTTTGACTCGATTCTGTCCGAGTCTGACTGCTCTAAAGGCGTCATGAAGCACTGCGAAGGTAAGTCTTTCCTAACAATAATGATGTTTTAGCAGCTGCAGACCCTCCTCAGCGAGTGTGAGCTGCTGTGAACGTTAGCATTAGCCGCGTTAGCGAATGTGTTGCGATTAGCCTATTTATTTGTTTTGGAATCATGACTGTACTACAGAGATGGTATGGCCTCACAGCATGACCTAAGATGACAAACTGAGATGCTTTTAGACTGATTCCCCTCACGCAAATATTTCTACAGTTCTGACTCTTACAATGATGTGAGACGGACGCCTGTCCCAACTGCCGGCCGTTCACACTTGTTTGAGGCTTGCTGCGCATGCGCAAAGTGACCCAACAAGTATTTCGGAAATGCAAAATGACTTAGGCCTTTATTTTGTAATAGTTCATTTAAGTGTCATGTTTTCTTGTCTTCACAGACATCCCTTCAGAAGCGACAGATCAGCCCTCCCAAAGGCCAGCTGTCGTCGGTTTTCTGGAGATCGTGATCCATAACGAGCATCATATGAACTTTTAGGACAAACCCGAGCTGTGTACCTCATTTGTGTGGAGGAAACCTAGAGACATGTAGGACGCAAGACTTTGATTTTATTTATTAGAAATTACACACACGGCACATCTAAACGGACATTTGTGAAGAAACGTGTGGAAACATTCAGGCAATGTCAATGTTTTCAAGATTGTGTGAATTTTTTTTACTAAATTGTGCCCGAACAATTTAGTAAGCAGCAGTGCAGCTGCGTTTTATATCACTGTTTGAATAAATAGTTTCCTATTCATTTTTATGTAACAACCAGGAAGCACAGATCAAGTGAGCTCTGACTGGACGTTATACGCTCAGAGAGAGAAATGATGTCTTTGGATTTGTGTCAAGTCCAAAATAAAAAAGTGAATGAGATTTTTAGTAGAAATTACTACTGTCTTCTGTTGTCGAAAATGCTTTAAGGTTCGAGCTGGGCGGGGCCTTTCTGTTCGGAGTTTGCATTTATTCCATTTATTTCTTTTACTTTTGACATTTGAGACCACTTTTCAGGCCTGAGAATGAATCTGTTTTGGACTATATTATATTTTTGACAAAGTTATGCGTTGTGCAGTGTCACCATTTCCAACTAAACTTAAATTGGATGCCTGGTGGAATCAAATTGAATGCTTTTTAATGACATGTAATTCTAGCACAGTTCATTCTATGACTTAAATGCTTTTCTATGTCCTGCGGAAACCAAACTCTGGCAGAGAGTTTTGGAAGAAATCTCCAAACACAAGATCTCCAAATGTTGAACCTGATCATTATTTATTAGGATTTCGGTTCCCAAACCTGTTATGAATCTTTTAGCTGGAAGTCATTTCGGCTGACCATGTAGCATGTGATTTTGAATATTGTCACCGCTTTTTGACAAAATAATTGGACTTTAATTATTATGTGCTGACAGAAAAGACAATGAACCCTGTGTCAGTTTGTATTTCGTGTCTAAAGACCAAGTAATTTAAGAAATGGAAAAGGTTGCACAATGACTGCAATAAAACTGCATTCATTCATTCAGAAGTTTTGATCCGTGTGGATCTTCCCAGGTCATACTTTCACTGAACACAAAACTCTTATAACTTCTGCACACTGATCGGCTCGTCCAGCAGTGAGCAGCAGGAGTTCAGCACAGACATAAATACACAAAATGTCAACGATCATGTTGAGCTTTGGAAAAGTATATATATAAAGGAAATGTGTTTTATTGACCATTGACTATTTGTGTGTCCTTGTTCACGAGTGACGGACGGAGATAGGACTCCAATCAAAAAAACACCACGATAAGTTGAGCAAAAAATATTATGGCAACGCCATCCGCCATTTTGGATAAAAGCAAAGCAGGAATTCGCCTTCTTTTTTTTATTTTTTACTTCGTACAAAATCTTTTTCCTCCTCATCGTGTTCATCGTAACAAACTAATTTGGGGTGGAAAATAACCTTGAAAAGTGGAACTTCAAAAGTTACACGCTCCTTATTAAAGTTTTAAGTTTTTTTATACGGTGAAGCCTCAAACTGTTCGAAGAATTTTGCAATTTTTCATAGACAAAAAATTTCTCCTGTTTGCACATATGAAGCCCAATTTTGATCATTTTGTATCGGTAGGCGTGAGATCAATAGATGGATCGGTGCAGTGTCAGCAGTGATGCGGTTGTGGTGAAGAGTTGAGTCGGGGGCAAAGATTTACCCTCACCTATGGTCATGAGATTTGGGTAATGACCGAAAGGACAAGATCGCGGATACAAGCGGCCGAAATGAGTTTCCTTCGCAGGGTGGCTGGGCGCACCCTCCGAGATCGGGTGAGGAGCTCAGTTACCCGGGAGGAGCTCGGACTCGAGCCGCTACTCCTTCACATCGAAAGGAGCCAGCTGAGGTGGCTAGGGCATCTGTTCCGGATGCCTCCTGGTCAAGGACTGGATGGTCTGTGATCTTGGCCCGTCTGCTGAGGGACTCCTTCAGCCCTGGGTCTCTATAGCCTGTCCGTCCATGGGAGTGGATCTCTCCTTCTGTGGTTCTTTTCACCCCCTGGGCTTTTGAGTTTTTCCTTGCCGGGCTGGAGAGTCTAAGGACAGGGGACACCCGCGCCGCTCATCGCCACCCACTGCTGACACTTATCTGGACTTTATGTTTGCCTGGATATTTGATTCGCCGGAACTTTACATTGTCTTATTTACTGCTCTGTTTTATTGCCTTAATGTTCGGTGCAGCCCTATGAGGCAACTCCTGTTGTGATATTGGGCTATACAAAACCATTGATTGATTGATTGATTGATTGGTCGTCTTCCACGGGAGGTGCTCCAAGCATGTCCTATTGGGAGGAGGCCTCGTGGAAGGCCCAGGACACGCTGGTGGGACTATGTCTCCGAGCTGGCCTGGTGTCGTCTCGGGGTCCCCCCAGAACAGCTGGAGGAGGTGTGCGTGGATCGGGAAGTCTGGGCATCTCTGCTGAGACTGCTGCCCCCGCGACCCGGCCCCGGATAAAGCGGAAGAAAATGGATGGATGGGTGTCCAAATGCAATCAGATAAAACAAGTAAAGTCGTCTTGGTTGAGGGTTTTCTGTGCCATTTCTCTCTTAATAACAGCCACTGAGTTTTACTTCGAAACAAATGAAGCTTTAGAGCCACTGACAGCTCTGTGTCTGAGGGGTAAACGGGAAGCTCAGAGTGAGGCTGAGTGGCAGAAAACCGCTCAAACATGTTCATATTATCTCAGAGATTTGGTAGTTCTCAAATCTCCAAATCAAGTTTAGGCAAAGTTAACGTGAATTTCCCCTTTCGAAAACTAACATGACTATTGCTTGTATCTGACCAATGTTCAACAACTGACAGATCGAATTGTGGTCAAAATTCACTTTTAAATTGGAGTGAACAATTAACTTTAGAAACATTAACTCCACAGTTTGGGCACACACGTGTAGCCTGCAATCTTATTCACAAAGAGGAGCCAAATGTCAGAGAGAAGTGTTTAAACTAGACAGTTGTGTTGGTTCAGCTGCATTCAAATACCTGTAAGTACCATGGAAACACATGAAAAGTTATCCATAACTTGAATACATAAAAGTCCGAAAACTACTTTTACATTGAGTATTGTTTAGTATGGGACATGGAATGAGCACACCCTGGAGAAATAGATGTATCAATGAAAATAAATAAAATGTAGTTTCCCTTTACACATTATTATACATTTCTATATTAAAACAAAAAAATAAGGATGAGTTCTATTGTTTTGTTCTTTTTTGCAAAGACAAAGTGAGTTAGAAACCTTTGGGGAGCTACAGTTTGGAAACCCCTGATCTTAGTTTGTGTTTGACGGTAGGGTTGCAGAATTCAGAGAAAGTGGGGAATTAATGGGAATAAAGAGGACATTAACAAACTGAAGGTTTCTGTCATGTACTGATGTCAGATTACGTCTATACGTGATGACGTATGAGGGGTGTGTGTTTTCAAGTGATGCCTTAGAGCGGCATGTTGATGGTCCGCATGATTAAATAAAGCAACTAAAAGATTACCTGGTCATGATTCAATTCAGAGTGCAGTATCTAATTTAGTAATAATGTCAGTACACTACAGTTTCTTATTTAAAAAACAATATAAACTGAAGCATAAACATTTGATTTTATAGTGTTACATTGAAATATCTGTCACAGAAAAGATGAAAAGTATCAAGGAAATCATTGTTGACGTAGGTTGTGGCCTATACAAAGAAGAGCTTTTGGAAATGGAAAAGACTCATTCCATCTTTGTGTCCATCTTATGTATGTAGATGAATTTAAACAATCACAGTCCGATAAAACAAATTCATTATATAAAACTTTGCTGTTTGTCCCAGCATTCATTAGAAAGAGGATTGAGCAGAATGTAGGTTTAGGAAAGTTGAGTTATGTTTTGACTGGACATTTCTTGTATCATTAAAAATACAGGTTTTATAATTCAAAAACGTAATCAATGGGTAGACAATTGTTTATTCAGCAAATAATGCACTGACTGTCAGGAATTTACCGCCCCTTTGCAACCCTAGTTGAAAGTGACATGGATTGAGCAAAAACACCAGTAAACAGGAAAAGTGGTAGACAACGATCATAAATAGATCTGCAAGTTTTTATGTGAAACTAAGTGGGTCATTTATCAAGACAAGTGATACAGTAAATAGCGTGTGAACATTGGAAAAGAGCATGTGGGCGTAATGCCTTGAATTTGCCATTTGAAAGTGTATGTATTACAGTGTTGGGGCCCCAAATCTAATATATGATGTGTGAGTAAAAAATGTTATGCAAAAAATAATCTGCTGCTGATCCACTTTTGTACGAGCTCCTCGTTTGGCACATGAGCACACATTAAAGAAAGCTTGATGACATGGTTTTGATTTCGGCATCAAAGTTTGTAAAGTTCTTAACAAATGGAAGCTTTATCTTTGTCAGATCATGTTAATGTTCCTCTTCTTCAGGGAGTTTCACCTGCTCTATCCCCATACAGCATATGTATTTGAGAGAAGAGACAGGGCGCTGCGCTTCCTTAAAATAAAACACAGCTGGGTTTTTTAAGTCTACATTTCTAATGTGCTCTGCTATTCGAGTTTTTAGTGTTCATGTGGTTTTACCCACGTAACCCAGTCCACAGGGCCATTTTAGTATATATAAATTACAGTCTTTGAAAGTAATTGTCCCTTTTAATTTTCAGTGTCTTCCTTGTCCTGGGGTGTGTCATTTATACCACTTGAGGAATATCATGAAAAGAGTTTTTTAAAAGTGCATCTGTTTTTAAAATATGTATGTACAGTGCCTTGCGAAAGTATTCGTCCCCCTTGAACTTTTCGACCTTTTGCCACATTTCAGGCTTCAAACATAAAGATATAAAACTGTAATTTTTTGTGAAGAACCAACAACAAGTGGGACACAATCATGAAGTGAAACGAAAGGTATTGGCTATTTCAAAAAATTTTAACAAGTAAACAACTGAAAAATTGGGCGTGCAAAATTATTCAGCCCCTTTACTTTCAGTGCAGCAAACTCTCTCCAGAAGTTCAGTGAGGATCTCTGAATGATCCAATGTGACCTAAATGACTAATGATGATAAATAGAATCCACCTGCGTGTAAACAAGTCTCCGTATAAATGCACCTGCTCTGTGATAGTCTCAGAGGTCAGTTTAAAGCGCAGAGAGCATCATGAAAAACAACGAACACACCAGGCAGGTCCGAGATACTGTCGTGGAGAAGTTTAAAGCCGGATTTGGATACAAAAAGATTTCCCAAGCTTTAAACAGCCCAAGGAGCACTGTCCAAGCGATAATATTGAAATGGAAGGAGTATCAGACCACTGCAAATCTACAAAGACCCGGCCGTCCCTCTAAACTTTCAGCTCATACAAGGAGAAAACTGATCAGAGATGCTGCCAAGAGGCCCATGATCACTCTGGATGAACTGCAGAAATGTACAGCTGAGGTGGGAGACTCTGTCCATAGGACAACAATCAGTCGTATACTGCACAACTCTGGCCTTTATGGAAGAGTGGCAAGAAGAAAGCCATTTCTTAAAGATATCCATAAAAAGTGTCGTTTAAAGTTTGCCACAAGCCACCTGGAGAATTATGAATTAATGGCTTTATGTGAGCCTAAAATTTTAAAAGGGTGTTCTCGTCACCTACAAATGCAATCACATATTATATATGAACTTGAGCACAGAAAAATTCAAATACAATTATTTTTCATCTTCTTTTTACTCATTATAATCATGCTACTTCTTTGTATTCATGTTATTTTTTTCTGTGCAACTTTCAACCACAAACTATGATCAGGAGTTTCCAAATGAATACATAAATGAAGTAATGTATAAAGAGGAAACTAAGTTACTTTTATTTCTTTGTATTGAAATATTATCGTTTATTTCTCCAGAAGGAGCTCATGCCAAGTCTCATACTTAAGTATACTCAGAGTACAAGTAGTTTTTTTTACTTCTTTTTAATTTAAGGTGCGTCTATGGTATTTGGTTGAATGCAGCTAAACGAACCTGTCAGTCCAGTTTACACTTCTCTCTCTCTCTCACACATTTGGCTCCTCTCTCTTTGGAGATTTGTTTCCAGGACAACGCCCACACAAATCACTGTGATAATATGAACACGAACGGTGACTCAGCAGTTTTCTGCCACTCCCTCTATCTCACTCAGCCTCGCTCTGAGCTTCCTGTTTCCTCCTCAGACACAGAGCTGTGAGCGGCTCCTGTTTCTCTCTCTTTAAAGTTGAATTTGTTTCATAGTAAAACTCAGTGGCTGTTATCGAGAGAAAAATGGCACAGAAAACCCTCGCCCAGGACGACTTTACTTGTTCCATCTGTTTGGATTTACTGAAGGATCCAGTGACAGTTCCCTGTGGACACAGCTACTGCATGAAGTGTGTGAAAAACCACTGGGACCAAGAGGACGAGAAGCAGGTTTACAGCTGTCCTGAATGCAGAAAGAGCTTCAGCTCCAGGCCTGTGCTGGGCAAAAACATCATGTTGGCAAGTTTAGTGGAGCAGCTGAAGAAGACTGGACTCACAGCGCCCCCTGCTGACCGCTGCTATGCTGGCCCTCAGGATGTGCCCTGTGACGTCTGCACTGGGAGGAAGTTGAAAGCTGTCAAGTCCTGTCTGCAGTGTGTGGCCTCATACTGTGAGAGCCACCTCCAGCCTCATCATGATGCTGCAGTGTTAAAGAAACACCAGCTGGTGGCGCCGTCTGACAAACTGCAGGAAAACATCTGCTCTCAACACGAGGAAGTGATAAAGATGTTTTGCCGCACCGACCAGCAGATCATCTGCTACCTCTGCTCTGTGGACCAACACAAGGGACACGACATGGTGTCCTCAGCCGCAGAGAGAGCCCAGAGACAGAAACAGCTGCCGGCTCGAAGGACCCTGCTGCTCCAGAGCCTCCAGCTGAAAGAGACAGACCTGAAGAGCCTCCAGCAGGAGGTCCAGGACATCAGCCGCTCTGCCCAGACAGCAGTGCAGCGCAGTGGGGACACCTTTGCAGCGATGGCCCTTCTCCTGGAGAAAAGACGCTCTGAAGTGGAGCAGCAGATCCGCTCCGAGGAGCAGATCCAACTGAAACAAGTCCAAGAGCTTCAGGACCAACTGCAGCGGGACGTCACTGAGCTGAAGAGGAACATCTCTGACCTGGACACACTGTCCCTCACACCGGATCACAACCAGTTCCTACAGCTCTATCCTTCACTGTCCACAGACTCACAGGGGACAGAGCCAATAAAGATTGAGAGAGGGCCACGCCGCTACTTCGAGAATGTGACCAGAGCTGTGTCAGAGCTCAGAGGCAAACTAAAGCTCAGTCTGCAGGAGGGACTTACTAACGTCAAACAGGCTCTGAGCCAAGTGGACGTTTTACTGTCACCAACTGAACCCACCACCAGAGAGGATTTCTTACAGTATTCAACAGAGATCACTCTGGACCCAAACACAGCATTCGGAAATATAAAACTGACTGATGGAAACAGAAGAGCAACATTTATGAAGGATCCACAGAGTTATCCTGATCATCCGGACAGATTCAGTTCCTGGACTCAGGTCCTGAGCAGAGAGAGTCTGAAGGGCCGCTGTTACTGGGAGGTGGAGTGGAGCGGGAGGTGGGTTGGTTTAGCAGTTTCCTACAAAGACATGCAGAGGAAAGGAATCCCTAATGACATTGCATTTGGAAACAATGATAAATCCTGGGCCTTGCACTGTAACAAAAGCAATATCAGTTATTCATTTTGTTTTAACTCAGTCCGGTCTGAGCTCTCTGGTCCGTTCTCATCCAGAATTGGGTTTTACCTGGACCACGGTGCAGGGGCTCTGTCGTGTTACAGCGTTCAGGACAAAACCATGACCCTCCTCCACAGAGTCCAGACCACGTTCTCTCAGCCGCTCTGCGCTGGAGTCGGACTTAAGTGGTTTCCTGGAGACACAGCTTATTTTCCCAAACTAAAGTAGAGGCTTTGTCCTTGAGATTGTCTTTGTGCCTTATGTTTAACTAATGTTGAAGGTTTTTTGTGTAATAATATTTTATTCTCTGTCTCATACATAGACATTTTTTGATTTATAAATATTGTGCACCTCACTCATGCTCAGGTGCAGAAGTGGTTTACAATTACTGCTTTGTCCACTTACAATTACAATAACAGCATTATAAAGGACCAATAAAGCACACTCCCATCTTGGTAAACAAAGCAACTGATAAATTGTCTACATTTATTTGGCCCGAGCGCCATCAGGACTGACAAAGGGGATCTTATAGTTACCGTATAATCGCATAACCCCAAAGTGCACAGAGCACACATTAGGAGCGCAAAGTGCTCACCTCCACTCAAACATGCACATTCTGTGCACAACAACATGTATCGCATTGGATATAATTAACATTGCAATGCTGCTGTCTAATTACAACAAATTGAGCACAAAGCACTTCCCTCCCCTCAAACACTCACTAAAGCACTTATCTCGTCATGTACGTCCCGTGCACGTATTATGTAATACAAGAAAAAAGGCATTGTAATTGTACAGAGATGGGCAGACAAAAAAGTCAATGGGCGACTGAGATGCCTGGGTCTGACGAACTGATTATGTCTGTGAAAGGCGCTGTATCAGTGACCCAGGACCCCGATGTTAGTTTGTGGTACCTGCAAAAGCGGAAACATTATTTTCGGAAGGAATATTCTTTTTCAGTCTCCTTTCTTGCCGTGACCATTTTCATCAAGTAAACATTTAAAAAAACTCACACGTTTGTCCAAAATTCAAACCAGATCCGATAAATTTTTTCACTGTTTCCAATTTATTTATATTTTAAATTTCACCTCGAGATATTAATTGCAGAATAATACAAAAAAAATGGGTACAGTCCAGTTTTTACACGTCGTATGAAATCTATCTTTTCCAAGGGCGATAATCAGAATAAGCACGTTTTAGGAGGAAATAATCTAGAAAAGTGAAACGTTGTCGTTTTTTTATGTGACAAAGCCGCAATTGTAAGAAGAATTTTGTGTTTGGTTGCACACAAAAAGTTGCTCCCATTTGCACATATTTTTTTTTTATTATTTTGTTCCGATCAAAAAAGTCAGTCACACCAATGCCACATTTTTTATGGTGTTGCCGTAGAAATGACTGGAACGCCCCATTTTATTCTGAAGGGAACATTTGGAAATTGTATAATTCAGTGCCTTGCGCTTTTTCTATCTGCTCCCAGACTGTTTATCTGAATGCGCTAAAACTTGGTGAACATAATCTAGAGAATTAAACACATAAAAAAAAAAAAAGTGATAATTATAATTAAAACAACCACTGTTTTTGTTGCAGATTGTAAAGTATCTCAGGGCATGCTTTAAATTGTAATAATCATAATAATCTTTACATTGTAACTGTAAAAAAAGAAAATCATGTTTTTGACTATTTTAATATGTTTTTCTTAAATGTCTGATTGTAGTGTGTAGTGCTTTGATGGTGATTGCTGTAAATCGACACACAGACTAGGAAATCTTTAAAGGTTTCTCTAGCTGGTATTTCCCTTTCCAATTTTTGTCTTTACAGTCATTTGGAGACACAAGATCCTGCTGAGTGTGGCCTATAAACTGTAGCCAAAACACCTTAATGGCACCTACAACCTTTGTATTATTGGACTTTTACAACTGTTGGCTCAATTGTGCTGTATCCTCTAAATTAATATCGATTACGGTAATTAGTACATCATTTTTAGGCCTCTATTTCTCATGTCTCCTACATCTCGTTATCTCTATCTATTATATAATAAGACAAAGCATTAAATACATTAAAGCAGAGTCTGGTTTCACAAAAAAAGGGATAGAATCTGGACAGGCTAGATTATGTCACAAATGTTAAAATCGTATCACATTGTCCACATGAAGGTTTCGTCACAGTCACGGGTTTTGAACAGTTGTCTACTCCAAATAATGTGAGCTGGAGCTAGAGCCACAGAGTGCACATGACATTTGAGACTCGTTTATAAAGTGGGAAAATGCTTCAGACGTTTGACCTGTTTGGATCTCTACAATACTGCTGCAACAGTGACATCTACTGCTTTAGTTTGCACTTTGCTCTGAGACAAAAATATGAACTTTCACAACTCTAACATGAGCTGTGGTAATGGGTTTATTATTTCCTGGTTGGTGTATCCTCGTATGGATGAACAAATATGATCAAATACGTAAGTTATCCAGAGTTATTTACTACTATTGCTACTACTACTACTACTAATACTACTAGAACACATTTTCCTAAACTCAAATAGCAGCTTTTCCTAGCACAGTTTGAGATTGTGTCTTGTGTTTAGTTTAATTAATGCTGAAGGCTTTTTGTGTAATGAATGTTATGTTTTACATATGTCTCATACATAGACATTGTTTTGATTTATAAATCTTTTTGTCCACTTATTTATCAAACCTTAGAAATTAAAATGACAAAAAAGCATTACAAATCACCAGGTCACAATACCCCTAATTGCTACACTGCAAAACGTAATCTTGAAATAAGTTACATTTAACCCTGACCCTAAGTAAATGTCTACCTGAAAAGACTCACAGAAACAGAGTGGCGTTAGGAGAGTTTTAATTGTCTTTCAATCGAGACTCTAATTTCAAGAAATATTTACACCTGAAGTTAAAACTCATACAACAGTTTTATATCAAGTAAATTAAAATGTTTCATTTACTTAATTTAAGTGTAAATATCTTGCCCAATGGACACATTTCTTGACATTAGAATTTTAAATGAAGGACACAAGTACTTCATTTCAAGGAAATGTTACTTATCTCAAGGTTACTCTTTGCAGTGTGAGGAAGGCAACTTATTCCCAAACTGTCTGGGAGTAGTTGGCTGAGCAACCAGAGAGTAATTTGTTGGAACACCACCAGAAGGCAGAGTATTGTGGAAGACTGAGAATGGAAGGGCATCTTACATGGATGTTTCCACCATTGTCTCAACACAAACATGTGGAAACTATGACACATAAAAGTGTCACGCTTGTATTAAAAAAGCACACATTCAGGACATAGTTTTGTTACTTTCATGGCTGCGTTTTCAGAGAAACTTGGTCCTCAACTCTGACAGCAGAGTGGTTGGTCAGGTGTTCAACAATCAACCAGAGGGTAGTCTGTTCCGATTATTCCCCAAAGCACATACTTAAAACAATCAGTGTTCATTTTGAAAACATACTTTAATACAGTATTAGTCTTATATATGTGCTGTAATAAAAGGTGATCCAACAACTACCTTTGGTAATGCTTTAGATTATAGCCCGCAGGTTCCATGTGTAGGTATAAAGATGTACCTCATGTAGGTATATGGTGTAACAAAGGTGTAATAAGGGTGTATGTAGCGTCTCACTTTAGATTACAGCTCTTGTGCAGTTACACATTACAGGGTTAAAAAGTCATTCGATTAATCATGCCAACATCACGGCCTTAAATGTCATTAAGCATCAGTTGCATTCAAACTGGCATTAAATCTGAATTTCTCTGAAAATGATAGTACTCAACATTTCTTTACTGTACAAGTTCATCGAAAACTATGGACTACAACATATTCAGCTACAGTTTGAGCAGAAATTTACTTTATTTTGTTTTTGCTCAAAGGTTTCCGGTTTTGTCCAATCTCTTTCCCCTGTTTAATGAAATGTTTGAAAAGAAATCAATAAAATTTGTGCCATTTTTGTCTGCGTTTGTGGCATTTAAATTTACTATTTGGGCATTGAAAATAAAAAAAAAACGTTATGGTGTACACTGTATTTGCACATTAGTTATGCGGTCATTTCCTCCAATTTATGAAACTATATGACGGCCAAAACACCTGCAACTACACGTACACCTTTGCTACACCATATACACCAGTTTGCACTTTAGTGTGTAGTTACCTGTACTTACATGTGTACTTTCTTGTTCCCTGTACCTACACATGGAACTCGCGGGCTGTAATCTAAAGTGTTACCCCACCTTTAGACATCTTTTTTATATTAGCAATTTATATTTCATCAAGGTCCACTATTTTTTGGAGCTTCTCCCACATGAACAAGGGGCCAGGCTTGTTCCTTTGGCAGTGAATTTGATGTTTCTTTATGTTACTTTGACGAAAGTGATAATGAATTTAGTCAATGGTTACACCCCGCCATTCCAACACCCCCCCACTCCGACATTGAGCTCTAATTGTCGGAGTGGGAGTGTTTCCATTTTTTTCTCTTTGTCGGAGTAGTGACACTTATCTTTTGTGTAACGTTCCGCCATTCCGACACACGTTAGTTTGTTAGTGTATGAACCTTACCTTAGCCCTAACCTTAAGCACCTATTGTCGGAATAGCGGTGTCAAAAAGTGTCGGATTGACGGGATGTCGCAATGGAGGGGTGTCGGAATGACGGGACGACCCCTTAGTCAATGACATTAGCATTGAAAACAAGAAAGGTATCAAAATGTATTGCACAAAAGCTAGAGGTCAACCGATATGGGTTTTTCTAAGGCCAATGCCAATTTCTGGGGATTTTTATTTGCCGATGCCGATATGCATAGCCGATATTTTCGGCCAATTTTCCAAATGTCTGGTCTATAATCCTGTAAAAAGATAAATACTTGGTCACTCCAGCGGTAGCCAATTAATTTGATTACTTCAGGTGATTCAATCATAGTTTCTGTCCCAGCTTTGACTAGTTGCCGTTAGCATTAGCTTACCTTTGCTAGCCGTGGCATTTTGCGCGGCGGTCAAAAATACAGTTGCGGAGGTTAAAACGATTGAATTCTCTAGGTTCTAGGCTTCAAATGTCATGCATGTCCATATTCACTGATGTTTAGTGAAACTTTTATTTAACAAACTAAACTAATTTTAAAGCCTAGACTTCGCTCTGTCATGGAGACATGGAGACTCTCTATCACTTTCGGCCCCAGAGATATCGGCTTTTATATCTAAAATCCCCAAATATCGGTCGCTCTCAAACAAAAGCACAATTATGGAAAAGTAAATACTGTATTAGGTCCACAATTCTAGAGCTTTCAGAGTCTGATATTTAGTTCGACAACCAGCCAAAGGGAAGTCAGTTTAAATCACACAACAAGTCCGCAGTTCTGAGCCTTCACACTGAGTAGGTGTTTGAGCTTTTGTAATAAACACGTTCCCAGATTTCGGCACGACAGAGGCAGAAGAAGGTCCAGAGGTTACACAGGACGCCGCGATCGAACGGGTTTTCCTCGTCGGACATGTTTTTCAGATACGAGACGCGGTGACGGGACATGAACTCCCACGTGGTGCTATTCACGGAGGCGAGGTAAAGGTGGCATCCCAGAAGTATCAGGACGACCAGCGAAAAGACACCGACCACCGACAGCGCCCCCAGCAGGAAGACGTGAAGCCTGAACCAGTGGTCCCACAATGGAGCGGGGGAGAACCCAGACCTAAAGAGAGGTGGAGAGATGTCAGATTTATTGTTGAGACACGACATTGTGAATATAAACTGCGACTAAATTGGAATTTGTAGGATGCGCTTATGGTTTAAAGATGCACAAAAAGTGAACTGGGTTGCAGATGAGGACCAAGCTCAAGTTTTATAATTCGTGAACACATGCCATTCCTCATTTGAAAGCTAAGAACTTCAGAGATCAAGAGTTCAGTCAATGCACTCTGTATAAACTATGCTCTCTACCTTGTTTGGCAATGGAACAGCGAGCACCATTTGTGGTCAAAACTCATCCCTAAAATCCAGTTCCTGTAAATTCCTCAGCTGTCTTGCATGAACAGCACGTTCACGTTTTCTATACCTACTGTGAAATATGGAGGTTGACATTTACGGATGAGTTGCTAGAGGAAGCCATTTTTAAAAGAAAACCATTTGCTGTTTGCCAGAAGCCACATGGGGAATACAGCAAATATTTGGAAGAAGGTACTTTGGTCAGATGAGACCAAAATTTAACTTTTTGGCTTAAATGCCAAATGCTATGTTTAGCGTAAAAGTAACTCTGCACATCACCCTGAAAACACCATCCCCACTGTCACACATGGTGTTGGTAGCATCATGCTCCGAGGGTGCTTTTCTTCAGCAGGGACAGGGGTTTGAGTTGATGGGAAGATGGATGGGGCCAAATACACGGCAATCTTGGATGAAAAGATGTTGGAGTCTGAAAAAGACTTTAAACTGGGGCGGAGGTTCACCTTCCAGCAAGACACCGACCCTAAACATAAAGCAATGGAATGGTTGGTTGGAATGGTATTTTAGGGCCGGGAAAATTATAGCGTTAACGAAGCGCGCTCTGACCGCACAGCTGCCGCGCACACTCACGGAGGGAGCGCACTGAAGGGTAGGGTAGAGACAGGTATCACTCTTGATCGCTCAGTTTGTCTGTGTTCTTCACAAAGCTCATGGACCAAATGAGAGAGCGAGTCAGCCCCTCCCCTCAGCGTTACCATAGAGACCTGTTACTACCAAATGCCCATGTGACTACATAATGTTAAAAGAGCTTGAAGTTACAGTCGACCTTACAATCATAAGTTGATCAAATGTACCTGTAGGTTTCATATGTGTCCTCACGTTTGAGCTCATGTGTCTTGCTTTTCATTGTCATAGAACTGGTGACCCTTGGTGAGGACCAGGGCAGCAAGAGAAGGCTCATAGACGGGGAGCATTGAGCCTTTTTCATTGCCAAAGTCAATTCTAGTCAGGCGACTTTAGGAATTTCATAAAGGCAATAATTAATCGCGATTAATTTAAAATTAGATTTGCAATTAATTCGTTTTGTTTTTTTAATCAAACAACCCTAATTTATTTATGTTTGTGGACCATAGCGTGGCAAAATGTCGAAAGGTTAAAGGGGTGCGGATACTTGTGCAACCCACCTTACGTTAAACGCAGATGGGAGGACTTTACACGAGACCATGAAGCCTTATGTGTCTCTGCTCACTTTCCCTTGGCAAACATGCACCCTATAAACACTGTTTCCCACAATATCAGCGGCTCAGAATACGACCATTATTACTACTATTACCACTCCTGCATACGTACAGAGCGATATGCGTGGCCCAGAGCAGAGTGAACAGCTGAACACTGAGGTACAGCACAAACACGCGGTGGTTCCTTTCCCCGACGCAGTTACTGATCCAGGGACAGTGGTGATCGAAGCGACGCACGCAGTGACCGCAGGAGGCACAGTGACGCGCTCTCATCGGCTGCTGCAAAACAAACACAGGAAGACCAAAGAGATTACTTGTTTACATTTTTGTCAATTTCCTTAAGATTTAGGGAGAAAATAAACATATACAAGAAAGAGTCTCCAGAACAGCGATTTACCAGGAGGAGACAGTATCCACAGCGACGGAGACGAGGCATCGATGAATCAGGAATCATCTGCTCTGCTTCTTCGGGAGAGGCCTAAAAAAACAATAGTTTATCTGAATTTCCTATTTCAACATGCCTTTCTAAAGAGACTAATGATCCATGAGAATATCTGAGCTGTTAGTGCTTTGCTGCTTGTATATTGTGTATTGTTTATATTTATATGTTTGTACTGTAGACCTTTTTGTGAAGCACTTTGGTCAAAAACAGTTGTTTTAAATGTGTAACATAAATAAATTTGACTTGATTTCAATATAAAGTTTGATTTCATCTTCTTTTAAAATTCTTATCATACTTTGATTTAATTTCATAACGTGAGTAGTAAATTGTTTCTAACCTGACTCTGAGCTGCGTCTTTGAGGACAAACCCAGGGTCCATTAAGGAAACAGCGAAGTACAAAAGCACCGACAGAACGACAAGGAGGAAAAATAAAACGGGAAGCAGCAGCTCTCCTCGCTCCTCACAGCGCCGCAGATCTGGGAAACAAGAGAGACACCTCAATCAGGGTTTATACAGGCAGAAGCAAGTCAAATCTAATGCGTTTTAATGCAATTTTAAATGCCCAAATACTACATTTGAATAGCCTGGATAACGCCAAACTAAAATCACAAGTGATGCTGTACAGTTCGAAATGATTTGAGCGCACACAGCAGTCTGGCATTAGCCAGGCTAACATTTTAATGACACAAATACAAAAAAAATGTGTTGAGCGATGTCATAATTTCCCAATAAATTTAGATTTAATACCAGTTTGAATCCAAGTTAATACTTTTTAATGTCATTTAAGGCCTTGATTTTGGCACAATTCACTTAATGACTTTGAGTCATTGATGAGTTGTCTTGAAAAGCAATATGCTGTATAAGTATTATTAATGGCCCGCGGAAACCCCGTCAATGCTGATTGGTCTATTTAATTGACATTGAACTTTAAGTTTGACCATTCAATGAGTTTGAAAAAAGTCTATATTGGCCCACTCACCCTATTATTATAATAGATCCATGCACTCACCCCACAAACTCCCATTGCGTCTCAGTTTTTATTGAGGAAATGATTGAATAGGTTGTAAACGTATACATCTTGTTTATCAAAAGTTGTTTGAAGACTAGAGTGTAGGAAAATACTGGCAGCACTTTATTTAATATGTAAAATGTGAAGCTTGTTAGTGAATGTAGATAACTCTTGATCCTACCACACTACTTTATCTCTTACCGGTGTCGTGTAGGAACAGGACCAGTGTGATGGACCAGGTCAGAACTGTGTGTGCGGCCCGAACCCACAGCCCACTCCTGAACACACTCCGAACCATCTCCTCCGAATCTCCGCCCATGATGAAGGCCAACTGCAAAACCTTTCACTCAAGGTACCATTTTATTTATTCTAACACTTGATTCGTCGCTTTTTTTACGTTGTCAATAATTAAGAAAACTACACGCAAATGTTTCAAAATCTTTCAAACAATTTTCAAAGTGGTAAATGATACAATTAAGTTTTAAAGCTCTACTAACTGAGTTTTAATTTCGCTCGAGACTTCCTTGTTTTAATTTCGCTACGGGAGCCGGCGAAGGACCCGCGAGGTGGTGGTGCACGCATGCGCAGTGGGAGCCGCAGAGCTTTGTTTTCGGTGCTAGCCCATGGTGCTAACATGGCGCTCAGCAAAACGTTTGGGCAAAAGCCGGTGAAATTTCAGCTGGAGGAGGATGGGGACTATTACATGATCGGCTCAGAGGTTTGTCGTTAACGCGGTTATTAAAACGAAATTACTTTATGTTGATTTAAAGGCAGAACTGTGTGGTGTTGCGGTGACCGGTTTGTATGCTAACCGCAGAGGCTAACATGCTAACAGAAAAAGAGATGCCCCGAAAGCTGTATTTTGGGGTGATTTTGACAAGCTATGACTTTTTAAACATCGCCCTTTGACTGAAAACATCTATACACTGCTATCAATGTAATGGTAAATGTGGTTGAGCTGGGAAATACGGCGTTGACTGATAAATGATGCGGAGTGAACATTTGTTTTGACATTTGCAACGATTCATTAGGAACCTCGTTTCATTGTTTGCAATAATTTGTGTATATCTGGTAACTTTTAACATAAATAATGAGTCATTTGCTTTGTTTTGCCATTGAAGTAGGAAGGAGATTTATTAAATAATGGGTGCATTGGTCGTCTTGAGTAAAGTTGAAAGCAGTAAATAATTCCCAACAAGGCACTTGGAGGTGGGTAGTTTATTATCACAGCAATATATTGTAATAAAGTAACAAACTAAAATGCATTAATTAGCAGAGCCATTGTTTATTCCTTAGACTAAATTATTCTTTGTAATATTTTTGCAGACCAAAATTAGACTAAAACTATATTAAAAGTAGTTAGTGATGACTAAAATCTCCAGATATTTTCGTCAACTAATGAAGACTAAATGTAAATTAAAAGGGGGTCTAAAAATGCCTAAACTTTCAGTGACAGAGTTTGAAAGAAATAATATGAACCCCTCCTGGAACCGCCACCTTAACGTGGTGGAGGGGTTTGAGCGCCCAAATGATCCTTGAGCTCTGTGGTCAGAGGCTTCGTGCCCCTGGTAGGGTCTCCCATGGCAAACAGGTCCTAGGTGACGGGTCAGACAAAGAGCGGTTCAGAAGCCCCTATGAGAGACCATCAGGCCCGGTTAGAACCATGAGGCCGTCCTTCTGTGGACCCACCACCTGCAGGAGGAGTCATCGGGGCTGGTGCAATGTGAAATCCCCCAAGTCCAACACTTTCCCTGTCCCTGCTGGTGTGCCTCAGGGTTCTGTCCTGGGGCCCCTCTTCATCATCTACATTCTCCCTCTCGGTCACATCCTTTGTAAACACAATATCCATTTACACTGCTACCCGGATGACACCTAGCTTTACAGTAACTGACCTCCACATCGCCACTCGTGCCTGCACACTCTGCTGCTCCTCCACTCTCCAACTTTCTGTCCCACTGGCCAAACTCGGCACCATGGGGCACAGAGCATTTAACCGCTTTGCTCCCCATCTCTGGAACTCTCTCCCCCACCTGATCTCCGTACCATAGACTCCCTGCCACTCTTCAAATCCAGACTCAAAACTCACCTGGTCAGACTGTCCTACACCACCTAGTTATGCACTCACCATCTCAATGTGGTTCTCTGTTTTATTCTGTTGCTCCTGTTTTTATTGTTTTTTATAATTCCGCTGTACAGTGTCCTTGGGTGTTTTGAAAGGCTATTATTATTATGTTAATAAAACTTGTATTAATGTAATAAGTGAGTATTCTTCGTCCGTAGGTGGGTAACTACATGCGCATGTTCAGAGGTTCCTTGTACAAAAGATATCCATCGTTATGGAGGAAACAAGCTTCAGTTGAAGAGCGAAAGAAGATTGTCGAGTCGTCACACGGTCAGTGCAATGAATTTACTTTCTGCACCTGTTACTAGTAGTCGCATTGTTGTATTTGCACTACCTTGTCATAACCCCTTCCTGCTTCTTCTCTTTTTTTTATCCCCCAAATCGAAATCTAAACATTTAATGGTCTGTTTCAGATCACGGATACACGCAGTTGGCCACCAGTGTGACTCTGTTGAAGGCGTCTGAAGTGGAGGAGATTCTTGAAGGAAACGATGAAAAATACAAAGCCGTGTCCATCGCAGAACCTCCAGCGTACATCAAGTATGACGAGCTTTAAATACTAGACAATGATTTGAAAGTCTATATGAGCTGATATTGATTGTTATTGTGTGTTGTAGGGAACAGAAGGCAAAGAGGAACAGCCAGTGGGTTCCAACTTTACCGAACAGCTCTCACCACCTCGACGCTGTTCCCTGCTCCACGACCATCAACCGCAGCCGACTCGGGCGAGACAAGAAGAGGACGTTCCCGCTTTGGTAACTTTGGAATTGAATCAGAAGTATAATGAATACGTTTAAGGCCCTTGGGGAAACAATTTCTGTCTGTTTTTCCCGCTTCAATGGGGGTTTGCTAAATAGTACAAAAAAATTAAAAAATGCTGTTAATTAACTTTCCTCAGTTTTGACGACCACGATCCGGCCGTCATTCACGAAAACGCCACTCAGGCTGAAGTGTTGGTTCCCATTCGCCTCGACATGGAAATCGAAGGACAGAAACTTCGAGACGCCTTCACCTGGAACATGAACGGTACCTGCAATATCGTATTTGACTTCACTGGCTTCTGTGAGCCTTAAGTATTGAGTAAACGTTGTCATATATAGAGTTTGGAATGAAATGTCATAAATTTACTGTTGCCATAAAAATACTAACATTGCCATACGATTCTCATCCAGGTAGTTAATTTTATCTAGAAAGAGTTAAAACAAGACAACTTTGGATGGAGAGTGAAACGTTAGCCTCTGTCCAAAAGTTTAGTTGCCCTGTTTTAGTCCTGACAACATTGAATTAGCTTAAACCAAAATAAAAGGTGGAGAAAAGAGCCATGGAACAAGTTTGCTGGGTCATTTCTGGTAAAAACACCTTAAACACTGTTGCGTCCAAATGCTTTTATGTGAACGATAACTCCAGTATTTTATATTTCCCATAATAAACTACTGGAGACTTTAAAATGTATAATATTGGATTAATTTCTCAGTTGTCAACTATCGAAATTAGCATTATGAGGCATATTTTTGTAGTATTATTGAAATTTATATCAATTTTCAGGATTATGCAATATTTTTGTCATAAGATTAATTTATGATCATTCATTACTGTGCACCTATAAACATTATTTCTACACTTCATGGTCAAAATGTATAGTATGCTGCAAAGTGGGGCATGCTCCCCCCTAAAAACTTCCCTGACTGACCGTGGGTTTGTCGTTTGTCCAGAGAAGCTGATGACTCCGGAGATGTTCGCAGAGATCCTTTGTGACGACCTGGACCTGAATCCTTTGGCGTTCGTGCCGGCCATAGCCTCCGCAATTCGACAACAGATCGAGTCCTACCCCACAGACAGCATCCTGGACGAGCAGACGGACCAGAGGGTCATTATAAAGGTTAGTGCGAATATGTTGTTGAAGGCTTATATGTTCAGTTTTAGTTATATTTGCTTAAGGTTTCAAATAGGGTTTGCTCAATACATGGACTATTTGGCTTGTGTTCAACAATAACTGAATGGGTGCCGTTTTTCCTGCAGCTGAACATCCACGTGGGAAACATCTCGCTGGTGGATCAGTTCGAGTGGGACATGTCGGAGCGGGAGAACTCCCCAGAGAAGTTTGCCCTGAAGCTGTGCTCAGAGCTGGGCCTCGGAGGAGAGTTCGTGACCACCATCGCCTACAGCATCAGGGGCCAACTCAGCTGGCACCAGAGAACCTACGCTTTTAGGTACACTCTACAGGTCATGTGTGGGATGAGTAAGGCACTGACGCTCCTATTGAGAGTGGTAATAGGAGGTTATGAAAGTGTACAGCAGGGGTGTCGAGCTCATTTGGAGCGGATCCAAAAACATAAGTCCTATTTGCACGGGATTAGACCTAGGGACCTCAAGTAAAAAGTAAATATTACGTCCTCAGAGATTCTGCCCCCTTGCAAATCTGTCATATCGGTAATTTGGAAGGTATAAATTTGCCCTATTACCTTTAGGGTAATTGTGCAAACTCTAAGGTCCCCAGGTAATTCTAGTCCCGTGCGAATCGACATGTTGGAGTTTGGAACGTTTTTACCCGCGTAATGAAGTATGAATAAGGGTAAAATCGATTTGAAAACTTAATTTTACCAATATATTTTTGTCCACGTTTAAGCTTTAGTAATAGTATCATGCTATCAGTGTTTCTTTTACCTAAATGCTGTTTTTTTTAAATCAATTTAAAAAGTATGAAGATAATAACTATGGCGTTGCAGACATGAACTGAAGTATGGTAACATTAGACAGACCAACATGGCGGCTCTGAGGGAAGTTTGGATGCGTTTGGTGCAAAGTTTAGGCGGAGGAGACCGTTTCAGAGTGAACGTATTGGAGGAGAAAGAAAGCTGCTGTTTTATGGTCAGAGCGAAATCCCACAGACCTAAAGCAAAGCTCACATAAACAAACCTGATGGTTGCCGCTCGCATCACGAATGAATTGTCGTCATTCAGTGTCTATCCATCATCTCTGGGAAAACGTCTGTAAAAATGAGTGAATTACTGACATTGCTGATCGTGAATGCCCATAAAAATGAGCAATGTCCCCAGGTCATTCTAATCCTGTGCGAATAGGGCTATAGTGTTGGTTCGGGCGGAAACGGAAAGTCTGTTTTGATAGAATAATGATCAATTTAAGTACTTTATATTTTTTTATGTAATATGCTTTCAAATACACTGCACAAAACCCCAGGTCTTCATAATGCTACTATTTGTTGTATTTTGTTGGAAATAATTTGCCACAAACTCAATTTATACTTTTGTAATAGTGAATGATCCTTGTATTACTAATTAATGACACTGACCTGCATCAGACCGGGTATTTCATCAGCTGATTTGAAGCATTTTGAAGTTTGTACGGCATTGAGTTTTTGAGGCTACTATTGTGTAGAATATTTCCATTTGCAGTAAAAACTACCATCCCTGGTGATATGTGCAAAGTCAACACCCGGTGGGTACCACCGGTCTAAAGTCTTTAGTCGGACTTGAGACCAAATTATTTACCATATTTGTTTTACTAACTTTGCTTAGAATGTTAAAATGTTTCTAATTTTCCTTTGTTCCATTTTTGGCCCAGTTTTGATCTTAATATAGTGTTTTTGAAGTTTTGTTTTGACTCCATTTACTGAAAAGAAATGACTCATGATTCGTGTATTAAATGGAACAGACTTTGTTGAAACAGTTTAGTAAAATATCTCAATTGCAATAATTGAATGTTGCAATAATGCACAAATCACACGTCTTTTCATTATTGTGCAGCCCTAGTTTTATCTTCACAACGGCGGCCAAAGTTTTATCTTGATGCATGAAGGAAAAAAACTTGACCAATAAAGCTTGCCATTTCCTGATTTGGCCAAAGCATTGTTGTACTCTACAATCCATTTAGAATATGTGTTTTTGCTCTAAAATCAATTCTGACGCGTAATTTCAGTGAAAACCCACTGCCCACTGTGGAGATCGCCATCAGAAACACAGGAGACGCAGACCAGTGGTGCCCCCTGCTGGAGACACTGACAGACGCCGAGATGGAGAAGAAGATCAGGGACCAAGACAGAAACACCAGGTGAGAATTCAAACGTTAACATACTTATACAAATAACTTTTAAAACATTTGATTACAGTTTTAATGCAAATAAATGTGATGTTTTATTTTTTTCCCAGGCGAATGCGGCGGTTGGCCAACACAGCTCCTGCCTGGTAAAATCCCAAGAATCATCAAGTTGTCATATTTTTTTTTTTCTACCATTATTGTTATTATTGTTATTACAAAATGCTGCCCGGTGACATGTTGTTTGCTCACTCTGACTGACTGGAACACAGGGACCCATCGCAGATAATATATTGTTTTGTTTTACATGTCGTATTTTGTACATTTGAATAATTCTTACAAAATAATAAAAACACAAGAACAAAATATTTTCACCGGAGTCTATTCATTTAAGATAAGCCTTTATTGATCTCACATTGGAGAAATTCACTTGTTACATCAGTTCTCTGGGGTTGCAAAATAGACAGGAAATGTGCAAACAAAGACAGGATAGGGCTAACAATTAAACAGTAAATAGAAGTATCTTATATACTATGAATAAAAAAGCTTTATTCATTATCTATGAATAAAGAACAGAATATAAAATTGTCAGCATTGGCAGTGCAAAGTTTACAGTCATAGTGCAGGTGGTTGATAAAGTGACTAATGCAGAGGTTATTGCACGTCTATTTCAAGCCTAAAAAATGTAGTTTCTTTACACTTTGTCTCCAACATTACAATTGATGTGAAAATAAAAAGTGCCGAGACACTATGCATCTAATCTAAAAGTACATTTTTGTGAGTAGGATTTATCATCTCAAGGCGCATTCCTTTTTAAATGTTAATGCTCAAAGTTATTTTGTAAAAAAAAACAAAAAACGTTGTGCCACTACAGTTATTACAAATGGTATTTTTTTCTCTCTAAACATTGTTGGATTTCCGATAACTAACTGAGCTAACGCGGCTTAATTGGCCTTCTGGTTTGAGCCAAATATTTTCATGTGCAGGGGTAAAACAAACTTGAAAATGGACAGTAATCCTGTAAATACAACTATCACCATTTGTTATGTTTTGCTTTGTTGTGAAAAATGCAATGTTGCATCAAGTCAAAGCCGCGCCTCCTTTTGAAAAAAAAAAGTTGCAGCGTCTGTCTCTGTGTCTAAAGCTTTAAAGAGAAGATTTCATTAAAGGCGGCTTGTTTCTGCTGTCAGTGCACACTTTTATACGGATTTATGCATCATTTTATTTCGTCTGAGTTGTTAAGAATCAGCGTAGGGGAATTTGAGAGACGCTGGATCCAGGATGCGTTTGACTGATTTATTGCGGTACATGCAGCTATCACAGCGGTATGGGTGTGGACATAGAGGGCAATAATATATATTGAAGGATGAATACTGGATTGACAAAAAGAAAAAACAGAATAAAGTAATAGCGGTCAACAAAAAATACAGCTACCTAACTAGCCCCTCTCCTCGCCCAATGCCCACTTGAGTGTGCACCTTTCACACCTTGGTACCCGCCCACACGCGCGCGCACACATGCACACGCGCGCACCTATGCCCAACACAATTTCCCATGTTCTCCACACGAGGGCAGCAGATACACACAGTGCTCACATGTCTGTCTTCTACACACCAGCCCCACAAAAACGAATCAAACATGAATAATAGAAGACATGCTTACCATAGAAACAAATAGCAATGCAAATAGCACGAGGCTAGAGTTCATGAAACTACACTTTTCTTCTATCTTCTGGTCACGATTTTGACTTTTAAGTCCACAGTCCATGAGTCAGTAAAGTCATTGTGGTCCCAAAAAATCCAGTCACAAAACCAATCTAAGTCACTTAACTAGGAGACCTGCATTGTCCAGTCTCAGCCTCCATCAGCAGACAGAACATGGAAATAGGCCGGTCCAGGCAACTAGTCTTTGTTTTAAAACATTATCACACTATCCCCGGGGATAAGATTCCAAATCGCTCCAACGATGGGCTGTAGAGGCAAGTATTCCCAAAAATGTCAGTGACGAGATTAATAGTTTATGTTTAGGGCTGAAACAACTAATCCATCATTGAAATAGTAGACAACTATTTTAGTAATCAATTAATAATTTTCTTGTTCACAGACTCAAATTGATCAAAAATGACATGAAAATGTAGTATTTTTATACTTATGTAGTGTTTTGTACATTGTAAATTTCATGAATATCTGTCTGTGTCTCATCCAATCAGAAAGCAGAATTAGCGCTAAGAGCCTCCAACAAACATTCACTTTACGTTTACTCCATCAACACGTCCTCAAGCGATGCCACTTTAGCCATGTGATAAAAAAATAAAATAATGACATTTTCCTACAGCGTTCACAGCCAAGCCATTAATCGTAAAAATAATCAATAGATTCACCGATTACAAAATAATCGTTAGTTGCAGCCCTAGTTATGAAAAACAGTTTTTGAAAGAAATCTCAAAAACAAAAATGAACAATTGATTTTCCTCTTCAGTATTTCACAGTGATTGGCTTCACAAACCCGCCACGTTATTTTTATGTCTAAAAGTCCTTCCTATTGGCCAACATCACGCTCATGTTTTCGAATATTGTCACCACTTTTGGATGCCTTAATTAATTGTTCATTAGTTCATATGTGCTGACGGAGAAGACAATGAGACAGTTTTTGTTTCATGTGTATTCTCCCAGTAATGACTGAGACAAAAATAAATCTGCAATTCACCATTTACCATAGTTACCATAGTTACTGTATTGGAATTTTCCGTTGCCCACCACCTAAACTACTATGGGCTCTTTAGAATGTTGTGATGTCACGTGAACACAACCTATAGGTGGATTTCACATTTTAGGATTCTATTCAGTTGGAGGGCAGGTGCCAATACAACTCTATGGGAGCAAAACAGTTTTTGAAAGAAATTTCCAAAATGAAAATGTCCAAATGTTTTCCCTGATCATCACTTAATAGGGATTTGATTCACAAACCCGCCATATATTTTTTTTTATGGCTTCTACCAGGCAAAGTCACAAATATGTTTTTGAATATTGTCTTTACCTTTGGACACCTTTGTGAGGAAATAACTAGACACGTGTTCATATGTGCTGGAAGATATGACTTTGAACTTTGTGACAGCTTTTGTTTCATGTGAATTGGCCTCAGGAATTACAGAGAAATTAGCAATGATTTAAGACTAGAAATCTGCATTTTGAGCGTTACTATCGTTACGGCCATGGAATTTTTAGGTTGCCCTACACCTCAATTTTAAGCTATTGCTGGGTTGCAGGTGACATCACAGCATTCCAAAGGCCAATACTATTATATGGAGGAAGAGGGAGGAGGAAAAATGATTTTGTTTTTGAGGACATTTTTGGTCTTGTACAGAGAGATCATGGACCCAGTGACTGATATTAATGATCATTTTTGTAATTCCTAAATGTTCTTTTTAGATATGACTGTAAAAGTGTAATGTTGTTAATAGGAAAAACTGGCTCCTGGTCCCCCGCTGGGTCCGGTTCTAGAATGTGATGGAGGTTCTAGAATGTGATGGAGGTTCTAGAATGTGATGCAGGTTCTAGAATGTGATGCAGGTTCTAGAATGTGATGTAGGTTAGGTTCTAGAATGTGATGATGTCACAGTACCCAGTGGGGGCAGGAGCCAGTTTGTCCTATTAACAGCATTACACTTTTACAGTCATATCTAAAAAGAACATTTATGAATTACAAAAAATGATCATTAATATCAGTCACTGGGTCCATGATCTCTCTGTACAAGACCAAAAATGTCCTCAAAAACAAAATCATTTTACCTCTATATAATATTATTATAATTATTATATTATAGGCTTTTAGAACGCTGTGATGTCACCTGAAACCTAGCAATTGAATACAAAGTCCTGGAAACACGTGAGAAATAGCGCTTTTGCAGATGCTAATTTAGTTTTGCCAGCAGTTGCTAAACCTAAATAAATGTTAACCTCTTAACCGAGAACATTTTCTTCAGTTTGACTTTAACCAAATCTAAAAGCTTCTCGAAAAAAGCATCAAAATAGTGACAAAAACGAGATGTAAACAAGAATGAAAACACAGCAAAAAAAATAAAAATAAAAATGCATCAAAAGAGTGACCGGTGCTGGCCTTTCTGAGGTCCTAAGCAAAAATCCACTCGGGGGCCCTACAGTACTACAAGGCTATTCGACAGAGGGTGAACCCATTTACGGTCAAAAACAGTTACACACAGTAGTGCAGGGCAGAAGTGGAACATGATGAGCCCAATTTGGGCCCTGCCCCACTGTGTAAGAACCACTAACCATTTGCCACTGTCAGACTGGGATTTAGGATAACACTAGACTATTTCCCCCACTTTTTAAAATGGTAAATGGTCATGTTGTTTCACCTCTGGTCCCTGACCCACAGTTTGGGAACCCCTGATTTAAAACTAACTTACACCTGACAGTCTTACCACTGAGAATAAGCCTGACAGTAATTCGTTTTACACCAAGCACGTTCAGAGAACTGGAGTTACTAAAAGTAACTGCACTCATTAGAACCATGTGGATTCAACTCTCCAATGTTTTTTTTTCTCTCTCTTCTAACTCGCCAAACTACTGCCCTGATCCTCTGCTAGGGACAACAAGTGAATAGTTTAAATGAGTGTGTGGCTGATGCAGCGCCGAGTCCGAGCAGAGAAAACATGAGACGAGCAGCGCCCGGGACACGGGAGACCATGTGGGACAAAGCCGGGCGCGAGGTGAGCAGAGACAGACCGAGTGGGGAGTTGGGAGTGAAAGGTCTCTCCTGCTCATCCACTTTGTTGTATTCGCCTCTGGCATAAACGTATTATTGTGAAAATAACCACGCCGGTGTAACTTCAGGTCTGTTTCCTCAGCCATATTGGATCTCATGTGTGCAGAGTCTCGCGGTACATCACACATATGACATTGTGACTCTAGCGTTAGGATGTTACACACTCCAGGCAGCACACAGCTCCATGTTGGGGTTTTATGTGGCGAAGTAGGCGGAGAGTGAGTGAGCGCTGGCAGAGCATGTTGCCGTCACAACGTGTTCTTTAATCAGCCAAACAACACCGTCATCTGACCGAGATGTGGGGCCCTCGCCGCTGCAGGGGCCCTACATGTCTGCGTATAGGAAAAACCGGCTCTGACGAAAATGTGACAAAACCGGCAACAAAAATGCAACTAAACAGGCGATGAAACCGCAAACAAAACAGGCGACAAAAGAGCGACAAAGACGCAGCAAAAACAGGCAACAACAAAGCAACAAAATACAACAACACAAGGAAAAATATTAGATCTGTTTTGTAGGTCTTAGCTTTCAACTGAGGCGTTTCACTAGGCTGTGAGCTCCAGTCGAGAAGTTTTTAGATTTGAGTAAAGCTGAACGGGAGAAAATGTGCTTGATTTAAGGCGGGAGTTAACATCTTACCCTTTACCCAAATCTAAAAGCTTCTCGACTGGACAGCAACAGTGTAATGCCTCATTTGAAAGCTAAGATCTTCAAAAGTCATTTGTAACTGTTTTGTCGTCACCGCGTTTTTGTCGCTTTTCCAGCTGTTGCTTTTTTGTGTTGTTTATGTCACGTCTTTGTCACTTTTTTGTTGCATTCTTGTAGTTTTTTTTGTTTTTTGTTTTTTAAGATTCAAGATTTGGGTAAAGCCAAACGGGAGAACATGTGCTCGTTTCAGGTGGGGGTTAAGGGGTTGATCTTTCACTTTTTACACTTTACACTCTTGGTACTATTGTTTTACGTAGCGATGGGGAGACTGAGCATCACAGACGACCAACATACTTTAGTACCTCATTCATGAGGATATCACGCTTTTAAACTGTCAACATCTACATTTGGTTCACTTAGCTCAGTGGTTCTCAAACTGTGGACACCAAGCTTAGGCCTTCCAAACTTACACTCACATCTGCTGCTCTGTTCTTGCAACTCGCCAGGTTTGAGCTGCTATTACTATTGCCAGGTGATCAGGTTTAATTCTTTCACTTACATTGTGATAGTGATCGCCTATCAGTTTATTTTTGTTTTACGAATCTGCGTACAATCGACTGCCTGAGCCTTGAGTAATATTCAGAATTCATTTTTTTCCTAAGTCCCTCTCTTTGTTGCTTTCAGCATCTAATCAGAATTAAGAGCGTATCTGTGACATTTCTTTCTCTCTTTCTTTACTTTTGAAATATCTCTCTATCCTCGCTTTGCAATCTTTAAAGGTACATTATGTAACTTTTTATGTGGGGAAAAAAAACCTTGATATTAGTGTGTATTTGGCCTTTCTCTCTTTGGTCCCTCTGTAGAAGGAATAACAAAGTAATTATGCTGCGCTCCGCATCACAGTTCATCTCAGTATTCTGTGTTCCAGATTTCATTTCCTATCCCCACAATGTCACTCAGCATCGTGGTGCTATGTTTTGGGGTCACATGTGCAGGGATTTTGTTGCTTGAGTATTTATTTCTCATCTTCATTGCAAACTGGTTATAGTTATAGGATCTGGTAACATAAAGTGGGCTTTCTGTTTGACAATGGGCCAGAGAAGAGCCTCTATTTCCATGTCTTGTGTTACTGTTTACCTCTCCGTTGTACTGTTGTTACTGATGTGATCACATTAACAATAAATCACTTCAGCTGGATTAGGATTAGATTGTTGATTTGCCTAAACACAACACACCTTTTTAAAACCTTCCCACAGTGGAGAAGCCAGCTCAGTTTACTGTGAAAGAGACTTGTACTTCCTCTTCAAATAGCTAAGCTGCTGTCATATGTCTATCAAATGTCTTGTGCACAGTTTTAGAAAACTGGACATAGACAAGGGGTTCCCAAAGATTTGTGGGCTGTGACCTTCAAATGTATAACCCAAGACTAGGTTATAAGTATGTAATTACCACATGCAATCATTTCAAGCAGCAGAACATTTACGATTGATTTATTATAATTGTTTAAATGCTTTATTTTGTAATTTGATCATTTGCAGAGTTCCGCGAGTCAATGTCAGCACAATCCCAGGGCATTGAGATCAAACACTGGACCTTGGACCCTCTTTCATGGAGGAATATGCAGTTTCCAATCAACCACTAATATCTTGATGAGCAGATATGTGCAAACAAACGCAGCCCCGTTAGCGGTAAAACCACGCCCTCTTCAAAATACCAGCAGCACGTGATCAGGTGCCACACGGAGCAGCCTCACCGAGCACCAACCTCGCCGCGACAGCAGAGTCTGGATGTGTAACCCATTGAGTGTCACTCGTTAAAATGTTTTGGCTTGTTATTCGACCATTTGTTCTGTTAGTGCATGTCAACACCCCCTAAGTGCATTCACATCAAAGCCTGGTGCAAATATTAGAGCCTGACCTTTTGGCCTGGAGTTCATGGGGTTTATTATGCAGCTTCCAATCAAACACTGATATCTGGATGAGCAGGTTTTGCCGGGAATCTTTCTATTGTTTGAACTCATCCATCAGCTGTCACCATAAACAGAGCACGCCCATCTGGATGGAAGATTACAGAGCCACCGGCGCCTTACAATGTAGTCATTGTTTTGATCAAAGGGCATCGAGCTTGGACAAGCTGGTGGAGAAAGAGGATGCAATAATGATTTTTATTCGTAGAGAAACCTTGAGGAGAACCACAGAAGGAGAGATCCACTCCCATGGACGGACAGGCTATAGAGACCCAGGGACGATGGAGTCCTTAAGGCAGACGGGCCAAGATTTAGGATTTAGGATCAGTACTGTGTCACTGTTCTATAAGCATTGGCCAGGTCTGGGTCCAGTGTTTATTATTATTATTATTTTTAAATCTGTTTCAATCAGGGTAAAAAAATAATTAAACTGTAATAACGATACTGATGTCAAAGTTCAGTTTGTTATTGGACCGTTTGCAGTGTTCTGTGAGTGCATGCCAACACCCTCTAAGTGCATTCAGGTCAAACACTGGTGCAAATATTAAATCCTGACCTTTTGACCTAAAGTTTAGCAGTTTCCAATCAAACACTGATTTCTGGATGAGCAGGTTTCACTGCATTCTTAAGCACAAGGAAACACGGCTGTCGAATACAGTAAATGAACTCATCCATCAGCTGTGACCATAAACAGAGCACACCCATCTGTATGGAAGGTTACAGAGCCACCGGCGCCTTACAATGTAGTCATTGTTGGAAACCGAGGTCAGTCGTGCAAACTGAAAAGCCTCATCCTAAGACACACGAAGTGGAACAGAGTCGGCCCCGTTTACCGTAAAAGACACTTGTACTTCCTCCTCAAATACCAGCCTCTCTGCAGGCGCTGTCCCAGGACCAGAATCAACACTGGAAATACAGCTATTGTTATGATCAAAGTTGCTGCATGTTTCAGATTCAGGTCGAGGCTTCTCAAACAAAAGGTCAAGTTTAACTATAGACAGTGCATTGTTAAACCCAGACACAAACTCCCACAATTTTCCACAATCCCCTTTGTCTGTAGGCTTGTAGTTTGTTGTAAATTTACAGAAGTCAAGTTTCAGTTTCATCAGCGTGTCCCTCTCTTTGGTCAATGCCATCATTTATGTACATGTGTAAGTTTTCCAAATTTAGGCCTGACAGCTTTATTGGTTTAATGCCCCAGTTATAAGCAACACATTTACAACAGTTGGGTGTATTTTCTACTTTAAGCACTTCCTTCATCATTACCATCCAGTGAATCCAGTTTGACTGAATTTACCGCACAGTTCATCAGCTGAGACGCACATACCTGCTTTGTGTTATGCACGTGGCACAGCGGTTAGCGCCTGTGCTTTACAGCTAGAAGGTCCTGGGTTTGATTCCCAGCTGGACGGAGCCTTTCTGTGTCTACGTTGATTTCCTCTGAGTACTCCAGTTCCCACTAAAACATGTACAATAGGTTGCCTTCATCTCAGTGGGACATTCCTGGTTAAAAAAAGTCCAAAAAATATGTGAGAGTCAGTGGTTTGGTGGTGGTCGGAGGGACCAATGGTGCAGATTGGCAGCCTCACTTCCGTCGTTCTGCCCCAGGACAGCTGTGGCTACTAAGGTAACTTACCATCACCGTGTGTGGAGTGAATGTGAGGCACTTTGTGATGTCTTTTTCCTTCCACCTGGTTCAGGGCTGTGATTTACTCCACTCACCGTCCACAGCTGATACAATTATCTCAAAACAACATTTTAGTTATTTTTTTATTCCCCGTTGACTCTTTACTTTAAACTTTAAAATGCAAAGTGTCATTTTAATGTAAAACTATATGGTTTTAGTCTGGCCGTACCGTACCGGGCCTGTACAGTGCATCAAATGAGGGGTTAGGGGTTGATATTCGGACAAAGAGACTGTTTTACAGGAAAAACAGCACAAACACACGTGTGTGTGATATTAAATACATGTTTTTCATTTTATTTACAGATGAAATGTTACACTGTGTAGCTTTGAGCTAAGTCAGAGTAGTTATCCGCTTTTCAAAGCACCGACAATAGCAGCGGCTCTGACAGCCTGGTGGACACTTCACCAAATGGCAAATATCCCTCTAGCTCCATCCAAACACACACCGATATGACATAACCCTGAGTTCACAAGCAACAATAAACCTCTCCACTTCCCCTCATGGGCAGAAAAGGGCATTACCCACCGTGGTCATTTCAAACAACACTCTGACTCCATTCACACACTTGATCCAAGAGTATGGCATTGGGAGCAATTGCTTCCTTGAATCCTCCAAAATTCAAACTAGAATCAATATATGAACAGTAACGACACAAATGAGCAAAAATAGGAATCACCACAGACATTTGCACACACTGCGCACAAGGAAGTAAGGACAACAACATTCACGCTCTGTGGCAGTCACTCAGTCACTCAACACACTACTGAGATACATTCCACACTCAACCAGCACAGCATACCTGTACAACACCTCCTTCTGCAAAAAAGTCATTCTCATGAACTGGAAAACAAAGGCCAACATACATACTACCACTTGGATAAACCTCATCTTAGATTATATTTCAATGCAGAACGACTCCATACACTCCAACCAAACGTCCTCCCAACGTATCACCTGCCTACAGATATAACATCTAAACTGAACCTACTTCACTGTCAAAAACAAGGGAACATTTCTATTATGCTAATTTACAGTTTCAGATTTTGTTGTGTTATTTTTTTATTAACCCCAGCTAATTATGCAAACACTGAGTCTGTCGAGACTAGAGCCCTTCCCGAAAGCTGTATTAATTGAATCAATAATAATTAATTAAATACATACGTTCATCGATATAAAAAATACAACCGTACTCCCAATCTCTAAATCTACCAGACATGAACCACCACACAATGGGTGGATGGGTATTTATTTATTCCTGTTCATTTATTTATTTAGTTTGTTTGGTTTCTCTTAGTTTAGTTTAGTTTAGTCCCCCCCCCAACTGCTTCGCTGTTTCTCCTTGTGAATATGTTCGCATGGTGAAGCCAGGGTGGTATTGAAGGAAACTGTTTCTTTGCCAAAAACGGCGTCATGAATGACACGTTGCAGAAAGATAAGCAGAAATAGATATAAAAGGTCTGAAAACTGGCACGTCTCAAACAGGCGACAGTCGGGAACCAAGCGGCATTCTCAGGTAGGAACCGATTTACATCGTTGGCTTTACAAAGTAATGCTGCAATTATTTAGTGTTTTTATTTGATTTCTAACAGAACAGTGTTTTTATAATATCAAAAGATAATAATAATAGTAATAATAATAATAAGGTAGTTTGTGTCTATACATAATCAAAATCACCTTTATATTTTAGGTGACAAATCTGAATAATGGATAGAGCCAGGTTTAAATTGATAGGTTTATTTTGTTGACATATTAGTAAATAAAAAAAAAAATCAAAGAGAGATCTTGTTCACTTTTTGAATAGTTATATTTTTTTATTTGACTTTTTTTTCTTTTTTCACCAGGAAAGTCCCACTTTTAAGAGTCTAATTTCCAGGTGAGTCCTGGCCCGAAGGGAAACCTGTTGCACATGTTTTTAGTGGTAGGGGAAACCTACGCAGACACGTGCGTGCAAACTCCACACAGAAAGGCCCCGTCCAGGTGGGAATCGAACCCGGGACCTTCTAGCTGTGAAGCGAGAGCACTAACAGCTGCGTAACCGTGCCGCCGTGGTTATAACTGGAAAAATCTGTAAAAAAATCTAATATCCCCGTCTTTTTTTTAAACAAAAGGCTTGGAATTAGATAAGAACACAGAATACAATTATTTGGACTTTAATACAATTTTAATACATGAAATAAACGTTTAGTCACAAACAAGAATAATCAAATGTTTTACCAACGTAAGACTTGTGTTGCTTCAAATTTTACCCACATCGGTCCAATCACGCACCAAGAGACGGAAGCCGTCACCTGTCACCACCGCTCTTCCAAAATATTAAAGATGGCGGCCGATACACGGTTTTCTTCTGCTCTTACATCTGTTTTGAATCATTTGGAAAATATGAAATCCCTAAAACCGGAGCAAGAAAAAGCGTTTGAAGCGTTCCTCGTAAAAAAGGATGTTATTGGAAAGGCTTTCTGCCGCTTGTTACTGCGACGTGTCTAGCGTCTGTATTCACTTGACTGAGTTTTGCTTTGTAAATAGAATTGTTTAATCAGATTTTCTGTTTTATTTCTAGGTGATACATCTGACATTTTACAATGACGGTAAGTGTGGAAATCCAACTTTCCAATTCATGTTCTTCATTGGATTCAATGCAGGGTGGGGGTGAGTGCATCAGTGGGTCTCGATCAAATCAGGTGATCAGGTGATCTTCATGGACAAAACCCGCCAGAACATGAAGATCCAAAGAAATGCACAAGCACATAGCTGTGCAGCTGCCCCCATCGAAGATAACCATAGCCCGTTCGAGTTTGTGCTGTCCTTGCGCCGGGCACAAGATCTGGCCCTTAGTCTGTAAAAGACTTTTTGACATGTCTGTGCTTGAGATATATTTACATGTTGTCAGATTATCTGCATGTTGTGTAGACTGATTTTAAAAAATAACATTGCATTTTGCTTGGTGTTGGTTTCACATGGATATTCTTTACTTCATGTTCTGTCTTTTAAAGATATTTCCTGTTTTTATACACCTGTTTTCAAACAGGGTTACCTTTGTGGCTCACATCTCCTCACCTTCTATTTAACACACCTGTTGTGTTTCTGATGTTACAAGCCCTGAGGAAGACCATGCCAGGCCGAAACTCGTTGGTGTCCCCTGTTCAATAAAGGACTACATTTTTCTTTGAATGGCCAGCCAGACTTTACTCCTTTCTGTTCAAAAAAGAACCGTCTGGGCAGCTGCTCGCAGCTATTGCTCGATTTTACCCATATCTATCCAATCACGGGACGAGAGGCAGGAGTTGGCTCCCAGACTACACATGTTTCAAAAAGCATTTAGTAGTTTGGCTGGCCAGGCAACATTTTTCTTTTGATCTTCACGTTCTTCATTGTTAAATTTCCACTGTTGCGTTTCAGCCTGTGGTGCTCCTCCTGTTTGTGGCTCCGCTGTTGATCTGCAGCAAAGCGGGGAAACCTAGAGACTGCAGTGACATCCTTCAGTGGAATCCAAAAAGTCTCAGTGGAGTCTACACCGTTTACCCGGCTTTCCAAATTGGAGTTCAGGTAAAATAAAACAGTTTATTTGAAGGGGGTTTGTGTTGCAACCAACATTTCTAACACTTAAACTTGAGCAATAACTGAGACACACAGTTCACTGTCAGCGGGAACAGTTGGATCATATTTATAACCCGACCAGGGACAATTCTCCACCTGCGGCTTCACCGTCGAACATTACATTTGTCTGTTTCACTGTTTGGCGTCTGTCTCATTGTTGACCTGTCCTGTTGTTTGTTCAAATCAGCAACATTTGGAAAGCCTTTGAGGCGACTGTTGTTGTGACTTTGGGCAGTACAAAATATAGCGGAACAAAACAGGATTTGATGTTTTGATGTCTTGTCTGTTCTCAGGTTTACTGTGACATGAAAGATGGAGGATGGACAGTGAGTACTTTAAACTAAGGTTATGTCCATAAGGAGACAAAGCAGTCATTGTTCAGAAATGTTTCCTGAAGACACTCTACTCACAGTTCATTTGACACATCAGAAAGTGCACTTCCTTCAGAACAACATACCAGGACAGATTACACGGGGAAACGTATGAGACATAAACATGAGGCGAAGGATCAATAACATCAAATTGTGGAGCTCTGTATAATCCAACTATACTGACAAGAGCCAGATTGATATTAAAGTGTACACTGGTGTATGAATGAGAGTGTGAATGGGTGAGTGGTTGCTTGATGTAAAGCATTTTGGGTAAAAAGGCTTCACAAGTTGAGACCATTTAAAGTGTGAATAACATCAGCGCTGATACTGACCTGGGTTTGCTCCAACAACTGTTAATTAGGATCGATAAAACGGCTTGATCAAACCATAATCTGGACGGCCGGGGCTGAAGCCAAACTGAGGCAGAGCTCTTTTGATCTTGATCCTGAACTTGACCTCAAGGACTCAGTGGGAAAATGTAGGCCCGAACCCAGCGTTGGGTCGGGTTACACTAGGGCTCAAAAAAGAATGTAAACTCTACACCAAATACAATACAAACTGTGCAGGTTTGTAATGTTGGCTAATTCACTAAATTCGTTGCTCCGAATTTGCCCTCAGAAACACAGCAGTTTGCACGAGGCGCTTATGTAGATCAATTGTACAAAGACAAATTTGCCCATTGTGTTCATTTTACTAAAGTAAACACCAGACTTGTGTCCTCAGGTGATCCAGACACGAAAGGACGGTTCACTGAACTTCTACAGACCATGGGATCAGTATGTGGGTGGGTTTGGAGACGCTGATGGAGAATACTGGCTCGGTAAGACTAATCCAGGACTAAATCAAATAAATTCATCGGTTTGACATGTTTGAATGTTTTGAATGTCTTCAGGTCTTGAGGACATGCATAAGCTCACACTTAAACCACGGAAGCTGCTGGTGGAAATGGAGGACTTCGAGGGGAATAAAGCCTCCGCTCGTTACTCTTCTTTCTCAGTTGGAGGCGAATGTGACGGATACAAACTGACAGTGTCTGGGTTCACTGACGGAGGAGCAGGTCAGGTCAACGACAATGGCCGCATCGGTATCGACAGTTAATTGGAAAATAACGCGGTGTTTATGTTTTTGCAGGAGACAGTCTCTCTGGACACAGTGGCATGAAGTTCACCACATATGACAAGGACCAGGACACTTATGCTTCGAACTGCGCTCAGATTTATTACGGCGGGTGGTGGTACAGCAGTTGTCACTCTTCCAACCCGAATGGCCTTTATGCATGGGGAGCCAGTACTTATGGCGTTGGCATCAACTGGTACACATGGAAAGGACATACTTATTCCCTGAAGTCTTTTACCATGAAGATAAGCCCTCCAAAGTAGAGCTCTACCACAATAGTTACCAAACCATGAACCAATGAGTCTTGACAAGTATTTTTTGACTTTTGAAATCTGTCAAAATCATCTCTGGGATAATTATTATATAAAGTCTAATAAAAAGAGTTTCTGATCTTATGAATTGTTTCATTTTTGGGGGGAAACCGAGGTCAGTCGTGCAAACTGAAAAGCCTCATCCTAAGACACACGAAGTGGAACAGAGTCGGCCCCCGTTTACCGTAAAAGACACTTGTACTTCCTCCTCAAATACCAGCCTCTCTGCAGGCGCTGTCCCAGGACCAGAATCAACACTGGAAATACAGCTATTGTTATGATCAAAGCTGCTGCATGTTTCAGATTCAGGTCGAGGCTTCTCAAACAAAAGGTCAAGTTTAACTATAGACAGTGCATTGTTAAACCCAGACACAAACTCCCACAATTTTCCACAATCCCCTTTGTCTGTAGGCTTGTAGTTTGTTGTAAATGTACAGAAGTCAAGTTTCAGTTTCATCAGCGTTTCCCTCTCTTTGGTCAATGCCATCATTTATGTACATGTGTAAGTTTTCCAAATTTAGGCCTGACAGCTTTATTGGTTTAATGCCCCAGTTATAAGCAACACATTTACAACAGTTGGGTGTATTTTCTACTTTAAGCACTTCCTTCATCATTACCATCCAGTGAATCCAGTTTGACTGAATTTACCGCACAGTTCATCAGCTGAGACGCACATACCTGCTTTGTGTTATGCATGTGGCACAGCGGTTAGCGCCTGTGCTTTACAGCTAGAAGGTCCTGGGTTTGATTCCCAGCTGGACGGAGCCTTTCTGTGTCTACGTTGGTTTCCTCCGGGTACTCCAGTTCCCACTAAAACATGTACAATAGGTTGCCTTCATCTCAGTGGGACATTCCTGGTTAAAAAAAAGTCAAAAAAATATGTGAGAGTCAGTGGTTTGGTGGTGGTCGGAGGGACCAATGGTGCAGATTGGCAGCCTCACTTCCGTCGTTCTGCCTCAGGGCAGCTGTGGCTACTAAGGTAACTTACCATCACCATGTGTGGAGTGAATGTGAATTGTCCCATGTGAAGCACTTTGTGATGTCTTTTTCCTTCCACCTGGTTCAGGGCTGTGATTTACTCCACTCACCGTCCACAGCTGATACAATTATCTCAAAACAACTTATTAGTCCAAATTCTTTGTTTATCTCAACGGGATTAGTTACTAAATCTACATTACTTTTTGTAATTGACGTTATTGCTTTTCTTGTTTCCAACTGTTTGATTTGCCAAGATAACAATTTCCCAGATTTCTCCCCTTGTTCATAAAAGGTTTGATTAAGCCTAATAATATCAGCAGCTGCCCTGTCCTCTGACATTTTGTTATATTCTGCTTTTAGAGTTAGCAATTCCTTTTCTGTTGTAGTTGTGTAGTTATTAATCACCAGATTCTGAAGTGTTTTTATTTTTGACTCCAATAGTAGTCTCTTTTTATAAAAATCTCTAGTTTTAGATGAAGTGTAGCTTATTATATGTCCCCTCAAAACAGCCTTAAAAGCATCCCATTTAATAGCAACAGTTGTTTCTGTTGTATTATCTTCAAAATAATTATCTATTACTTTTCCAATATAATTAATAAAATGATCATCCAGTAACCATTTCTGATTCAGGCTCCATCTAGGTGGATCTCTTACGAGAGCGTTGTCGCTATATGTAAAGCCGTATGGCCCATGATCAGACAGGAGTATACTATCATAAAAAACGTTCTCAATTCTAGGGATCAACGTGGCAGAGATAAGAAAATAATCAATGCGCGAAAATGTCTTGTATGCTCCAGAATAGCAAGAATATGCTATTTCATCTGCTTTCAAATGTCTCCAAATATCAATTAAATTCAGCTCTTTTATGAAGTGATTAATAGTTACCCTACTCTTATTATGGGTTTGGTCAACCCCTGTAGAGCGGTCCACAACTGGATCTAATGTGCAGTTCCAGTCCCCTGCAATTATATATGCACCTGGGAGGGAAGAAAGAGTCAGGAAGAGGTCAGTGAAAAGCTTTGGATTGTCCACATTTGGACCATAAACATTTACAAGATTCAAGCTAATTGCAAGTAGTGAGCCTTGGTTAATTAAATATCTCCCAAGTTTATGTTTGATTATATTGGAAACTTGAAAAGGAATTGAGCTATGGATGAGGGTCATAACCCCTCTTGCCTGTGAATTAAATGATGCTGCATAGACATCCCCCTGCCATCGCCTACTTATTTTAACATGGTCTTCTTTAGCAATATGTGTTTCCTGTAAGAATATAATTTTTGAACCTGAATGTTTTAATTTATTCATGACTTGTTTAATCTTTTTTATTTTCTGCAAACCTCTACAATTCCAGGACATAAACTTAAGCTTTACACCTTGTGACATTCAAATAAAGAAAAGCACATTTTGCTGGCAATTAGTCTGGGAAAGGTTAACCATAAAACAAAACCACAAAACAAACTTTGAACTCGCTGAACTACAAAACAAAAAAGCAACCCCATCTCCCACAAGTGGCTATTCCCCTCGATTATGTCCACTTCCTCGAACCTCTAGGGACAGATGCTAGATCAATCCCAACTAGGTGTTATGACACCAAGCCTAACAACAACAACAACAAAAGCAGCTCTCCTGCTCCTTATATATAAAAAAATACAATAAGCACCTGTTTTATAGAGTACTGTGCACACGTTTGAGATAATTGACTAGAAGAAAAAACAATAACAAAAATATAGAAACATATAGGCCTATATATAAAAACAAAAGAAAAACAGGCCATTTGTAGCTTTAATCCCATCAGTGTGGGAAAAATAAAATATTGTGTAATGAAAGTAAAGTACAATACCACCAGCCTATTTGTCATCTAAACATAAAAAGAAATACATGGCTAGTATCAAAAAAGTTATAAAATGAATGTTTGTTCAGACCCAAATAAGCATAAAACAAGACTATTAAACTAAGTTTCTAACATTACACTTGAAGGTATTTAAAATCAAACCTAGACTGAGGATCTCTCTTCTTTAACCTTGCGTATGAACTCCTCCACCTCAGATGGCTTCTTAAAAGTCAGTGTTTCATCCTTGTACGTTACCAGCATTGTTGCAGGCGATCTGATCCCATGTCGAAGTCCCAGCTCCCACAGCTGTGTTCGTACCAAGTCGAATTGCTTTCTCTGTTTATGCACCTCTGTGGCCAAGTCATTGTACAGCCGTACGCGAACATTCTTATATAAAATGTCCTTCTTCTTCTTTGCCGCTTCAATCATGACAACCTTCTGCTTGTAGTGCTGGAACTTCATTATTAGGGGCCTTGGAGAGTCCCCCGTGCCTCTTTTTGGCCCAACACGGTGTGCCCGTTCCAACACGATAGGCGCCCGCATCTGCACACCTATGTCTAACGCGTCTGGAAGCCATCCCTCGAGAAAAGCGCAGGGATCAGGGTACTCAGCTCCCTCGGGCAGATTTACAAGGCGAACGTTGTTTAAACGAGACCTCGTCTCCATATCGATGACCTTATCCTCCAGGACACGGTTTCTTTTTTCCATCTTTTCAACCATATCTTTTAGTTTGCAGAAATCATCCTCAACAACGGAGATGCGCATCTCAGCTAGCCCAATGCGATTAGCACAGTCACTTAGCTGTTTCGTTGTTTCTTCTGATGCCTTCAGTATACCGTTCAACTTGCCCGTAAATTCAGACCTGAGATCGCCCACTGCTTTAAGAATCTCCTCCTTGACAAGCATGAGTTCACTGCTACCATGTCCTCCAGGGGTTTCGGCTTGCTTTTCAGTCATTGCAATGATAGTGTCGTCGCTAATGCTAACGCTAGCTTCTTCGGCGGGGCTAGCGTCTTTGCTAGGCTTTTGCTCCAGAGATTTGCCAAAATTGGAAAGTTTCGTTTGTGTTCCCGTTTTTGTTTTGTCCTTGGCGTTTCTTGTTTGGCCTGGCATTTCCTCTTTAAAACTTGATTCTAAAGTGCCTTTTAGATGTCAAGTCCACGGTCTACAACAGGATTATAGTACAGAAAATATCGGAGCTAGGTTTAGCGTGTCTGTTTAGACGGCGGCCATGACAGGAAGTCGAGAATCTATCTTTTAAGGAAGTTGAACTCTTTCAATGTAAATAAAAGGATTCTCTGCAACTTTTACTGCTGTTTCATAGAGAGCCTATTAACTTTTTCATTTGTTTGCTGGTTCAAGGGTTTGTCTGTGAAAGATAAAAACAAACTGCAAAACATTATCAAAATCTTCTCTAAAATTATTGGAGTTCAACAAAGAGACCTACAGTCTCTTTGGGAGGAGCAGGCGCTAAAGAAAGCTAAATGTATCTTGGGTCAGCCTCTCCATGCTCTGTCCTCTGAGTTTTCGCTAATGCCTTCTGGACGTCGTTTTTATGTACCCTTTCGGAAAACAAATCGTTTTGCCAACTCTTTTGTCCCCTCTGTCACTAAACTGTTGAATTCCGAAGGGAGTGTGTTTACTGAGACATCGACCTTTTTGAAATGTGTCCTTTTCTTTTAATTATCTGCATTGTCTGTATTGTTGGAAGTGACACACAGTGAGTGTTGTGATGTGTTTGTGCAAACATCTGTCGGAGGTTGCAGCAAATCAATTGCCCTTGAGGGATCAATAAAGTTTTCTGAATCTGAATCTGAATCATATTGGATCTCATGTGTGCAGAGTCTCGCGGTACATCACACATATGACATTGTGACTCTAGCGTTAGGATGTTACACACTCCAGGCAGCACACAGCTCCATGTTGGGGTTTTATGTGGCGAAGTAGGCGGAGAGTGAGTGAGCGCTGGCAGAGCATGTTGCTGTCACAACGTGTTCTTTAATCAGCCAAACAACACCGTCATCTGACCGAGATGTGGGGCCCTCGCCGCTGCAGGGGCCCTACATGTCTGCGTATAGGAAAAACCGGCTCTGACGAAAATGTGACAACACCGGCAACGAAAATGCAACTAAACAGGCGACGAAAGAGCGACAAAGACGCAGCAAAAACAGGCAACAACAAAGCAACAAAAACGTCACAACAACGCACCAAAATACAACAACACAAGGAAAAATATTAGATCTGTTTTGTAGGTCTTAGCTTTCAACTGAGGCGTTTCACTGGCCTGTAGGCTGTGAGCTCCAGTCGAGAAGTTTTTAGATTTGAGTAAAGCTGAACGGGAGAAAATGTGCTCGATTTAAGGCGGGGGTTAACCTCTTAGCCTTTACCCAAATCTAAAAGCTTCTCGACTGGACAGCAACAGTGTAATGCCTCATTTGAAAGCTAAGATCTTCAAAAGTCATTTGTAACTGTTTTGTCGTCACCGCGTTTTTGTCGCTTTTCCAGCTGTTGCTGTTTTGTTGTTTTTTTGTCACGTCTTTGTCACTTTTTTGTTGCATTCTTGTAGATTTTTTATTTATTTATTTATTATTAAAGATTCAAGATTTGGGTAAAGCCAAACGGGAGAACACATGCTCGTTTCAGGTGTGGGTTAAGAGGTTAAGGGGTTGATCTTTCACTTTTTACACTTTACACTCTTGGTACTATTGTTTTACGTAGCGATGGGGAGACTGAGCATCACAGACGACCAACATACTTTAGTACCTCATTCATGAGGATATCACGCTTTTAAACTGTCAACATCTACATTTGGTTCACTTAGCTCAGTGGTTCTCAAACTGTGGACACCAAGCTTAGGCCTTCCAAACTTACACTCACATCTGCTGCTCTGTTCTTGCAACTCGCCAGGTTTGAGCTGCTATTACTATTGCCAGGTGATCAGGTTTAATTCTTTCACTTACATTGTGATAGTGATCGCCTATCAGTTTATTTTTGTTTTACGAATCTGCGTACAATCGACTGCCTGAGCCTTGAGTAATATTCAGAATTCATTTTTTTCCTAAGTCCCTCTCTTTGTTGCTTTCAGCATCTAATCAGAATTAAGAGCGTATCTGTGACATTTCTTTCTCTCTTTCATTACTTTTGAAATATCTCTCTATCCTCGCTTTGCAATCTTTAAAGGTACATTATGTAACTTTTTATGTGGGGGAAAAAAACCTTGATATTAGTGTGTATTTGGCCTTTCTCTCTTTGGTCCCGCTGTAGAAGGAATAACAAAGTAATTATGCTGCGCTCCGCATCACAGTTCATCTCAGTATTCTGTGTTCCAGATTTCATTTCCTATCCCCACAATGTCACTCAGCATCGTGGTGCTATGTTTTGGGGTCACATGTGCAGGGATTTTGTTGCTTGAGTATTTATTTCTCATCTTCATTGCAAACTGGTTATAGTTATAGGATCTGGTAACATAAAGTGGGCTTTCTGTTTGACAATGGGCCAGAGAAGAGCCTCTATTTCCATGTCTTGTGTTACTGTTTACCTCTCCGTTGTACTGTTGTTACTGATGTGATCACATTAACAATAAATCACTTCAGCCGGATTAGGATTAGATTGTTGATTTGCCTAAACACAACACACCTTTTTAAAACCTTCCCACAGTGGAGAAGCCAGCTCAGTTTACTGTGAAAGAGACTTGTACTTCCTCTTCAAATAGCTAAGCTGTTGTCATAACCGCGATGCTATCAAATGTCTTGTGCACAGTTTTAGAAAACTGGACATAGAAAAGGGGTTCTCAAAGATTTGTGGGCTGTGACCTTCAAATGTATAACCCAAGACTAGGTTATAAGTATGTAATTACCACATGCAATCATTTCAAGCAGCAGAACATTTACGATTGATTTATTATAATTGTTTAAATGCTTTATTTTGTAATTTGATTATTTGCAGAGTTCCGCGAGTCAATGTCAGCACAATCCCAGGGAATTGAGATCAAACACTGGACCTTGGACCCTCTTTCATGGAGGAATATGCAGTTTCCAATCAACCACTAATATCTTGATGAGCAGATATGTGCAAACAAACGCAGCCCCGTTAGCGGTAAAACCACGCCCTCTTCAAAATACCAGCAGCACGTGATCAGGTGCCACACGGAGCGGCCTCACCGAGCACCAACCTCGCCGCGACAGCAGAGTCTGGATGTGTAACCCATTGAGTGTCACTCGTTAAAATGTTTTGGCTTGTTATTCGACCATTTGTTCTGTTAGTGCATGTCAACACCCCCTAAGTGCATTCACATCAAAGCCTGGTGCAAATATTAGAGCCTGACCTTTTGGCCTGGAGTTCATGGGGTTTATTATGCAGCTTCCAATCAAACACTGATATCTGGATGAGCAGGTTTTGCCGGGAATCTTTCTATTGTTTGAACTCATCCATCAGCTGTCACCATAAACAGAGCACGCCCATCTGGATGGAAGATTACAGAGCCACCGGCGCCTTACAATGTAGTCATTGTTTTGATCAAAGGGCATCGAGCTTGGACAAGATGGTGGAGAAAGAGGATGCAATAACGATTTTTATTCATAGAGAAACCTTGAGGAGAACCACAGAAGGAGAGATCCACTCCCATGGACGGACAGGCTATAGAGAACCAGGGCCGATGGAGTCCTTAAGGCAGACGGGCCAAGATTTAGGATTTAGGATCAGTACTGTGTCACTGTTCTATAAGCATTGGCCAGGTCTGGGTCCAGTGTTTATTATTATTATTATTATTATTATTTTTAAATCTGTTTCAATCAGGGTAAAAAAATAAATAAACTGTAATCACAATACTGATGTCAAAGTTCAGTTTGTTATTGGACCGTTTGCCGTGTTCTGTGAGTGCATGCCAACACCCTCTAAGTGCATTCAGGTCAAACACTGGTGCAAATATTAAATCCTGACCTTTTGACCTAAAGTTTAGCAGTTTCCAATCAAACACTGATTTCTGGATGAGCAGGTTTCACTGCATTCTTAAGCACAAGGAAACACGGCTGTCGAATACAGTAAATGAACTCATCCATCAGCTGTGACCATAAACAGAGCACACCCATCTGTATGGAAGGTTACAGAGCCACCGGCGCCTTACAATGTAGTCATTGTTGGAAACCGAGGTCAGTCGTGCAAACTGAAAAGCCTCATCCTAAGACACACGAAGTGGAACAGAGTCGGCCCCGTTTACCGTAAAAGACACTTGTACTTCCTCCTCAAATACCAGCCTCTCTGCAGGCGCTGTCCCAGGACCAGAATCAACACTGGAAATACAGCTATTGTTATGATCAAAGCTGCTGCATGTTTCAGATTCAGGTCAAGGCTTCTCAAACAAAAGGTCAAGTTTAACTATAGACAGTGCATTGTTAAACCCAGACACAAACTCCCACAATTTTGCACAATCCCCTTTGTCTGTAGGCTTGTAGTTTGTTGTAAATGTACAGAAGTCAAGTTTCAGTTTCATCAGCGTGTCCCTCTCTTTGGTCAATGCCATCATTTATGTACATGTGTAAGTTTTCCAAATTTAGGCCTGACAGCTTTATTGGTTTAATGCCCCAGTTATAAGCAACACATTTACAACAGTTGGGTGTATTTTCTACTTTAAGCACTTCCTTCATCATTACCATCCAGTGAATCCAGTTTGACTGAATTTACCGCACAGTTCATCAGCTGAGACGCACATACCTGCTTTGTGTTATGCACGTGGCACAGCGGTTAGCGCCTGTGCTTTACAGCTAGAAGGTCCTGGGAGGGAAGAAAGAGTCAGGAAGAGGTCAGTGAAAAGCTTTGGATCGTCCACATTTGGACCATAAACATTTACAAGATTCAAGCTAATTGCAAGTAGTGAGCCTTGGTTAATTAAATATCTCCCAAGTTTATCTTTGATTATATTGGAAACTTGAAAAGGAATTGAGCTATGGATGAGGGTCATAACCCCTCTTGCCTGTGAATTAAATGATGCTGCATAGACATCCCCCTGCCATCGCCTACTTATTTTAACATGGTCTTCTTTAGCAATATGTGTTTCCTGTAAGAATATAATTTTTGAACCTGAATCTTTTAATTTATTCATGACTTGTTTAATCTTTTTTATTTTCTGCAAACCTCTACAATTCCAGGACATAAACTTAAGCTTTACACCTTGTGACATTCAAATAAAGAAAAGCACATTTTGCTGGCAATTAGTCTGGGAAAGGTTAACCATAAAACAAAACCACAAAACAAACTTTGAACTCGCTGAACTACAAAACAAAAAAGCAACCCCATCTCCCACAAGTGGTTATTCCCCTCGATTATGTCCACTTCCTCGAACCTCTAGGGACAGATACTAGATCAATCCCAACTAGGTGTTATGACACCAAGCCTAACAACAACAACAACAAAAGCAGCTCTCCTGCTCCTTATATATAAAAAAATACAATAAGCACCTGTTTTATAGAGTACTGTGCACACTTTTGAGATAATTGACTAGAAGAAAAAACAATAACAAAAATATAGAAACATATAGGCCTATATATAAAAACAAAAGAAAAACACCTATCAGGCCATTTGTAGCTTTAATCCCATCAGTGTGGGAAAAATAAAATATTGTGTAATGAAAGTAAAGTACAATACCACCAGCCTATTTGTCATCTAAACATAAAAAGAAATGTATGGCTAGTATCAAAAAAGTTATAAAATAAATGTTTGTTCAGACCCAAATAAGCATAAAACAAGACTATTAAACTAAGTTTCTAACATTACACTTGAAGGTAAAAGGTCAAGTTTAACTATAGACAGTGCATTGTTAAACCCAGACACAAACTCCCACAATTTTGCACAATCCCCTTTGTCTGTAGGCTTGTAGTTTGTTGTAAATGTACAGAAGTCAAGTTTCAGTTTCATCAGCGTTTCCCTCTCTTTGGTCAATGCCATCATTTATGTACCTGTGTAAGTTTTCCAAATTTAGGCCTGACAGCTTTATTGGTTTAATGCCCCAGTTATAAGCAACACATTTACAACAGTTGGGTGTATTTTCTACTTTAAGCACTTCCTTCATCATTACCATCCAGTGAATCCAGTTTGACTGAATTTACCGCACAGTTCATCAGCTGAGACGCACATACCTGCTTTGTGTTATGCACGTGGCACAGCGGTTAGCGCCTGTGCTTTACAGCTAGAAGGTCCTGGGTTTGATTCCCAGCTGGACGGAGCCTTTCTGTGTCTACGTTGATTTCCTCTGAGTACTCCAGTTCCCACTAAAACATGTACAATAGGTTGCCTACAATAGGTTGCCTTCATTTCAGTGGGACTTTCCTGGTTAAATAAAAGTCCAAAAAATATGTGAGAGTCAGTGGTTTGGTGGTGGTCGGAGGGACCAATGGTGCAGATTGGCAGCCTCACTTCCGTCGTTCTGCCTCAGGGCAGCTGTGGCTACTAAGGTAACTTACCATCACCATGTGTGGAGTGAATGTGAATTGTCCCATGTGAAGCACTTTGTGATGTCTTTTTCCTTCCACCTGGTTCAGGGCTGTGATTTACTCCACTCACCGTCCACAGCTGATACAATTATCTCAAAACAACTTATTAGTCCAAATTCTTTGTTTATCTCAACGGGATTAGTTACTAAATCTCCATTACTTTTTGTTATTGACGTTATTGCTTTTCTTGTTTCCAACTGTTTGATTTGCCAAGATAACAATTTCCCAGATTTCTCCCCTTGTTCATAAAAGGTTTGATTAAGCCTAATAATATCAGCAGCTGCCCTGTCCTCTGACATTTTGTTATATTCTGCTTTAAGAGTTAGCAATTCCTTTTCTGTTGTAGTTGTGTAGTTATTAATCACCAGATTCTGAAGTGTTTTTATTTTTGACTCCAATAGTAGTCTCTTTTTATGAAAATCTCTAGTTTTAGATGAAGTGTAGCTTATTATATGTCCCCTCAAAACAGCCTTAGAAGCATCCCATTTAATAGCAACAGTTGTTTCTGTTGTATTATCTTCAAAATAATTATCTATTACTTTTCCAATATAATTAATAAAATGATCATCCAGTAACCATTTCTGATTCAGGCTCCATCTAGGTGGATCTCTTACGAGAGCGTTGTCGCTATATGTAAAGCCGTATGGCCCATGATCAGACAGGAGTATACTATCATAAAAAACGTTCTCAATTCTAGGGATCAACGTGGCAGAGATAAGAAAATAATCAATGCGCGAAAATGTCTTGTATGCTCCAGAATAGCAAGAATATGCTATTTCATCTGCTTTCAAATGTCTCCAAATATCAATTAAATTCAGCTCTTTTATGAAGTGATTAATAGTTACCCTACTCTTATTATGGGTTTGGTCAACCCCTGTAGAGCGGTCCACAACTGGATCTAATGTGCAGTTCCAGTCCCCTGCAATTATATATGCACCTGGGAGGGAAGAAAGAGTCAGGAAGAGGTCAGTGAAAAGCTTTGGATCGTCCACATTTGGACCATAAACATTTACAAGATTCAAGCTAATTGCAAGTAGTGAGCCTTGGTTAATTAAATATCTCCCAAGTTTATCTTTGATTATATTGGAAACTTGAAAAGGAATTGAGCTATGGATGAGGGTCATAACCCCTCTTGCCTGTGAATTAAATGATGCTGCATAGACATCCCCCTGCCATCGCCTACTTATTTTAACATGGTCTTCTTTAGCAATATGTGTTTCCTGTAAGAATATAATTTTTGAACCTGAATCTTTTAATTTATTCATGACTTGTTTAATCTTTTTTATTTTCTGCAAACCTCTACAATTCCAGGACATAAACTTAAGCTTTACACCTTGTGACATTCAAATAAAGAAAAGCACATTTTGCTGGCAATTAGTCTGGGAAAGGTTAACCATAAAACAAAACCACAAAACAAACTTTGAACTCGCTGAACTACAAAACAAAAAAGCAACCCCATCTCCCACAAGTGGTTATTCCCCTCGATTATGTCCACTTCCTCGAACCTCTAGGGACAGATACTAGATCAATCCCAACTAGGTGTTATGACACCAAGCCTAACAACAACAACAACAAAAGCAGCTCTCCTGCTCCTTATATATAAAAAAATACAATAAGCACCTGTTTTATAGAGTACTGTGCACACTTTTGAGATAATTGACTAGAAGAAAAAACAATAACAAAAATATAGAAACATATAGGCCTATATATAAAAACAAAAGAAAAACACCTATCAGGCCATTTGTAGCTTTAATCCCATCAGTGTGGGAAAAATAAAATATTGTGTAATGAAAGTAAAGTACAATACCACCAGCCTATTTGTCATCTAAACATAAAAAGAAATGTATGGCTAGTATCAAAAAAGTTATAAAATAAATGTTTGTTCAGACCCAAATAAGCATAAAACAAGACTATTAAACTAAGTTTCTAACATTACACTTGAAGGTATTTAAAATCAAACCTAGACTGAGGATCTCTCTTCTTTAACCTTGCGTATGAACTCCTCCACCTCAGATGGCTTCTTAAAAGTCAGTGTTTCATCCTTGTACGTTATCAGCATTGTTGCAGGCGATCTGATCCCATGTCGAAGTCCCAGCTCCCACAGCTGTGTTCGTACCAAGTCGAATTGCTTTCTCTGTTTATGCACCTCTGTGGCCAAGTCATTGTACAGCCGTACGCGAACATTCTTATATAAAATGTCCTTCTTCTTCTTTGCCGCTTCAATCATGACAACCTTCTGCTTGTAGTGCTGGAACTTCATTATTAGGGGCCTTGGAGAGTCCCCCGTGCCTCTTTTTGGCCCAACACGGTGTGCCCGTTCCAACACGATAGGCGCCCGCATCTGCACACCTATGTCTAACGCGTCTGGAAGCCATCCCTCGAGAAAAGCGCAGGGATCAGGGTACTCAGCTCCCTCGGGCAGATTTACAAGGCGAACGTTGTTTAAACGAGACCTCGTCTCCATATCGATGACCTTATCCTCCAGGACACGGTTTCTTTTTTCCATCTTTTCAACCATATCTTTTAGTTCGCAGAAATCATCCTCAACAACGGAGATGCGCATCTCAGCTAGCCCAATGCGATTAGCACAGTCACTTAGCTGTTTCGTTGTTTCTTCTGATGCCTTCAGTATACCGTTCAACTTGCCCGTAAATTCAGACCTGAGATCGCCCACTGCTTTAAGAATCTCCTCCTTGACAAGCATGAGTTCACTGCTACCATGTCCTCCAGGGGTTTCTGCTTGCTTTTCAGTCATTTCAATGATAGCGTCGTCGCTAATGCTAACGCTAGCTTCTTCGGCGGGGCTAGCGTCTTTGCTAGGCTTTTGCTCCAGAGATTTGCCAAAATTGGAAAGTTTCGTTTGTGTTCCCGTTTTTGTTTTGTCCTTGGCGTTTCTTGTTTGGCCTGGCATTTCCTCTTTAAAACTTGATTCTAAAGTGCCTTTTAGATGTCAAGTCCACGGTCTACAACAGGATTATAGTACAGAAAATATCGGAGCTAGGTTTAGCGTGTCTGTTTAGACGGCGGCCATGACAGGAAGTCGAGAATCTATCTTTTAAGGAAGTTGAACTCTTTCAATGTAAATAAAAGGATTCTCTGCAACTTTTACTGCTGTTTCATAGAGAGCCTATTAACTTTTTCATTTGTTTGCTGGTTCAAGGGTTTGTCTGTGAAAGATAAAAACAAACTGCAAAACATTATCAAAATCTGCTCTAAAATTATTGGAGTTCAACAAAGAGACCTACAGTCTCTTTGGGAGGAGCAGGCGCTAAAGAAAGCTAAATGTATCTTGGGTCAGCCTCTCCATGCTCTGTCCTCTGAGTTTTCGCTAATGCCTTCTGGACGTCGTTTTTATGTACCCTTTCGGAAAACAAATCGTTTTGCCAACTCTTTTGTCCCCTCTGTCACTGAACTGTTGAATTCCGAAAGGAGTGTGTTTACTGAGACATCGACCTTTTTGAAATGTGTCCTTTTCTTTTAATTATCTGCATTGTCTGTATTGTTGGAAGTGACACACAGTGAGTGTTGTGATGTGTTTGTGCAAACATCTGTCGGAGGTTGCAGCAAATCAATTGCCCTTGAGGGATCAATAAAGTTTTCTGAATCTGAATCATATTGGATCTCATGTGTGCAGAGTCTCGCGGTACATCACACATATGACATTGTGACTCTAGCGTTAGGATGTTACACACTCCAGGCAGCACACAGCTCCATGTTGGGGTTTTATGTGGCGAAGTAGGCGGAGAGTGAGTGAGCGCTGGCAGAGCATGTTGCTGTCACAACTTGTTCTTTAATCAGCCAAACAACACCGTCATCTGACCGAGATGTGGGGCCCTCGCCGCTGCAGGGGCCCTACATGTCTGCGTATAGGAAAAACCGGCTCTGACGAAAATGTGACAAAACCGGCAACGAAAATGCAACTAAACAGGCGACGAAAGAGCGACAAAGACGCAGCAAAAACAGGCAACAACAAAGCAACAAAAACGTCACAACAACGCACCAAAATACAACAACACAAGGAAAAATATTAGATCTGTTTTGTAGGTCTTAGCTTTCAACTGAGGCGTTTCACTGGCCTGTAGGCTGTGAGCTCCAGTCGAGAAGTTTTTAGATTTGAGTAAAGCTGAACGGGAGAAAATGTGCTCGATTTAAGGCGGGGGTTAACCTCTTAGCCTTTACCCAAATCTAAAAGCTTCTCGACTGGACAGCAACAGTGTAATGCCTCATTTGAAAGCTAAGATCTTCAAAAGTCATTTGTAACTGTTTTGTCGTCACCGCGTTTTTGTCGCTTTTCCAGCTGTTGCTGTTTTGTTGTTTTTTTGTCACGTCTTTGTCACTTTTTTGTTGCATTCTTGTAGATTTTTTATTTATTTATTTATTATTAAAGATTCAAGATTTGGGTAAAGCCAAACTGGAGAACACATGCTCGTTTCAGGTGTGGGTTAAGAGGTTAAGGGGTTGATCTTTCACTTTTTACACTTTACACTCTTGGTACTATTGTTTTATGTAGCGATGGGGAGACTGAGCATCACAGACGACCAACATACTTTAGTACCTCATTCATGAGGATATCACGCTTTTAAACTGTCAACATCTACATTTGGTTCACTTAGCTCAGTGGTTCTCAAACTGTGGACACCAAGCTTAGGCCTTCCAAACTTACACTCACATCTGCTGCTCTGTTCTTGCAACTCGCCAGGTTTGAGCTGCTATTACTATTGCCAGGTGATCAGGTTTAATTCTTTCACTTACATTGTGATAGTGATCGCCTATCAGTTTATTTTTGTTTTACGAATCTGCGTACAATCGACTGCCTGAGCCTTGAGTAATATTCATAATTCATTTTTTTCCTAAGTCCCTCTCTTTGTTGCTTTCAGCATCTAATCAGAATTAAGAGCGTATCTGTGACATTTCTTTCTCTCTTTCATTACTTTTGAAATATCTCTCTATCCTCACTTTGCAATCTTTAAAGGTACATTATGTAACTTTTTATGTGGGGGAAAAAAACCTTGATATTAGTGTGTATTTGGCTCTTCTCTCTTTGGTCCCTCTGTAGAAGGAATAACAAAGTAATTATGCTGCGCTCCGCATCACAGTTCATCTCAGTATTCTGTGTTCCAGATTTCATTTCCTATCCCCACAATGTCACTCAGCATCGTGGTGCTATGTTTTGGGGTCACATGTGCAGGGATTTTGTTGCTTGAGTATTTATTTCTCATCTTCATTGCAAACTGGTTATAGTTATAGGATCTGGTAACATAAAGTGGGCTTTCTGTTTGACAATGGGCCAGAGAAGAGCCTCTATTTCCATGTCTCGTGTTACTGTTTACCTCTCCGTTGTACTGTTGTTACTGATGTGATCACATTAACAATAAATCACTTCAGCCGGATTAGGATTAGATTGTTGATTTGCCTAAACACAACACACCTTTTTAAAACCTTCCCACAGTGGAGAAGCCAGCTCAGTTCACTGTGAAAGAGACTTGTACTTCCTCTTCAAATAGCTAAGCTGCTGTCATAACCGCGATGCTATCAAATGTCTTGTGCACAGTTTTAGAAAACTGGACATAGAAAAGGGGTTCTCAAAGATTTGTGGGCTGTGACCTTCAAATGTATAACCCAAGACTAGGTTATAAGTATGTATTTACCACATGCAATCATTTCAAGCAGCAGAACATTTACGATTGATTTATTATAATTGTTTAAATGCTTTATTTTGTAATTTGATCATTTGCAGAGTTCCCCGAGTCAATGTCAGCACAATCCCGGGGCATTGAGATCAAACACTGGACCTTGGACCCTCTTTCATGGAGGAATATGCAGTTTCCAATCAAACACTAATATCTTGATGAGCAGATATGTGCAAACAAACGCAGCCCCGTTAGCGGTAAAACCTTCAAAATACCAGCAGCACGTGATCAGGTGCCACACGGAGCGGCCTCACCGAGCACCAACCTCGCCGCGACAGCAGAGTCTGGATGTGTAACCCATTGAGTGTCACTCGTTAAAATGTTTTGGCTTGTTATTCGAATATTTGTTCTGTTAGTGCATGTCAACACCCCCTAAGTGCATTCACATCAAAGCCTGGTGCAAATATTAGAGCCTGACCTTTTGGCCTGGAGTTCATGGGGTTTATTATGCAGCTTCCAATCAAACACTGATATCTGGATGAGCAGGTTTTGCCGGGAATCTTTCTATTGTTTGAACTCATCCATCAGCTGTCACCATAAACAGAGCACGCCCATCTGGATGGAAGATTACAGAGCCAACGGCGCCTTACAATGTAGTCATTGTTTTGATCAAAGGGTATCGAGCTTGGACAAGCTGGTGGAGAAAGAGGATGCAATAATGATTTTTATTCGTAGAGAAACCTTGAGGAGAACCACAGAAGGAGAGATCCACTCCCATGGACGGACAGGCTATAGAGACCCAGGGACGATGGAGTCCTTAAGGCAGACGGGCCAAGATTTAGGATTTAGGATCAGTACTGTGTCACTGTCCTATAAACATTGGCCAGGTCTGGGTCCAGTGTTTATTATTATTATTATTTTTTAAAAATCTGTTTCAATCAGGGTAAAAAAATAATTAAACTGTAATAACGATACTGATGTCAAAGTTCAGTTTGTTATTGGACCGTTTGCAGTGTTCTGTGAGTGCATGCCAACACCCTCTAAGTGCATTCAGGTCAAACACTGGTGCAAATATTAAATCCTGACCTTTTGACCTAAAGTTTAGCAGTTTCCAATCAAACACTGATTTCTGGATGAGCAGGTTTCACTGCATTCTTAAGCACAAGGAAACACGGCTGTCGAATACAGTAAATGAACTCATCCATCAGCTGTGACCATAAACAGAGCACACCCATCTGTATGGAAGGTTACAGAGCCACCGGCGCCTTACAATGTCGTTATTGTTGGAAACCGAGGTCAGTCGTGCAAACTGAAAAGCCTCATCCTAAGACACACGAAGTGGAACAGAGTCGGCCCCGTTTACCGTAAAAGACACTTGTACTTCCTCCTCAAATACCAGCCTCTCTGCAGGCGCTGTCCCAGGACCAGAATCAACACTGGAAATACAGCTATTGTTATGATCAAAGCTGCTGCATGTTTCAGATTCAGGTCGAGGCTTCTCAAACAAAAGGTCAAGTTTAACTATAGACAGTGCATTGTTAAACCCAGACACAAACTCCCACAATTTTCCACAATCCCCTTTGTCTGTAGGCTTGTAGTTTGTTGTAAATTTACAGAAGTCAAGTTTCAGTTTCATCAGCGTTTCCCTCTCTTTGGTCAATGCCATCATTTATGTACATGTGTAAGTTTTCCAAATTTAGGCCTGACGGCTTCATTGATTTAATGCCCCAGTTATAAGCAACACATGTACAACAGTTGGGTGTATTTTGTACTTTAAGCACTTCCTTCATCATTACCATCCAGTGAATCCAGTTTGACTGAATTTACCGCACAGTTCATCAGCTGAGACGCACATACCTGCTTTGTGTTATGCACGTGGCACAGCGGTTAGCGCCTGTGCTTTACAGCTAGAAGGTCCTGGGTTTGATTCCCAGCTGGGCGGAGCCTTTCTGTGTCTACGTTGGTTTCCTCCGAGTACTCCAGTTCCCACTAAAACATGTACAAGAGGTTGCCTTCTGGGGCCAGGACTCGCCTGAAAATGAGATTCCTAATCTCAGTGGAACTTTCCTGGTTAACTAAAAGTCAAAAAAATATGTGAGAGTCAGTGGTTTGGTGGTGGTCGGAGGGACCAATGGTGCAGATTGGCAGCCTCGCTTCCGTCGTTCTGCCCCAGGGCAGCTGTGGCTACTAAGGTAACTTACTGTCACTATGTGTGGAGTGAATGTGAATTGTCCCATGTGAAGCACTTTGTGATCAATGATCCCTCTAACCTGCGCGCATGCGCATTTGCGCACTGCTTCCACGGTCTCCGCGCACAGAAAATCTGCGGCGCGCACAAATCAAGAATCTTTCCTGAATTGATAATAAAATAAACACTCACGAATTTATTCTGTACCATTTTGCATTCTGACACAGAGAGTGACAGGAGACTGGTCAGCCAATAATATTATGCGGTTCACGTACGTATTCACGCAGCTAGCTAATCAACGTCATTGACGGCGTCCTTATGTTCTGCTATCGGTGTTTATGCCTGCAAAACGGCGTGGCTACGGTAAAGTAAAGTAACATTAATTGATGCGCAGCACGGCTTGTGCTAACCCCTCAGAATAATGGCGAAACGAACGGACAGTGGCACATCCGATGACCAGACCCCCCCCCCAAAAAAATGCGGTTCTTTTAGGATGGAATGGCTGTCGGAGTTTGTGCAAACTGAAGAAAAAACTATGAAACTGGGTGAGATTTTTTCTTTTTCGAGTGAGAAAGGCCTGCTCTGCAAAACATGCTGTGATGCCAAAGTTGCAAGCGAGTTTTCGGAGGGAAAAGTATGGACAGAATGGAAGCTGGATTACCTCAAGCGCCATATTAAGCACAAAAGTCATATGAATGCGGCTGAAATTGTACGAAGACGCAAGATGGGAATGGGCATCGGTACATTATTGGTGGAGAGCGCCAAAGACCGTGAGAAAAGGACCGAGCTGTCACTCATTAAGCAATCCAACCCTGAGCAAGTTAAAGTTCTTATCGACAATATTCTTGTCGCCATCAAAATGAATGCATCAATGCAGTCGGTACAACAAATTCACGATCACATGGCAAAGTATGTGAGTATACCAGAAAGCTGGCGAAGCAAAAATTATGCCTTTGAATTTGTGAATTCAATAAATGAAATAGTGCAGAATGAGACTATGTGCAATGTTAAAAATGCACCATGGCACACCCTGATAGTAGATGAGAGCACAGACATAACAGTGCACAAAATGCTAGTCCTGTATATTAAATACAGGGAGGAGAATAACGTCAACTATAAAACTGTGTTTGGCGGCATCGTCCAGCTGACGGCATGCACTGCTAAGGATATTGTGCATGCAATAACTCAGTTTTACTTTAAACATGAACTGGACATGCAGAGAATGGTGATGCTGACCTCCGATGGTGCCTCAGTAATGCTAGGAAAGCACAATGGAGTTGCAGCTTTATTAAAGCGGAAAATACCACACCTAACTGAACAACATTGTGTGGCCCACAGAGAGGACTTGGGCATTGATGATGCGTGGAAAGATATACCTTTGATGCGTGATGTGGAAACTCTTCTTAGAACAGTATATTCCACTTTCTCTAGATCCACTGTAAAGAGGGGAAAATTTGAAGACCTAGCAAAGATTCTCAATGAGGATACATTGTCCTTCAGACCTCTGAACGAAGTGCGATGGCTGTCGCGTCACCAAGCTGTGAATGCTGTTCTGAGGAACTACACTGTGCTGGAAGAATACTACAAGAGAGAATCCAGTGACAACAGGGATCCAGTGGCAAATTACTGCTATAAAAAGTTGACTGATTCAAAATTCAAGGTTACTCTCACTGCTTTGGGAGATGTTTTGGGTGAGCTGGCACAACTCTGTCTTGCTTTTCAAAGACGCAATCTGACTGTAATGGAAGGCCACTGCTTTGCAAGAGCAAAGATTGAGAAGTTGCGTTCCCAATACCTGAGGGATGAGAAGGACATTCAGTGGAGTGACCGTGTCAAAGAGGTGATGAGGACCTCTTCAGCTGATGGCAAAACTGGTGAGATTACTCGTTTTATTTGTAAGCTCTGTGATCACTTGGATGCTCGTTTTCCAGAAGATGAATTAAAGGAGTGGTCCGCATTTGACATTGAGGCATTGAGTTCAGACATTGTGTTTCAGTATGGATCAGCAGACATTGCGACACTGGCAAAGAAGTATGAGGCCATTCTCCAACACCCACATTCTGTGGAGGCCATTAACAGTGAATATGCAGAATTCAAGTACATTATGAAGCAAAAACTTAAACAAGGGTCAGTCAGCACATTCTCAGATATGGTGGCAGCCACACTTAAATGTGAGGAGCTAAAGAAGATCTCACAGCGTGTGGATATTTGTGCAACATTTCAAGCATCCAGTGCAGATTGTGAAAGAGGCTTTAGTTTGATGAATCGGATCAAAACTGCATCCAGAAATCGTCTTGAGGTAGCACATTTGGAACATCTGATGCGCATAAAGTCAAAGCTAGAAGCAGATGGGGCTATCAACCTGGACAAAGTGTACAACCACTGGAGAAGTGAGAAGGACAGACGGATAAAATAAGGTGAAATTTAAGTCCTCCTAAGAATTTAAATGTATTAATATTGATCATTAAATACTTAATAACTAGTTTGAGTAGTAGTTTCAGTAGTACAAATAATAATAAAAGTGTGTAATTATATATTTTACAGACAGCAGCAGGACCCTCTCTCAGACCACAGCAGAACTTTTCCAGACCACAGCAGGACACCCAGTGCAGGAGCTTCACACAAAGTCAAAGCATCACATTGTTTTCAAATTGGAGTTTATTGTTGGCTTGGTTCAGTTGGCAGTTTACGTTTTGTCATAGTTAAACTAAATATACTTCTAATAGTAGGCAGGTCATTGACATGATCTTTACAGTATCCATTTAATTGTAAGTATACTAAATCCCTTATTAAAAGTAATTTGACAGAAATTACTGCTGTAATTTGATTATTTTAATAAACATGTAAAGTGAATGGATGTGATACTCGCGCGACCACCGTGCACATGTCTGTCGCTGCTCACAGTGGTCCAAGAGACCGCTCAAGGAGATTGCGTGTTTGCTCAGACACATGAAAAATTAGAGGGAACATTGTTTGTGATATCTTTTTCCTTCCACCTGGTTCAGGGCTGTGATTTACTCCACTCACCGTCCACAGCTGATACAATTATCTCAAAACAACAGTTTAGTTATTTTTTTACTCCCCGTTGACTCTTTACTTTTTACTTTACCTTAAGGGCGACGGTGGCGCAGATGGTAGAGCGGGTCATCTCCTGATCGGAAGGTCGGGGGTTTGAATCCCGCCTCCTGAAGGTACACATTGTCGTTGTGTCCTTGGGCAAGACACTTCACCCTCCTTGCCTCCAGTGTCTGCGAATGTGACGTGAGGGTATTAAACTTTGAACATTAAAAGGTCAGTTTAAAAAGCAATGATGGGACAACGCCACCTGGAGAGATGGCTCCAGGGCCAAAGTTTAGAATAAGGCCTCGCTAAGTGTGGACATAAAGCAAGACGTGATCACAGTTTACAAAAGTACAAAAGTTATCCTTTATTTTAGTTAACACAATGGTTAAAACGCTATAGGCCTATAGGAGAAAATAAATAAAAGACATTTATCACATTTAAAAAGATTATCCCTGTCTAAGGAGAGTGGTAATTTTCCTTATTGTTTCTGTATTCGGACACAAAATTAAAGCACAGCAAATAATGCAAGATAAATAAAACCAAAAAGAAACAAGCCATGCAAAACAAACGTTAATAAGCAAGACAATTAATAATGCAAAGAACAAACAAAGCCGGTAAATAATGCAGGCAGTAATAAAAATAGAATCAAAAATAAAGAAACACAAAGTAACAATAACCAACTCACCGATGGAGGGATTTTTGGGTTACAGAGAAACCAAACAGCATTAATGGCGCACCGCGCTTTTGGATCGCTAGGCCACGGCAATACAGTACGCACGCGCTGACGCGCATTAGCGCAACGGGGCCCACCGCGGCCCACCGCGGTTGTGGCAGTGGACCAGCCGGACCGACTGCTGGAGTGGTGTACAGGGCGCGTGCCCGTAGCAGAGTAGGATGAGAATGAGCAGAGCTGGACAAAACAACGGACTCCCGCTGGAAGCCGCGGTCCTTGTTATGGACCACGCACAGAAAAGCTCGAGCCTACAATGGAGACACGAGTCGTAATATCTTCAAAGCACAAACTAAAACACTTTGAACCTTACCTGCGGTGGAAGGCATGAGCTCGCGGCTAGAAGAGGAGGGGGAGAGCCGGTGTGGGATCAGCGGCTAGTCCCCACTGCGGCTCAGGATCTAGAGGGCGGAATTTGGATCAGCCGCGGCCCGGGCCAACAAGACAAGGCGGAACAACGAGCGACCTACCTCGAGCAGAAAGCCCTGAACTCACAGCCAAAGCCGAACGGGAGCACCCCGGCGCACAAACGTCCACACAAGGAAGTGCCGATTACTAGCGCGCAGCTGAGACTCTGGAATAACGCACAAATTTTGGTTCAGTCTCGGCGTAAAGCCCCCAACCTGAACGGGAGCCACAAGCAACTCACCCCAAGCCAGAAGTCTCCAACTCTTGCGACAAGTACAGCTGGAGTGCCCCGGAGAAGACGCGTGCTTCAGACAAGGAAAGTCTCGGCCGGTTACTGAATGCCGCAACTGCCGCACCCAAACTAAGTCATGTGAGCGCGCGCGGCCGCTCCATCTGCTTATAGGCCCTGCTCGGTGCCACCTACTCGCCACCATCCGGTAAGACGCGCACTGACATGTCACATTCTACTCCCCCTCAATGTGTCGTCGCCCCGACGACCAACAAGCTACAGCGACAGCACGATCTACCCAAACGAGTATGACTGGTCCACCTGGACAAAACAAAAGGGCTGTTTAGTGTGCGGGCTATGAAGACGAGCCACCAAGAGCGTATGGCAAGCGGTGAGGGTTGGGATGTTGCCCGGCCGTCGCACGGGTAGTGCGGCGCACGGAGGGTCGGGTGGGATTAGGTGGAACCATTTCCTCCCTCTGGACTATAGCGGTCCCTACTGGTGCGTCCTCAACAGGGGCAATACCAGGGTTGCTGGAAGAACCTGTGGCGACAGAAGGGGAAGGATGGGCGACATGAGACCCCATGGAGGGGGGCATTGGGGCTACCGGCACGGAACACCAGAGCCAAGACTGGCCCTCTGTTGACGATTCACTGGGGGGGGTGTCAACAGCTGGTGCCTCGGACAAGGGAAGGTCAGGTGGAAGCATGGACTTGACCTGAGGCTTAAGCATGTCTCTATGAACGTTACGGAATGCCTGCAAATTGGACAAAGGGGCCACAGTATAGATTGGCCCATTGCCGGTAGGAGCCTTCATCACTTTGTAAAGTTCGGAGCACCAAATGTCTTGGATCTTATGGCGGCCCCTCCTACTATGGTCCCTAAGGTAGACCAGTTGACTGAGCTCCAACGGTGCGTCCTTGACACGAAGATCATGTCGCTCCTTTCTCCGATCAGCGTTTGCAACTAAACGGGCATGAGCGCCCGCAAAGGCTACTTTCAAACTAGAACAATGCTCCGCCACCCAGTCCTGAACAGTTCCGGCAATAGGGTCTGGGACCTGACCAAGAATGAAATCAATCGGGAGTTTGGGCTCCCGGCCAAACATCAAGAAAAACGGAGACTCACCAGTGCTTTGGTGGGGTGTGGTATTGTAGGAATAAAGCACCTGCGGGAGACAAGACGCCCAATTCTGTTTGTGGGAAAAGGGGAGGGTCCGCAGAAGATTGTGGAGCGTACGGTTAAACCGCTCGCATTGACCGTTTCCCGCCGGATGGTATGGTGTTGTCCTAGATTTCTCAACACCATACAAGTGGCATAGTTGGTGAAGTAGTGCACTTTCAAAACTCCGACCTTGGTCGGAATGGATCCGGCTTGGAACACCAAACTTAAAAAAACATTCCCTTGTCAGAACTTGAGCGACTGTGATGGCCCGCTGGTCCCGCGTTGGTATGGCTAATGTGTATTTGGTGAACACATCAGTCATTATCAACACATTCTCAACCCCGCTTCGAGTTGGCTCCAGAATGGTAAAGTCGATGGCTAAGATTTCGTTTGGTTTTGATGCGAGCAGATGGCTCATGTAGCTGTGGGGAATGGGAGCTGAATCTTTTGCAACTTGGCAACGCTCACATTCTCTCACCCACTGCCTGATGTCTGACGACATTCCTGGCCAGTAGCAGCGTAGGCGGACGAGCTCGGTGGTCCTCTCAATGCCCTGGTGACCATGTTCATGGTGTAGTTGTCGGAGGGTTTGCTGCCTTAATACGGCAGGCAAAAGTACCTGAAGAACGCCTTCCCCGCCATCAGACCGCGAGATGCGACGATATAGTACACCATCCCTTTCTACCAACCTGTCCCATTGCTGGAGTAAGGTTAACGCTGATTTGGAGAAATGACGGCGCTCGACTTTAGTGGGGCGAGCTTGTCTCCTCCAGAAGGTCTTGAAATGGCTCAAAAGCGGATCCGACTCTTGCAGGGCACCAATGTCCGGCAGCGAACAACCAGGCAATGCCGTGATCATTGACTGCGCTGCCGCCCGTGGTCGACCTACTTGCTGAAGGTCCAGAGGGACCGAGCTACCTGGCAGAACGTTAGCTGTCAAGTCAGAAGGTGTGAAATACTGTCGAGACAAGCCATCGGCATTGGCATTGCTGCGCCCAGGTCGATATTTAATCTCGAAGTCAAAAGCAGCAAGCTGCGCAGCCCACCTGTGTTCCAGCGCTCCAAGCTTGGCCGACTGGAGATAGCTAAGTGGGTTGTTGTCAGTATAAACCGTACACCTATGCCCCAGCAGATAGTCCCTAAACTTTTCGGTCATAGCCCACTTGAGCGCAAGCAGCTCCAACTTCATGGAGCTATAGTTGGACATGTTGCGCTCGGTGGGCTTCAGACCTCGACTGGCATAGGCAACAGGCCGTATGCCACTCCCGGTGTCCTGTGAGAGTACTGCCCCCAGTCCGCAAAGACTGGCATCTGTCTCCAAGATGAAAGGCCGTGAGAAATCGGCATAGGCCAACACAGGGGCTGAAACGAGCCTGGCCTTTAAAGCCTTGAAGCTGTCCTCGCACTGAGAAGTCCAGGCTTCGCCCAGAGGCTTCCCTGACCCTTTCCGGGCCTTTGTCCCCGCCAGGGCTGCCACCAGCTTATGTAGAGGTGCGGCCAATTTGGCGAATCCCTCTACAAAGCGCCGATAGTAACTGGCAAAACCCAAGAAAGAGCGCAGCTCAGACAGGTGGCCAGGTCGCTTCCACTGGGCAACAGCCTCGATTTTAGAGGGGTCAGTAGAGACGCCCTTGCTGGAGATTATGTGCCCAAGGTACCGCACTTCTTGTTGGAAAAAGGCACATTTCTCCCATTTGGCCTTCAGGCCTTCCTTCTGAAGGCGACCCAAGACCAGCTCGAGCCGCTCGAGATGCTGTTCCACCGAAGTGGAGAAGATGACGATATCGTCAAGATACAGCAACACCGATTGGCACTGCTGGTCTCCGAACATCCTCTGCATGAGACGTTGAAAGGTTCCCGGTGCATTGCACAAGCCAAAAGGCATTCTGTTCCATTCGAACAAGCCGAATGGTGTACAAAAGGCTGTTTTCGGCTTGTCTAGCTCTGCGACCGGGACCTGGTTGTATCCGCTGGCCAAATCCATGGTAGAGAACCAGCGGGCACCCGACAGCGCATCCAGACTCTCCTCGATGCGCGGCAAGGGGAAAGCGTCTTTCCTGGTCTTACTATTTAGAAGCCGGTAGTCCACGCAAAGCCGCAGACTACCGTCCTTCTTTCGGACCAGGACGATGGGCGAGGCGTAAGGGCTGCTGCTTTCCCTTATCACCTGAGCATCGAGGAGCTGATTGATATGGGCTTTTACGGCCTCATATTCGGATGGTGGTATACGCCGATAGCGCTGTCGGATGGGTACATTCTCAAGCAGAGGAATCTCGTGGGTGATCAAGTCAGTGCACCCCAAGTCGGCATCATGTGCCGCAAACACACTGCTATATTTCTGCAGCAAAGCCCTCACCTTGGCCTGTTCGTCCCTCCCCAGGATGGACAAGTCCACAGACTCCAGCCAGTCGGACACCGAAGGTGTAACCCCCTGAGAGAACACAGTGGCGGGGATGGTGTTTACTTCCGTGACCCCAGCAGGCAAACTCACCACCTCGGCTGTGCTCAATTCTCCAAGGCTAGTCCGAGGGTAGAGCAGGGCGGCGGTCGTCCCAACGTTAACAACTGGAATATAGACTGTACCCTGGTCCACTTGCACGAGACAGGCAGAGGCAAGCAGGCCAGCTGGCAATCCCGACTGAGGAGGTTCGAACAGGACTGACTGACCAGCAAACTGCTCGGGACAGGTGCTGGCAACTAACTTCATCGTACCACCAGGTATCCGTACTGCTCGAGGTCCCCGCACTTTTACCGTGCCGATTACGGGCACTGGCCTCTGAGCAGCCGCCTGGTGGCATTTCTGTAAGGCCTCCACGACTGGGCCCGGAGCATGTACCACAACTGGCAGATCAAACAAGGAAGGACCATGGGCCCCAAAAAGTTCTCTATAACACCGCTTGATAATATTCATCCCCAAAATGCCCGGGACCAATGGTCCAGTACCAGGGGGATCCTTTACAACTAGTATCCCACAATGACCCATTTTCTTATCACAAAGTGCCACATCTAACTCCAGGTAGCCCATGTAAGGGATTTCAAGGCCATTGGCTGCACGCAACTGTAACCAATGGCAGGAGTAAAGGCGATCCGGGCCCCACGGTTCAAAGTATTCCCGGAAGAAACTTTCGGTAATAGTGGACACCATGGAACCGGTGTCCACTAGACAAGAAACCCGGACCCCTCCCATGTTAACCTCAATCGTAGGGCAGGAAGCCATTAACTCCGTAACATTCCCTACCTGTGAGCCTGTGGTTTCTCCTCCTGAACTTCGGCTCCGCGGTCCAGAGGGTTCTAGTTTTCCGATTGGGTAGTACGGGGAGACGTTTCCGCAACTGAATTGGCCCGCGCCCGTGGAAAAACTCGTTCTCCCTCGCATTCCCTGGCGTAGTGGCCCAATTGGTTGCACCGCAAACAGACTATACTACTGCGTGGGGGTCGGGTGTTCGGCCTTGGAGCCTGCAATGAAGCCACCGCCTGGGTCAGGTGGTTAAGCTGGTCTTGCTGGCGCTTCAGCAGTTCCATCACCTCACCCAATCCAGGTGCCGGCGCCGGGCCTACACGGGTGGAACTAAAGGAACCCCGAACCTCATACTGAAGGCCACGAACCGAGGGGAGAGAGAGGCTACGCTCTCGGAATGGTCCAGAGAGCCCCTCGCGCTCCCATCTAAGGGCCTCAGCTCGTACTTGCAGTAGAGTAGCCATAGGTGTGTCACGGATGAATCGTTTGAGATCCCTACGGAGGCCCCCATCAATGACATGCTCCGTGAACTGGTCTCGGAGAAGTGTAGCAGCATTTGGCACCCCGTCCGGGGCGCACTGCCTTACCTGTTCCATTAGCGCCAGCAGGGCTAAGGAGAATTCCTGCAGTGTCTCTCCTTCCTCCTGTCTTCTAGAGAAGAAGGCCTGTTGCAGAGTTACGTATGGCTGGGAGCGACCATAAAGTTCCTTGAGGATATCCAAGATTTTGTCAGGATTTTCCCGTTCTGCAGCGGGGCGAAATTTGATTTCATTCCTTGCCTCTCCTTCCAGATGGTCAAAGATATAGAAGGCCTGGTCTAAAGCGGAGAGATGCCGGGCTCGCATGCATGCTTGCACTTCCTCGATCCACTCATCTAAGGGCAAACCAGACTTACCATTAAAGGGAGGGCATTTGCGATCCCGCGCCATAACCAGCACGCGATCCGCAGCAGGGGTGTATGCCCCTCGTGGGGAGGGCTGGTCAGTGGAGGTGCCTGGCGTCTGGGGAGCTCCGCCGGCCCCGGCCGGAGCCAAAGCCCCCGCTCGACGAAGCCTCTCGTTGTCCGCCTTAAGCTGATCTAATTGTTCTCTGAGCAGCTCCATTTCCTCCTCCATGCTGACCACTAAGGCAATGCGATACACCTCTAGGCAAGGAGTAAGTAAAGATTTCAACTAACCTGACTCAACTTTTGGTTCCTGAAAGGAATACCGTTGTTTTGTCCAAACAATTTCCCACCCAACCTCAGGATAACCGTGAAGATAACCAGTACTGCTCCCGTCTTTGCTTTAAATGTCCATCCTGCCGACGACGCCAAATGTGACGTGAGGGTATTAAACTTTGAACATTAAAAGGTCAGTTTAAAAAGCAATGATGGGACAACGCCACCTGGAGAGATGGCTCCAGGGCCAAAGTTTAGAATAAGGCCTCGCTAAGTGTGGACATAAAGCAAGACGTGATCACAGTTTACAAAAGTACAAAAGTTATCCTTTATTTTAGTTAACACAATGGTTAAAACGCTATAGGCCTATAGGAGAAAATAAATAAAAGACATTTATCACATTTAAAAAGATTATCCCTGTCTAAGGAGAGTGGTAATTTTCCTTATTGTTTCTGTATTCGGACACAAAATTAAAGCACAGCAAATAATGCAAGATAAATAAAACCAAAAAGAAACAAGCCATGCAAAACAAACGTTAATAAGCAAGACAATTAATAATGCAAAGAACAAACAAAGCCGGTAAATAATGCAGGCAGTAATAAAAATAGAATCAAAAATAAAGAAACACAAAGTAACAATAACCAACTCACCGATGGAGGGATTTTTGGGTTACAGAGAAACCAAACAGCATTAATGGCGCACCGCGCTTTTGGATCGCTAGGCCACGGCAATACAGTACGCACGCGCTGACGCGCATTAGCGCAACGGGGCCCACCGCGGTTGTGGCAGTGGACCAGCCGGACCGACTGCTGGAGTGGTGTACAGGGCGCGTGCCCGTAGCAGAGTAGGATGAGAATGAGCAGAGCTGGACAAAACAACGGACTCCCGCTGGAAGCCGCGGTCCTTGTTATGGACCACGCACAGAAAAGCTCGAGCCTACAATGGAGACACGAGTCGTAATATCTTCAAAGCACAAACTAAAACACTTTGAACCTTACCTGCGGTGGAAGGCATGAGCTCGCGGCTAGAAGAGGAGGGGGAGAGCCGGTGTGGGATCAGCGGCTAGTCCCCACTGCGGCTCAGGATCTAGAGGGCGGAATTTGGATCAGCCGCGGCCCGGGCCAACAAGACAAGGCGGAACAACGAGCGACCTACCTCGAGCAGAAAGCCCTGAACTCACAGCCAAAGCCGAACGGGAGCACCCCGGCGCACAAACGTCCACACAAGGAAGTGCCGATTACTAGCGCGCAGCTGAGACTCTGGAATAACGCACAAATTTTGGTTCAGTCTCGGCGTAAAGCCCCCAACCTGAACGGGAGCCACAAGCAACTCACCCCAAGCCAGAAGTCTCCAACTCTTGCGACAAGTACAGCTGGAGTGCCCCGGAGAAGACGCGTGCTTTAGACAAGGAAAGTCTCGGCCGGTTACTGAATGCCGCAACTGCCGCACCCAAACTAAGTCATGTGAGCGCGCGCGGCCGCTCCATCTGCTTATAGGCCCTGCTCGGTGCCACCTACTCGCCACCATCCGGTAAGACGCGCACTGACATGTCACACGTACACTGGTGTATGAATGAGAGTGTGAATGGGTAAAGCCCCTTATGAGAGACCAACAGGCCCGTTTGGAACCATGAGGCCGTCCTTCTGTGGGCCCACCACCTGCAGGAGGAGCCATAGGAGCCTGGTGCTATGTGATTTGGGCAGCTCCAACAGATGCCCCCGGCAACGGACAAGTGGGAGAAAATGGATGGATGGACTCTTTACTTTAAAATGTAATTTTAATGTAAAAATATATGGTTTTAGTCTGGAATAAATCACAACTTTCCACCAAAATTTCTGCTAAAACGGCCCAAACCCGGGACCTTCTAGCTGTAAAGCGAGAGCACTAACAGTGGCGTAACTGTGCCGCCGTGGTTATAACTGGAAAAATCTGTAAAAAAATCTAATATCCCCGTCTTTTTTTAAACAAAAGTCTTGGAATTAGATAAGAACACAGAATACAATTATTTGGACTTTAATAAAATTTTAATACATGAAATAAATGTTTTACCGACGTAAGACTTGTTTACGGTCCCTTCGCTCCTCTGGCAGGGGTCTCCTAGTTATTCCTAAAGTCAACAGGAAGACACATGGCGAGGCGTCTTTCCAATATTATGGCCCTCGCCTCTGGAACTACCTGAGGAGGAGCTCAGGACCGCAGAGAACGTTCATGTTTTTAAGAGCAGGCTCAAGACACACCTTTTTAGCTTAGCTTTTAACTCATCTATTTATTTAGTCCTAATGATATATTGTGTGTGCGTATGTGTGCGGCTTAAATGTAAACATGGCTCTGTAAACCGCTGAAAAACGGCTAAAGTGAGAATACTGGAGGATTATTGTTGGACGGACAGATTTGACCAAACACAAAGCACAAGGACACTCGTGCATCGTGTCTTTGGAGTTTCTCACGGATTATCACATGGAGGATCAGGACTTTTCGCGGTCCTCGGCAGGTGGACAGCGTGTTTCCCTTCTTCATCGGTACAAAGGGCCTGACCAGTAACTTTAAGGTAAGGAACATCAGTTTTGATGTGCACTGAGGATGTTACAGACTCTAAGACCATTATCAGGTCCAACCAGAAACCTTGGGTTACAGGTGAAGTCCTCAGGCTCATGAGGGTTCGGAATGCTGCCTTCAAATCTGGTGACAAGGAGAAACTGCGGACGGCTAGGGCCAACCTGTCCCGCGGCATCAAAATAGCCAAGAAGCAGTACTCCAAAAAGATAACTGATCACTTCAGAGACAGCAGAGACACTCGGAGTCTGTGGGAGGGGATAAAGACCATCACAGACTATAAACCTCCTCGACAAACCTGTGACAGTCACACCTGTCTGTTGAACGCTCTAAATGAATTCTTTGCTCGCTACGAGGCACTCAACAGAACCCCGGCACAAAAGTCAACACCACCTCCTGAAGACCAAGTGCTGAAGCTATCTCCAGAGAGTGTGAGAAGATCTCTGAGCAGGATCAACGTACACAAAGCACCGGGTCCAGACAACATACCAGGTCGTGTACTGAAAGGTTGCGCTGATGAATTCACTGAAGTCTTCACAGACATTTTTAACACATCTCTGCAGCAGGCTGTGGTCCCAACGTGCCTCAAAGCGACCACCATCATTCCGGTGCCAAAGAAGTCACCACCCTCCTGCTTTAATGACTACCGCCCAGTAGCACTCACTCCAATTCTTATGAAGTGCTTCGAGCGGCTCGTCATGGAACACATCAAGTCTGTTCTCCCTCCCACCCTGGACCCACAACAGTTTGCTTACCGGTCCAATCGCTCTACTGAAGATGCCATCTCCACTGCACTTCATTCAGCCCTCACTCACCTTGAAACAAAGGACTCTTACGTAAGAATGCTGTTTTTAGACTTTAGCTCAGCATTCAACACTATAATCCCACAGCAGCTAATACACAAACTGCTCCACCTGGGGATCAACACATCACTGTGCAACTGGCTGCTGGACTTTCTGACGGGGAGACCACAGGCTGTACGTGTCGGCGGAAAGTCCTCCACAACCATCACACTGAACACGGGCGCTCCCCAAAGCTGTGTGCTGAGCCCCCTCCTGTTCACTCTGCTGACCCATGACTGCGCTCCAAAGTACGACTCAAACCTCTTCATCAAGTTTGCAGACGACACAACAGTGGTGAAGATCTGTAGAGCTCCTCTCCCCTCCATTAAGGACATGTACTCCACCTGTCTCACCCGCAAAGCCCTCAGAATCACCAGGGACCCTACGCACCCATCACACAGTATCTTCAAGGTAATGCCTTCAGGGAGGAGACTGCGGAATCTACGGGCCAGGTCGAGTCGACTTAAGAAGAGCTTCGTACACAGGGCCATCGGGAAGCTGAACTCCCTGCCCTCCCTTCCGCCCCTCTTCCCCCACCCCCCGCTCCACAATCAAGGATGAGAGAAATATAATTTCAAATCAGTCACATGGTTTGACAAATAAAAAAAATCTTGAATCTTGAATGTGTTTGTAAAGCGAGTGATGAAACTGATGTAGCGTGAGTTTGGGGAAACTGCACCGGGCTACCACGAGTGTTCAACCGGTCAATACGTCTGTTAAACCTCACTGTCTGGAGTCTAACTTAACCAAATAATATCTGAATTATTCATTTGATGGATAATGTTTGCTTCCTTTACCCCTTGACTCAATTTTATCTGCGTTTGTGGGAAATGTGAATATACAAGCGTTGAGATGTTTTTATTTTTGCAATGGCAGGAGTTAACGGGTGGGGCTGAAGCTAAATGTAGATGCAAACACGAGCGCGCCGTCTCATAAGAGCTTAATTCACTGAGTTTTTTCACAAAGCGTCATTAAGCCAGGGCTGGACAGGAGAACAGTGGCTCCACATGTGTTGTGTTATCCGTCCTATATGTCCACCCAGCTGCGAGGTACGCTGCTGAGCTGATCGAGTGTCATGTTTTCCTGAAGTAACGCCCGATTTGGATGTAGTCCCGCTAAAGCCCTAACATTAAAGTGCTCATGAATAGAAACACCTTTTGAGGGCTCACAATTCACAATTCGCAGCACCACCGACAGTTGCTCGTTGTGACTGAGGTCTGGGGTGCAGTCCATTATTACAGCATAATATTTTGCTGTCTTGACTCTCTCTACAATCGCGTTAATTGTACATTGTGCCACAAGGGAGATAAGCTCATTTTAAATGTGCATGCTTAGGTAGGTGTCACTGATTTCTTTTGCCTGAACTCTTCTCAAATGCTCCTGCATAACGGGGTTAAACTGTGTCATGAGTTGTACTTGCCCGAGGAAATTACCATTGCCAGGCTCAAACAACCTGTCTGAGTGTCCACGAAATGCAAGATTATGTTCTGCCAGATGGTTCACAATGGCTAGTAATCTTCTCAAGACCTCTTTCCAGCGATTGACTTCAAGAGAAATCAGGTTTTGGTTCACCTGATCTATTGCTGTACATGTCTTAAGCCTCTGAGATAAAGTGAGCCAGGTATCCATGTTATCCATGTGTTCAGCAGATTTTTCATGCTGTGTTAAGTGTGCTGCAAGATTCTTCCAAGAGTTGAAACCATCCCCACTTAGTTGTGATCGTTTCTCCTTGTCAGCAAACAACCGGCAACAAAAGCAAAAAACGGCATCCTTTCTAACATTGTAAAGTAGCCAGGATCTGTTCACTTTCTCCCCATTCCTCATTTGCATCTGGTAGTTGTTACATGTAGATCTGCGTCCCTCTGCATTTTTTGGAAAATGTTGTTTTACTTGAACAGGTCCCCTCCGAACGAATGAACAACGTTGATCATCTGTGACCTCTTTAGGCCAGGATGTTGGATCATCGTCGAGAACACACTGTTTAGTTCTACTCACTTCGTTCTGTTCATCACACTCACTTTCTCCGCCGGAATCCCTCCTCGAGCAGCTAGTGACAGTGGCGGCGTCTGCAGTCGCACCAACATCTCTTTGCTGATCGTCACATTCTCTGTCATTAATTTGACCATCTGAGCAACTAGCGACACCTGTTAGCTCCTCGCTGTTGACAAGGTTGGCAGCCGCTGCAGCACTTTCTCCCTGCTGCTGTCCATCGGTGCCGCCGGTGGATGGTACGCTGAAATATAACGTCACTTTTGGAAGTGAAGACATCAGCTTTTTTCAAAGCAAGTTGCTTCTTTCTTTTAGTGGCATCACTAGGATAATTCCTTTTCATGCTTGTTTTTTTTTAGGTTTCTACTTCGCAACGAATGTTGTGAGTTCCCGCTCCTGCCTCTCATTCATTCAGATCCAATCGCTTCCTGTTGTGTGCATTAGCGTCTTAAAGGAATAGCCCATTGTGACAGAAACATGGGGGGGTTTATGCCGGTACAGTGCTCAACTCATTCATAAATCAAAAGCCATTTCGTTGTTTAATGACTCTTTTATTTTTTTATAAAAGTAAGAAAAGATTCATTTGAAGTTTAACAGGTGGTCAGGGGGTCCGGGGCCCCCCAACGTTAGGCCGCCGACCTATGCCTAATGGTTAAGTCCGCGTCTGCCCCCACCTTCCAAATGCTTCAGACGTCGCTGTATTAGGACAAAGAGAAAGACTGTTTTACAGGGAAAACAGCACAAACTGTCATGGTGTGATGGTGGAACGAGGAGAATAAAACCTAAAATGCAGGACTGCAACAAAATGTAGAGATATCAATTTGAAACTTTTGCTGAACATTACTGATGTAAATATGACAAAACATTTATTGCAAGTTTCCTGTCATTTTAGGTTTTCACACAAGGCATTTTGTTTGTTAAATTAATTAATAGATTTTTTTCACAGGGGATTTGGGATCTTGTTTAGTTTTTGAATAAGCTAATCCTAAGTGAAAAAAAAATAATAATCAAATTTAGCCTTGTTTTTTTTGGTTCTGGAGCTCGGGCTTATTCGGCTTTTTTTGGTTCAAAGCCGAATAAATCAGGCTGAGAATTAGATACAAAAAAATGTCGTTAATACAAATGGTAAATGGTCTCAACTTATATAGCGCTTTTCCACCTACATTAGGCACTCAAAGCGCTTTACAGCAAGGAACCTCTCACCCATTCATACGCCAATGTACGCAGACACTGGAGGCAAGGTGGGTGAAGTGTCTTGCCCAAGGACACAATGACAGCATGCACCTTCAGGAGGCGGGATTCGAACCCACGACCTTCCGATCATGAGACGACCCACTCTACCATCTGCGCCACTGTCACCCCGTCATCTTGCTAAAGCAGAACTAAGTAACTCATGCCCCTAGAGGCCATAAGTGCCACTGCAGGTGTCGCAGCATGTTGTGTTGTGAGTAAATACTACGCTGACAGAAAAGACAAAGGGACAGAGGGATATTGTTCATCCAATTACACAATGGAGATCTTTTTTTTTCACTCAAACTTGGCTGTAAATACTGTTTAAGTGGCTCTAGCCCGCTGTTAGCTTTGCCCGTTAGCCTGTTAGCTTTTTCTTCATGATTCCATTAGTGTGTATTGGTGACTCTGACCCGAAGGCAAGAAAGTTGCATATGTGTTTTTCTGGCCAGAGACACCAGGGGGAGATGAAAGACCCTCCAGTCATCCCATTAACACTTGTATTACCCCCAGAGGGACTACGGAAAGGATTTATTAAGGTAAACAAGTTACTTAGTTCTGCTTTAAGCGCAAGACTGGAAAGTTCGGAGTCCACAGGTACTACTAAAGTGGCTAATTTGTTGCACGAGTGGAGCAAAAACCTAATTCTTTCAAATATTAGTTTTCTTATTCACCTGCAGCGTCTCACCTTAACTTGATTGCTTCAGACAGTGCAGGAACATGAAACATGAAAACTATCTGCATTTCAAAAGTTCACAGACGTCAGTTCCTTCATAAACTCGTCTTCGACTCCGTTTTGGCTGCGACGCGGATGCTCTTGATGAGGACCCAGTCCGACTGCGACGCCGTGACTCGGATCCGCAAACACGACGAGGCGAAGTCGTGTATTTTGTCCAAGTCCTCCGCCTCGAACCTGTGCTTCTCCATCCGACCCACGGACACGAAGCGCCCGCAGCTCCGCCCCTCCTTCCCCGCAACGGCGACCACGTCCCGCCCGAGCTCCACCTCGGCCGAAACCAGCACATCTTTCCCCCCGTCGCCCGTCTCTATGGCGACGTCCGTCAGAACCGCCGGCGTCTTGAGCACGACCGTCACGTGGTCGCCTGTGGCCGGGGAGCGCGCCCAGAAGAACTCCCCGCTGGACGCCCAGGCCAAGTGCGCGAAGTGCTTCTGGTAAACGGACATGTTGGAGAAAACGTCCGCCTCCGGGTTGGCAAAGTCCTCCTCGAAGTCTTTGTCCGTGAGCTTGTTGTGCGTGCCCTTAAACGACGAGAACGTGCCCGTGTGCTGGAACAGCGAGGGCCGGAACATGATGGGACCCTTCTGGGCGAGCAGGTCATGGAAGCGCGGCATCAGCCAGTCGCACGGCATCTCCTGGTAGAACAGGAAGAGGAAGCGGGCGAGCAGCGGCAGATCGTGCGACTTGTAGAGTTTCCCGATGTAGCCGAGCTTGGAGAACTCCAGACAGGCCCACGCCGTCTGCTTCTTGGCGTCCTGCTCCGCGATGCGCCGGCGGATTTTGCTGAGGAAGTTCTTGGCGGTGCCGACGTCGTCCTCGAGCTGGAGGTAGTACTGTCCGAGCGCCGCGGTGTAGTGGACGAGGAAGGCGTAGTCGATGTTCTGTTTGGAGCGGTACGACACGCGATCCGCCGCGTCGTTGAAGTTTCTCTTTAGCCCTGAAAAAGAAGAGGAGCTTTACAGTTTTACAGTGTAGGGACAGTGAGCCTCACCAGCCACCGTCTCATCTGCTTAAGGCGCTCTCTCCGTAACACAACCAAAACAAAACGTTCTCGAAGCTGGAATCATGTCTGAGACGACAGCGCTCAGGACGTCCATCAGCTTCAAAACACCAAGTCTGTAGTCTGGGCATATTTGGGGTATTTGAAGAAAGCCGAGGGACAGTTGACAGTTATCCTGTTTGCGGAACGTGCAGGAAAAAAGTGTTGTAATAATAATGTGTGTGCTTTGAAAACAATGCAACAAATCATTATAGTTTTGTTTTCACTCTAAAATTACACTTTGGGGTTTCTAAATAACAGAATATATACACAATGTGCCAATGCATTGCTGTGTTTCTCCTCTTTGCTCAGCTCAACAATGAACCCTGTTTAGTCCAAGTTTAGTCCTGGTTTAGTCCAGGTTTGGTCCTGGTTTGGTCCTGGTTTGGTCCTGGTTTAGCTCCTTAAACCGCCGTGCTGTTTGTGCGTAACTATCGCGCGTGCATATTTAATTAGATGACTAGCGTCTTCTCGGTTTTAAATCTTTAGCCGTATTTCAATCATTGAAGTTTCTCTTTCTTTTCAGCTGGGTTAGCGTAGCCTGAGGGTTAGCGTAGCCTGAGGGGGAGACAGAGCAGACGCAGCTGCAGGACTTTCACGTCGGGTCTAAAGTTTGGATCCAGGTTTCGGGTTCGGACGGGTTGGCATGTGGGTCCGGAACCAGACTGAGGTCCGCCATTTCGTGACCTCTGGTTTAATTCATTATAGCAACAGCTGCATTAGCAGCGCAGTAAAGAGGTTTACTATGCAAATTAGCCATGTGGTATTTTAGTTTATAAGCGAAAACAAAACTACGCAAAGCTGCCTTCATTTTGTGTAATATAATAATTTGCTACTTAAACAGTGAGACATTGTTCACTGCTCCTTATTTGTCCTGTTGAACCTGCACCTCTGCTGCAGATGTTGGTGTTGGGTGAGAGACAGAGAAAGAGAGGGGAGATTGAGACTGTGGCAGATAAAAATAGACTATGGCGGCCGCCACAGACTAATGTTTTAGTGGGAAACCCTGGGAGCTTTACAGCCTATAGGCCAGTGTCACGCCTCATTTGAAAGCTAAGGCCTACAAAACTCGTCTAATTTAAGCTTCACGTTTTTGTACTTTCTGGTTGTGTTTTCGTCACATTTTTGTGGCTTGATCACAATTACATTACACAGAAAAATGTGACAAAAAAGATAACACATAACAAGGAAGACACTTTTGAAAAAAAAATAAAAGTTATTAAAAACTATAAAAAATTGGATTGCCATTAAATCTAATCTAAACGTCTTGGAAAACAATAGAATATATTTACCGCTTTTTACTTAAAGGCACACTGCGTAACATTTTGGGCTATACTGTTGCCATCAACACAATACATGATCCCAATGACCAGCTCGACATTGAAAATGCTATTTTTGCAAAGGGTAATCAAAGAATGGATTTGGATGAGGACCCAACCTGTTTAAAGCTCAAATTCTGCTGCCTTTAGTCACATCTCCATGGCAACGAGCTGGAGACGTCCCCACTCCTGGTAAAGTTACTGTCATGTCTTAGGAGAGCTGAGCCGCTCACAGCAAAAGCTCATGTTTGTTTGTGCATTCATGAGATATTTTTCAATGAAATATCTGTCATGAAATAAATGCTTGTATTTCAATTTTATTTATTGGATACAATGTTACGCCGTGTGGCTTTAAAGGGATATTTCAGGGTTTTTTTTGGACATTGGGCCTCATTTCCTAGTTATCCAGAGTGTTGTTGATTTTTGGAGATATTTTTTTCTTAAATTCTTGCAGTTCTTATACTTGAAGAGCTTAGTGGCGCTAGGCTAATGCTAGGCTAACGCATTTCTATGATATCAGCAACCCTCAGGTGCACTCCACAGTGCACCTGAGGGTTGCATCAATGTTTGTGTTAATATTCTATTAACACAGACATTTAAATCGTTAGTCTGGCGTTATAAGTGATTTACCTAGCCTTACCTAGCATTAGCTTAGCGCCACTAAGCTCTTCAATTATAAGAACTGCATGAATTTAAGAAAAATATATCTCCAGACATCAACAACACTGTGGATAACTAGGAAATGAGGTCCTATGTCAAAAATCCTGAAATATCCCTTTAAGTTCATCAAAGTTCTGTTGCAGTTTGCTCAAAAGTTTCTCCCTCATTCCTGTTTGATAGAAGGTTTACAAATCTTAAAGGAACAGGCCACCGTTTTTCCATACAGAGATAAACTCGTCCAAACTCAGGTAGGAACATATCTCAGTATGTAAAAATTGTGGCCTGTTCCTTTAAGAAATCAAACATGCTCAGATTTCTTGCGTCTGACATTAAATTTAACGATGAGTAAAGTTAGGACCGAGTTTGCATCGGGCCTCAAACGGACCGGTACCCTTAGAGTCACACGTTGGTGAGGTCTCACCTGTGAGCGGGGGGTAATAATCCTGCGGGACGTGGACCAGCTGCAGTCGTCCCGCCGACAGCTGCGAAGAGAAGGACCTCTTGATTTCCTCCGTGACGCGTGACCGCCAGCGCTGGTCGAAGTCCGCGATGAGAACCACCACCACCATGTCGGCGCTCTCCTCCGCCGACGACTGCGAGAAGATGGACTCCAGCGTGGACGTGAGGTACTGGTCCTTCTTTCTCTGCACCGAGGAAATGCCCACGGTCAGGAACCCTGCGGAGGAAGAGTCCGTTTGATTTACATTCGCCTTTGGGAAGAGAAATACTGAAGTTGTGTCAAGTTTATTTGTAGAGCACATTTCAGATTTAAAGTCATTCAAAGTGTTTTAGAACTGGAATTAATTAAGTAGGCAGGATAAATAAGGCAAACATATATAAATACAACTATAATCTTTTAAAAATCACATTAAAAAGTGCAGATACAATGTTTCAGAGTCAAACTATTGGAGTAACTATATTAGAGCAACTGTATTGGAGCAACTGTATTGGAGCAACTGTATTGCTGGGTTTCAGGCGACATCACAGCATTCCAAAGGCCAATACTATTATATGGAGGAGACATTATTTTGTTTTTGAGGACATTTTTAGTCTTGTACAGAGAGATCATGGAGCCAGTGACTGATATTAATGATCATTTTTTTCATACTCTTTCTTTTGAGCTACGACTTGAAAGTGTAATGTTGTTAATAGGAAAAACTGGGTCCTGCCCCGCCGCTGGGTCCGGTGACATCATCACATTCTATAACCTGCAACTCAGAAATTAGAGCAACTGTATTGGAGCAACTGTATTGGAGCAACTGTATTGGAGCAACTGTATTGGAGCAACTGTATTAGAGTAACTGTATTAGAGTAACTGTATTAGAGTAACTGTATTGGAGTAACTGTGTACCATTGTTGGTCATAGTGTCTCAGTTGTAAACGGGGTTGGGCAGAAGGCAAGTCTCGACTTCAGCCTAAACTCCTGTCGGTCAGGCTTCATTTAGCACTTGATATACTTAAAGTACATGTTTTCTTATTGTAATGTACAAGATCTTTGAAAACATGTGACCTGTGTTCTGAATGTTTATGTATGACCAAAATAAAACTACTACTAAAGTACTAAAACATCAACATAAAAATGTATTAGAGTAAAAAGTAAGAGCAGATAAAAGTCAACTGCACGAATATAAATAACTGCCTGTCTCACGTCCTCATGAAGACAGATTTTAGCTTTAGCCTCAGCGTGTTTAGTCCTGACTCTGGGAACCACCAGGAGGCCCTCCCTGAAGTTCCTATGGTAACATGTCAGAGATGGACTGTGATGCCCGTGTGTGTGACTCACTCGGCTGGCTGGGCACAGACCCGGCGAGGACCTGGTACGACACATTTAGAGGCAGGAAGTCCTCTCTGTCGAGCCACGACAGTTTATTCATCAAACGATCGGCTCGCCACAATATCTCCAGCGTCGGCTTCTCCTGAGGCGAGACGGCACAGGCGCAAAAGAGCAGCAGGTTAGACTTTGATTTAGATCAGGGGTAGGAAACGTCAGGCCCGCGGGCCAAATGCGGCCCTCTAGCACAAAACCTCTGGCCCCAAGATGATTGTGAGAAATATTATTAACGCAAAACAGAGTTCAAATACCTGTTAAAGTATGAGTGTAATACAGTCAGTCCACTGCAAAAAAGTAATTAACTACATTAGTTTTGAGATGAGTTTTTAATTCGAGTTGTTTTGGTGAGTTAAGATGCAGATCATTGAGATTATTGATTATTGACTTTTTACTTGTTCTAATATGTTTTGGACTCGTTTCTAAACATTTAGTCTTTGCATCAAGCATTTTATCTGCCAATGGAAAAGAACATTGGTCTAGTCTAATTGGTAGTTCTACTTTCTTATTTCACTTGAGATTTACCTCAGAACGCGTCTGGAATGTCAAACTAACAAAGTCAACTTGATCAGATCAGGGAAAAAGTGAGGAAAAAAACACTCAAAATAAGATCCTCAATTTAAGTCATTTAAGCCAATGCTTAAAGCCAACTACTTTTGTAGAGTATTTTTTTATTCTGTCAGAACATCCCACGTGGTCATATTTAAAGAACAACTAAACACCATATCTAGGCCTTCCGTGATAATTACAAAATTGTACACATTTTTCCACCAAATTTGTCCACACCCAACATTGGAGATGAACTCTATATTGTAGATTTGCATATCTTCCAAACAGATATTTTAACATCATCTTGTAGACAATATATTGCCCACCTAATAACTGACTCGCTGCCCACTTCTTCTTCTCTTCATTAAAGTACTCACCGAGACGGAGCGCGACAGGGTGAACAGTAGTATCCACCCGGCGAGCAGCGCTGCAGCCACGGCCAGCGCCTTCTTCTTTAACGTTCATCGCATTTCCTAAAGAGAAGAGAAACACGGTCCGAGTCTGTGAGAAACCCAACACACACTGTTCACTAATTCAGCAGCTGCCACGGGTTTCCTTTCTGCCCAAAGTGCGGCGCTCACTCTCACTGTCGGCCACTCTCGCATGCAGTTTGTAACAATGGCTTCTGCGGACTGTGTGGCTCAACAACAATGATCTGGACGAGGCCTGTCCGACTCTTCCCATATAGGGCTGGGCACCATTACTTTTATTATTCCGATACCAGTACTTTAACGATACTTGGTTTTCGATACCGATTCCTGAACAATACTCTTTTTCCCATACCTACACTAAAATGTGAAACGTGTGGAAGATTTGCAAATTCATCTTCAATGTCAAGAAATGTGTGAAAAGAAAGAAGAAACTTTATTTATTTTGCACCTTTCACGGATAAAATCACAAAGTGCTTCGCAAAAATAACAATGGTTACAGAAAATCCAAACAAGTGACCAACCGAGAGGCAGCAGACGCAAAGCCGTCTAAAAATGTAGGAAAAAACGTGGGGAAATTGGAACTATGGAAATATTAGTTAAAACATTAGGACATTTACTCCGCTTTGGCTTTACCCAAATCTAAAACCGTATGGAAAAACAAACTTCAAAATAACACGGATGAAAACGCAACAAAAAATGTATAAAACGTGATGAAAACACGACAGTAAAGCAACAAAAGAGTGACAAAAGCGTGCCAGAAAAGTGTAACCCAGGTGATAAAACCTGTGCCCAGCCCGTCTCCATCTTCCACATTCATTATTTCCCCCCCGCCTGTTAGCCAATTACTGCGCTCGCTTTGGAGTCACATGGGTCTGCGCGGCGTATCGTGTGTTCTAATATGGCGCTCAGTGTGCAGAGGCAGTGGGGGAAGCCAGATCAGAGTCTCCAACCATGACTCAGCCCTATTCCCATAGCAGACAGACTCATCAGAAGACCAGATCAGGAGGATACAAGTGTAAAAAAAAAAAAACATCTGAAAAGCAACACACAAAAAAAGCCACAAAAAATGACAAGCGCAGTAAAAATTTGGCTTTTTTTCTTGCGAAGGCTCTCATTCAGGAAGTATCCATCGTAGAAAAGGTTAAATCATCGACTGAACTGGGTTTGGTAAAGTTCTTCAGGTCATTAAAAGACACTTTTACAGAACCTGGAGGGAACCAAACAATCCCTGTTCAAATATTTCACAGTATCACTGAAGTAGCAGGTCTTTGTTCTGCTGCTGAGTCACTGGGCATAGACGAGCCGTTAGCCCATTAGCTGTAATAACAAAGCACCAGGGAAAACAGCAGCAGTCCACAGCTCCATCTCCATCTGAAAGCCACTAACCACGGTGGAGGTTCCGGGTTCGATTCCCACCTGGAGGGGGCCTTTCTGTGTAGAGTTTGCATGTTCTCCTCGTGTCTGCGTTTTCCTCTACCACTAAAAACATGCACAATAGGCCAGGATGAATGATGGTCAGAGTTGGTGCAGGTGTGTGCAGGTCACAACAGAGCTTCGGTCCGTCTCCCCCAGGGCAAACTGAAGGTACAAACGTAGCTCACCACCACCAGCGAGAGTGGAGTGAATGTAAATTGTCTCATGTAAAGGGATTTGTGAGCATGTCTGTGAAAGGAGCTAAACAGAGTTCTTCTTCAGTAAGTGCTTCATTTGTTCAATGGTGTTCAGGTGTTGGGTTAGACCTGAGCAGCATGTTATTGAAGGTCAGGGGAACCACAGTACTGCCTTCAGTCTCCTCTGAAACGGTGCACAGTCCTGCACTAGTCAGACCCTCCTTCCTCTTCCTCCTGCGCAGCTCCCTCCGCTCCGCAACAGTCTTGTTCCCTGTAGCTCCTCTTGTGACGCCTCCTCTGTGCTGCAGCTGTGGGGGTTGTTGGTGCCTTTTCAGTGTTTCAAAAGAGGAAGAAATGGCCGGGCATGAGCGGGTCCGACTCCGCGTTTTACAGGACTTTCCCTGCACTTTTCCGCGGAAACAAACACCGTTAGCATGCGGTGCTCGCCTCAGCTAAACACTTGCCTTCTGAAGCCTGAAACTGCTACGATAAAACTTTGGTCGTAGCTATGATTGTCCCCTGGTGGTTCCCAGAGTCAAGACTAAACACTGTGAGGCTGTGTTTCAGTTTCACGCTAACATCTGGAACAGTCTTCATGAGGATGTGAGACAGGCCTCAACTCTGACAATGTTCAAATCCAGGCTGAAAACAGCTTTTTACCCGTGCATATGAAAACTGAAAGTATTCTACCTGCACTCTTGCCTTTTACTGTAATTGATTCATTTTATGTTGATGTTTTATTGATTTTATCTGCTTTATTTTATTTTAACGCACCTGTGAAGCACTTTGAATAGACTATATGCACACAAGCGTGACGTGACTTCAGAGTGGATTCTAAGTAGTCGTTTGCGTATCCTGTCTCCGTTATTTCCCTATGAGGTCTTGTCTAAAAAAATAAATAGCTTAAGATTACATGGCAGGCAGTGACTTACTGCTGGACAGTCACTAGCATCATGTTAAAAACATCGCGTCAGGAGCAAAACATTCACTAGAGGAAACTTCCGTGCTCATCACAGTAAGTGTGTTTGTCTTGAAGCTAACGGCTAACACGAATTAAAAATGAAAATAGCTACACGATTTTAAACGAGCCTGCTCAAAATATAATCTGCCTGTCTTTAGTATAAATACTTTTTAGACGTTTAATTTGTGTGGTGGGGTTTTTTGATACTAGCCGTTATGCTCCTTATGGGCTGATGAGGAACACGCCGAGGTTCAACTGCAAAACGAGGTATTAAACTCCATCCTTACTGCCCCGAAACATCTGGATGCTCCTTGTCTCGGCTGACGGAGACGCACGTTCAAAGATGAGGAGAAGGAGGTTCCGACGCTTCTTTACACTTTTTAGATGCCGCTTTTGCTTATGGATATTTTCTTTATGTTCAGCGTGACGTGACGTTTGGCGAACCAGCGACAATGGCTTCTTGCATTTTTAATTTCTCCCAGGCTTAGTGCATCCCACATGAATAAATAAACATGACAGTAGGACAGACGCTCTGCTCACTTTCTCAAACTCAAGTTTCTCGCCTGCGGCTCGCGCAGTAAAGTGAGTCAAAGAAATTTGCCGTTTTTACCTTGGAAAATACCATTCACGTGAATCGTGAAGATCTGCAATAAAAAATAACTTAAGGGGAGGGGGGTATATGGCGTGTAACGCGTAAATAAACTATGCACTGGCTGAGGCTTGTAAAAGTTCACTGGTGCTTGTAATATTCTGACATTGCTCCACCGGACTCTTACTTTGAAAACCGGAAGTCCTTACAAAAACGGTTGAACTTGATCTAGCTTGCTAACTGAAAATGTGTACCTACGAGGCACTGGTAAAAGGCTGAAATAAAAGAACTAAAAGGACAACACGGACTAAGTTATTCCTTGTTAGCCAGGCACAACATGGTGTCAGAGTGACCAACTACACCGCGGACCCACACTTTTGAACGAAAAAAAAAAAGAAAATGGAGGCTTACGGAGTGCCTGCCCCGAAAATGGACTGGGACTCCAGCAACTTGTCCGACGCATGGCGCCGCTTCAAACAACATGTGGAACTCATGTTTACAGGACCACTCAAAGATAGGTTGGAGGAACAAAAATGCAGTTTCCTATTGTTGTGGATCGGGGATAAAGGACGAGATATCCGTAATACATGGACTCTCACTGAGGACCAAGCCAAAAAGCTGGAAACGTATTGCAACGGCTTCTCAACGTACCTCACCCCGAAAGCTAACCCCATTTTCGCCAGATACAAGTTTCATGAGAAAACGCAAGGCAGCAGTGAGTCATTTGAGCATTTCGTCACAGAGCTAAACTCCTTGTTAAAGACTGTGGCTACGGTAAAAGCGATGAAATGGTCCGTGATCGTATAGTTTTCGCGACCAACTCCCCGCACGTGAGAGAAAAGCTTCTCAGCCAAGGACTGGAGCTAACGCTAGAGAAAGCCATAGACATTAGCCCATTCCTATGAGCTAGCTAAATTACAGCTTAAAGCCATGGCTAACGACAACCACGAAGTACATGCAATATGTCGCAGAGGCGGGAAACAAGCCATCCCAATGCGAACAAACAAGACAAATGACAAGGCTTGGACGGCATGCGGAGGAAACCATGACAAGCGAACGGAGTGTCCAGCGAAAGGCAAACAGTGTCTGAAATGCAGAAAGTTTAACCACTTTGCAAAAGTGTGCAGATCAAATCCCAATAGTCAGAGGAAAACAGGACACAGGGAGGTGCACACTGTCCAAGAGACTATTGATTCTGATCCCGAGCTGTTCATGCGAGGACAACGAAGACAGCGCATTTGCTGATATACAGCTAGGCCCATACAAGGTAAAAATAACCTTCAAGTTAGACACTGGAGCACAAGCAAATATTATACCAGCAGAAGTTTTCACAAAAGATACTGGCATTCTAAGTGTACTCAGATGTTTTCAAAGGCATTGGTGTATTTCAAGGCGAGTGTAGTTTCAGAGTAGACCCGAGCATATTCTGACATTGCTCCACCGAACTCCTACTTTGAAAACCGGAAGTCCTTACAAATACGGTTGAACTTGATCTAGCTTGCTAACTGAAAATGTGTACCTCCGAGGTACTGGTAAAAGGCTGAAATAAAAGAACTAAAAGGACAACACGGACTGAGTTATTCCTTGTTAGCCAGGCACAACAGTGCTGTTACGTCAAATACGCCATTTCCCGTGGATGCAGCCATAGGAGCCTCCAGCTCCAGGCTGAGCCCCGCTGCCCCGCGCTCGCTCGCTCACTTCACCTGGGCAGCGTAAGAGCAGCCCGCATCCACCAGCTGTCTGTCTACTCGCTAACCCCGCTCAAACAGACGCACCACTGAGGGCGATGAACAGTATGAGACATCGCGCCGACGCTGAGGTGAAAGTTATACCGTTGTATACATAGGCACGTTTACTGCTTTTCACCTAGTAGCTAGCGGTTAGTGCATCAGCAATAACAACTGTGCACCAAACTAATCCAAGTTTTGTGATGACTAGTTTTCATATTTGACAATAGCCGCGTGAAATGTGAGAGCATCTACAAGCTGAAACCTACAAAGCGGATTGCTAAATTTACTATGAGGCTAAATCATGTGGCTAAATTGACCGGGCAAGTGCCCGTGGTTCTGTGCATGCTCTGCGCTAGTTTGATGGGCGCTCACAGATATGACGGTTCTCACGTAGTTTCTGCTGATCAGAGAAGTTAACGTTGGCAAGTTTACTAAAACTGAACCTGTCCAAAGAGACTTGCAACTATATGCCAAACCATTTGTAAGCTTTTAGTAGCCTACTGTAGCCGGAAAATTTTTATATTGTATGGTATAGGGTGGCATAATCTGAAGTGTATGCTACATTCTTCTAAATAGTCAATAAAAGATATATAATCTCAAATAGAAGACAATGTCTTCTGGTGTCTAGAAGCTGATTTGGGATTTCACATTATGTACAATTTGTTCTCTCAGTGATAAAGCCATTAGTAGAATTACAGTTCTAAAACGAAATGAAAGTTTAGTGTTGAATTAATATATTTGTCCGTCCATATGCACTACAAAAAAGTGGATTTTCAAGTTCATTAATCATAAAATCTACATGTTCTGTTAAAAAATTCCTGCAAACCGCGCTTTCCGCCACGGCCCTCCGTGAAGTGTCACCTTTTTCACTATGTATGTGTTTGCATGTCTGTTAAATACATTTCATATTACCTTTCTTTGCCATTTTTCTGTATGTTCTGCATGAGCTAAAAGAGGGTTTTTGTTTTGCAGATCTCTGTAAAATCTCTGTAAAGGTAAGTCATGATTTGTGTTTGGCAGATGCATCACACCTTTCTCTACATTAACATTTGAACAATGTTAATTTCAGTTCAATAACAAATTGAAATTATTCCTGGACAAATTGTGCCAAAATTAAGGCCACAAATGCCATTTAAAGGATTAATGTTTAAATAAAAAAAATAATCAAATGCAAATTAAGTTATTATTGTCTACAATGCATTCAATTACACACTTTGTTACAATGTTACCAGCATAACAACTCCTACAATTGAAAGCATGTATTTCAAATTTCTAGATTATGGGAAAATTGTAATGCTTTTATGTAATGATTTTGTGTTTGATTTGAGAAACAGGATATTAGCTGTACTTATTGTCTCTTTTTTTTAGCCTGTCCAGTACATATTAGATGTGCCAAAAAACAAGACATTTTAATACGTACCTCTTTTACTCTCTCTACAACAGTTGCTTAGTCATAATGATGTTCTTGCATATATTGAAAATCAAAAGAAAGATTGTACAATCACTTGGCCTCAAAACTACAGAAGTATAAAAGATGGAAAGTATTACCAACAAAACATGTTCTTGTCATTTGAAGGGTGGAGAATTGCATTAAATCTGTATGTAGACGACTTCGAAGTCTGCAACCCACTCGGCACATCTCGCAAGAAACACAAGGTTTGTGCTGTCTATTGGGTTTTGGGTAGTTTTCTACTTCAAAACTGACGTCTATCCAGTTAGCCCTGCTTTGTAAATCTAATGACTTGAAGGTTTATGGTTATGAAAAGGTTTTTGAGCCTCTTTTGCAAGATTTGACTCAGTTAGAACAGCAGGGTGTTTTCATTCCCCTCCTTGGTCAGTTTGTAAAAGGCACAGTCCAGTGTGTAATAGCTGACAATCTTGCTGCCCATGGGATTGGTGGCTTTGTCAAAAGTTTTTCTGGAGGATCAATATGCAGATTCTGTACTGGAGATAAGTCTGAATTTCAGACTAAGGATGTCATGTCTGGTTCATTTCAACTTAGAACTAAAGATGTCCACGATGTGCATATTAAGTCTGCCCAAGATGACAAAACCATTTTCTGTCGTGTCAAAAGACAGTGTATTTTTACAAAGCACCTGTCACACTTTAATGTTTGTACTGGCTATCCTCCAGATCTTCTTCACGATCTGTTTGAGGGCATAGTGCCCGTTGAACTCGCGTATTGTATCGGCATGTTGATTTCAAATAAGTACTTGTGCCTAAATCAACTCAACACATTAATCCAGACATTTCCATTTAAATGGGGGGACAAACCTAATCGGCCAAATGCTATACCTCTGTCATTTATGTCAAACAAAAGTATTGGTGGCAACGCTCGTGAAAATTGGACATTGTTAAGAATGCTCCCTTTGATTGTTGGACAGTATGTGCCTGAAAGTGAGCCAGCATGGCTTGTAATCCTTAATCTGAAAGACATAGTTGAGTTGGCGGTGTCCCCCTTACATTCAGACAAGACTATAGGGCTTAGGAACTGACGTCACGGCGCAACGCATGGTGGGCGTATGGCGGCATATTCAAAGGCCAAAAATATAAACAACGTAATTTGGTAAACTTGTGAATGCTCCCACCATGCTCAAGAGCAGCGCTAAAGAAAAGGGACTTTATCGAGACCGATTGCGCCCGGAGGCAAAACAACGGTACCTAATAAAAATAGCCAGCATTGGAAATACTGATCCCTACGAAATTCCGCTACAGCAGTGGAGAAAACTCATGTTGCTGCTCTTTTGTTTAAAGTAGAAGCCACTGCACGGATCCGAGACTCAAAGACTGTAACTGATGAGCCAGCGTATTGGGTTTTGCCAGGTGCCCTGACCAAGATACAGCCTGAGGTTGGACATAAAATTGACTTCACCTCCTCAGCTGCTCAAAAAAGGCTCTCGACCTCCAAATAGATACGCAGTCCATGAAGCCAGCTAAAAGAAGCCGTCCCCAAAAAATACAAATTCCACCTGCTAATTTGGAGGACTTGTCGCCCCTATTAGATACACTGCTGGAACACAACAAGGCAGTGGGTTTGTCAGGAATAGAAAATTATTATACACTATACACTGTACAGTCACCTACATTACCCCAGTCTCTTGCATCTCTACACAACAAAAGCACACTGTTCCCTGACCTGACAGCTCTACAGCTGTGTTGTGAAAAGCATGTTACAGCTGCTACAGTAACTGGTGAGCAGGCTGAAGCAATTGAGAAGCTCACAAGACTTCAACACAAGACCCCTGACTGGTATAAATGGCGTGCTGGGAGAGTAACAGCTTCAGTGATGCATGCTGTATTTTCCACCAGTTTAAAAACACCAGCCTTGAGTGTGGTCAAACGTGTGTGCTACCCCAACACCTCTGTGTCTGTTCCACAAACAAGATGGGGAGTGGAGAAGGAAGGGGACGTACGGAATGCCTACCCTGAAAAAGTGGCTGCACATCACACAAATCTACAGGTCAGACAATGTGGCTTTATTGTAAACCCCAGCTTCCCTGAACTTGGAGCATCTCCAGATGGACTCACAATGTGCGACTGTTGTGGGAAGGGGTGCTTGGAGATAAAGTGTCCCTTCAAATACAGAATGAACAGCATCCAGGAAGCCTTGGATTCACAAGAAGGCCCAATTTTACATTGTTAAACAAAGAAAGTAAAACAGCAAAACAATGAAGTCCTGTATAATATCTGACTTTTTCTGTGTCATCCTTTACAAAACCTTCATCCAGCTTTGTCTTGTTCAACTCTGACCTGAGCTTTCTGTTCTCCTCTAACAATCGGTTTATTTCTGTTCTGCTCTGTTTACAGAACTCACATTCAATCTTCAGTCTTTTAGCTTGCGGTTCTCTTTCTAGCTGATCTCCATTCTCTAAATTTCCCGCTTTAACAATAGCTTCCGTAGGTCCAACAATAGCTTCCGTAGGTCCAACAAACCCCCGGCCCTCAGCCTCGATTACATGATGATGGTCTTCAGTGATGTCCATCTCTGCCAGCCCTTCATCTCCAGCCTTTGCTGTGGTCTCACCTCCATCTTCTGCTGATCCAGCTCGACAGCCTGTCCCAATAACATTATAATTTGATATACTGCAGGAAAAATTATAAATTAAAATCTGTGTGTCAATGCTGTAATCCTGAACAATGGTAACCTTTGGAAATATGATTAAAGTATACTACAAATAGCAAAGTAGCAATATAATACTTAAAAGTACAGCGGGAGGGAATGTAATAAAAAAAGTACAAACATAACATTGTACAATGTGCAGTTATGTTTTGAGTATTTATTGTATTTCAATTATTCTGTTTTCCAAAACAATGAAAAGTAGACAATAGCTGGGCAAATGGTGATTATTATTATTATTATTATTATTGTTCTAATCTGAACTACTTTACTGCAGCTTCAGTACAATACATATTTACCTCCCACTTCAGCTTTCTGTCGCTTTTGTCGCAATGTCCGTTCATGGCGGTTTGACTTTGACCCTAGGACTTTGGAGTGTCCCATGTTTAGTGATGGAGCCCAGTCAGGATTGGTTTCATCCATTTCATATGCAGGTTTACCTGCGAAAATGCATAATAATCATTATCTTAATAAACAGACAATGTAGTTCTGAAAAAGAAAAGGAAAATGGTCCATTGGTTGTTCCAATACAATGATACAGTATGATGTGAGCCATAGCAGTTTGTCATGTGCTGCAATGCTTTTGGTAAATCTCATAGAGCATATTAAGAGCATGTGCTAAATATCAAATAATGACAATGTTAAACATATTCAGGTTACCTCCAATATCTACAGTTAATGTGCAAAGTTGACAAAACCAAGCAGCTGTGACTTGACGCTTTATTTAGCATGCCTAATTAGCCATGTGGACATCGTACTGTTCACTCACGGACAAAACTAGGACTAGAAACGGCAGTTGGCAAAACAACATTGAGAACTTACCAGAATGAAAATGTCTGGAACACACAAGTAGATATGTGGGGATGTTGGAGAACTGAATATCTGTCCGTCTCACCGCTGCTATCCATGCTAGCCGCCTCCTTTTCGTAATTTCTGATGTGTTGGCTCCCTCACGTTGCTTCCAGGTAGGGAAACCATAAAAAGACGGCCCATTTTCCAGTTTGTTCCCTTGACGGTCATGCGACCTAACATTACAACCAACTACACAACAAGTTCGAACCATCCTGATGTTGTTTATCTATCTCTCACGCTCTTACTCTATTGTTTCTGTTCGCTGTGCGCTGTTCTGGCCCTTGCAAATGGTGCCTCTGCTGGCAGGGGCCGCTTTCGTGATGTCACGTTCCAAATCCCTATTGCATATCTGATGGCGAAAATCTCTGATCACAGACGGCGCTATCTTGAGCTATTCCCAAATGTAAAACTCATTCCTAAACATCATTTTGTCGAACACTACCCTGAAATGATCCGTTGCTTTGGGCCTCTAATTTATCTCTGGACAATGAGATTCGAGGCTAAGCACAGCTTTTTTAAACAGGTTGCGCGGCATTCTAACTGCTTTAAGAACATGCTTTCTTCATTAGTTACTAAACATCAGTTTATGGTTGCCTTCCATACACATGCTTCCATTAGAAAATCAACCATAGATGTCACAGATGTGTCACTTATGCCTGTTCATGTCTTGGCTGAGGGAATAGGGAATGCTCTTAAACAAAGATACCCAGATATGACTGAGATAAGAATGGCAAAACATGTGCATTGCAGTGGTATCCACTATAGTGAAGGGATGCACATTGTTCATGGCACTGCAGATGGTCTGCCTAAATTTCACAAGATCCTTAAACTCTGCATTCTTAACAGCCAGTTATGTTTTCTTGTGGAAGCTGAGTGTGTCTGGTATAGGGAACATTTTGGTGCATTTCAACTTACTTCCACAACCACATCAGAGGTTGGCTTCATTGAGCTTGGTAACTTGGTTGACCCATATCCTCTATATGACTATATGGTTGGGAGCATGCGCATGTTGATGTTGAAAAGATTCGTCATTGTCGAAGGTTGGTACGTTTTTTAAAATGGGTGTGGGGGCTTAGAAAACATTGCAATTTACTCAGTGGGGTATGAAATGTGATCTACCTTAAAGGAATAGGCCACTGTTTTTACATACTGAGATATGTTCTTACATTAACTTAGAGTTCATTTGTACCTGTCTGGTCTTCACGCCTGCCTCCCCTCACGTAAACACAGCACAGACAGCGTTAGCATTTAGCCTCTCCTCCTCTCCTCTATAGCTCCAAACGAGGTGAAGATGGAAGCTACCAAGCTCTTCCATGTTTTACATATTTAAATATGGTTACATGAAGTGTTACACCATAAAGTATAATGACACAAAATTAAACAATGTGGATTTTCTAAGCGGATAAAAAGGGGAACTATATTGTAAGGCGTAATAATACCAGGAGTTATTCCTTCATCCGCGCAGTGATATCTTCACATTACTGTGCAGATGTCAAACTACTCTGGTATAATGTTTTTCCTGTTTTGAGAAATTAAACGTTCTATATAATTCTAGATAAAGAAAAGACTTTGTTTAATTCTGGATTTAAGCAATTATATTTACAAAGTTCAGTCATTAAAATAAAAATTAGGATACAAATAAGAAATATTTAGCAATTACATTTCATTGGGTTCTATTATATTCTAAAAAAGAGTCAGTCCATCCAAGATACCTCTAGTATACCTCTTGAAGGTCATGCGGAGACCACATGGAGACTTTTTCAAGTCTCCGCTGAAATCGAATGTCGAAAGTCAATGTTAATTTTCACCGAGACTACCTGGAGACTCGCCTTAACTCCAGGATAAGTCTCTGAAACATCTCTTTGACCAGATCAGTCTCCAGGCCTTGATATAGGCCCTTTAGCTTTCTATTCCTTATTAGGGTTTACAGTGACTGTTACTGTTCTTTAATAATTTCATTTTGTTTTCTTGTCAATTGTTTATTTTCTAGATTAAAGGAAAATGATGGCGTCTCCGGCAGTTCTGAGGGTCCTATTTGGAGATGAGTCAGACTCCAGAAAAATGACGTTGAGACAACCGAAGAGCTTTACAAAATTATTAAAGATTTTCAAGTGCAAAGACCTTTTAGAATTCAGTACATGGATACAGACTTGGATGCATTTATAAAGTTGGATTCAATGTCAGAAATCAGCTCCAAGGCCACAATAAAAGTTGTGTATTTACCTCCCGAGGATACCTTAATCACGCGATACCCAGTGGAAACAAAAAACGCACCAGATCCAGTGTTGACATCAACACCTTGCACTTCAAGGCCTGAAACTCCAGTTTCCTCCCTTGTTTCATCCTGCAGCGATGACACAATCATTTTGCAAAGCCCCCATTCATCACCAGAAGTGAGAATGTTCTGGCCTCGAGTGTTTGTCATCCCAACATTTCCATATGAGGCGGAACTTGAACTGTGGCAAAAAAAATGTGAGTTTGCAACAACTGGAAAATACTTCACCCCAGGTCCTAAGCTAAAGTCATCCATCCTTGACGGCCTTGCTCAAGAAATGGTGAAATACCCCAAATATCCCCAAGGTTATCATTGTGAGGAAGTAGCTGAAGCCGTAGTAAGAGCACATCCTTGTCTGGGGTAGCTAGGCACCAAGAAAGGTTTCTGTGGATGGAAGCAATCGCTGAAATATAAAACACAAAATTACAGAACCACACTGGAAATCCGTGTGAACACCCTAAAACACAAACGTGAGGGGAAAGGAAAAGCAGTAGCCAAGATTAAAAAACCACGGAAAGCAGAGGTGAATGAGGCAAAAATGGAAAAGACCTTCTCGCATAGACGCCTGGAGATTGTGGAACAAAAACCAAGGATTGCAGAAGTCAAGGACAGATGGCCTGCCCTGTTTACACCAAATGGAGTGAGTAACATTAGTATACTATGAAAAATAGTAATAGTAAACTAATGCAAAACCATGATTCAACCAGAATTTAAAAAAAGAAAAAAAGTGCTGAACCTGTTTGACTATAATAGCCAAAATGCATTGTGTAATTCTGCATGAAACATGCCAGTAATTGTGATTTGTTAAAAAAAGTAAAAAAAAAAAAAAGTTTAAATCAATGTGATTAAATATTTTCATGGTTGGAAGGATTGCCCGTCACTAGTTACGTAAGGTATTTCAGAATTTTAGAAATGTGTTATTGCATTTGTGCCTTTGTCATTTCTGTGATTACCGAATATTCCCTTTTCATGTCATTAACACATTTAAAAATCTTTTCCAGGTAAATGATGAATTTGTACGGATCACAACTAAGCCACTCGTCTCAAAGTTTCTCTCCCAGTTGGATCACTTTTCTGAGAAGCTCATCTGCATATTTAAGCCCAAGGGAGGAGCCAAAGGTCTGAAAATCCGCCGACTTCTAGAACAAGTTGAGGAGGTAAGTGATTACCAATGTATTTAAAGAGACTATATCATGCTATTTTAGCCATGTGAAAGTAAACTATAGGCACTTATATGATATATTGTACCCACCACTATGGAGTACAAATTTTTTGTGAGACATAAGTATTTTCTGGAGGCATTTTGCTAACTCAGAAGACAAGACGCTTCGATTCAGTTAACTGTGCCCCTCTTTCCGAGTTGCACACTACGAACATTTCTAGAAGCATTTCAGCTCTACATACCTTATACTGTTCTCTGATTTTGCCCTATTTATATTATTGTACTGTGGTTTGGGGTAGTACACAGTTAAACCAATAGTATTGTTGCAAAAAAGAGCTATCTGAGTAATTCATAAAGTTGGGTTTTTGGACCACACAAACTCATTATTTTTAAATTCAAAGATCATGAAGTTTTGTGACATTGTTGAGTTCCAAACTGTACAGATGTTATTCAAAGCAAAGTATAAATTGTTACCAAACCAATTACAAAGAAGGTTCCAAGAACGTACTGGTCGTTATGAATTACGTGATGAATTAAACTTTAGGATTCAGAAACATAGCACAACTTTGAAAAGTTTTAGTCCAACAGTTAATGGTGTACAATTATGGAATAAACTGGAGATGGAGTTGAAACGATGTCCAAACATCAACCTGTTCAAATATAAATACAAACAAAAGACTTTTGAAATATTCAGACAAGAAGAAATGCGTTGCCACTAGGGGGAGCAGCAGGATCAATTATGTGTATTTTTTCCTCTATAATCAAGGAAGAGTGTTGCTGCTTGGAACGGTTGTCATTCTATTGCTCAAATTTACAAATGGAGAATTAGGGTTGACAGGTTATGGATCTGTTGAGAGGAATCCTCCAAACGGGCTCTAAACCTTGTCCTTTTAATGCACCACTCAGCATAGGAACATATTCTACAAAATCAGCGGTTAGGGCAGCTGTGTGAGGGTTTGTTGATGGGGAGCTACTGCCCTCTTCAACTGGCCCACTCTACACTCTGGCTTTTTAATGCACCACACTATGCAGGGCTTACATCATACTTCACATATAACTCAATTAAATAAATATATAATAAAAATAATGATAATGATAATGATGATGATGATGATAATTAAACCCAAATTAAAATTATACTGAGGATGGTAATGACAACTGGGAAGTATCAAGATCTCGGAGTATAATATCTATTAATGTACCTTTATAACATAAAAGTAACTCACGGTTATCAAGGGTAAAAATCTGTAATAAATAAATTAAGGATCAAATTTTTTGACTTGCTTTGTACTAGCCTTCGTAAATGAAACGAGATCGTTGTTGTAGTTGTGCGTTGTTTCAATTAATTATATAAACAGTTCATATATTTTTCTTGTAAGTTGGTCTGTACGAATGTAGCTGCTTGAAATGTTTTGAAATGTTCTTTTTTTATTTTATTGCACTTGGGGGTGGGCGCTCATAAGCTTTTTGCTTCAGCCCACTCCTTTTGAGCACAATGTATACTGCTCAAATAAACAAATAAACTAAACTAAATAATCAAGTATATAACAACTCTGAGGTTGAGAGTGTGACTTGGGTATTCATACTAGTTCTGAGCTATCCTGATAAAAATGCCATCCTCATGGGGATTCTCACTCCATTTAACGCTGACTGTAAAGAATTACCAGCTTTTTCAGAATACAGTTTTATTAGTTTAGCAATTCATATTTCTAGTGTGGAAGTGTAAACTTGACTTTTTGGAAGACATTTTTTTTTTTAGAAACTGTTCAGAGTAAAGTTTTAAATTGTTAAAAGAAATAAATCTTTTACAACAAATATTGTAGTCCGGATATTGTGTTTGAGTTGAGTTTAAATATATTTTTTGGATGGAACTTCTGCCCACAATTAAATTGAGTAAGTACAATGAATCATTTTTTTGAGTGACAAACGAATGACACCATGTTTGTTTGTTTTGGAGCATTTTTTAGCAAAATGAGGGGCTGGGTGACCTCAGATTGACCTATAAAAGAATCCTCAATATCTCAGAAACGATAACAGCACAAACACATTTTTTTACAGCACAAAATAGCACAAACGATTGACATATTTGTTTATAAAATTTTGAGTATGATGGAGGGCCAGGTTCACGCTAATGAGAAACGGCTCCACTCACCTCCGCGCGCTCTTCCTCGCTCCGCTGGTTTCCTTTTCTCACGCGGTTTGTTTCTCTTCCACGCTCAAAACCGCAGGAGGAAAAACAAACAAACGGGTGTGTCATTTAAAAGCGTTGCCAGGCTGTGGGCGGAGGGTGCGGGTCGTGGGGCCGGGTTTATGGTCGCGCGTCCTGGGATGACACCGGACTTCAGGTGGTGTGGATGTAACAAAACCAGAGCTCGAGGCGTGTTTGGATTATGTCACTGCCTGACAACAGATGTGCAAACGGGAAAGAGTCAAAAAGAGCGCTTCCAAAGGCATCCGCATTCTGGGGCAGAACTTTGTCTTTCGACTGTTAAACTTCACAGACTGTATATTATGTTTGCGAACTCCAACTAAATCAAAAGTTGTTACGAGGCTAAATCTGTGGCTAAAATGTCCAGATATTTTTCCACGAGTTTAAGAAGGAAATAAAAGTAGAAAGAAAGGGCTAAAAGCACGTGACCCTCAGTGACACCGTTTGAAAGAGTCTAAAGGAGCAGTGTTGGGGAGTAACTAAATACAATTTCCACGTATTCTCCCCCACACTGTAAAGGAGCAGAGGTGGGAAGAGTCGCCAGTTTACTCAAGAAGAGTAACGTTACTAATTTTACTAAAATAAAACTGTAACATTTGTAGGAAAATATTACTTAAGTACTGTGAGTAACTGAGTGTAAAAGTCTGATTCATGTTTCATTTGTGACATACATTATTATAAACAAGCCTTGTATTAATGTGAACTCCTAATATTTAAGAATAACAATAAAAATATATAAAACAATATATATTCCTACAGAAAAAAGGGACACGAAACAAACTACTAGGCTCGTCATATAATTAGAATTTCATGAAAAATTTGAAACTAATATATGATATAGACTCATTACATGCACAGTGACATATGTAAATCATGTTGATGATCACAGTCCATTTTCAAAATATTCTAATTTTATGATATTTTTTAATTTGGGGTTTTTACAAACTGAGCCATAATAATCAAAATGATAAAAAATAAAGATTTTTTTGAGAATGATACTTTTGAGAATGCTATTATTGTCACTGTTATTATGGTGATGATAATATATGTATAATATGTGCGCTAGTAATGTATGTATGTATGTATATATATGTATATATGTATATCTAAAACACTATGACTACTTAAACAATAAGTAAATCAATAGAATGGTAATATAAGCAATGATGAAAAAATAAATAAGAGAAAATTATAAAACTAAGTAAATACACTCAGAAATCACAAACTTTTCTATTTTGTATTGTATTTTGAAATTGGGGGAGGCACTTATACGCTTTCTTACTTCGGCCGACTCCTTTTGAGTTATTATTTATTTTTATTTATTTTTGGTTTTTGTGCGATAATGTAAATGTAATAGTGTAAATATTGTAAATAATAGCTCAAATAAATCAAATATCTCACTTGGCATGTAATGAGTCTATAATATATTAGTTTCACAGTTTAAGTCCAATAACAGAAGTGAATGCACTTTTCATGCACCTGTACTCAAGTAACTTAAGTATTTTTTTTTTCATACTTCTACTGGAATCAAAAATCTGTTTCTAACTTGAGTAAATATTCTGGTGACTCACTCTCTCCACTGAACAAGAAATACAAACATCTTTACAAACAAAGCCGAGTATTAGCACAAATATACATCTTCATCATGCGCAGCTTTTATACATTAATATTATGCAAATCAATGTGAAAGTATTTCCGATTACAGTACTGGACAAAGTAACGGAATATGTTACTGTTAATAAACGATTTAAAAATATTCTCCCCAACACTGATAATATTGTCAAAAGGAACACAGCTGTTTCACAGGTGTTCAGTTACTGGTGGGGCTGCGTACGGTAAATGATACCGGGAGAGAATTTAAAAAAAAAAAGTATCGAAATGGAAATAAAATGATGCTGTATGAATATATCAACATGATTGTTCTGTTTATGGTTCGAGACGACAGATATTTTTGTTTAGGTATCAGAAAAAAGAAAGAAATCAAGAAAGTAACTGTATTGTAAATACCATCACAAGAAAGAGTAACTGTACCTGAATGCAGTTACTTAAAATGAGTATTCTAAATACATGTATTTAGTTACTATCCAACACTGTCTGCGTAGGTTTCCTCCAGGATTCCCCTACCACTAAAACATGTACAATAGGCCAGGATGAATGATGTGTGAATGTAAAATTGTCTCCTGTAAAGCGCTTTGTTTAAATAAAGCTTTTCTTCCTCCAGCACAGGCGTGTGACGCGGTGGGACGGGCAGAGGTCAGAGGTGTAGAGTCGCCAAAGTATTTACTTAAGTAAGAGTAATGTTACTTCAAAATGGGGCGACAGGGGGATTTCAAAATGGCGGCCTAGGGATAAGTCAGGTTCGGGAGTGCTGGTAAAACAATTTGCTGATATTTTCAACTAACCCTACTGAAGACCACGACTCCATTCGCCCAGCGATTCCCTTGCTTAAGATGAGCATTAGTGGCTACTTTTTGAGACAAGAAATGCGGCCACGGAAGAATAACCCGGCTTCGGACGCCTCCGAAGAGCAACAAGTTAGCATGACGGGAGAGAATGTTAATGTGGCTAACAAAGAGGAGCAGCATGCTAGCGCAGATCACGGGACAGATTCTAAAATTTGTGCTGCATTACGTGAAGTTGTACACGAAGTGACATCAAATGTCATGAAAGCTATGGAGGAGAAGTTTGCGCCGGTGTTGGAGCTGTTGAAGAAACACGGCGATACACTGGATAGCCATGAAAAGAGGCTAGCTGAAACGGAGCAAAGGATTGGGGCCCTGGAGGATGGAGCGGACCCAGTCAAAACCAAGGTTGAGGTCTTGGTAAAGACTGTGGACTTTTTGACCGAACGTGTGGACGAATTAGAGAACAGGGGGCGCAGGATGAATATCCGAATACTAGGGGTCCCTGAAGACGTGGAAGGGACTGACCCGACGCGCTTTTTCGAGCGCTGGCTCCCCGAATTGCTACATATGAAAACGAAAAACGGGCGGATCAAACTGGAGAGGGCGCACCGCACACTCGGCCCCAAACCCCTGTCTACGCAGAGACCAAGTGGTTGCACGTTTTCACAACTACCAAGACAAACAACGCGTGATGAATGCCTCCTGGGAATTCGCGAGGAAGAATCATGTTGTGAAACATGGAGACTCCGTGGTGATGTTTTTCCAAGATTTTTCTGCCTCTGTGGTCCGCAAGAGGAAAGGATACAACGCAGTGAAGAAGCGGCTTCAATCACTTGGTGCAGAATACAGGCTGATTTACCCGGCTAAACTAAAGATAACTTTCCGTGGATCAAACAAAGTGTTTAATGATCCTTCTGAGGCAGAACAATACGTGGACTCGCTGGACGGGAGCGCTTCTGGTGGTGGTGCGTGACATTTGGACTATTCTTTATGACGCTTCATCTTGGACTGTCACCTATCTGTAAGTATTGTAAGCAATGTGAACTGGGATAAAAATGGAGCTTTAAATTTAAATTTACAGTTATTGTTAACGAAGGGAAAGATGAGCACGGCCTCCCGGCGGCCCGGACTGATGTGTCTTTTCACCGCTAGGGTTCCCACTCACTCGAGCTCCTCTGTGTTAGGGAGGAGTACAGTGTTGCGTGTTACGCTTAAGTTCTACAGCGTGTACCATAAGTACACTGTTTTTGGTTTTATTTGTTCAGTTTGTGTTCTTTTTGGCCCTACATTCCGTACCATGTTGTCTGTGAATTTATGCACATGCCTAGCTATTTTATTTTTTAACCATTCTTATGTCGGGACTTAAATTGTGTACTTGGAATGTCAAGGGGATACATACACCAATAAAACGTAGAAAGGTTCTAAATTACCTTAAAAAGGAAGGCGTACAAATAGCCTTATTGCAGGAGACAGAAGGAGGTCTTGATCTCCCAGATATTAGACATTACCAGATTAGCACACATTTGCGTGTCATATCAGATTGGGTACATAACAGACCTACATCACTGTTGATGGATATAGAAAGCTCCATGTTTACATGTCCATTAGCAACCTTACTATTTCTTCGAAATATTAGATCCTTAAAACTTGCTTGTTCCAATCCCATTACTCTCGCTACAGCTATGGCATGGCGAATGCTTAAAAAACTAGAAGGACGGTCAAATACAACTTCCTGTTTTACGCTAATATGTAAAAATCCAGAGTTGGTCAGATAACAGATTTCAAAATTGGGCACATAAAGGTTTATCTAAATTACAGGACTTTTTTGAGGGACCTACTCTTATGTCATTTACCCAGCTAATTGAGAAGTATGATATTCCAAGGAGAGATTTTTACCAATATTTACAGGTGAGGGATTTTATACGAAGGGATACTAAAGATGTGACACTTCAGGATGTATCAGACACTGAAAGACACATTTTCTTAAACAAATCAGTTGGCTCTATTAGGAGACTTTATAACATCCTTAAAGGGTACTCGTCAGCCAACACTACGCACTTGAGAGAACTGTGGGAGAAGGAGCACAACTGTGTTATTACTGAGGACGAATGGGAAAATGCTTGGAGTAATGTGAAAACATTATGTGTCTGTAATAGAGTTAAAGCAACTCAATGTATGATCCTCCATAGGGCCCACATCTCTCCTTATCTACGCCACAAGTTTAAGCCCAATTCCTCCCCACTGTGCCTGAAGTGTAAAGTAGAGATCGGTACCCTTACACACTGCTTTTGGTCTTGTTCAAAAGTACAACATTTTTGGCATATGGTTGGACAGGAAATGAGAAAAATACTTTCTGTTGATTTCAAATGTAACCCTTTGTTTTTACTGCTTGGATTAACTGACCCTGTTGTCATCAACAAATATCATAAGAAATTGTATCGCATGATTACCTTTTATGCTAGGAAATGTCTGCTTGTTAACTGGATTTCTGACCAAATTCCCACAAGGACGCAGTGGCATAGAACTATTTTTAGCTACATTTCCCTTGACCATTTTACTTGTCGGTTGAATCACAAGGACGAGGTCTTTCGAAAGACTTGGGAACTTTTCTTCATGTATGTCGGACTGGAGGTATCGGCTATTGTTAAACGGGCATTTGTGTTTTGAAATGGAAAATGTCTTTGTTTGTATGGGCCAATGTTTGTTTGAGTGTTCATTATTTGATTTTTCTCTTCTTTTTTTTCTTTATGTTTTGTCCTGTTTATTGTCTTTTTGTATGTGTGTGTGTGTGTGTGTGTGTGTGTGTTTGTGTGTGTGTGTGTGTGTGTGTGTGTGTGTAAAAAAAAATGGCAATAAACATATTTAAAAAAAATAAATAAAATGGGGCGAAAGTGGCACAGATGGTAGAGTCGGGGGTTCAAATCTCAGCCCCTGAAGATGTCCACTGTCGTTGTGCCCTTGGGCAAGACACTTCACCCTCTTCGCCTCCAGTGTCTGTGCACACTGGTGTGTGAATGAGAGAGTGAGTGGTTCCTTACTGTGAAGCGCTGATGAGGGTAGAAAAGTTTAGACCAAGTAAAAATACCATGAAATACTTGTACTTTTACTCAAGTAAAAAGTAATGACCCAAACAATTACTCAAGTAAGAGTTACAGTACAAAGTGTTTGGAGAAAATGTTACTTGAGTACTGTAACTGTTTGAGCAAAAAAGTCGAATTAATTTTCAATCACGCCATAAATTGTGTGAAAATCATGAAGAAAAGCCTTTTTTTCTTTGTGTTGTCCTTGGTTACCTTGTACACAATGAAATATTATTACTACGTCGTATTTCACTTTTCCCTATCTAGACCTTACCCCTCCGGGACAACACTGCGTATTCACACTGGAAGAGGAGTTGTCATTGTCGTCAGCACTTCTCTATCAGCTAATAATACATACCAGTATTAAAGATGACCAGAAATCAGGAGATTAAAGTTACGAAGGTTTATTCTCCTAACAAATCATCTAATACAGACGTCTGCTTCCTTAGGTCCCTAACAAAATGAGTCTCGTCAGCACCCCGTACCATAAGGAGACTGAAAATCCTCAGGAAGTCAGACTTTTTCATACCACACACCAAATATGAATATTCATGAGCCTATTTCTACGTGTCGTGGTTTCCCATGGGTCCCGTTTAGGTCAGCGAGTCCAACCAACTCTTATCAGTTGACCTTGAGTCACCCCCTCGGATGAGAGAGTGTAGTTTTTATCTGCCTTTGGCTCTGCATTCTTTCACTGTAACAGAAACTTAAGAACACTTCGTACCAAAAACATTCTATTTCTACATAGCTTTTTTTTTTAAGCAAACATCTAGCAAATTAGAAACAATTAACTTTTCACACCCCCTTTTGATCTTTACCGAGATCACCTTGTTTCTAATTAACGAAGGTGCAGCCGTCGTCAAAACATAGTTGTCCCCTGCCCATTGTATAGTACCACCACCAGGTGTCGAGTTTGGCTTGGGCATACACAACCAGGTCCTCCAGTCCTGTAAAATCATCACTTTCTTCCCACATGTAGTTACCACTCACGAATTGTTCCATCCGGAACCTGTAGCTCCCAGGACTGGGTTCAATTATACATTTTACTTCCTCGGTTCCATAGGCTCCATCCCGAATTAATATGGAAATAAACATTTCTGCAAAACATAAGCACAGCGAAGCAAAACACAACATAACATTCTTAATATGGTTCTTAAAGATAATCTGAGCCACAGTTTCCCTCTCCACATCCTTTCTGTGGGTCCTCCCACTCATATTCCAGAGCCCTCAATGCCCTGAGTTGATACAGGCTTGGCTCACCCCCTTCAGGCAGGGACCTGTCCCCGGCCTCTGGGTCCTCCGGGGGCAGAGCCACTGCTGCGTACAACCCCCCCGAAGTCCCCAGAGCCCTGGAGACCATGCTGCGAACGAGAGGGACAACACAACAAAACAACACACAACACATCAACAGTATTACACCAATTACTATACCCACCTTTTGAAGGACATGGATCCAGGAACCGGAATTTAGCCAGTTGAGCCAAGTCCATTGTGGCCCTTGGTCTTCTTGGGACTCTAGGAATTCCTTTAACTCCCTTACCTTATTCCTCATTGCTGTCCAATTCCCAGAGTCATCGGGAATGTATGTACAACAGTGGTCAATGCCCACTGCCGTACACATACCACCTTGCTCTGCATATAAGGCGTCTAAAGCTACCCTGTTTTGCATGGCTACCGCTGCTACGGCCTTTAGCTCTGGGCTGCGCTCCATTTGATCCAAGACCTCGCCAATGACCTCAGTGAGATCCTCCAGAACCCACCACACCTCGTTCAACCGCTGCATGGTAGCCGCGGTACCAACCCAGGGAATAAGAGTGCCCATTATCCCCCTCGTCTGGACCCTGACCTTCTACATTAAGAGACCGTCGCTTCCTAGATCCATCGCCTTCTGTGGGAACAGACATGTTAGATACATCGTAGAACATTGGTTCCAACAAAACTCTCTTTTTCTTTCGATTTTCCCATGTTTTCTTTGCATTTTTTGTACATTTGGTGATCCATTTCCGGGCGTGTTGGTCTGTCACTGGGCCTCTCATTTCTACTGCCAATGTTCCTTCCTGATTACAATAGATTACCAAATTTCCGCCTGGTTTTGTGCCTATTTGATGACACACTCTCAAGTATTCTGTCTTTAGTTGGGGAAAGGGATGTCCCCTTACTCTCCCCTCACAACTGTTTTGGTCTTCCACAATTAACATAATTGGTATTATTGTCATACTTAAGGCCAGTATCAGTCCCCACACCCAAAATGGACACCGTAAGGGGCCCGTACTCCACATTTTTTCCTTAAGTTTCAGCATTGTCTTTCTGATTGCGGAGTCTTTGTGATCTCCTGGGTGGGGGTGGGAGTTGTCCCCCTCCCCCTTCAGTGGGGCCATAGGTCCCACTATCATTTCTAACACGTTCAGGGTCAGTCCACACTAACCCCGTGGAGTCTGAGCAGGGTTTAAGATGAGTCCAGTGGTACCAGTTATCCCGGCCTTCAACTTTCACAGCTGTTGCAGTTCTTTGAGTCATCGTGAAAGGTCCAAGATAACGTGGTTTGTGCCAGGCCGTACGAGCGTGGTTTCTGACGTATACCTGCTCAGGCAGGTGCGCTGTATGATCAGAAACAACAACATCGTTATGTACAATTGGGGTCAGTTCCTTAAGTACTGACTGTAGAGCCTCAAAGTACGGCCTGAACTGGAAGATGTTCATAACTTCAGGTAAAGGGGTGGAGTTAGCCTTAGGTAATCCACCGGGCATAGCCCTGCCAAACATCAACTCAAATGGTGTGAAACACGTGGTAGTATTCACAGAGGAGCGTAGGTGGAACAGAGCAGCCGGGAGAGCCGACAACCAAGTGCTTTTGGGAGTATCTTGTAACATTTTGGCCAGCACCGTCTTGAGGGTGCGGTTCATGCATTCCACCTTGGCATTCCCCTGTGGATAGTACACACAAGAGAATGATTTGTTTATTCCCAGCAGGGAACACAAGCTCTTCACGTCAGTCGCCGTGAAGTGAGTTCCCGAGTCACTATGCAGTTCAGACGGGACCCCAAAAAGTGGGATCCATTCTTTCAAAAGCACTGCCATAACCTCAGCCGAACTTTCCCGTTTGCAAGGGTAGAAAGCCGGCCATCCAGAGAACGTATCCACAATGCCCAAAAGGAAGCGTTTGCCCTTTACGGGCACAAGCATATCTGTAAAGTCAATCTGAATCACATCACCGGGAAACCGTCCAGTTTTTACAAGACCCGCCCCACTCTTGTGATGCGGGTGCGGGTTAAACATGCCACAGCCAACACAAGCCCGTACAAAGGTTTTACACAACAAGAATGGAGTACGATGATAGTAGTACTGTTCCAACAAGCGAGCCATGGTCCGTGGACCCTGGTGATGAACTCCATGTAGCTCATTCAGAACATGTTCCTCCATACAAGGGGTCAAGAAGGTTAACCCCGTGAGCCCCCGATAGACCCCGTCAGAATGGGGTTGGGCCTTCGGGTGCCGTTGCCAAAAGTCAGAGTCATACTTCCTGTGTGCTGTCTGACAGTCTACCACGCTCAGCAGACCTTGAAAGGAGGGAGTGCCATACGCGGGTTTCCAATAGGTGTCCAGATGAAATTCCAGCTCATGTCTTCGCCCTGGGGGCAAAGAAGAGGCCAGGAGCGACAGACGATCCCACACGTCTTGTGGCATCCATAACTGTCCGTTTTCAGTGTGGGCAATATCCCGTCCATCCACACTCGCCACCTTAACCCATACATCAGATATATGAGTCAACGAGTCAAGAATAGGGAGCTGTATTTGTTGTATCATGGCCCAAACTTGTTCTTGTGGGACCATGTTTTCCAAGGGATACCCACCAGCTGTTTTGTCCGCTAAATCGGCGGCTCTATTTCCAATGGCCGTCATGGAGCCCGCCTTTGAGTGGCCCGGCACCTTAACTATGGCCAAAGTATGTGGCAGTAGCAACAAACGTGCCACCTCTTCACAAAGGTCTTTATGGGCTACCGGAGTGCCCTTAGCGGTCAAGAAGCCATTCTTCATCCACCCTGCTAAATCTCTAAGTACTAAGCCACAAACATAGGCTGAGTCCGTATAGATGGTAACTTTCTGGTCCTGTGATATTTCCAGGGCCAATTTCAGAGCCATGAGTTCAGCATACTGCGCCGAGGAACCCCCTTCAGGGCCCCACTGCGCCACCACCTGGGTGCGATCGGGAGGGAGGAGCTCCACAACCGCAGCCCCAGCCGACAAAGAACCATCAGGAAGTCGGTGGCAATGTCCATCCGTGAACAATGACCTAGAGTGTGGGATAGGTTTGTCGGACAATCCAGGACGGATTTCTGATTGCTTCTGGGAAAAGTTTTGGCAACAATGAGGTAGTCCAGGCAGCCCCATGCCTGTAGAAATAGTTGGCGCATCGTCAGCTGCGAAAGTTAGGTTTGGGGCCGTCAATTCATTAGCCAGCTTAAGTTGTCTTTGCGGAGTTAGGGCAAAGGTTTTGGACTGTACATAGGCCACCACTGAATGGGTGGTATAAACCACCAAAGGATGACCCATGACCACATGCGCCACTTTCCTCAACAGGGAGGCCAAAGTGTCAGCATATAAAGCGCAATCCGTAGATTTTTTCGCCACGGGATCCAGCAAGGTAGAAGCATAAAGAATTACATTGCGTTGTCCCGTGGAGCCCTTCTGCCATAACACTGCATGTCCAGAGCATGAGGTAATGGTGGTGTCAAGGTGGAAAGGTATACGATAGTTAGGTATCGCCAAGTCAGCACAGGAGGCTAGAGCCTTTTTTAAGTCAGTGAAGGCCGTATCCGCCTCTTACGTCCAGACCAAACTAGCCTGCAAGTCTCGGACACCAGCGGCCTTGATGACGTCCCTCAGGGGTGCTGTCAAGCCCGTATAGTCAAGAACATGATGGCGTGAGTAATTGGCCAAACCCAGAAAGGAAAGCAGAGAGCGGACCGTATCTGGCCGATCCGCACTTAAGATCGATTGTTTCTGGGAGGCGCTTGGGGAAAGACTGTCTGCGCCAATCACTTTACCTAAGAAAGAAACCTGGGGGCGACAGCACTGAAGTTTAGATTGTGAGACCTTAAAACCCCACAGGTGTAAGCGACTCAACACTGCTGCAGTCATGTCCAAACAATCCTGAGCCGTAACTGCTCCAATAAGAAGGTCATCCACGTACTGCTGGACAGCTGAACCAGGCAACACCGTGATGGGTGCCAAACAATTTTTAAGTACCTGGTTGAAGATTCCCGGTGAGTTCTTGTGTCCTTGGGGAAGCACTTTATATTGTAATTTTACACCTTCATGGGTGAAAGCAAATTGGTACCTACTCTCAGGAGCCAGTGGAATGGTGAAGAAGGCATGCTTTAAGTCAATTACTGAGAAATAACCCATGTCTGGAGAAAGTACTGACAGACATTTGTGTGGGTCTGGGACTGGCAAAAGGGGTGTAGTGGTAACCTCATTTACTCTACGTAAATCGTGGGCCGGTCGAAAAGTACCATCTGGTTTGGGAACCGGGTTTAACGGAGTGTTCCAAGGCGAGTCTGATAATTCTAAAACTCCTGCTTTCCATAAGTCTGTTAACGCCGTTTCAATACCCTCCCGCTGTTCTTTGGTCCTAAAGTGACTTTGAGGAACATACACGCGAGATCCTGGGATTACATCCAGTTTGACAGGATCGATTTTAGTACAGTAACCAATGTCCGCCGGACCCCTTGACCACAAGTCCTCCGGGAAATGAGCCAGCATGGCCGCTGCTCCTTCATGATCTGTCAACTCGCGGCCATGCGAGCGAGAAACAATTTCTTCTTCTGCTACAGAGGCATCTGATGAGAGGCCTATATCAATTTTATAGGCCTGGGTGCTTGGGCTATACTGTACATCACCCATGGCAGTACATTCCCAATCCAACGTTTTGTTCAGCACATGTGTCAAGGGTCCTAATTCTCGAGCCTCATGTCCTGGGCCTAGAAACAGTGAGACATGTGGGTCCGTTAGGGTGTCACGTTTATAAAATGGCATAATTTCTTCTGGTAGAGTCACTGGGGCAACCACACCTGATTCATGTACATATAAGTGTGTGGAAGTGAGCGAATAGGTGTTACCTCTAACCTCACAATCGAACGCCAATTGATATTGAGCGTCTGAGTTGCGATCGTAAAATAGGGTGCAATGTAGGGGATCCTTTGGAGGGGCGTAGGGGTGGAGCATGCTGAACCATGGTTTCCATTCAAGCATCTTTGCATATAGTCCTTCCAATTCCGGAGTACCAGGTTCCAGTCGTAGCCAATAGATGGAAACACCATTTGTCACGTTTTCTTCTCCAAATACATATTGTCCATGTGTCCTGGTGGGTGTACAGGTCACACAATGTCCATTCGGCCAGGTGATATACATAGCGTCCGGTGAGCAGTTGATCACTGCCCCTGTGGCTTGCAAAATGTCTCGCCCCAATAAGTTCACTGGCGTTTGTGGTGAGTATATCAGGGAGGATTTAAATGTCTGTCCGGCAAGTTTCAAAGTCAATTCTTTAGTCATGCGTAGAGGGGTCGCTTGTCCCGTGAGTCCCGAGAGGCTGATGCTCTTTGTGCTTAACATTCCAGGCGTAGCTCTCCTGGTCGTGGAGTGCGTAGCCCCTGTGTCCACCAACATCATCAACTTTTCCCCACCCACCTCTACAGGGACAAACGGTTCCGGGGTGGGGCCAGGACTCATCGGGCACCCCTAGTATCCATCCTCGTATCCATAGGGCAGGTAACCGTGTGTGTCGTGCACCGGGTAGTTGCCTCCCCTCCCTCTTGCTCCGCCCCTGTGCCAAGGCGGTGGCGCTTGTTGTCCTGGTAGGAAATCCCCTCCACTGGTAGACCTCATCCGTAGAGCACCTCGGCCCCCGCGACCCATTGTCGGGGGGGCTGGTACTGGGGGCTCCGGACAGTCCCGTAACCAGTGGCCTTGATCTCCACAGTTGAAACAGCCCGTAATTTCGACAGGGCAATCCCGTGAGTAGTGGTCCGGTGACCCACAGGAAAAACATCCAGTTGGTGTTTGAGCTGCGGCTCCTCGTCCCCCAAAACCCACTCCTCCAGATCCCCGTCCCCTGCGTCCCCTGAAACCGCCCCTCTGCCCTGATGTTTGTCCCCCCATCCCATGAACATGTATGTGCATTTGAGAGGTCGGGCCGGACGGCTGTTTATGGGACGCGTATAAGACGCTTGCTGGTGAGCTGGGCCACTGCGTAGGTGCAGGAGTGGTTGCCACCATTTGAGTCTTTTTGTCTTTCTTGGCGGCTGTCAATTGTTGACGCGCCTGGGTCAGTTGATTTTTCAGGAGTTCCTCCTGCATGGTTTCAATGTTTTGAGTTTTGTCTTGACACTTTTTGTTAAAGATGTCAGCGTGGTGTTTGAAATGTGTCAGGAATAACGTGGGGTCTGCGGTTAGTCCCGGCACATTTTTCAAATTTGTTTTGACTGGTTCGGGTAGAACGTCCAGCACGTTCTGCAAGAACAAGCAGGAAGTCTGAGGCTGCCTGTATGGGTGCACATGCATAGAGGAGATGTACAGTTGGATACATTTATCCATAAATTGTGAGGGGCAAGCGCCTGCCATATACGTGGGAAACGAAGGAGGTTGTGGACAAGGGGGTGGGTACATTTGGTCCACTTGGTCGATAAACGCTTCCGAATATGGATCAAAAGGTTCATACATTGGGGCGTCCTTTAGTCCTGTGAGCCTCAGGATCTGAGTGACTGCGTGTGGGGGGGGCGCAGGCAGAAACAAGGCCTTTTAAAGGAATAGGCCACCGTTTTTACATACTGACATATGTTCTTACCTTACCTTAGACTAGTTGATATGTACCTGTCTGGTCTTTGTCCGTGCGCTCTGTCATGCAAACGGAGCACAAACGCAGCCTCCTCCACATACTGTATAGTTCCAAATCAGCTCCCGTTAGAAGCTACCAAACTCTTCCACGTTGTCCCTATTTAAATACAGTTACGTGACGTGTTACACTACAAAGTATAGTAACACAGAAATGTAACATGTCGATTTTCTCAGCGGATAAAAAGGGGTACTATATTGTGAGGCGTAATAATACGAGGAGCACTACGTCCGCGCACTAACTCCTAAAGACTTTTCTCCCGCTCACTACAAGTCACGCTGCTTCTATTGACGGAAGTGAGCGGGGGAGAAGTCTTTAGGTGTTAGTGCGCGGACTAACACCTAAAGAATTTCCCAAATCCCTCACCCATTCTTCACAAGTTTTTAATTCACACATTCTCTTACCTTCGTTTCGTCCTTTATTCATTGTAAACTTACGTGCTTTTCCTCGTGAAAGTATACTGTTTATTTGGGTCCGCGACCCTTTAAATACTCTTTATTTGGGTCCGCGACCCTTTAAATACTCTTTATTTGGGTCCACGACCCTTTAAGTACACTTTATTTGGGTCCACGACCCTGGGTCCACGACCCTTTAAATACTCTTTATTTGGGTCCACGACCCTTTAAATACTCTTTATTTGGGTCCACGACCCTTTAAATACTCTTTATTTGGGTCCACGACCCTTTAAATACTCTTTATTTGGGTCCACGACCCTTTAAGTACTCTTTATTTGGGTCCACGACCCTTTAAGTACTCTTTATTTGGGTCCACGACCCTTTAAGTACTCTTTATTTGGGTCCACGACCCTGGGTCCACGACCCTTTAAGTACTCTTTATTTGGGTCCACGACCCTTTAATTCCTACAGTCCCCAACTCTGTAGTATTTTGTTCCGTGCGTCCACGGATCTGGGAGGTCCTACCCACGTACCTTACGGCTTTTAGAGGGATGAACCCAACGCGTAGTCCTATAACTCTGTTACCTTAACTCTTCCGTTATTTTTACGACTCTTCTATCTTCCACCATCAATTCACAGATTTAAACCATTCAACACCTTTAGCTTCTTTTACTATGTTTAACTAAAATTTGGAAAAAATATGCCAAAAAGACGTACTTTGACACTCGTTAAAAATAGTAGTCAAAAGTAGTCTTACCTTATGGATGGACGTGTCCGTGAAGCCGTGGTTGAGTGATTGTGGAAGATAGCACTGGCATGTTCTACCGCAATGATTTATCGGACCGGACCTTCGCCGCCGTCCGCAGCTGACGACTACTCCCCCTTCAGCACGTCTCGATGGTCACCATATGAAGAAAAGACTTTTTTTCTTTGTGTTGTCCTTGGTTACATTGTACACAATGAAATATTATTACTACGTCGTATTTCACTTTTCCCTATCTAGACCTTACCCCTCCGGGACAACACTGCGTATTCACACTGGAAGAGGAGTTGTCATTGTCGTCAGCACTTCTCTATCAGCTAATAATACATACCAGTATTAAAGATGACCAGAAATCAGGAGATTAAAGTTACGAAGGTTTATTCTCCTAACAAATCATCTAATACAGACGTCTGCTTCCTTAGGTCCCTAACAAAATGAGTCTCGTCAGCACCCCGTACCATAAGGAGACTGAAAATCCTCAGGAAGTCAGACTTTTTCATACCACACACCAAATATGAATATTCATGAGCCTATTTCTACGTGTCGTGGTTTCCCATGGGTCCCGTTTAGGTCACCGAGTCCAACCAACTCTTATCAGTTGACCTTGAGTCACCCCCTCGGATGAGAGAGTGTAGTTTTTATCTGCCTTTGGCTCTGCATTCTTTCACTGTAACAGAAACTTAAGAACACTTCGTACCAAAAACATTCTATTTCTACATAGCTTTTTTTTTTAAGCAAACATCTAGCAAATTAGAAACAATTAACTTTTCACATAAAATCATTTGGAAATCGTGATATTTACAAACTAGATTCCAAGAAAATGGCAGAAAATCTAAATACTCGAGACGATCTCCATCTGTTTTATTGATCAAAATTAAGCATTTCACATTCAAGCGATAGTCAAAATCATGTTTACTTGAGTAAGAGTACAGATACTTCATTATAATTTGACTCAAGTAGAAGTAAAAAGTACTACTCTAAAAAGTACAATTTCTTCAAAAAGTTACTGTAGAACTTGGGTAAATGTAACTGAGTACTACCCGCCTCTGGGACAGACCTGAGAAATGAAAACTTAGATCACGATAAAGATCAGCAAAATCACACACAGAGAGAAATCAGTCACAACATATTCAAATCAAATCAAACTTTATTTATAAAGCGCTTTTCATACCGAAAGGTATCACAAAGAGCTTTACAGATAACAAACAGACAAACAGGTGCACGCGCACATACACAATATATCATTAGGACTAAATAAATAGATGTGAGTTAAAAGCTAAGCTAAAAAGGTGGGTCTTGAGCCTGCTCTTAAAAACATGAACGTTCTCTGTGGTCCTGAGCTCCTCCTCAGGTCGTTCCAGAGGCGAGGGCCATAATATTGGAAAGACGCCTCGCCGTGAGTCTTTTTGTTGACTTTAGGAATAACTAGGAGACCCCTGCCAGAGGAGCGAAGGGACCGTGAAGGTTCATAAGGTAAAAGCAGTTCTGAAAGATATGAACTTTAAAGTCGATCCTGAAACACACGGGGAGCCAATGCAGCGACTCTAAAACCGGTGTACCAGCTCAGAGTCAAAAATCACACCCAGGTTCTTCACCTGTGAGGAAGGATTAAAAGACAATGACTGTAGTTTGGGTAAAAGTTTCTCTCTCTGGGCCTTAGGACCGATGGCTAAAACTTCAGTTTTGTCCTGGTTAAGCTGGAGAAAGTTTTCTGCCGTCCAGGATTTGATATTTAAAATGCAGTTAAAACGTGCATCCATTGGCCTGGTGTCATCAGGAGACATGGAGATGTACAACTGTGTATCATCAGCGTAACTATGAAAGTTGACTCCATGTCTCCTGATAACATCACCAAGAGGGAGCATATACAGGTTAAAAAGCACTGGGTCTAAAATCAAACCCTGGGGCAAACCACATGTAATGTTATGGACCTTAGAGGAGCAGGTAGATAGGATGTAAACCATTTGTGGACAGCACCAGAGAGGCCGATGTGTTTTAAACGAGTTAGAACAATAGTATGGTCGACTGTATCAAAAGCAGCGCTCAGATCCAGTAGAACCAACACTGTGACCTTCTGTGAGTCATAATTTAATCTAAGATCATTTAAGATCTTTAAAAGGGCCGTCTCGGTGCTGTGGTTTACCCTAAAGCCAGACTGTAATTATGTGCAGTAATAAAATCATTAAGTTGGATAAAGTGTGGTTGATAGATGTAAAGCATTTTGGGTAAAAAGGCTTTACAAGTTGAGACCATTTACCATTTAAAGTGTGAATAACATCAGCGCTGATACTGACCTGGGTTTGCTCCAACAACTGTTACTTAGTATCGATAAAACGGCTTGTTTTTGTAGGTTACACCCGCCCACTAACGGCAATACTGCCACATGATTGGCTAATACCATGGCATTCAAACGAACTAGCTCGAGCGACACAAGATGGAATATCGTGTGTTCGTGGATGTAAGAATTCAGCCGCAGGAAACGTTACAATCCAACAGGAGAAAAGACAAATGGAATGAGCTGTAAATGTGTGCTCTGATTGTGATGTGGTCTTGATGCCCTTGAAGAGAATTTCTCCTCTATGGAGACAATAAAAATCAATCAATCAATATCAATCAATCAATCAATCAATCTGCTTTGACACAAAAATGATGAGGTGTCAATTTGGAACAATGAAACTGACTTGCCAGAGGAAGACAGTGGGTGGTGCGTCTTTCTGAAGCAACTCTGATGCATTATACAGTAAAAGTAAGCTATTTTATATTATTTACAGATTAAATATTTGTGTTAATATAAATAGAAGAAGCCTGGAATGTACAGCTCCTGAGAACAGCCTCCAGAGTTTTCAGTGGATCTTGGTGTCGGGTGACACAATTTGCGTTGTATTGTAAAAGATATGTGTGTGTGATACCAACGTACCTGTGGCGTTGGCATCAACTGGAGCACATGGAAAGACTATACTTATTCCCTGAAGTCTTTTACCATGAAGATAAGCCCTCCAAAGTAGAGCTCTACCACAATAGTTACCAAACCATGAACCAATGAGTCTTGACAAGTATTTTTTGACTTAATTGAAATCTGTCAAAATCATCTCTGGGATAATTATTATATAAAGTCTAATAAAAAGAGTTTCTGATCTTATGAATTGTTTAATTTTTGGGGGGAAACCGAGATCAGTCGTTCAAACTGAAAAGCCTCATCCTAAGACACACGAAGTGGAACAGAGTCGGCTCCGTTTACCGTAAAAGACACTTGTACTTCCTCCTCAAATACCAGCCTCTCTGCAGGCGCTGTCCCAGGACCAGAATCAACACTGGAAATACAGCTATTGTTATGATCAAAGCTGCTGCATGTTTCAGATTCAGGTCGAGGCTTCTCAAACAAAAGGTCAAGTTTAACTATAGACAGTGCATTGTTAAACCCAGACACAAACTCCCACAATTTTCCACAATCCCCTTTGTCTGTAGGCTTGTAGTTTGTTGTAAATGTACAGAAGTCAAGTTTCAGTTTCATCAGCGTTTCCCTCTCTTTGGTCAATGCCATCATTTATGTACATGTGTAAGTTTTCCAAATTTAGGCCTGACAGCTTTATTGGTTTAATGCCCCAGTTATAAGCAACACATGTACAACAGTTGGGTGTATTTTCTACTTTAAGCACTTCCTTCATCATTACCATCCAGTGAATCCAGTTTGACTGAATTTACCGCACAGTTCATCAGCTGAGACGCACATACCTGCTTTGTGTTATGCACGTGGCACAGCGGTTAGCGCCTGTGCTTTACAGCTAGAAGGTCCTGGGTTTGATTCCCAGCTGGACGGAGCCTTTCTGTGTCTACGTTGGTTTCCTCCGAGTACTCCAGTTCCCACTAAAACATGTACAATAGATTGCCCACAATAGGTTGCCTTCATCTCAGTGGGACTTTCCTGGTTAAATAAAAGTCAAAAAAATATGTGAGAGTCAGTGGTTTGGTTTTGGTCAGAGGGACCAATGGTGCAGATTGGCAGCCTCGCTTCCGTCGTTCTGCCCCAGGGCAGCTGTGGCTACTAAGGTAACTTACCATCACTATGTGTGGAGTGAATGTGAATTGTCCCATGTGAAGCACTTTGTGATGTCTTTTTCCTTCCACCTGGTTCAGGGCTGTGATTTACTCCACTCACCGTCCACAGCTGATACAATTATCTCAAAACAACATTTTAGTTATTTTTTTATTCCCCGTTGACTCTTTACTTTAAACTTTAAAATGCAAAGTGTAATTTTAATGTAAAACTATATGGTTTTAGTCTGGCCGTACCGTACCGGGCCTGTACAGTGCATCAAATGAGGGGTTAGGGGTTGATATTCGGACAAAGAGACTGTTTTACAGGAAAAACAGCACAAACACACGTGTGTGTGAAATTAAACACATGTTTTTCATTTTATTTACAGATGAAATGTTACACTGTAGCTTTGAGCTAAGTCAGAGTGGTTATCCGCTTTTCAAAGCACCGACAATAGCAGCGGCTCTGGCAGCCTGGTGGACACTTCACCAAATGGCAAATATCCCTCTAGCTCCATCCAAACACACACCGATATGACATAACCCTGAGTTCACAAGCAACAATAAACCTCTCCACTTCCCCTCATGGGCAGAAAAGGGCATAACCCACCGTGGTCATTTCAAACAACACTCTGACACCATTCACACACTTGATCCAAGAGTATGGCATTGGGAGCAATTGCTTCCTTGAATTCTCCAAAATTCAAACTAGAATCAATATATGAACAGTTACGACACAAATGAGCAAAAATAGGAATCACCACAGACATTTACACACACTGCGCACAAGGAAGTAAGGACAACAACATTCACGCTCTGTGGCAGTCACTCAGTCACTCAACACACTACTGAGATACATTCCACACTCATGGGCACCGTAAGGGGGTAGAAGGTTAGGATGATTCTAAGGGCCCAGGCTGAAGAAGGGCCCAGACGAGCAGCCTCTTTTTTTTATTTTTATTTTTTTAAATAAGTTAAAGGTACTAGGGCCTCTCATGCACTGAATGTGTGTATTGTGTCTATTTTGACGAAGAAACGGGCTATGTTTATTGAGTTAAATCTTATTTGTAAAAAATGTAGGGGGCCCAGAAATGTTTGTTTCCATAGGGCCCACAATTCCTGGCGGCGCCCCTGTCCACACTCAACCTCAACCAGCGCAGCATACCTGTACAACACCTCCTTCTGCAAAAAAGTCATTCTCATGAACTGGAAAACAAAGGCCAACATACATACTACCACTTGGATAAACCTCATCTTAGATTACATTTCAATGCAGAACGACTCCATAGACTCCAACCAAACGTCCTCCCAACGTATCACCTGCCTACAGATATAACATCTAAACTTAACCTACTTCACTGTCAAAAAACAAGGGAACATTTCTATTATGCTAATTTACAGTTTCAGACTTTGTTGTGTTATTGTTGTCAGCCATTGTACGTTCTTTCCCTGTCCTCCCCTGCTCTCTCTCCTCTCTCCCTTTATTACCCCCATATAATTATGCAAACACTGAGTCTGTCGAGACTAGAGCCCTTCTTGAAAGCTGTCCGCACTCCCAATCTCTAATTCTACCAGACATGAACCACCACACCCATCCACCCATTGTGTGGGTGGATGGGTATTCATTTATTCCTATTCATTTATTTATTTTGTTTGTTTTTTTCTCTTAGTTTAGTTTAGTTTTTAAATGCCCAAAATCGCCTTTATATTTTAATAATGGACAGAGCCAGGTTTAAATTGTTATGTCAACAAAATAAACCTATTGGTAAAAAAATGAAAATAAATTATAATTCAAAGAGAGAGCTTGTTGAGCTTTTAAATAGTTGTATTTATTCATTTGACCTTTTTTTTTTAAATATATATATTTTTACCAGGAAAGACCACTTTTAAGAATCTAATTTCCAGGTGAGTCCTGGCCCGAAGGGAAACCTGTTGCACATTGTGATTGAAAATGTATCATCTGCATAATCTTATTGAATAATTTTCATTGTGTTTTGAATATAATCATCTTTGTGAACTTAAACACACCAAAACTACTAACCTGTGTTTTGACCTGCCCCCCCCCAATTTTCCCATCTGAAACCTTGGATAAACACTGGTGAAGGGATCATGACCTGTCCGGTCTGGTTTACCTCTTGATAAACAGAACATAACCGTAAATCTGCCCTTCTTGTGTTTTATTGTTTCCTTAGGAATGTTGCTAATCTTACTGTGTGTCTATCTGCTGGTTTGACTATAACTGGGAGTGAAGAGGTTAGAAACCTCAGACTTGACTTAGGATTTTGGTGTGATCACACATTGTCTGTCAGTCTCTCTCATATGTTTACACATGTTTGATCATTTATGCATTTGCTATTCACAAATTATCATTCTACGTATAATAAATCATCATCAACTGTTTGAGTTCCGTTATTAGTAATTTCTGCAACAACAGCATGTTTTTAGTGGTAGGGGAAACCTACGCAGACACATGCGTGCAAACTCCACACAGAAAGGCCCCGTCCAGGTGGGAATCGAACCCGGGACCTTCTAGCTGTGAAGCGAGAGCACCAACAGCTGCGTAACCGTGGTTATAACTGGAAAAATCTGTAAAAAAAATCTAATATCCCCATCTTTTTTTAAACAAAAGACTTGGAATTAGATAAGAACACAGAAAAAAATTATTTTGACTATAATACAATTTTAATACATGAAATAAACGTTTAGTCACAAACAAGAATAATCAAACGTTTTACCAACGTAAGACTTGTGTTGCTTCAAATAGTAGATATAAAGATAGTGTGACAGAACTATCAAAGTTACTTAAGTACTTGGGCAGGGTACCGCCTCTGAAGTTAGCACATATTTTTGCGTTTACTCATATAATTATGCTCCGTTTCCCCCTACTAATAAAAACATGTACCCTGTGTGACCCCTGGAAAATTCTGTATGGAAGGTTACAGAGCCACCGGCGCCTTACAATGTCGTTACTGTTGTATCAAAGGGTATTGAGCCTGGACAAGGTGGGGGAGAAAGTGGATGCAATAACGATTTTTATTCATAGCCACATGCTTGATAACATTATTTAAAAAAACATCAACAGCATCAATAGCAGGATTATACATTTGATTCTAGACTCAACAGGAAGTCAGTGGAGAGACTTTAGCACAGGAGTGATGTGTTCTCTTTAACCCGTGTTCATGATCTTGCAGCTGCTCAATGATCACACAATGGGACACATGCATGTAAACACGCCAGCCCCGCATTGTTTCCATGGGCTAATTTGCATTGACTGTCCCATATTCACAATGGGAAACACACTCTTATTCATCCTGGCCTATTGCACATGTTTTTGTTTTTGGAGACCCCCGCTCTATAGAATTGTATGATTATGTTATGAGAGAGTGATGACCGTCTACTTAAAGCAATAAAATGTCTGTAGAGGCGATTCTGAAATCTCTGCAGGACTCTGGTTAAAACTGAGTGAACTGAACTTTTAGGATCTTTTGATGCATTTTCAAAGACAAACAACAAGAGTCCTATAAGTATTGGCCAGATCTGGGTCCAGTGTTTTATATCTGATTAAATCAGTCAAAATAAAAAATGTAATCAAGATGATCTCAGGTCATGTGCAGAGTGATGCACATCGCTCCAAACATCAAGTATGTGGAACAAACACAGGCGTGTTTACGGTAAAAACACACCCTCTTCCAAATACCAACAACCACATGATCAGCCGAGCACAAATATTATTATTATTATTGTCTGCTTAAGCTACATGCTATTTAAACTAATCTGTGTCCACATATTGATCTGTCTTATGCCTTTTGTGAAAGGAACATATGTGCAACATGTAGAATAAGAATAAATTGATTCTTGATATGTCGAATTAAATTTCCAATAAATCCCGGTGAAATAAACTGGTTAAAAAGTTTTGTTGAATACCGTTGAACACAGGAGTGAAGTTTTCTCTGTGGTTCAGTGGAGAGACTTTAACTTGTCTTTTATTACATTTATTAAAGGTGTATTAAGTAACGTTTCATATACACCTGTATGTCCCAGAACCAGAATCAACAATGGATTGTGAAATTCAGCTGTTATGATCAAATCTGCTGCATGTTTTGTTGAGGTTTCTCAAACAAAAAGGTCAAGTTTAACTATAGACCAGCGCTGCCCTCTCGTTGGTCAATGACATCATTTATCTGCGTGAGTCCTGACACCAAACAATTGGAGCAGAAAACAGTGGCGACACATGACTGTTCAAACATGTAAAGACCAATTTCCGAATACTAAAATGTTCAAAGGTAAAAAGATTATGTCTATGGATGATGTCACAGTGATGCCATCTCATAGGTTTTCTGTCAAATACCTTGACTGCCTTTTTGTACAATGAAACAACCGGCTTGAGTGTGGACGGGGACGTTTGTGACCATGTGACGCAGTAGGACAGATGTGAAAAAATCATTGACTCATCAAATGACCACAGATCAGATATATTGTCAAAAGTGCCACTTTATTGCTTTGATTGTCCTCAAGATAACAAAATAACAGTAATGATTACATTAACATTAAGTGGGCAACATAAATGATTAAAAAGATGCTAAAATACAGTGCCTCTCGAAAGTACTAATACACCTTGAACTTTTGCACATTTTGTCATGTTTACAACTAGGGATGTCAAGATTATCCGGTTTTACGATGATCACGATTATAAAAGTATGCGGTAGGTTATCCGTAAGAATTTCAGAAGCCACGGTTTACCGCAGAAATTTTTCACGCTGACGCACAAGCCGCTGCGCGCCGTACACAGCGCGTAAACTCACCGGTGTTTGAGCGAGGCAGAAGGACGCTCTCCTCCAGTGTTGTATCCACCCAAAAACGATTGAAGTCAGCAGAGTGGGACCTCTTTAGGATCCAAAACATGACCAAGGCGTTGTCGATGGACGTCCGTTATGCAAATCCTGTCGTCAGAAAGTTGCAGCAAAATGCGCTGATATCGGCTACGTCGCATATTGTTAGAGAATTGTATTTGTTTACCAAAAACGGCTCTGACGCTCTGTTATTTCTGCCACAGAAATATTCAAACAGATTAAACACAAGTTTCAGACAAGAGTTTATTCTCTGGCCAGGGGAAAGAGGACGCAAGTACTGCCTGACCCACGCTTGTCTAATGCCCCTTTCAAAGTTTATTTTTCCCTGTCTTTTATTGAACATTCACACACGCCCACATGCCTTACACCACATGGCACAAATTAAGACTTCCCAGGACAGAGGGGGGCAGAGGTCAGGAGATCACTTCTCCCTTCCTCCCAAGATAAGAGTTATTTTCTCTCGTAAACCATCAGTTACTTATCCCTGTTATCGATAAACATACAGGTCATTTTTCCCCCCAAAGGTCACATCTGGACAAGAACATACTTTTTAAGTTCAATAGTTCAGTCTTGCATTTCAACATTACATAGATTCATTTAATAACAGTATACAAATGAAATACATATGATAATTTATATAACAAATGTTCTGACAAATATAAACAACATCTTGGAGATAATCCTTCGCTGTGAATGTCCAGGTCAAGGTAACGAACTGCATAATTCCCCAAAACGTTGTCCAAATGTTCGGAAATGGCCGCCACAACTGGCTCAGGATGTAAACAAAAAGCTTACGCTCCACTTCAGCGCGATAGAAAGGAGAGTGAAATCGCGCATGTCACGTTTGCAGGGGGGAAATGATGACCCAAATGCAGAGCAGCTCCAAGCCAAACACAAATTTATTAGAACAGGTCCAAGCAAAACAACACAGGAACAAACTTACAGACACGTGCAGAACTCCGTGGAACAAAACAGACTGAGAATGACAACGACGACGAACGACAATGATCCAACCAAGACAAGGGAAAACACAGGGGTATAAATACACAGGGAAACAGGGCACAGGTGAAACACATCAGGGCGGGGCAGGCCATCAACAGGAGGAAGGGAAAGCAGGACGACACAGACACAGACCAAGACTATCAAAATAAACACAAGACAGAGACAGACTACGACGGGGGAGAAACAAACCAAAACCCCGGACAGAAACCACCAACAAAAACCCACATCCTAACAGCGCATGTGGAAATCCGCTGTTCAAAAGAGTCTCCTTAGTCACTTTGTAAACAAGTTTCATTCTCTGTTCATCAAAATAATTAAGCAACAGCTTAACTTTTGAGAGCATAAAACCGAGCCTAGCTTGTGGCCTAATAATATATAGTAAAATAATTATGATAATTATGGTCATTATAAAGAAGTAAAGTTGACATTGTTTTGTATTATTAAATGTAGGCCTATTTAGTTTAATGCAAAACAATCTTAAAGCATTTTTAATTTTTAGAAACAGTGAATGTTTACAAGTATTAAAAAGCTTTTTAAAGACAAAAACTAAAAATATCAGTTCTTTCCTTTCATTCGGGGAATAATCGTGAATAATCGTAAAATCGCAATTTTTTGTTTCGCAATAATCGTGACTCAAAAAATAGAAATTGTGACTCCCCTATTTACAACCACAAACATAAAGATTTTATTTTGAATTTTTTACTAAAAGTTCACACACAAGTAACAGACAACTGTGAAGTGAAAGCAAAATGACACATGATTCTGTTGTTTTTTTTAAAATAGAATAGTGGGGCGTGCATAAGTATTCATACAGGATTTTGTGTAAGTAAGTGCATTAAATTAAATTGCCTTTATAACATTCCTAATGACTGCAGAAAGTTCACACCTTGCCCTAACCATTAACTAGAGGCCACCTGTGCATAATCTATTCTCAGTATAATTCCAGCTGTTCTGTGAGGGCCTCAGAGCTATGGTCAGAGTGTATTGGTCACTAAACAACATCATGAAGGCCAAGGAGCTCACCAGAGAGGTCAGGGATAAAGCTGTGGAGAAGTTTAAAGCAGCGTTAAGTTATACAAAGATTTCCCAAGATTTGAAAATCTCACGGAGCACTGTTCAATCCATCATTCGTAAATGGAAAGAGTATAGCACCACTGTGAACTTACCAAGACACGGCCGTCCACCTAAACTAACAGACCGAACAAGGAGAGCACTGGTCAGAAATGCAACCAAGTGCCCCAAGATAACTCTGGAGGAGCTGCGACGTACTGCCGCTGAGCTGGGGGAATCTGTACATGGGACAACTATAAGTCGTACTCTACACAAATCTGGCCTCCATGGACGAGTGGCAAGAAGAAAGCCATTATTGAAAGGAGGCCATAAGAAATCCCGTTTGAAGTTTACTAGAAGTCATGTGAAGGACACAGCTACCATGAGGAAGAAGGTGCTTTGGTCAGATGAGACAAAAAACTTTTTGGCCCAAATGCAAAACGTTATGTATGGGAAAAAAACCTAACACTGCTCATCGTCCCCATGCTATGGGGCTGCTTTTCCTCAGCGGGGACTGGGAAGATTGTAAGAATAGTTGGGAAGATGGATGGAGCCAAATACAGAGACATTGAGGCTGTGGCGGAGATTCCCCTTCCAGCAGGACAATGACCCTAAACACAAAGCTAAATCTACAATGGAATGGTTAAAAAACAAATATATTCATGTGTTAGAATGGCCCAGTCAAAGTCCTGACCTAAATCCTATTGAAAATCTGTGGAAAGACCTGAAAACTGCTGTTCACAAACGCTCTCCTTCTAATTGGACAGATCTGGAGTTTTTTTGTAAAGAGGAATGGGCTAAAATGTCCGTCTCTAGATGTGCAAACCTTGTAGAGTCAAACCCCAGAAGACTTGCTGCTGTTATTGCAGCAAAAGGGGGTTTCACAAAGTATTAAGTCATGCTGTATGAATACTTAGGCACGCCCCACTTTCGGTTTTCTATTTTTTGAAAAATAACAGAATCATGTATCATTTTGCTTTCACTTCACAGTTGTCAGTTACTTGTGTGTGAACTTTCAGTAAAAAATTAAAAGTTTATGTTTATGGTTGTAAACATGACAAAATGTGCAAAAGTTCAAGGTGTATTAGTACTTTCGAGAGGCAGTGTAAATATAAAACGTAATAATGGGGAGGCGTAAACAAGCAGCAACTTCCCTCTCTCTTGGTACAGCAATGTTTTTTGCCTTTTTCTGCAAACTGCATTTGTGGTTTCCGTTCCACATTGTTTTACTCGATACTTTTGTACGTCTTAGCTGTGTTTTTGTGAGGTTCAGCCCGTACTGGCAGAGAAGTATTTTTTTTTTTTTTTTAAGTAAACAAAACAGTTTACCTTATGAGCATTTGAGATCTACAAATGTCTTCTTCTGAAACACTGAAGAGGCACCCCCCACACCTGCAGCACAGTGGAGGCGTTAGAAGGTGAAAGAGGGCACAACCTGCCAAATGCGAGTCCACATGGGCTGACATCACCACACCGTGACACGTGTAGCGACTGTGCTCTCATATGCTCCGCGTACAAGCTCTGTTTGCGAGAATGGCCTGACAAACCACTTTCTCCCATTTTCGTCTCGTCTCATTTACATAAACTCATAAACGTATCATGTTTTAGTACTAAAGAGCTATTTTCAGCTCGTCATCCTTAGATTATTGTCATTAAAAAAAGGTCAACATTTTGTTGACGCACGTCCATCGTTATTGTCTTTGTTGACAAAAACAACACTGGTGCAGGACACCACGCTCTGAAACAGGGACAGACCCAGGAGGCACCACACCGTTTCAGATGATCAGAGGCGACTGAAGGTAGCCAGGTTTCCTCCGGGTGCTGGTCAGGTTGTCTCAGGACTAACTCAACACCTGAATGTAATGACGAATAAAGCACTTAACTTAACTTTTAACTTAAAAGCAGAAGATGACAAATGATATCCTACACTGTTAAAAGTGTTGCTTAGATCTAAAGCATAAAAAGTGACGTAAGTGGTTGCATTGCTCCAATTATGTTATGACAACTTTTGTCATTTTATGCTTACCGATAAAACAAAACAAATACTTCAAAAGAAAGAATGGACATTGCTTCAAGATTATCGTTTTTCCCAACAATTATGTGTAATGATGAAACAATAAAGCTACTTTAAGATAATTATTTTTTCAAACATAATGATGTTAACTTGAAGCAATGAAATTACTTTAAGATTATCATTTTTCGTAACAATTATGTGTAATTATGAAACAATAAAGCTACTTTAAGATAATTATTTTTTCAAACATAATGATGATAACTTAAAGCAATGAAATTACTTTAAGATTATCATTTTTCCAAACAATTTGATGTCAAGATAAAGCAATAAAATTATTTTAAGATAATAATTTAACTATCACTATTTGTGTTCTTACAAAGCAAAACTTAAAAATTAATAATTTACCAGCCGGTTTTATATTCTGATTAAGCACAATAACTTAATGACAATAAATTTCATTTATATTCAACATTTAATCAGCATCAAATGTTTAAACAGGTTTTTAAACAATAAAAGCCAAACACATTTGAACATGTAAGCAGCAGCAAAGTGCCTATTTTCTTTGGTAACAATGAAGCCCTTTTCTTAACCAAAAATAATAACAACGATAAAATGAAATACAATCGTGAAACGTAAGGTATATTCCAAGGAAGCTTGTGTTTCTCTCATTCACCTGGCTTCACAAGCTATGTCTTTCTTATTTTCGCTTTAGCTGTTACACGTTGCTATGGTTACGACAGTAGCGGAGTGATATTCAGTTGGATAGTGCTGACGTCACAGCTCTACTTCCAGGTCCGCATAGACCGGCAGATGTGAAACTACAAAAAACTTTTCACTACCACAATCTATATTTCTGAAACACAACAGAGAGTTACTGAACATACTTATCAGGCCCATTAGCCGAACATCCTGTACCTACTGCTATAAAAGCCATATTTACCAAAATTGCTACATCCGGATTTAGCGGAGAAACCTGTCAGAGTCGGCGCAGCAGCAACGCGAAGCAGCAACTTTTGTAAATATTACTTTTGTAGCAGTAGGTATGGCATTTTTGGCTGATTGGCCTGATAAATAAGTAGGTTCAATAACTCTGTTGAGTTTCAGATATACCGATTGTGGTTTGAGCTTTTTCCTCGCATATTTGCCGACCGGCACAGACTCGGAAGTAGACCTGTGATGTCACACTATCCAACTGAACAACAGTGATTTGAGCTAGGAAGCCATATTAGAAAACAGGTGACTGTTTACTACCATAAAGAATACTTTTACAGTGCGACAATAGCGGAGTGATATAACAGTGATTTTGACCTGCCGAACTACATGTACATTAGACAAAATGATGTACACCAGTTAGGATTGGAATTCTCTGCAAGTAACAGCAAGAAAAGACTTCTGAGCATTATTTAGATTTTTGTATAGTGTATCATCCTTTTGAAAGGATTGTATGGTTATATCGACATTGGTAGCAATAGAAAATTGAAAGGCTATAAACCAAGAAAAACAAAAAAATCATAACTTCAAACTAAAACAAAAGTACAGGAAAGAAATTGTAAAGTGATTGACCACGTGCTTAATGATGCAATCATTGTAAACCTAGGTCAATTTTTTGACTAAACCGGTGCATCTATTAGAGGGTTTTGGGCGCAGAGGATTTACCCCATAAAAAGTCTCTGGAATACCTCAAAAGTGTGCTTGGCTTTGGGTGGATTTTTCAAATCAAGAGCACATGATACCAACCAGAAGACAACAAGATTTTGCCAACGTGGGCAAACCTTTCAAGACTGGCTGGCCATCAGTCCCGATCCCATAGGTCTCTTGAGACGTGAAGATCATCACCGGGTAGCGGAGATCCTCAGTGAAACCGCTAGTCTGTTTAAGGAGACAAATAATGTTTAAACTTGACAGTCTGTTTAATGTTTCAAGACCACCTTTTTAACCTTCAGATCAATGGTTTAATTATTTTCACACCAAGTACAATCTTGGAAAATACATTTGGTTCTCCAAATACCACATTCTGTATATTTACAAAGTCTTAAATCAGCGTCTGAGCTCAGCCAGCTGATGTCACTGATGATGTAAGCAGCAGAAGGGTCTATATACCGCTTTTCAAGACGCTGAAAGTTGCTTTACAAATTCATTATTCATTCACCCCATACTTGGTAGTGGTAAGCTACTATTGTAGCCACAGCTGCCCTGGGGTAGACTGACAGAAGCGAGGCTGCCAATCTGTGCCATCGGCCCCTCTAACCGCCACCTCACATTCACTCACACACCACATTCGCCAGGCTTCAAAGAGCAAAGGCAGTATGGCCTTATTTGCTAGCGTACCTAAACGTCAGCTAAACGAAGGCACTGTGCACTTAAGAGCATGGAGCAGCATGGATGTGGTCATTGTTGTTTGGCTGATGGAAGCGAGTCCTTGGTCTTATTAACTCTAACTTGTTGGCGATCGACAGGTGCCTTCAACAGCTGACTCAGTCCGGTGGTCACTGATCAAAAAGGCGCAAGACTGACGCCTTATGAGAAACATTACAGACGTGAAAACAGACCCTGTGTAAAGCGCTCAATCGTTTCCTGGATGTTGTACAGTGAAAACAATTAAATAACATTCTTTAAAAAGTTCCCTACATCGTATTAATAAAGGCTGCATTTATTCTTAATTACCTCCACCAAGAAGTTGGCTGTAGGTCATGTTTTCACCGGGGTCTGTTTGTCTGTCTGTGACTAAGATACCTCAAAAACTGATCGATGGATTAAGATGAAAGAAGAAATTATAACATTTTGGGGGTGATCCGGATCACAAAATATTAAGCTGCCTTTCTTTTGCTTTTCTTGTTAAAAACATAAAATTCAATATTAATATGGAGGTAATTAATATACTTTTTTCCCCCCCAATATCACCCAAACTTACCACAAACCTACTTTTAGTAACATCAACGCACTTTAATTTTGACAATTCAAATGAAAAATACTTTAAATGATCTATAAAAAATGGAAAACATGGTACCTGGTTATCACAAATAAGGTCAGCTTGGTTTTCCCCAATGTACGCCATGAGGCATCTCAGCAAAATTTCTCTCCTCTTTTCAACCGTTGAAGACGGATTCTATAAAACACATAGATTTCATTCAAATTTATTATAGACACGTTTCATCCCCCACCACCAACCAGGGACCCACAATAATACACATTGTAAGTCTAAAATGTTCATACATTGTAAAAGTATATACCTGAACTCGATAATTAAAGGTGTCATCCTTTCCCCGTGTGCGCCACCTTTTGAGTTGAATAGTGAGAACATCTTGGCTGTGTGTTTGCCCAGTTCTCAAATAAACGTTGGCTCCAGAGATATTCCAATAAGCCGCTGAAATTCTTGACAAATCTGCCGGCAAGTGTGTAGTAGTGGTTTAAAAAAAAACAACTATGTAAATATACACTTAAATGCAACAACATTTTAGAGCCACACCTGAGATCAAGAAGAGTGGCAACATTGGATCCATCAGATAAAACTTCTTGCCTTTCATAGGCCGAAGGTTTGGGACATCCGGTAATTTATCACTTAGCCATTGTTTTTCTTCTCTTGAACTGTTAAAATTTATATATATATATATATATATATATATATATATATATATATAAATAAAAAGAAAGAACAAAAAAAGTCATCCATATTTAAAAGCACAGCAAAATGAATTTTACCTGTATCATATCTTGGTCCACCGTCAGATCTTTTAGGTATCAGTGAGTCGCCAGGCTGCTAACAGAAGATATAAACTGTTAGACAGAAATATATTATAGAGAAATATACAGCAATATTTCAGATGGAAACAAAAATGTTGTGTGATCATCAACATTTCTGAAAGGACTTATTTTTATAAAACCACAAAATACAAATGTTAGCTGTTACTACTGTGTACATTGTATTGACATACAATGTGAGGTACAATGTTCCCTTCTCAACTTACGCAGGGTTTCTTCAGTTTTCATCTGTACTCAGAAATGGAGTGTCGGACATTTCACTCTTTATCACACTTAAGCTCTCACTACGGCCAACGAAGCTCTTGGGATAAAGAGCGAAACGTCCGACACCTGTACGACTGAGAACCTACACAGACGCTCCCTCCCCAAGTTATTGCATTACCTAGAAAACATCACAGTGGATGGCGTTTGTCAAAATAATCTGATTTTCAAGGATTTTCTTTACAACACGTATCATCTGCTGTATTCTTGTCTTTTTATTGCACACCTTAAGTTTTTTCTGAGAGCTGATTTAACAAGTGAATTTCTCCGATGTGAGATCAATAAAGAATGATCTTATCTTAAAATAAGTCTTGACGAATGATAAATATTACAGCCCTAAATGTTAGACTCGATGCATAGTTCACCCTTACCGAATAATGTTTACTTAGAAACTTACAAAAAGGAGAGAAGCTACCTGAGGTTAGCACAGACATGAACTGATAACGCAGCACGTTTACGATACGTTTTTGTACAACTTTACGGTGACGCAGCGTGAACTGGAGATGATAAAGTGTGCGTTTGATGAGGGGAGAACAAGACATGAGTTCGCCCACTTTGGCTCACCTTGTGGTGTTCACTTAACACTGTATGGGCCTCCGGTTCTGAGCTCGTTGAGCTAACGCTGTTGTGGCGTCAGATCCGAGTGTAATTTCGTTTCGCCTCCGCCTGATCTACACGTGCTCTGACTTTTTAGAGATGTGTAATATTCTCGTCTTTTATGAAGACCTCTCGGGACGAACAGACCCGTAAATGTGTGTTGTATAGACTTTAGTATGATCCTCTCTGTTCAGATAGTCCTCCCCAACACGCTAGCTTTCACGGCCACTTACAATGTTAAACCAAATTAATTCTCCAAATTGCCAACCAGACTCTCTGCCAATATTATTTGTATTTTTGGTATTTCGATTCAGTTTTATTGAAAACGTTTAACACATAAACGCAACAAAGTTTTCCAAAACATTTCTTTAACGACCAACAACATGTTAACATCGGCTAATGCTAGCTGAGAGCATGTATTTCGAACATAAGTAGTGCCACATTTTTGGCCAGATTTGACAAACATAATAACCACCGTTTTGCAGTAAAGGAAACACCTACCTTGTCTTGTTCACCTGGAAAATCTTTCGAGCGACCGCGACGGCAAAGGCAGACTTCTGCTCAGGCTCCAAGACGCAGTGCTAGACTGGCTTGAACCGGTCTGAAAGCCAGCCTACAACCCCGCCCAATAAAATTTGTTTTCGATCAACACATTATGTTTGTTTTGTCATTACAGGACCACCACTCTGATAAAATAAATACTTAAAGTGTTTTCACTTAAAGCAATAAAATCTGTATTGTACATGGTGCTATGATAATGATATATAGCACTTAATTATCAACCAAAAATTTAAAATAATACAAAATTAAGTATATAGTAATTACTTAAAATATTTTAAATCAAAGTTTGGTCTGCAGCACTTGTTACAGTGTACCTCTTCCCAACACGAGACGTTCTGAAGGGGAAGAGGAAGGGGAGGACTCTGAACTTATAGGGGTGCATCTGGTGACCCATGAAGATTAGACCAGCCACAACTAGAGTGCCGAGGACCAAATAAAACAAGTACAAAATTGTGCCATACGAGGGCGCTACCTACCAATTTAAGTAATACCAGACCCGGACAGTTCTTGAAGGACATACAATTTTGGTAGGGCGGTTTATTGTGAGAAAACAAACTCCATGAGGCCATGCAAATACATTGTTTACAGTAAATAATAGGAATTCACACTTGAATAAAAGCATTCAATTAAGTCATTAATTTCAGTTTGTCTGGTTGTAGACCTTCTGTGACATGGACACGTTTGGAGGACGTTGGACAGTGAGTTTTGATCTTAAGCCATCCGTAGCTTGTCATTGTCTCCCCATTATAACCAGACATGTGTCTTCAGGTGTTCCAGAGGAGGATAAACGGCAAAGTGAACTTCTACAGACCCTGGAATGAGTATGTGGCTGGATTTGGTAATGCTGATGGAGAATACTGGCTGGGTAAGAACAATCTGCGCCATGTAATGTACAGGTTGTGTAAGTGTTGCTGTTTCCTATTAGAATAATAAAGAACCACGTTTCTGTTCTGCTAAATTGTGAGCAGATTTTTAAACAAGCCTTCAACTGTATTTGCATTTCTGTTGATAAAACAGAGGACTGCAGGGACATAGTGTGCAAAAAACTAGGACATTTTATTTTCGACTCAGGCCCTTGAGTGACTGCATTCAACTGGGAAACCTGATCACTATTGGAATATTGGCAAAAGGTTGTACTTAATCATTTAACACCATTCAACATACGCCTCCTGCTCTTCTGGTGGGATCCCGAGGTGTTCCCTGGCCACAATCCCTCCAGCGTGTCCAAGGTCCTATCCCAGGGCCTTCCCTAACCCTGACTCAAGGCAGGCACAAGGGGGCATTCAAAATAGATGCCGATCTTGTCCTTTCAGTCATAACCCAAATCTCATGACCATAGGTGACAGTACTCAGCTCCCTTTTACCACACAGTCCGATATAGCGACCACATCATTGCTGACGCCGCACTGACCCGTCTATCGATCTCACCTCCATCTGTCTCATGAACTCATGAACTCATGAACAAGACCCCGAGATACTTGAACTCCTCCACTTGAGGAAGGGACTCTCCATTGACCTTGAAGGAACAATAGCTTTTGATTTGGAGGTGCTGATTTTCATTCTAGTCACTTCACACTCCACGCTAAACATCCAAGTGCACACTGAGGTTTCCTGGTTCAATGAAGCCATCAGAACAACATCATCAGAAATAAGCAGAGATCCTGTGGTCTCTAAACCGGACACCCTCTGGCCCCTGGTTGTGCCTAGAAATTCTGTCCATAAAAGTAATGAACAGAACTGGTGACAAAGGGCAGCCCTGGCGGACACCCACATGCACTGGGAAAAGGCTTGATCCAATGCCTTTAATGCAAACCAGGCTCCTGCTCCAGGGAATGGACAGCCCTCTCCCCCCCCCTCCCATCCTCATACAATCTTTAAACATTTGTGTTTTACAGGTCTTCAGTTTCTTCATAGGATCACAGAGACACGAAAGCAGGAGCTGCTGGTTGAATTGGGCGATAAGGAGGGAAATAATAGTGTATGCACTTTACACATTCTTCCATGTGGGGGCCGAATGTGAAGGATACATGTTGAACGTCACTGGATTCATTAACAGAGGAGCAGGTTAGTGCTTAACTTTGTGTTATGGAGACTGTGATTTATGTGCATTGAATGAAGTCGTCTGCAGAGAATATAATATCTCACTATACAATAGTTAGTTAGTCCCTGAACCATCTTTAGGAAACCTGCAAAACATTCTTGTCACTGATAACAAAAATTCACAACTCATTTGGTAATGATTGGATTTATAATGATTGATTATAATGTAAATAAGAATTACAATCGAAATATAATTTGGCATGAATGGAAGGGCCATAGCTACTCTATTCCATTTGTCAGCATGAAGACACGCCCCGTTGTTACAGAGGAACACAGTTAAAATCAGTTTTTATACCATTTTGGAAATATGTTCTCATCATAATCAGGGCTTGACACAGGTGGATTTCCATTTTCACAAGTGCCACCACCAGGCCCAGATCAGGATCAAATCAAGACAAAACTGGAGAGGAGAGGATCCAGAAAGGGTGATGAAATGAAATGACGACACTGAGTTATAATATTTGAAGCTTTTGCTAAAATGTCTAATGTGCGTCTCATTTGTGTACACTACATCCTATTCATTTAAAGGTCCTAAACCTATCGTTGTTTGTTATTCCTAACTTAATAAAGGAGTGGGGCCTGGTTTAAATCTCTGCTAAATGCACACAGTTGAATGTTTCCCATTGACCACCCTGATGCAAAGTAAACCTTGTGACCACCTCTCTGTCAGTTCCTCACCCAGTGCCGAAGATCATCCCTGTTGTATTTGATGAACACAAACTTTATAACCATATACAAATATTAAGCAAAAAGATTAATTGTGGCTTGTAACAAACAAACACACAAACAAAACACGTGATCAACTTGTAACATTTAATTTATGCCTGGTGAAAGGTGTCATTGTCAACGATTGTAGTAGGTTTTAATCAAAGTGTGTTCAGGACATGTGTAACTCCTGTGTAATGACTTCTTTCTGCCAGTAGATGCAGCTATTGTGTTGAGATCCAGCTGTATGTGTAACTTCAGTTTGGAGCTTTGATTAGCCGCAACACTTCCAGTCTGTGACAATTGATCATAATAAATGATGTTTTCCGAAGTCTTTGTGTGAATTGGTTGCTCAGCTGCATCTTCAATCTGTTCTGCTAATGCTAAGATGATCTAATATGATCAATAATGATCTAATATTAGTCTTAGGGGAGGCCGGGCTGGTTGTCCCACTTTTTTGTTTTGTTCACAACTCAACAGCACATTCCTCAAGCGTCACATGTACATTAAATGGAAATTTAAAGCCTTGGCTTGAGGTTGGTCTCTCTTCACGACACGGTAGTGCAGCAGTTAGCGCTCTCGCTTCACAGCTAGAAGGTCCAGGGTTCGATTCCCACCTGGAGTTTGCATGTTTCTCCGGGTACTCTGGTTGCAATAGGCCGGGATGAATGATGTGTGTGAGTGAATGTATGGAGGTGTTCAGAGGGACCGTTGGCGCAGATGTGTGCAGTCGCGACATCGCTTCTGTCAGTCTCCTCCAGGGGAAACTGAACCACCGAGCATGGAGTGAATGTACAATTGTCTCATGTAAAGCGCTTTGTGACTATGTCTGTGAAAGGTGCTATATAAATAAAGATCTTCTTCTTCCTTTTTTATACGTATCTATTTATTTGCAACACATATTGCAAATATGCTCCCCCTCACTAGGGGGAGCAGTAGGATCAATTATGTGTATTTTTTCCTCTATAATCAAGGAAGAATGTTGCTGCTTGTCATTCCACTGCTCAAATTTATAAATGGAGAATGAGGGTAGGCAAGTTATGGATCTGTTGAGAGGAATCCTCCCAACGGGCTCTAAACCTTGTCTGTTAATGCACCACTCTGCATAGGAACACCATCTACAAAATCAGCTGTTAGGGCAGCTGGGTGGGGGTTTGTTGATGGGGAGTTACTGCCCTCTTCAACTGGCCCAATCTACACTGGCTTTCTAATGCACCACACTATGCAGGGCTACATCATACTTCACATATAACTCAATTAAATAAATATCCATCCATCCATTTTCTCCCACTTGTCCGTTGCCGGGTCGTGGGGGCAGTTATTGGAGCTGCCCAAGTCACATTGCACCAGTCCCCTATGGCTCCTTCTGCAGGTGGTGGGTCCACGGAAGGACGGCCTCATGGTTCCAAACGGGCCTGTTGGTCTCTCATAAATAAATATATAAATAATAATAATAATAATGATAATGATGATGATAATTAAACCCAAATTATACTGAGGATGGTAATGACAACTGGGAAGTAGCAAGAACTCTGAGTGTAATATCTATTAATGTACCTTTATAAAAGTAACTCTCGGAAATCACAGGTAACATTTTTAATGAATCAAATGTTTTACTTGCTTTGTACTAGACATCGTACATGAAACAAGATCGTTGTTGAAGTTGTGCTTTGTTTCAATTAATTATATAAACAGTTCAAATATTGTTTTGTAAGTTTGTAAGTTGGCATGTGCTAATGTAGCTGTTGAAATTTATGAAATTCTCTTTGGATGAGGTCTTGTTGATGTTTTGTTCCTTCTGTACCATTGTGTGAAATGTACTTTATTTTTTGCACTGAATTTGGGGGTAGGCGCTCATAAGCTTCTTGCTTCAGCCCACTACTTTTGAGCAGAATGTATACTGCTCAAATAAATAAATAAACTAAACTAAACTATTGAGGTATTTCACGCACCGGAAAAATGTATGACTGGAAGTGCCGTGTCCGCCATGGTGGAGGCCTCGAACTTGAATTACGCTATTGATTATAGGTCAAATTTTGTTGTGTTTTCTTGGCAGAATACGATGGCAGAAACACAGTTTGACCTTATAACAGTGGTTCCCAACCTTTATTGTCTTGCATACAACTTGGGCCTTTCAGTGGTCATCCGTGTACCCCTCACCTCGAGGGTGTAACAGTTTACTTAGTAAGTAATTACTTAAAAGTGGTATGTGTAAGAAAAAAGGACAATGTTGCAGTCAAAATAAACATAAAATTCTCCCAAAGCAACACATATTGCTGAAAAATATAGCTTTTCCTATAAAAAAAAATGCTACATTTCTGAAATAATTCCAAGTACCCCCTTCTAGATCCTCGAGTATCCCCCGTACCCCTGGTTGGGAAACACTGCCTTATAAAAACGGACTTGGTGAAACGATCACGATATAATGATAAGTTGCAGTTACTTGGGGGCATTGACCCTTGTGAAATTGATAGTTTGATCACCTGTAACTTACATTGGCATTGTGAATTACTTACTGTGGAAACCTAGCAAGTACACAAAGGAAGATATGAAGAAGGTCTTGATGTCTATAACTAGCCTGGCATAAAGCCAGACTGACTTTATGCATGTATTTATAAATACATATAAAGCCATAAAAAGTTATGTGCCAACCAACTTGTGTGACAAACAGCCCTGGTCTTCCCAACTTTACCACTGGCTTTAGTGCTAGCAACAAGACGCAATAGCAATTCCTTTTCTAAAGGAACAAGATTGGGGAACTGTTTACATGAAGGAATCTACATTTTTGGAAATAAAATATACTCCATCCAACTATTTCTTCCACTAGTCCATTGCCGAGTCGTGGGGGCAGCCGTTGGAGCTGCCCACATCACATTGCACCAGCCCCTATGGCTCCTCCTGCAGGTGGCGGGTCCACAGGAGGACGGCCTCATGGTTCTAGCCGGGCCTGTTGGTCTCTCATAAGGGGTCTCTCTGAACTGCTCTTTGTCTGACCCGTCACCTAGGACCTGTTTGCCATGGGAGACCCTACCAGGGGCCCGAAGCCCCCCCTTCCTTCCATTTCTTTCTTGCTGCGTGTTTCTGCTGTGTTCCCACCCGTGGATCTGGCAACCCTCCTCTGACTCGCCTTCCTCCTACTTCCGCCTCGGTCAGCTGTGTCAGCGCGAGGGAGCGGAAGCACAGTAGGGGAAGAAAAAACACACACGGAGCGACAGACAGCAGCCGAAATGGCCAGCTTTAACAACAAGTTCGACGGCTACACGATGACCCAGCTCAACGAGATCCTGGAGGACGACGAAAAACTCACGAAAATGGTCCAGGAAATGGACGAGGTAGGTTCAGCGAGGGGCTAGATTCGCGCACTTGTTTGCTAGCACGTCTCTTAGCCAAACTGCCTCCCTTTGTTTTGTTCGGCTAAAAAGCGCCTCGCAAAGTCACTCGACACGCAATTGCGAGTATGTTTTGACTTAAACAAATAATACAAATGCCTGTTTTTTATATTACCACGAAATCTCGCGCAAGTTTAGACAAATCGTCGTCGTCGAAGAAGAAGAAAGAGCCAAAGCGTGGGAGCGTTCGTCTCAAGTTTTGACCCTTGAGGATTCACAGTTTGCGGCATTGTTTTCCCCCTAAAAGTGCCCCTTCCTTGACCGCGGGGCCTCGTTTGCCTGAGAAACACTCGCCTGTTCTCGAAACTTGTTTAACATTGGTGTAAATTAGACCCAAAGTAGCGGAAACTTAAATGCTTTATTGACGGTAGCTTCTGTTACCCGAGGAGCTCAAAACGTCACAACAAACTGCTCGCCATGTTTTTACCTCAAAACGAAACTTATCTTGGCTTTGCTCAAACTAGGCTTGTAATTTTCCACTTGGACCATGTCATAACATGATATAAGATCATTTAAAGTACAGGGAGACGTGTTATAGCCGTAAAGTGGGCCAAAAACTGACCGAAAATAGAAGGAGATGCTTTTATTATTAGGTGACTTATTAACTGTGTTTTTTTCCACTGAGGCTCACGTCTTCTTCCTGGACTCTAGACTTTTGAATGAACTTCGAAGTCGTGTACTTTACAGTCTGTGCCATAGCTGAGCCGTGATAAGGAGCTGATAAACGCATTTTTTTTTTTTCCTCCCGTAAAGGAGATTAGAATAAATCGGCCAAATATGAGACCGATATGCTACATAAATATAGATGTGACATAAGCTCTACAGCTGCCCAAAGGCTTCCTATGTTTCTTCATGCTTTGATCCGTCACATTTTGGACACACTTTGTCTTGAATCCAATCTGAAAACATCCGGGTAATAAATATATTAAAGACCTGAAGTCATTTTATTGAAAGCAGGACTTTAGTTATTTGACCTTTATGTAACCGGGAATGTCCCACTGAGATTAGGAATTACATTTCCAGGTAAGTCCTGGTCCCAGGGGGGAACCTATTGTGTATATATATTAGTGGTGGGGGAAACCGGAGCACCTAGAGCAGGCAGGAGGGAACCCCCAGGCCGGGGATCGAACCCAGAACCTTGTTGCTGTGAGGCACGAACCGCTGCAGCACGTGTGCCCTCTAGTTTTGTTTCCCATGGTCTAAATTCAGCATAATTTGGCAAGATAAATTGTACGTTTTGCTTATTAAATGCAAAAGGAGCATCGAGTTGCCTTGTGTACGAAATGCGTGGTGTATATAAAGTTGCCCTGTCAAATGATAATAAATGTATAAAAAATAAAACATATATACATATAGCAGATGCCTATGCTTCAGGAACAAACCAAGTCAAAACAAAATCAGAAAAAAAACACAAACATTTTTGTCTCGTTATTTGGCAGATTTTCTCTTGTTGGTGATGCTCATGCTTGCACAGAAATGGAAGATACTAGACAAGCTCATTTAGGCGACTGTTGTGGTGGGGTTACGCTGCACATAGTATTGATCAGCTAGAAATGGCACTTTGAACATTTTAAAAGGCGAATGGTTTCTTTATGTAGCTTTTCTCCGGTTGGTTTCCCGCAAAAACATTGAACTAGTGCTACTTCTGCCCCGCTTCTTCCACTTTACAGCTTCTGATACTATTGCTCCTACTGCTACTACCGTAAGGCGAGTTGAGAGTGCATTGTTCCGGGCTTGTATAGTGAAGGAGTGTCATAAAAAGCAGTAAAATGTGTACCGTCTATTGCCTGAAATGAAACACATTTTTGCTCTAAGTTATGGGCGTTGTGATTGTCTAAATTTGTTTACCATGACCGTCGTTGTCTGCACTCATAACGCAAATCATACCTGCTCTGGAGAGTAATAACTTAACTGTGAATAACTGCCTTTGGTGGGACACTGTGGGCCTCACTTTTCCCACATGGATGGACTATGAATGAAATTGGGTTTTTGCCAATGGCTGAAAAGAAAAAGTATTAATCTGTTTTTGTGCGCTACTTGACAAAAAAACCCACGGGCTGCCATGTTGGATTATGTTTCTAAAGCAAATAAAGTCAAACTGATCCTGAATTAAAATCACAAAGCGACTAACCGCTCATCTGTTCTGCCTTTTCTCACGTTTACTGTCACAGAGCAGCAACAGGATTTACTACCAAACAGCCTCATAGCAATCGATTCATTACCAAATATTTTAGCTAAAATGCTCACGAATGATTGATTAGCATTATGCAACTTTTTATGTGGAAAAAAAGGTTGATATTTGTGTGTATTTAACCTTGTAGTGACCCACGGCTGGATGCCTTTTTCTTTCCATCACAGTGCTCTCTAGGATGCTAGAGAGCAATTTACTACAAAACATAAATTGCTTTGTAGGTTTTCTACCGGCACGGTAGCACCGCAGTTAATGCTTGTGCTTCACAGCTAGAAGGTCCGGGTTCGACCCCCGGCCGGACAGTTCCTTTCTGTGTGGAGTTTTCATGTTCTCCCCGTGTCTATGTAGATTTCCTCCGGGTACTCCGGTTTCCCCTATCACTAAAAACATGTACATAGGCCAGAATGAATGCTGTGTGAGTGGCTGGTGGTGGTCAGAGGGGCCGATAGCACAAACTGGTTGCCTGGCTTCCGTCAGTCTACCCTAGGGCAGCTGTGGCTACAATAGTAGCTTACCACCACCAAGCATGGAGTGAAGGAATAATGACGACAGTGAGGCGCTTTGAGAAACTTGGTAATAAGGGCTTGAAAAGGGCATTATTATTATAAAGTGTCTGCCAGCGGTGAAACCCTTCCAAACCTCCATATTATCTTTATCCTGTAAAGTTCCAATGTTATTACACAAAAAAATATATAAAAACACTCCTGATTCTTCAAACTGAGGACTGTCACTAACCTCGCGAGGACCGCCACCTGCAGAAGCCTGGGTGGCGGTTGTTGCGAGGTTGCGTAGTGTGAAGACCCTATTTTGACCCGTTTTGGAGCTTAATTAGGCTGGTGGTAATTTCCCGTATTTTCGAATCCAAATCTTGACAGGTACGCACCCGTGACCACGTTACAGGCGCGGGAGGGCACCCAGCCCTCGCCACGGTGTACAGCAAACACCAGTAAGGTTTACCACCTGTCTGAGTTAGGGGTACGTCTTTCATTAGAAATCGCTGAGGGTTTATGGACCCACTCACTTGTATTAAAGCACTTCTGCAGCTGTAAATGTACATTTTATTAAGACGCAATATAATGCATGACTGGTAATCCTTGTTAATGACAGTCTTAATGCCTCAAATGTACTTCACAATGGCATATTTAACTCTAGTACAAGAGAAAAGTTGGGTAAAGTGACTGGAAAATGGCTGATTCTTTGTTACATCTTCAGTCCTGGCTCGAGGGAAGGGCGGTTGTCGACTTTAGGTTTGTTCAACCGAGCAGCAGAGTGTTTAGGATACACTGTGCTTATTTATCGAGCTGCTTGGAGAGAACAAAGGCGCTGCGTGTCATTGGAAAAAATCTGAGAGCTTCTGAATGCACAGTTGTAGCATTACACAAAAGCCAATGGTTTCCGCCAACACAGCGAGCGTCCGTATGTGGGATCTGTTTGAATAATGCAAATAAATGAGAGGTCGGGAGGTTTGTTCTAGGACGTTTTGGCTTGACTCTAGTGTAGTCCTGCTTTAGGCCAACCTGGACCTTTCTTATAATGTCCAGGTTTATTTGTGGTTCCATGATGTCAAGTCAACAAATACAGTACATTCTGCTCAACCATCCAAAGCCTCGTTAGAGATGGTTCATGATGTACAGACCAGTGGTTTTGCTATAGGGATCAAAAGTACAGTTACTTCAAGTAAATGTAACTGAGTACCACCCACCTCTGGTTTATATGCATTTTGTGTAGGTGTTTTATGCGATATATAGGCTACCTACTATTATTTTTGTTGGGAAATAATCTGAAATTGCAGGGTAAATGGAGCTAAACTAAACATGACTAGTATCTTGAACACAATTTTCTATTAAAACTTGTAAAAGCTCATATATCACTGTTACAAATGCAAAGTGGAGCTCTTGTATTTCCTCACATTGAACTTAAAAGTGCATATGACAGGTTTTAATACTTTTGAATGTTGCAAGTTCATCAGTTGCATCATTTTATTTCAGTGAACAGAAATTTTAATGAAGAAATGTTGGGCAGAAAAGTAAATTTTTAAGCTGCTGACAGGAAGAGACATAGATAAAGGTAAAGTTCCCATTGACTTACATGGTGGCACGGCAACAGTTTAAAATGGTTTGCCTTCATCTACGTCACTTCCTGTCGGTGTCCAGTAAGGAAGTTAAACTATAAACATCATAACAATGGTCAAACTAAAGAAAGCCATGTAAACTATGTTTTAGCAAAAAATGTGTCTAATCAATGTGTCATATGTACTTTAATACTATGCCTTTTTAAATGTAAAATGTCAGTGACCCAGTAGATGCTTGGGTGGTTAGCATAGCCCCTTTACTTACCATCCCGATGGCCTGTAGGACGCTCCAGGATCAATTGATTTTTAGGTTTTCGCTGCAGATTAAGCCGTATCCTTGGTTACATGTACATTCCATTCTGAAAACCTACCAGAGACCCTAGAAAAACGGGAATTAAATTGATGCTGAAGCATCATAGAAACCACCGGGATGGAAAGTCGAGGCACCAACTAAGCTAACCACCCATACAGCCACTGGACGGTCAAACATGCACTGATATAAACTTTATTTTTTTACATAAAACGTTGCATAGTGCACCTTTTAAGGATTTAAGAAACACAGATGGTGAAGGGGGCAATTGACCGCTCCTGCTTTTGTGAAATCGGATGTGGCCACTAAACGTCACCTTATGACCACAAAAGTTATATGAATGTCATGAACCCGACATAACAAACTTCACCATACTTTGATAGGTTTCAGTCTGATGTGATGTTAGTTTTGTCTCGCCAGATACAGAAACTATGACTTTCATTCATCATGAACTGCACTAAAGTAAAATCATTTGTCTCTGTTGTTTCCTCCACTGCCTGGTTCGCAGCCGCTCACGTTCTCCCCGTGTCGTTTGCAGATGCAGGACGTGCAGCAGAGCAAAGAGACGACGCTGGCGAACAACAGGACTTTGGCCGAGCAGAACTTGGTGCTCCAGCCCAATCTGGAGCTTCAGAAGGAGCAGCTCACCAAGCGCTACAGCAGCCTGCAGGAGAGCTTCGAGTCCTACCAGCTGCGCAAGTCCACACTCGGTACGCACTGTCTTTGTGCAGGGGGCAGGTCTGTAAGAATCAGGACGTCACAATCGAAAAACAACTGAGATTATGGAGTGTATGAATCATTACTTTAGCACTTCATAAATCTGTCTTGTCTCAGATGTCGGCGCTTCCGTAAGTATTTAAAATGTGCAGCGGGAACTGAATCTCGATTGCAAATGTAAGGTGCGGTTACGGCTGCACCGATACTAGGGTGACGGTGCAGATCCAGGGAAAAATACAATGAAAATAATTATCTGTTCCATTTAAATGTATAGCTGTTTTTAAAGACCAAACTTTGACAAACTTGATCTATGTGACAGTGAACATGATTATGCCAAAACTCATTAGAAAGCTCTAAACTTTGAAACTCCGCGAACGTCCTTTTGATCACTGTGCAATTTGAAGCGGCATCACTAATGGATGACTAAAAAAAACTTTAATATTTCTATCAAAAATAAGTTTAGAATTTCTCCTTCAGGCCATTTTACAAAGAGCAATTGAGCGCACTGGAAATGTCTTTTCTCTTTATTCTTTCCCTGGCTTTCTCTTCCTGCAGTTACATTTACTTTAAGTGTGTTAAGACCTTTAGAGTTTATTAATAAGCTCCAATTATTAACCCGAGTGTGCTCAGTCAGACTGACGCCGGGAGTGTAACCGTGTGTCGAGCACAGACTGTCCTGGGAGTTTCCCGGTGTTCGAGGCAGCTGGGTCACGGTGAATCGCTCTAGGCATCTTTTGAGGAATTTAGCCTGTACTTCCCTTTGTCTCTGTAATACTTCAGCTGTGAGAAAATGCCCTTCATTTTGCCCTGAAGACTTGTTATACACGTCACATGGAGGTAAACGGCGTGACACCTGCAGCTTCGTCGTCCCCACACGCACAACGTTGTCTGATTTGGAGCGGTCATTGCCATTCCTTAGAATCCCTTAAAAGTGTTTTGGACTCAATCACTCGTATTGAAGCACGTATGTAGCGCTCCACCTACGACTAAATGTAGGTGCATTATTATTGGGGCTGGGACAAAATATTGGGTGGGATCTTAATAATGTTTGCTGCAATACCAAGTATCGCTACTTTATCAAGTATTGCAATACGTCACACACTCCTTTGTTTTCCAGTAACCGTTACACAGCACGTTGTTACATTTTGTGTTAATGCACTTTCCAGTCTTAACACTTCAATAAATGTCCAATGGCATTTGGTTTAAAAACTTTGGACTCAATATATATCACTTAATAATTACTTGCTGTATTGCAATACGTATTGAATGAGCCCCTGAGTATCGGGATACCTATCGGATCGTGACAAAAGTGGATTGTTCCAGCCCTATTTGCTATAGATAAGATGGACGCGATAGTCATTAAATTATTACATGTCCAGTAGTACCGGCCAAAGTCTAATGGCGTCTCTAAGGCATAATGTTGTAAATGGCACTATTTACAACATTATGCCTAATTTTCAACAGTTTACTGCACAATATTCTTATCGCCCAATGATTAAGTGACTTTACTGACGTCCTCCTGCTGTCTGAGAGGACACGCATGCGAACACCTAAGTTCAGTCAAACATGCGCTGTTTAGGTTTGGGTCCTGATTTACTCTCAAACAAAAGCGGCCTGCTGTGTTGGTGTGACTCCTCTGCCTCGACGCCCAGAGACTGTTATGTCATTCCTGCTCAGCTTTACCACGGAGACACTCGGTGGATGGACCGGTCTGATGAGTCCCGGCACTGTCGTCCCGTGTGTGTGTGCGCCCTCGGTAAACGGAACAGACACACCTTCGCCGCTTACGTGTCGCCTTCCAGGGAGCAGGCGGATCTTGTGACTCCTTTGTTTATGCTGCGGTCGCTGAGCAGCAGCTTCTCGAAATAGCCCCCGATAAAAGTCAGGCTTTGTGTTCCACGGGACTGTAACCAGGTTTGGATGCAGCGAGAGCGCATCCAAAAATACTACACTGTAACAACCTCTGTGCTTTATATACAGCCAGGGTTATGACAATCAACGCAATGAATGTTTAATTTAAAATGTTTCAGACACGATTATTGTCAGAGAAAATATTGTGAATTTACGATTATTCACCTTTTTTACGTTGATCCGTACCTGTCTGGTCTTTGTGCCTGTGGAGGAGCGTGGTCGCTTCTAACTTCACCCCCGTTCGGAGCTATAGGAATATACTGGGAGAGGCTAAATGCTAACAACATCTTTGGTCGTTTTGCGTGGGCACAAAGAGCAGACGGGTACGTATCAACTCGTCTAAGCCCAGGTATGAACATGTCTCAGTATGGAAACACGGTGGCCTGTTCCTTTTAAAATGAGTTTCAATACTTAAACTTGTAAACATTAACTGTTTCTAAAAATAATAAAAGATTATTGCATTTAAAAAATACATTGAATCATAATTATGACAACTGTTTAATTACCTAGTTGTACTAGGCAATTCGGTTGTTTTAGGGCGGTATGGTAGCACAGTGGTTAGCGCTTGTGCCTCACAGCCAAAAGGTCCCGGGTTCGATTCCCACCTGGGATTGGCACTCCGGTTTCCCCTACCACTAAAAACATGTACAATAGGCCAGAATGAATGGAGTGAGTGAGTGAGGGGTTGGTGGTGGTCAGAGGGGCCGATGGCACAGACTGGTTGGCTCGCTTCCGTCAGTCTACCCCAGGGCAGCTGTGGCTACAACAGTAGGTTACTACCACAGAATATGGAATGACCGAAAAAATGACGACAGTGTAGCGCTTTGAGAAACTTGGTAATACAGGCTTGTAAAGTGCAATACCATTGTTATTATTATAGTTTAACGGTACCCAGCCCTATTCATGGTTTAGACCTTTCAGCTTGAACTCGCTGTTTAGCGCCTGTTTAGGGCCTGTTTAGCACATGTTTAGCACATGTCTAGCACCTGTTTAGCACATGTTTAGCACATGTCTAGCACCTGTTTAGCACATGTTTAGCACCTGTTTAGCACATGTCTTATCCCTGGTCTTTCGTTATGGAATCACAGTCCTGCTGTTTGTTTGTGGCGATTTTCTTCACTGATTCAGGCCCGTTCAGAGAAACAAAACATTTGTTAGTCAAAGAGGGTTTGTCTATTCTGAAATGTATAGAGATTGCCTTGTAATATATTAAGAGGCAATGAAAAAAAACAATGAAACAATGAACGCTATTGCACTCATGGCTCAAGGGTTTAACGTCCCGGGCCGAGCCGTCGATCAAACCGCTGTGGCGCTCTCAGCTCTTTTTGTTGGTCAGCGAGAGACGGCTTTGTTGAATGTAGGTTACTGCGCCGCCCGGCCTCCGTCGCTCTCCCCCTCCTCGACTCCTCTCCGTCTCTGTCCCAGTTGTTGATTTGACCCAGATCAGGAGATTTAACCTTCTGGTGTGAAGCTGCTCTGCAAAACATCGAAGTCTAATATTTGATCAACACTTGTCCTGAATGAAACCAATAAACTGTTTCTGACTATTACAAAAATTCATTTTGTCTTAGTCTTAAACAAAGGTAGGCTTTGTTACGATTTCAAAATGGCGCTGCATAAAAAGGGAAGTAGAGTTGTTTATTAGTTTAGTTACATACTGGTTTTAGCTTTTGGATCTGGCAACCCATTGGACAAGTGTCAGTTATCATGGAAAAGGTGCATTGTTTTAGTTTGCTGTAATACTTTTTAATTACAATAATAAGGTTCATATAGCGCTTTTCCAACTAAACGACAGGTTTTTGAAAATGGTCAATGGGTCAGAGTTTGAGATGCTTTGTGTGGCTCACATGTTCAAAATGAAGAAATCAACATTACAATTAAAACTGGTGCATTATTCATTCACTATCAATACACACTATGAAAAAAAAAAAAACTCTAAAAGTTGCATAGTGCACCTTTTTAAGGATGTCCTCCTCACAGCTGTCCATCGCTGTGTTTGTGTCCGTAAAAACTGTCAATAAATCTTCATAAGTCACACCTGTAATAACTCTCTCTGCTCTCTTTCTACTGAAAGTGGGCAGCAGCAGAAGGTTTGAAGGCTCTCGTGTCCTTTGCTGCTTCTTGTGTTGATCAGCTCGAAACACAACAGTGCATCTCCCCAACAGCTCAAAGAAAACTCACTTTATTTCATGCTCCCAGTATTATTGTTGCAGCCCTACCTTACCTTTATCGTGGAACACCATTGAGAAAGTGTTTTAAATCGTACTAGAAATGAGCACAAGAATAGTTTAGTTTTGGGAATCCTCCCTCCTCTCAGTGTTACTTGCTTGTTTCTTTGACATTTTATCACCGGTAACACGGGCCTCGCTCCCTGAATGACGCCACATTTAAACACCTGAGGCTGAGTCACTGCTCTCTGCGCTGTTTGTTCACAGAAGTAAACTTAAACTCTGCTGAAAACAAAGGCGCTGCTTCACCCTTACTGTAAACATGTTTTCAAGAGGCGTAATCATCGCTCTGTTTATGGGAATATTGACGGAATCTTTCTAAACCTAAAGCAAAAGAAATGACTGGAACGTGGCATCTGTAGGAGCCCCTTTCAGAAATAATACTTTAGTGGAGATGTTGTCTCAATGTAGGACTTTATTGATCTCACAATGGAGAATTTCACCTGTTACAACAGATCACAAAGGAAAATAAATGCAAATAGTCAGGAAAGAAATGTGCTATTAAAGAAGAACAGGGTAATGTGCAAACCGAGCCGAGTTTGTAAAAATGTGTCGATCTCAGTCAGATTTCAGGGATTTTGTTGTGGCCTCGTGTAGGGCTGTCATGGTATGAAAAGTTAACCTCACGGTTATTGTGACCAAAATTATCACGGTTTTCGGTGTTATCGCTGTATTTTTTTTAAAAGTATGTTGAATATGTTCAAAAAGCATTGTAGTCCTACACAAACTATTACATGTATTACATGTACTAATTATAGCGCCAGAAACGTGTTATAATATTTTCGGACAACTAAATAAACCCTCTATATCAAGAAAATATTGTCCTCAGTTTGTGCCCTTCCAGTATGCTTTGCAGATTTGGAAAATTGTCATCAGACCGTAATCATTGTTAAATTCATAATAATGCGGGGGGCGAGAGTGAATCTACTGGCGACCAACTTATCTGCCCCCCAGGAGCCCCGTAATTTCAATGTGGAGGTATTATATGCTGGGCGCTGCGGCTGCAGTCACTGCACTATGGGCACTGTGGTCTCCTCCTTCAAACATAATTTCAGCTTCGAGAAAGTTTTGGCTGTAAACGACGGAGTGCGCATGCGCGGCCACTTCAGCAGATGAGGCGGCTCACCGTATCTACACCGCGGGCGCGGCAATCCACCGAGATAATATATCTGTTGAAAATTGAAACGGTAATTGTTATTGTCAACATTTTTATCGGGGTTGACCGGTAACTGACATCCCTAGCCTCTATCATTATGGAAGAATATTTTAGCGATATATTGTGCAGCCCCTAGTGTTTCCCTACAAAACCACTTCATTCTTTTGTTCTTGTCACTGAGTTTTCATGAGTAATCCAACTCGACTGCTAACGACCCATATGGACGTCATTATTGAAAGAAACGCTCAGAAATGACACTCTTTACAAGCGTTTTTTAGACTTAAACATCTGTGCAGCATTTGCTCAGTGTCACAGTGTAGGAAATTTCTTTATTCGAGTCTGGAAGCGATTTGGTTTTGCCACACAGCGACCGACCGTTTTAATGCCGCTTCTCAATTATTAACTGTGTTCTTTTTCTCCTCCTTTTAGACCATACATCTGGGAACACGTCATTGGACACGCTGCTGGCTCTGCTTCAGGCCGAAGGAGCGAAGATCGAAGAGGACACGGAGGTGAGAATTTGTCCCCAGAACAGATCAGGATGATTTTGGATAACCGTATTTTTTGTGACGGTAAAAGCCGCAAATTAGATATAAATGTTGCCTGGGATCTACAAATACCAAGGAAACGTGCGTCTCTTTTTCCATCAATATTTTAGTTTATTTGGTTTTATCATTGTAAAAGGTCTAATTTGTTCTAATTAAATGCTTTCACCTGTAATATTAGTAAAATACTAAAACTATTTATCAACAAAAATAAACTATTTACAGACTGGATTTGGCCCATGACCGTCATGTTAAAGCAGTCTTTTTTGTGTGTGCCTTAAACAGTCACTGCTGTCACATTTGTGCATAACAGTGAAAAGCACCAAACAATGTTAAAACTTTCCTTCAAAATTCCTCTCTGTCTGTACATGAGTCACGTACAAAAAGTAAACGTGTGATTGTACAGATGGCTTTGATATCATTTATTTTTGTTGAGAATTTTAAGAGAAAAACTGCTTGATATCCCATGCTAACTGATGCATGTAAACGAATGGATGCCGCTATGCTAACATTAGCCACAATCGTAAATTCTACTTTTTCATCAAAACGGCTTCTTCTTTCAACATTGTTCAGCCGCAGTAATCCAGGGTTTCCCCACTTGTACATTAGTCTGTGGCGGCCCGCCATAGCCTATTTTTTTTTCATCCGCCACAGTCTCGATCTCCCCTCTCTTTCTGTCTCTCACCCAACACCGACATCTGCAGCAGAGGCGCAGGTTTAACAGGACAAACAAGGAGCAGTGAACAATGTCTCACTGTTTAAGTAGTTTATTATTATTATTATTATTACAAAAAATAAAGGCAGCTTTGCGTAGTTTTGTTTTTTGCTTGTAAACTAAAAGACCACATGGCTAATTTGCATAGTAAACCTCTTTACTGCGCTGCTAATGCAGCTGTCACTATAATGAATTAAACCAGAGGTCACGAAATGGACCCACACTTTAGACCCGACGTGACAGTCCTGCGTCTGCGCCGTCTCCCCCTCACGCTATGCTAACCCAGCTGAACTGCAGCCTCTGAGCTTGTCTTTTAAACTTTTAGAAACGGCTGCAGAATGATTGAAATACGGCTCACTAAAGATTTAAAACCGAGAAGATGCTAGTCATCTAATTAAATATGCAAACAGCACAGGTTTCTTGATCGTTTAAAACAGAAGAGCAGCGAGCAGGACCAAACCTGGACCAAAGTCTATCTGAGAGCTGCAGGGGCGGAGCTGAGAGAAGAATCAAGGGCCTGCGCCCTTGAAAGAAAACGTATCCATTACATTATAATAAAAAAAAGCTCTACCCTATGTAAATTAACCAGAAATTATTCTTTTCACAGCAGCATAATAGCCCAATATAGTTATTTTTTGCTTAAAATGCACCATAATGCAGGAAAACGCATCTACATTTAAAATAAATTTAAATTTAGAAAGGTGGCGCTATCTCCCACCACAGTCTCTTTCAAACCTGTGGGAAACACTGGTAATCAGATCCTACACTTCGACAATGGATGCATTTAGTTTTTTTTAAATGAGCTCTTTTAACTCTAGTTTAAAGTTTGTGCGCAGCCCGCCGGAGTTAACAAAAAGTATCGATACCTGCTCAAATGAATATCTAGCTTCGATACCACTTTCAGAATCGATTTTGACAACCCTACCGCATACGTTTAGCCTGGCTAACTCCAGACTGCTGTGAGCGCTCGAATCTTTTCGAACTTCACAACAGTCCGGGGACCATGGCCGACATTTTCGCATTGATTTGGGGACCAATCACAGAACGAAGAGGGACGGCAAGATGATGACGCACTATTCGACATACAGAAGCTTGTAGTTCGTTTAGGGATAACAAATAAATTATTATATTTGCGGATCCAACAGGAGCAGCAGACGCGACGCCATCTTTTGATCCTTAGACCGTGTTCTAAATAATTTAGCTCTAAAGTTTACAGCGGATACGTCACATCTGATACGATGATACGATTGGCACATGTTATAGACATTTGTAGCGCCCAATAAACGGCTATGGACGATCATAAACCACACCTCTCCTACGAGAAAATGAATTGGTGGTCCCCAGACTAAATATCACTTGTGATTTTAGTCTGGCGTTAGCCAGGCTAGCATACGTTAGGATCAAATGTCGCTTCTCCTTTATGTTTCTATACCCGGTATACATAAACTAAATGTTGGAGATTCTAAATATTTTGTACCTGTGGTTTTAAATGTAATATAATTTAATTGTAGGGGATCCTGAGTTGTTGTGTTGTCTTTTGGGGTCCCGGTCTGGAATGTTTACAGTCGAGTTGAGTCCACGGTAAATCTCGGCCTCTTTCTCCCGCAGAACATGGCCGACTGCTTCCTGGACGGCGACATGACCCTGGAATCGTTCATCGACACGTACCAAAGCCAGAGGAAACTGGCTCATCTGCGGCGAGTGAAGATCGAGAAGCTCCAGGAGATGGTGATGAAGGGCCAGCGTCTCCCCCAGGCGCCCGTCCTCGCTCCCCGCGCGCAGGACGTCCCGTTCCAGCCGCCCATGCCCCAGATTTCGGAAGACCGCACCAACGGCTGCTCTCCGCTGGCGCAGGCGCGAAGGAAACCGCCGCCGCCTCCGTCTCAGCCCGCGCCCGTCCTTAACCAGTCGCAGCAGCCCGCCGTATTCTACTCGGCGTCCCCCTACCCGCCCATCCCTCCCCGGACGGGACAGCCTTTCCCGAGCGTGCAGGCGTATCCTTATCTAGCACAGTACGCGCCCGCTCTGCCCCAGCGGCCGCCTCCTCGAATGGTGCCGCAGCCGGGCTTCATCATGCAGTAAAGCAAAGCAACTGAACTGTTTTCTTTCCCCCACACGCGCGCGTTACACCGGCTGGAGGAGCGACCGCTAACAATCGGCTCGTGACTAAAGCATTTCGCCGATGCGTATCGGCAAACTGCTCAGTGATGGGACGAGACGTGGAGATAGTGTCCAAATGCTTAGCTCGAATAGATCTTTGAAAAGGGAAACATCTGAAAATACTACGAGCTGCACATCTACAATCCCGAGTGTCCGTAATACAATAATATTCTGATGTACCGGTACTTTTATATGTTGATGCTCATTTAAGAAGCAAAGTAATGTTCATTCACCAAACCAATCGTTTCTGCACCTTATAGGAGAAAACCAGGGGACACTGATTCAGACACAAAATACCCATTTTATTGCAAACATTTCCACTGGAACTGCGTTGGATCTCGGTGGCTGCATCATTTTGTGGGGAAACAATAGGTCTAATTGCACAGTTTCCTGCAAATGCTACCATCCAGTGTGTGATTTATTCAATATACGCACATTTTTAACACACACCGACTAAATGAGTAAAAGGATGACTTGTTTTCAGACGTTTTATGTTTTAGAAATTCCAATTAACACCTTCTTTTAAAATACTTTTATTACCAAAAGCTGCTTTCATTGTGGATTTGCCAAAGGTGAAGGAACGGAAGTCGGAGGAAGCCAGGTCGGTTGAGGCAGATTATAAAGGCGGCCGAATGTGTGGTTACGAAATCAGATTGTTGGCCGATTGTTAGCGGTCTTTAGCGGCTTCTTGACCACAACGTATGTGAGAGAGAGACTCCTAAGGCCAAGAACTCGCACAGTGGACTCTTTCCCTCCACTGGGACGTGCCTCGGATCGTTGACCCGCATTTACAACACGACAACGACCACAAAACGCCTTGGTTCTAACTGGAAACGTTAATTTACTCAGACTTTTTTTATTTTTATTATTTCCATCATCTCTGCTCGTTATCGTATGTTTTCCCCACACTCCAGTCCAGACGATGTCACTTTGGGAAGGATTGCCCATCGACAGCTTTCGTGGAACTAGTGTCACTCATCGGGTGCCAAGTTTGGACTTTTTATATCAGCACTTTTTTTTCCTATCCAGACGTTAAAGTTTTGGGGGGTTTTGTATGTCGGTGACGCCAAGTCTGCACTCCAGTGATACTTTTGTGAGACCGTTAAAGGCACTGTACCTGATTTATTTTGTCGTGAAGGAGTAAAGATGCACCAATCTGATACTGGTATCGGATATCTAAGCCGATATTGGAAAAAAACACGATATCGGGTATTGGCCACAAATATCCGATACTGAACCAATACTTCATCTGGCCCAACACAACTTTCACCGACTAAATCCAAGTGAATATGGACATGCTGTATGTCATTTTTGTAGCTTAGAACCTGGAGAATTCAATCGCTGAGTTTTGTATATATTCATCATTGTGATAAAGCTGCAGTTTTACAATATTTTATTGTTTTAAAAGTCTATTTAGGTCTGTTCTGTTAAATACAGCCCAGTCCTCGTACAGTATATAATACAGTGTCTGTCGGGGTCCGAGGTAGAGACGGAATTCAGCCAAACAAAATCATTATATAAAATTTTGCTGTTTGTCACAGCACTCATTAGAAAGAAAATTAAGCAGAATGTACTTTAATTTGTTTTGTATCCTGGGGCTTGTCTCTTTGAGCTTAATGTTAGATAAAGATTAAACTAAAGTGTGTAGGTTTATGTTTTGACCTGATGATATGGTCCTCTTACGGGTCGGGGTGTGACATTGCTCACATGCATGTTTTATGGTCCAGAGACAGAAATAATGGGTAGTTAATAATTCAACAATGTATTCAACAAAAAAAGCAAAGCTATCAGGAATATGTCAGCATTTTGACAATTCCCAAAAGTTCCCATTGAAAATTTTTCCGGGAATTTTTCAGACATGTTCCACCCCTTTGCAACCCTATACTTGACAAATAATGACAAATTTTGTATAAACCTTTCGGCTGATGGTCATAATAATGTGAATGTGTCACGTTCTCAAAAAAAATGCACCTGGGTCCAAAAACACTCCATTATGTCTAACGAAAGAAGTCCGACGGGAGAACCTGCTGGTTGTGTCACACAGACGTTCACCACTCCATTACTTCAACAAACCATCGCCCATTCACACTCTTATTCACACCAGTGTACGCAGACACTGCAGGCGAGGTGGGTGAAGTGTCTTGCCCAAGGACACGACTGTGTGCACCTGCAGGAGGCGGGATTTTTCCACCGTCGCAGATGGGGATCTTTTTCATATTCAATTTAGTCGGTGCAGCTTACTGAAGTTTAAAAATGGGCGTTTCAGTTTACAAAAATATCACTTATCGCGTGTTAACTTGGCGCCATCTTTTTCCATGTCTGGGCTGAATAGGACATTTTATTTTCTGTGTAACACCGTAATTTAAATTATGCAAGTCGATGAGAGACCCTATTTACTGTGCAGTTTAGATGGACATTTCTCTGCTAAAACTTCAGGCGAAACTGCATCTATGCTGTGATGCTGTTTTTTTAATTGTAATTTCACATGGTACATAGGTATATATTTAAATGTCAGTCATTATTTTATTAGACTATATATTGTACTAATGTTTTGGTTTTATTTAATTAAACGCAGATAGACTGATTAACATAGCGAACCGGAGGGAGCGGATCGATCCATCTCAATAAGGTGGATTTATTTCATGTACTACAAAGCCATGTGAATGTTCAATAAAGTGAATAATAAAATAAAAGTCCTGTGTGTCGGTTTTTCTCTCCCCTAAATCTGGTTTAATTCGGTTTTAAAATCCCGGCATTGGCTCCCCGTGTGCTTGAGGGTCAAGTTTAACTGCTTTTCCTTTGGGAACCTTCATGGTCCCTGCACCACTCCCCCAGCAGGGGTCTCCTAGTCCTTCTCAAAGTCAATAAAAAGATTCACGGCGAGGCGTCTTTCCAGTACTTGGCCCTGGCCTCTTGAAAATAAAGTTTGTTTTCGATCTTCTCGTCGACAAAATGTTGCCCACCTCTAGACAATTTCACAGCCATTCTGTTGGGTTCGATGAACACATACTGAACTCTAGTGGTGGAAGCTGTTAATTACACACTACAGGTTAAACGTTTTAGAACTAAGCCTTTTTTTTTTATTAAAGTGTGATTTAGCAACGTTTTATTGTTTGCTAAAATTCACCTTAAAAAAGACTACATAGGCCAACCATTTGCTCGGCTTCTAAATTTGAAATTACAGACTCTGTGTTTTTGTAATTCAGTTCAGTTTCAGTTTATTCGGTCAAAATTATGCACAAATTATTTACATTCAGTTGAGTGTACTTTTTCATAGCATCCAAACTGAGCGAAAAGGTATAGGCTGAAGCTAATGCTTATATTGCCTAACCTTTTGTTAACCTTCTAACATTACGACAAACGAAGTATGTTGATACAGTGTTGAACAAACTAGTACACAGAGTTAATGTATTTTACAAGTGTAATACTTTTATACATTCTCTTTAGGTGGACGAGAGATGATCTTTCAGGAGTCTTGTCCAGTTTCTGCTGAATGTACACGAATGCAATTTTAATGCAGTGTAGAAAGGTCCAACTTTTTTTGTACTGTGCTCATTTGCAATTTCCCTGTAAAATAATTATTATACATACATGAATGAATGTCCAAACTCCGGTGTGTCCTGAGATCAGCTCAATGATGTGGAATCATTGGCGCTGATGCCTTTTTCTGACCTACAGTTATTTGATTTGATTTGATTTTAGTAATTATTTACATTATTTATATTAGCATTGTTGCAGTGCCGAAATAGAATAAATAAAGTAACAAAAACTCAAAAGGAGTAGGCCGAAGCAAGAAAGCTTATAAGTGCCTACCCCATATTCAAAATGAATTTACATCCTGGTTACAGTGATACAAGCGGCGTCTCGCGCCTTCATACAATACAACACTTTACATTACAAATTCCTGAATTACACAATTGCGATTGTCCGCTTTAACCTTACGAAACAGCAACATTGCTAAAGAAAAGCATTCATGTCTCACAAGAAGAAAATCACATGAGGTCCACAAGACCTCCAAAGCAAGAGGGCACCACACAAAGATTAAAATGTGTGTAGTTACCAATATATAAACATTTATTTTTATTTTCAGTTTGTACTTCTTCTTCTTTTTCCCTCTTTCCCTTTCACATAATAACCATATCCAATCATTACTTTTAAACACCAGTCACCATTCTATTAATTGACCATTGATTTAGTTATTATTTAGTATTACATAATCAACACAACCCATTATTATTGTCATTCCCATTTCCAGTCTAAAATATTGGTAGTGATTGTTTATCATTTTTGTTGTTTGCCTTGTTTAGTGAGGTGCCTTAAAAAGCCAGGGTGTAAAATGGCCAGCTGGTGGAGGGCAGTAGTCCCCCAACAGTTCTGAGACCTATACCGGGTGGTGCATTAAAAAGACAAGATTTAGTTAGATAATTAATGGTGCTTAGAATTTTTACTGTCACTGTTGCTGTACTTACTTGTAGTATTTCCATATTCTCTATTCCTGAAGTAACTACGGATGATGTGTTCTCACGTGTGTCCTTTAATAGAGATGAAATGAATGAACCCCCCCACCCACCCCACACTGGCAGATCGTTGGCATTGGGTGGTTGTAATTAGACTTGAGAGTATTTATTAAGGTGAATAATTGTCGGATTGTGATTAATGTCGTTTGATTGACATGTACTAAATTTAGTTTGGTACAATGTATCAAGACAGTGTCAAGTAAAGTGTGACCCTTGGAATTAACATTTTGGGGCGGGGTTTTGCGAAAGGTCAAGCATACATGTGTAACAGAGTGGTTGGTAGTGTTGCAAATTCCTACCACCGCTGTGTTCATGAATGCCCCTTGGCCGTTCCACTGCTGTGATTAGGGGATTCAATAAAGGTGTGCGAGTGTTTGCATTCTCGGGGCTGGTGGCTGTTCAGGTGGTCGGCGCTAGTGGTGTTGGGTGTAGCAGTTTGTGTTCCCCTCGTATGTGTCACGAGCCGAGGTCTGGAGCGATGTGTTCACAAAACTAAGGTAACTAAGGGGCTCATCTGTCATGTATTTTTGATCTGTGCCCTGACATGGTTTTATTTATCCAACAGTAAGCCCCTGTTGCTCCTTATGCTCACTTTTATGATCTGAACGCTCACGTTTATGCTCTGAACGCTCACGTTTATGCTCTGAACTCACCTGTAGGCCCTGTTAGCTCGTAACTGAACTGTTTTAAGCAAAAGCTCTATTTTTATACCTGTGAATAAATAAAGTATATATTTTATCTACCTCTGCCTTGGTGTCATTCAGTCAGACTTACCTAGCGGGTCAGGTTAGAAGGGGACCCCTAGCCTTCCCTCCGTTACAAATTGGCGTTTGTTCGGCAAGATCTGGCGACCAGGCATGTAAGCATTAATGTAATTGGCATAGTGATTTAGTGGAGCTGTTTTTGTTTTGGGAGAGCCTCATTTAAAAACAATAGTGAGCATAAGTGAGCAGCAGGTGGCGTGTCGCGGGACGTGGCTGGTTCTGCTAAACTGTGAGAGCGGTGAAAGAACCCAACTCAAGCCATGGCTGAGGAGCAGGAAGAACTCCGGGAGAAAGTCCGGCGGTTGGAAGCTGAACGGGATCTGCTGCGGCTGGAGCTGGAGGCAGCACAAGCTGGATCAGGCCGGAGACTGTGGCAGAACTTTGGGACAATGGACAGTGCTGCTGATCCGCTGAAGGGAACGTATTGTTTATGCGGTAACCCTGCTTGTACGTTGATAGATTTTAGCAGGGAGGAACTTGGACTGGGACGGCTGGGTGCGGAAATAAACAGAGGTCAGGTCAGACCCACGTTTTCTGTGCAGAGTAGCACCTTACCCACACAAGCAGAGTTTCCAACCAGTGTCTGGTTCTCCCAGTTTGCTAGGCTATCATTTTTGGTGCAAAAACAGCAGGAGCAATTAGAGCAGCTAACCCAGGTTGTGGCTTCTATGAAACTACCACGTAGTATCACGTGTCACAGGTGTCGTCAGCAAGGTCACATTGCCCGTCATTGTAGCGTAGAGGTCCATCCAAGGTCTACACACTCAGTTGGTTTGAGTTGGGTGCAAGCGGAGACAAGCTCCCCGGTTGGTGATCAGTGTGCCCCACAGCGACACATCCAGAAACGGAAGAGGGACTGGGGCAAACTGTTTGTTGGGGGGCTGAGTTGTGAAACTAAGGAGGACTCGCTGGGAGAAGCTTTTGGACAATTTGGCACTGTGAAAAAGGTCAATGTAGTCAAAGACCAACACACTGGTAAATCTCGTGGATTCGGATTTATCAGATATGAAAATGTTCAATGTGCCGAAGATGCCTTGGCGACCATGGATGGGAAAATTTTGGGAGGCCGACCCATTCGTGTGGAGCGAGTGAAAAGGGGTGGCCATTCAGGTGTTGGGGCTAGGAGTTTTACTGGCCTGCCTGGAACCGGCGTTGTAGGGGAGTTTGTTAGGAAACCTTTAACTCCTGTTATGCTAGGTCCACTTGGCAGGCCACTAGTTAATCCACCTTGCTATGGACTGGAAGCACCACATGCAGAATCTGTTGCTCAGAATCAAATGCTGCCGTCTACTGGCAATCATTGCCCTCAAAATTTAAGTGAAAAGGGTGTGGTGCCCAGTGGGGTTCGGGGTGCTTAGCCAAGTTTGTGTTTTTTGTCTTTTGGAATTGTTAGTGCGTTGGTTTAATCGGCGGGACACCGATTCACTCAGGGGGGGAAGAATGTAACAGAGTGGTTGGTAGTGTTGCAAATTCCTACCACCGCTGTGTTCATGAATGCCCCTTGGCCGTTCCACTGCTGTGATTAGGGGATTCAATAAAGGTGTGCGAGTGTTTGCATTCTCGGGGCTGGTGGCTGTTCAGGTGGTCGGCGCTAGTGGTGTTGGGTGTAGCAGTTTGTGTTCCCCTCGTATGTGTCACGAGCCGAGGTCTGGAGCGATGTGTTCACAAAGCTAAGGTAACTAAGGGGCTCATCTGTCATGTATTTTTGATCTGTGCCCTGACATGGTTTTATTTATCCAACAGTAAGCCCCTGTTGCTCCTTATGCTCACTTTTATGATCTGAACGCTCACGTTTATGCTCTGAACTCACCTGTAGGCCCTGTTAGCTCGTAACTGAACTGTTTTAAGCAAAAGCTCTATTTTTATACCTGTGAATAAATAAAGTATATATTTTATCTACCTCTGCCTTGGTGTCATTCAGTCAGACTTACCTAGCGGGTCAGGTTAGAAGGGGACCCCTAGCCTTCCCTCCGTTACACATGTTAGGGGTGTAACAATACGTATCGCATCGGTCAAAACACGTATTTATTTGAGGCCAAATCATTCGATGTAAAACGATATATAGAGTTTTTTGGAGCGATACAATTAGATCGATACAGCAGACTTTCAATACGAGATTACGATACTTATAACATTGGATTTTCAGCAAATTAAGCAATACTTATTACAAGTTACTGACCATAAATATAACAGAATGCATTTGTACTGGATTTTAGTTGAACATTTGCTTCAGATTTGCTGATTGTTATATAAAGCCACAGTGGGGAAAAAAATAGACTCACTAGAAGAAGAAGAAGAAAGTTTAATTATATAGGACATTAGCGTGACAGAGCTCTGCAGGCCTGGGGTCTCTCCCTCTTTTGCCGCCCCTCAAACAATGCCTGGGAGACTGCCCGATTCCATATTATAAACCGCTACTGACAAAGCGTCTATCTAAACACTTTAGCATCTGCTTTATGGAAACGTAGACAAACTTACAGTGAGGAAAATAAGTATTTGAACACCCTGCTATTTTGCAAGTTCTCCCACTTAGAAATCATGGAGGGGTCAGAAATTGTCATCGTAGGTGCATGTCCACTGTGAGAGACATAATCTAAAAAATAAAATCCAGAAATCACAATGTATGATTTTGTAACTATTTATGTGTATGATACAGCTGCAAATAAGTATTTGAACACCTGTCTATCAGCTAGAATTCTGACCCTCAAAGACCTGTTGGTCTGCCTTTAAAATGTCCACCTCCACTCCATTTATTATCCTAAATTTAGATGCACCTGTTTGAGGTGGTTAGCTGCATAAAGACACCTGTCCACCCCATACAATCAGTAAGAATCCAACTACTAACATGGCCAAGACCAAAGAGCTGTCCAAAGACACTAGAGACAAAATTGTACACCTCCACAAGGTTGGAAAGGGCTACGGGAAAATTGCCAAGCAGCTTGGTGAAAAAAGGTCCACTGTTGGAGCAATCATTAGAAAATGGAAGAAGCTAAACATGACTGTCAATCTCTCTCGGACTGGGGCTCCATGCAAGATCTCACCTCGTGGGGTCTCAATGATCCTAAGAAAGGTGAGAAATCAGCCCAGAACTACACGGGGGGAGCTGGTCAATGACCTGAAAAGAGCTGGGACCACCGTTTCCAAGGTTACTGTTGGTAATACAATAAGACGTCATGGTTTGAAATCATGCATGGCACGGAAGGTTCCCCTGCTTAAACCAGCACATGTCAAGGCCCGTCTTAAGTTTGCCAATGACCATGTGGATGATCCAGAGGAGTCATGGGAGAAAGTCATGTGGTCAGATGAGACCAAAATGGAACGTTTTGGTCATAATTCCACTAAACGTGTTTGGAGGAAGAAGAATGATGAGTACCATCCCAAGAACACCATCCCTACTGTGAAGCATGGGGGTGGTAGCATCATGCTTTGGGGGTGTTTTTCTGCACATGGGACAGGGCGACTGCACTGTATTAAGGAGAGGATGACCGGGGCCATGTATTGGGAGATTTTGGGGAACAGCCTCCTTCCCTCAGTTAGAGCATTGAAGATGGGTCGAGGCTGGGTCTTCCAACATGACAATGACCCGAAGCACACAGCCAGGATAACCAAGGAGTGGCTCTGTAAGAAGCATATCAAGGTTCTGGCGTGGCCTAGCCAGTCTCCAGACCTAAACCCAATAGAGAATCTTTGGAGGGAGCTCAAACTCCGTGTTTCTCAGCGACAGCCCAGAAACCTGACTGATCTAGAGAAGATCTGTGTGGAGGAGTGGGCCAAAATCCCTCCTGCAGTGTGTGCAAACCTGGTGAAAAACTACAGGAAACGTTTGACCTCTGTAATTGCAAACAAAGGCTACTGTACCAAATATTAACATTGATTTTCTCAGGTGTTCAAATACTTATTTGCAGCTGTATCATACAAATAAATAGTTAAAAAATCATACATTGTGATTTCTGGATTTTTTTTTTTAGATTACGTCTCTCACGGTGGACATGCACCTACAATGACAATTTCAGACCCCTCCATGATTTCTAAGTGGGAGAGCTTGCAAAATAGCAGGGTGTTCAAATACTTATTTTCCTCACTCTATATCTGCTACATCTGAACATGAGATCAGAGGCTCCACTATTCTGATCGGTGACATCTATCACTCAAATGCAGAGACAATAGAAAAACAAAACCCTCAGCCTAGGTTAGGTTATTGCAGTCGTCAAAACCGCGATTGTGGTTGATATCAATAAACCTTGCAGCCCTGCCAATCATATGATGTTTTTGTGTTTGATTTGATTCTATATCATGTTTTGGTACATTCTTGGGCTTCAGAATTTAATTGTTATCCAGAGATCTGTCTTTCGCAGAATCTGGGCTGTTGTTGCTACTGAACAGGACGTGTCTTGAAGCTGATGGACTTCACAGAGTAACTGCCTTTCCAGGAGCTCCATCTTGCCCCAATACGATAGTGAGTGTCGTCGAGGCCCCAGAGATAAATGCCGTTGGGGTTGGCGGCGTGGCACGATGAGTACCAGAAAGCACCGAGAAACTTTCTAGCACAGTTTTCAGACGTAGTGTCCTGGTCATTGTCGAAAGTGGTGAACTTCATGTCATGGTGAGTTTTGAGAGCGTCTCCTGTAGAAACAAAATCCGTGAGATAGTTATTTTTACATTATCCACAAAACGGAGAGTTTTATTTTATTTCAGTAAACCCCATTCTTTCATGTTTTGCTTTGACAACCTTAAATACAGACCACAGATCAGATACACCAGTGTCCAACTTGATTTGTTATGCTGCATTTTATTGTTCATACATTTAAATGCACTTGTAACTCAAGTTACTTGAAATGTAATGACTAATAATATTAGTCATTACATTTCAAGTAACTTGAGTTACTCCTTTATTTTGTGTAATATGTTATATTCCTTAGTTACTGAAAAAAGTAATATATTTTTGTAACTCGTTACTTTTGTAATACGTTACCCCCAACAATGATGTACAATATCCCTCTCTCCCTTTGTCTTTTCGGTCAGCGTAGTATTTTATTATCACAGACATTTAATGAGTAAAAAAAACGCAACATGCAGTGACGCTTATGGCCTATAGGGGCACAGGTGACTTAGTTCTGCTTTAACCCTACATCCACATTTATATCATGTTTGATACATATATTACATAATTAGTGTTTTACACATTGTAAGGACCTGACCTGCTCCTCCGTCAGTGAACCCAGACACTGTCAGTGTGTATCCGTCACATTCGCCTCCAACTGAGAAAGAAGAGTAACGAGCGGAGGCTTTGTTCCCCTCGAAGTCCTCCATTTCCACCAGCAGCTCCTGGGGACGTCTGGCTGTGATTTTATGGATGACCATTAGCCCTGGTAAAGAAACCCAACAGCAAATCAGTTTTATTGGGAGCTGGGACGTTTATTTACAAAGCACATTTTAAAATACAGTTGACACTGCCCAAAGTGCTGCACAATATACAGGTGAAACTCGGAACATTTGAATATCGTTAAAAAGTGCATTCATTTCTGTAATTCAACTTAAAATGTGAAACTAATATATGATAGACTCATTACATGCATCGTGAGATATGTATAGATAGAAATATATAATTGTGATTATTATGGCTCAGCTTGTAAAAACCCCAAATAAAAAATCATTGAAAATTTGAATATTTTGAAAATGGACTGTAAGCCATAATCAAGATTATAACAAAGAAAGGCTTGACATGTGTCACTTTGCATGTAATGAATCTATATCGTATTATAGTTTTATATTAGTTTCACATTTTAAGTAGAATTACTGAAATAAATAAAACATTTTACAATATTCTAATTTCCCGAGATAGCCGGTGTTCCGCCCCATTCAGCCCTCATTCATTGTAATGGTCCCGAGTCATCTGTAAAACTTGCATGGCTGCTCAATCTCCTCCTACAAAGCCTGTTCCTTAAAAGGGCGAAAAGGTCGACAGAGCTCCAGAGCTACCCCTGCCTTAAAACGTAGGCGCTCCAGAATGACATCGTGTGCTACACAATGAAACTGACTCAGACGCCTTCAGTCTCCCTCTTCCAGGAGATTTACTGTTTTAGGGCATGATTAACTTTTTATGTTATTCAAATATTTCTAAAGAAAATACATCACAATGCAAATGCAGAGGAGGAAAACGCAGCGGCGGCGCCAGACATTTGTCCCAGGAGGGGCCAAGAGGGTCCTCACCTTTTAAACGACAGACTGAATCCAAGCGAATGGAACGGCTCAGTGTGGGCGGCAAAGGCGTTGGGAGCCGTAGAAGCTGCGTGGTGGAAGAGGACGCGCTCTGGACCTGCCTTTAACTCCAGCGCGCACTGAGGAGCCTCTGTGGCATGGTTTTATGTCAATGTGTGGCCAGAGGAGCCGGTCCTCGTGTGGCTCTGCGACTCACGCCGTGAACTCACACCGTAGTTGAGCAGATTGTCAGGCGGATACCCACGACTAGAGAAGGGCAACGAGCTCCTGAGTTGAGTGAACTTTTTACCGCTGTTGTAATTTCCTCCTCCAGACTCTGGGCTCGTCGCTGGAGGACTCGGTCTGTTCTTATGTTTTGGGTTCAGCCGCGCACACATCGCTGTATCAAAAGTGCTCGATAATAATGGCTGAGTTCTGTTCAGAGCCAGAGGAGCAGTGTCTGACTGAACATCAGCTGAGCTACAGCTCGTTCATCCAATCCAGTGAACGTCTAGCTCCGCCCGACTCCTGATGTCACTGATCTTGCGCTCATCTGCACGGCCACATTAACAGCACTGGGCCTCGGACAATGCCCCGTCGTTTAGATAGAATTAAACCGGCCCTACTCACTCCTTTTCATGTTAAAACAACCTGTGACGTCCGAGGAATGTATGTAGGGAGAACTAGTGCTCCTTCATTTAGTCGCAAACATTTTTGGGGGTGCGTTTTCGCAATTTTAAGGGGGTGAGCACTCCCTGGCCCCCTCTGGCGCCGCCTCTGGGAACATGGAGGTTCAAACAATTCAGCTTCACGTCTGGACAGCAGCACTTATTTATGCTGAGAGTGTAAACCAGCCCTAATCTTACCCAGCCAGTGCTCTCCGTCAGCGTCACCGAATCCAGCCACATACTGGTCCCAGCCTCTGTAGAAGTTCACCGTACCATCCATCCTCCTCTGGAGCACCTGAGGACACAAGTCTGCTTTGAACTGGTCCAAACTGGTCTAAAGTTTTGTGAAAATACTCACTGTCCAACCTCCTCCGTCTGTTTCCCTGTCACAATAGGCCTGCAACAAATGAGATTCTAAAAGTCATTTTTTACTGTGTAATTGTAAATAAAACCTTTTTTTTAAAGATAGACTTTTTTGCTGAGGCCGACCCCTAACTCATTGTGATAAAACATGTCAAAGTGACCAGTTTTAGATTTGCAAAATGTAAGACATTTCCCTATTGGAGCAGTGGGGGACACTGTGGGCTCTCCTTAGTGTGATTTTAGCACCATAAGGTCCAGCACTGGGCCCCTCCTCCTTTACCAACCCCAGGGCACGTAGAGGTCCCAGGTCCAGACTTAAAACCAAGAGGGACTAGACCTTTTCTGTGTCCTGACTTACCTGAACAGAGAATCGCTCGCTGAACGGATAGATGGAGTAGACTCCGCTGGAGCTGCTTGGGTTTTTTTTAAAGACGTCGCTGCAGTCGACAGGTTTGGCCTCCGCTCTGCAGCAGCTCAACAGAGGAGCCAGAAACAGGAGCGGCACAACAGGCTGAAACAACACAGTCCTTTGACTCTCACTGCTAAAAAAAACATTGAAACTGTGTTTTTGTGCTCACCGTCATTATGGATCACAAAGAAACGACTCAGAGCAGAAAGTAATGTTCACTCAATCTGAAAGAGAATTAAAACTTTGTATCTCATGCCATGATGGTAGATTTCTTTCATTCAGGCGACTAAAAGTAGAGAAATATGTCTTACCTTTTCTTTACCTCGAAGCTTCTGCAGCTCTCCACAACTCTCCGGCCCTTATATACGGAACCGCAGACTCTTCGCTCTTTGATCCTGTCTGAAAAACCAACCAGAGTCCCTGTGTACTTAAATGGAATGAAAAAGTTGATTTATGTGTGTCTGCACCTCCCTGTGTGCTGCAGTGACCCGCAAATGTTTCCATTGTGAGAATACTGTGAGAGTTGGGCAGTAATTTACGAACTGTGATGTGTTACTTTTGACAACTGACCTTTCGCAAAACCCCGCCCCAACAGGCCCAGATCGAGAGGTGCAAAAGGGAGCATTGCGCCCTCAGTTTTTGTGGCCATCCATCCGTGTTCACCTTTGCCGGGTTGTGGGAGCAACCGTTGGAGCCCAAATCACATGGCAGCAGCCCCCTATGGCTCCTCGTGCAGATGGTAGGTAAATGAATGCCTCTGTCCTGCTAATTTTACAAATCTGTGGTGCCTTTTACTGTGGGTCAAATCTACTTTCACATACATGAGTAATGAGAAGTACAATTATTTGAGTAGTGGGATCTGCTGAACGTTATTTTGTTGTACAATAAACAAATGGCACTAAAGATATCTTTTCAAACTGCCTTTTAATACGTAGACCGCATGTTCTATGTCTAGGAGCCAATAATGTGGTGTTTTTAAATTGTTTTTTATCTTTCTATGAAGCACTTTGGTCTTCCTGGTGTTGTTGTAAAGTGCTATACAAATAATCTTTGGGCCGCACGGTGCATTATGGGTAAGGTAAATGTTTTGGCTACCAAACCACACTATTCACAGATAGCGAAAAGCAATATGGTGAGCTATGATTTGGGCTATTTTAGTTGCTGGAAAGTTGATGATTTAGTTTCTAGTCGCCACAGATGTCCCGTTACAACCAGGACTGCATTGTAACAAAGAAAAAGAAAAAGACAAATGGTAAGAAGAACGAAGAGAGATGCTGTCAAAACTGACCAGTCCTTGGTCATAGTTGGAACACATTTCTGACCCTTGAAGGCGACTGGACGCATGGATATCAAATACAGTGAAGCCCAGGGTCTGAAACTGTGGCCTCATGTCGCCGATGCAGAATATTTAAACAGGGAGGAGAAATCGCTCTCCAACGGCTTCAAAATGAAACATAAATCGAAGTATTTGTGAAGGCTCTCATTCATCCAGGGAGTATCCATCGTAGAGAAAAGGTTAAATCATCGACTGGACTGGGTTTGGTAAAGTTGCGGACATTCCGTCAAACTAGGCTAGAAGCGAAACGTCCTCAACTTTACCAAACCCAGTCGAGGATTTAACCTTTTCTCTACAATAAATCTAAGTAGTGAGGGAGGAAATATTTATTTACTAAAATCTTGGCATCTTAATATTAAGAAAAAGGCAATTTATACCTTGACTTTGTAAAAAGTCCAGAAGCAATCCTTGCTTTGGGAGGTGGACAGAAAACAACCTGTTTTAATTGTGGCCAGACCGACCCGTATAGATTAGATCTAAATTCATTTTAATTTGATATTTTCCTGAGTGATCTGACGCCGTACGATGCAGCGACTCGATCGATAGCTTGACAGGCAGCTATTTACCCACTATATTTAACATATTCACCATTTGGAAACTTTTCTATGTGATTCCAGGAGGATCTTGAACAATTTTAAAAAGTGACAGTGTCAGTATCGGGCTGATCCCATGTCCTGTCTCTACTCGTTCCCCTGTCACTATGGTCCGCTACTGTCTCTGTCTCTTCCCTCAGGAAACGTCACTTATGACTTAGAGTCTTTAAACCAAAGCCTGTAAGCCTTAGGGTTCACGGTTATGGCTCAATATACTTAAGTGTTCACGGTCCGCTACCTGAACTTTAGGAACCTGATTGACCCATGCATGTGCAGTTGAAATGGGCACTTTGCTTATTGTAAAAATGAACAAACGCTCCTGCACACCGTCTCACTCTTTAGGATATTTATGACTGCAAGGACCTTCATCAGGTGTGCCTCTAGGATAATAAATATGATATGATTCGAGCGCACACAGCAGCCTGGGGATTCCCGAGCTAGTACTGTGAGGCATTGTCTAGTTTAACTGTGTGGGCGGTGTAATAGAGAAGTTTAAAGTTTGGTGAGATTTGCGCTGCCTTCTGCGTGTCCCCACAGGTCGACTCAGGGCAGGAGTAGCGAGGAAAGGCCTCCGCAGTGATGTCAACGTTTTTTTAGTTTTTTTTTTTTAAACACTACACTAGACTAATGATGATTCTATTGTGAGTTCAATGTCCCCCCCCACACCCACCATAATGAACATCGCGGTTTTAATCGGCAGAGAGCGGACCAAAGTGAAAACCACCATTCACAACCACCAAATAAATATTCAGTCCCCTCTTAAAATAAATATGGCTCTTTTTAAACGTCCACTCTCTGCTGAATAAGTCCTTTTTTAGTCAATGATTTGATTTGAGACAAGTGGCTTGATTGTTTGTTTGTAACTGAGACCGGGCTGGGTGCGGATGCGAACGCCGTCCTCGCTGAGGCCTCCCCACCTAATTTTAGCAGTGCGTTTTCCATTAGACACAGTAAAAGGGGAGGTGGCCCTGCATCAGTTACCTCCAACACTCATGCCACCAAACCTGTTTTATTTGAGCATTTCCACCAATTTTAGCCGTCTCCTTTTTATTAATGACTTCTCAGTGTTTTTTTATCAATTTTACATAGCTCTTTTAATATGATAATTTGAACCAGTGATTTTAACCTGCACATATAGATAACCTTTTAGACTCCATTGCAGCTGAGTTTTTAAACGTTCTTAATTACATAGATTTGACCCAAAACGTCACGCAGCCAACTCACAACAGAGGACACAGTCGGGACCGTGTCATCACATATGGCCTGTCCTCTGTCGTTGACTTGGCTGTCTCTGACCACTACTGTGTGATTTTATCCAGTTTTATCCAGCAGGGGGCCTCAGTGAGGGACTGTGAGGAAAGCTCATCTTACCCCTGAAGTGGCTGCACATTTTATTAAGGTTTTAGAACAATGTCCTCCTGTGGTTTTACCGGCTAATTGCTATTGAATTTTTGACAATTTTAACAGTAGATTACAGTCAGCTCTCAACATTCTAGCTCCACTCGAAACAAAAAAATACTCAAACAAAACCCCTACCTCCACGGTGAAACGAGGAGCTCAAACAGTTAAAAAGAAATCGCAGGAAGGCCAAGAGGAGACGGAGGAAAGACAAAATAACAATAAACCATTACATTTTCCACGCTTGCCAACAAACTTACAATAATGCAATAAGAGATGCGAGAAATACATACTTTTCCACAATAATCAATAATAACAATATTCAGTTTTATACCCTGCATCCATCCTACTCCGGATCACCCGAGGACACAAGTCTGCTTTAAATGAGTCAAAACTGGTTGAAAAATACTCAGTGTTCCAAACATGTGGGAGAAGGGAACTGGCAAACCTATTGTGCGAATAACAGCAGCATCTGTTTTCCATCTGCGAGTGGAGTTGGACTTGCATTCAGCGATCATTTCAAAAAAAGAACATCGATTGTCCATCCATCCATCCATCTTCTTCCACTTGTCCGTTGCCGGGTCGTGGGGGCAGCTGTTGGAGCTGCCCAAAACACATTGCACCAGCCCCTATGGCTCCTCCTGCAGGTGGTGGGTCCACGGGAGGACGGCCTCACGATTTTACCCGGGCCTGTTGGTCTCTCATAAGGGGCTTCTGAACCGTTCTTTGTCTGACCCGTCACCTAGGACCTGTTTGCCATTGGAGACCCTACCAGGGGCACAAAGCCCCCGACAACAGAGCCCCAGGATCATTCGGGCGCTCAAACCCCTCCACCACGTTAAGGTGGCGGTTCCAGGAGGGGAACATCGATTGTGTTTTGCCATTTCAAAACAAAGAGGTAAGTGTTTACAAAGTTTGAGTTTACTGGCACAGAAAGCCTGTGGTTCCGTATATAAGGCACAGAGATGAGGAGAAAGGCAGAAGCTTCGGCGAAAAGAAAAGGTAAGACACCGATCTTCACTTTCAGATAAACGAATGGAAGAAATCTATTCACTCACGGCACTCCGATCAAATGCGGAGAGTTTGGGTCGAGCTAAACTGATCTAATTCTCTTTCAGATTTGTGTCAACATTACTTTCTGCTCTAAGAGGTCGTTTCATCGTGATCCACAATGACGGTAAGCACAAAAGAACAGTTTTTACACCATGCACAATTCTCCAATGTTATTTATTTATTCACATTTTCAAACTCCAAATGGTGTCACACTGAAAGCCCGCTGAAGCGGCCCAGGTGAAAGCGATGTTTGTAATAAGAGGGAGTGTGGTTTTACCCCTTAAAGCGCTGAAATATTAGTTTTTGTCTTGCAGTTTGACGTTTTTGGTGCACATTTGAGCCCAACCCTCTCTGATTCTCTGTGATTTGATTGGATTTAGAGTTACACTGTAGGCCAGACACCATGAGTGACAGTAACATGACACTAAAACAAGTGTGATCTTTATTTCAGCAAAAATGCTGAGGCCTCATTGTTTTTCAGTCTGTCACAGACCGACAAGTGAAGAAGAAAGTCATGGTGAATCAGAACTTTCATACTTCTACTGGATGTAAGACAGAGGCATGCTGGGTAATAGGGAGAGTCGGGACGTTTCCCGGTGGGCTACTTCTCCTCACACGAAATGTGAAGGATCTGAAGGTCACAAGTTGTTAACAGCTGGTCAGAGGGATGCAGCCCTCTTGAGTTTTGATTTCATTCCTTACCCAGTTTAAACATTTCATATGTTCCTTGTTCAGTTGTGGTCGGGTTTCCACTTTTTCCACAGTGGTGATGTCTCTGATACTGAACATCTTGTACTTCTGGACACTTCACTTCAGGTCGGTTACAGCTGCTGAAAATGACAGTGCTGATACAGTAGATAATTAGATTCATAATTTATCTTCACCCTATTCTGACGGGATTAGGCAAGGCAAGTTTATTTATTCTGAGTGAGGAGAAGTAGCTGCATAATAAATCTTCCCTTAAAGTTCAGAGCATGGACCTGCATTGGCCACACTCTTCTCATTACAAACACGGCCATCACCCGAGACGCTTCAATCCAACAGCCTTTCAGTTTTGCACCGTTTGGAGTTTGCAGATGTGAAGAAAGTCAGTGAGAGTCAAAGGACTGTGTTGTTTCAGCCTGTGGTGCTGCCCCTGTTTCTGGCTCCTCTGTTGAGCTGCTGCAGAGCGGAGGCCAAACCTGTCGACTGCAGCGGCGTCTTTAAACAAAACCCAAGCAGCTCCAGTGGAGTCTACTCCATCTATCCACTGGGCGAGCAATTCTTTGTTCAGGTACATCAGGACACAACATGGGGTCGACCACAAGCAGAAGCAAAATTCTTTAAATAATAGTTTAATACATGATTACGCTGCTAAATCTGATGCTCTCATTGGTTGCAGGCCTATTGTGACAGGGAAACAGACGGAGGAGGTTGGACAGTGAGTATTTTCACTTTTGGAGCAGTTTGGACCAGTTCAAAGCAGACTTGTGTCCTCAGGTGATCCAGAGGAGGATGGATGGTACGGTGAACTTCTACAGAGGCTGGGACCAGTATGTAGCTGGATTCGGTGACGCTGGTGGAGAGTACTGGCTGGGTAAGGAGATTAGTTTTGTTGTTGTTTCGAGAAGACGTCGTTGATCCCAATAAACCTGACTTCCCGTTGGATTTATTATTTTACAGGGCTAATGTTCATCCATAAAATCACAGCCAAACAACCCCAGAAGCTGCTGGTGGAAATGGAGGACTTCGAGGGGAATAAATCCTCCGCTCGTTACTCTTCTTTCTCAGTTGGAGGCGAATGTGACGGATACACACTGACAGTGTCTGGATTTACAGACGGAGGAGCAGGTCAGGTCAACGACAATGGCCGCATCAGTATTGACAGTTAATTGGAAAATAACGTGGTGTCTATGTTTCTGCAGGAGACAGTCTCACTGAACACAGTGACATGAAGTTCACCACATATGACAAGCACCAGGACACTAATCCTTGGAACTGCGCTCAGGCTTATTACGGCGGGTGGTGGTACAGCAGTTGTCACCTTTCCAACCCGAATGGCCTTTATGCATGGGGAGCCAGTACTCATGGCGTTGGCATCAACTGGAGCACATGGAAAGGACATACTTATTCCCTGAAGTCCCTGACAATGAAGATAAGACCTCTACAGTAGAGCTTCACGCGCCGTCACAAACTGTTGCAAACTGTTGCCATGTGTTATGATTAATGGCACAAATAATTCCTCGCGGCCACGAATAGTGTCCCGAACTGTTGCACGCTGTTGCAGGCCATTGGGAATCCGGAATTTGTTGCTCCCATTCTTGTTTGAGTTCATGCAAATTAGCCATGTGGATTTGCAGTTTTTCCCTTTGTTTAGGCCATATTGTTACAATAGTAGGTAAATAAACTGTGACTGGTGCATGCTTTTGCCTCTGATTTGTTCTGTTTAACCATAACCATGTGTAAACCCAGCACAGAAAAACCCAGTGAGAAAAAAAGAGACATTTCTTAAAAGTATTTATCAACAACAAGGCAAAGGCCCAACCCAAAATTGTGCTCTTTGTGTGTGACAGTGGGTGAGTTTCTATCAATTGTCTGAATGGCAAATAAACTTGTCTCACCTTGCTTTACCTTCCAGCTGTTATTGCATAAAGGTACACAGTGATTCTGATTTACTTTTCAAACAGGACCAAAGTCCTGGCGAGTGGTCAAAGCGACAGTGATCCAGCTGCAGAAAGAAAAACAAGATTGAAGCTGTAAATTCCATTTCTTGCGAAGTGAATGTGATGCAAGGAAGTGACTCAAACACTACAACATCATTTTAAAAAGTGAACTTTGTTTCATTCTTGACTGATACGCCGCATAACAGCCTGAGGACCACATGGCGCACTGAGCATTGTCTGGGTTGTTGGGAGTAGCTGCCTGTTGGTCAGGGGCGAGGGGACGCCATTAGACATCGCCACGTTGTGCAGCACCCCACAGACCATGATCATCTTGCATGCTTTGGCAGGGAAATCGGATATTGCTGCAAATTACCTTTTGATGTTGGCCTACTCATCTACAGTTAGGATATATATATATATATATAATTCCATCCAAAATGCCCGGCATTATGGCTGACAGAGATGGTTGTGATTAGAGACCTGCACGGGACGGGAAATCCCACGGGACTTGCAGGACCCGACACAAATCTCGCGGGAGCAGACGGGATTCAAACGGGAGTGGGCGGTCAGACCAAAACACGTCGGGTCCCGACATGTCCCGTATAAGAAAACAACAGCGTGTTAGACACACGTGGACACAAGCGCGGCCTTTCACCGCCAGTGAACGCCGGGATGATGCAGACTCGATCCTCACGCTACAGCACCTTCACTGGCTGCCTTTGCTCCACACTGACCAACCGGACTTACAGCTGAACTACACTCAAACCCTCCGTTATCTCCTGGCGCAGGTCAATTCAATACTTGTCCAAACCTCCCTCTGTCCGTGCACTGCCCTTTGGATAAGCCATTAAAGCCGACGCACACAGAGACGCTTTGAAACGCAGTTTCATCACATTCTATAGAGAGGTGACGCGCTCCGTCGAGGAAAACACAGGTTTTTACCTCCTGCAGCTACACAGACGACTCTGGGCTGTGACAAACAGGGAAACTGCTCTAAAGTTTGTTGGGAGTTACGAGAGCAGCTGCGGAAAAAGGAAACCATTGTCAGAACTCAACTCTGGGAAGGTTAGTGTTCCGTCGCCAACTCGCTGTTAACCTGCAAAAAAGAGCCACGTCTGCCTCTGTTACAACACTGACCTACGCTTTGCATTTAATGTTTGATAATGTGTTTAAAACGCTGCACGGTTTGAGAAAAGCCTTTGACCTGCCGTTACGCAGCCGCTCCAGTGTGTTGGCACTTGGCACATGGCGTTCTGGTGCGCACTCGGCACTGGCCTTTAAAAAAGTCGGGACTTGCAGGGACCTGTGAGATTCCCCCGGGCGGACAGGGGAGAACACTCCCGCGGGAGACTCGGGAGCGGGCAGGGGGGGGCGTCGGCAGCGGGCAGGGGGGCGTCGGGAGCGGGCGGGAACGGGATTGAAATCCATTCCCGTGCAGGTCTCTAGTGATATTCCTGACCTATGGGAACAAATAATGTAGCCCCTTAAACAGTGCTAAATTTGGTAACACTTTACATGACAATCTGGTAAGTACTAGGTAATCACCTAGTAATAACGGTATTACAGTGGTAATAACTAGTAACAAATATCAATAAAAGTGGTATTTCTTGTGTAATTAAAGTAGTAGTTAATAGTAACTCAGCCCAATAACACTGACAATGTAAGACTTACTGATGAGCATGTATAGCTCACCCCTATGGATTCCAAAAATATACCACATTAATAACCCAATAGTTATTAGTAGTGTTATTACTTAGCAGTTATTGGGCAGAGTTACTATTAACTACTTTAATTACCCAAGAACTACCACTTTTATTGATATTTATTACTAGTAATTACTAGGCAATTACCTAGCAGTTATTGAGCAGAGTTACTATTAAGTACTACTTTGGTACTCATGGTAAGTTTGGATACCTGCTCCTCTAAGGTCCATACAATTACATGTGGTGTGCTCCAGGGTTCGATTTTAGGCCCAGTGCTTTTTAACCTGTATATGCTCCCTCTTGGTGATGTCATCGGGAGACATGGAGTCAACTTTCATAGTTACGCTGACAGTGGCGCAGATGGTAGAGTGGGTCATCTCGTGATCGGAAGGTCAGGGGTTCGAATCCCACCTCCTGAAGGTGCACGCTGTCGTTGTGTCCTTGGGCAAGACACGTCACCCACCTTGCCTCCAGTGTCTGCGTACATTGATGTATGAATGGGTGAGAGGTTCCTTGCTGTAAAGCGCTTTGAGTGCCTAATGTAGGTGGAAAAGCGCTATATAAATTAAGACCATTTACCATTTACCATAATACACAGTTGTACATCTCCATGTCTCCTGATGACACCAGGCCAATGGATGCACTTTTTAACTGCATTTTAGATATCAAATCCTGGATGGCAGAAAACTTTCTCCAGCTTAACCAGGACAAAACTAAAGTTTTAGTCATCGGTCCTCAGGCCCAGAGAGAGAAACTTTTACCCAAACTACAGTCATTGTCTTTTAATCCTTCCTCACAGGTGAAGAACCTGGGTGTGATTTTTGACTCTGAGCTGACTTTAATTCCACACATTAAGAATATCACAAAGATAGGTTTTTACCATCTAAAGAACATAGCCAGAGTCCGTCCCATTCTCTCTCGGGCCAACACGGAGACGCTAATGCATGCTTTTATCACCAGTCGTATTGACTACTGTAATGCCCTGCTTTCTTGTCTTCCCAAAAAGAGTATCTCAGGTTTACAACTTTTACAAAATTCAGCAGCTCGTGTCCTGACGAAGACCAGGAGGCGGGACCACATTACACCGGTTTTAGAGTCGCTGCATTGGCTCCCCGTGTGTTTCAGGCATGGGCGTCGGAACCATTCATTGTGAGGGGGACGTGTCCCCCCCACTTTTGAAAAGTGGTTGATTGGTCCCCCCCACTTTCACAACGTGAATTTTCATTGACTTTACATTGACTAGTTTAGACTGGACCTTTTCAATAGGCTCCCCGAGGCCAAACAATTAAATATGACCCGCGCCTTATTTTCCATACATTTAAAAACATATGTATTGGCATTATCCCATTATCCGCGCCAGTATCGCGTCGCTCCGCGGCGCATACGCTCCGCTTTGAGTAGCTGTGTTCATGCGGCTCCTCACCTCAGAGCGGCTGAAATGTAAACATGTCTCTGTAAACCGCTGAAAAACAGCTAAAGTGAGAATACTGAGGATTATTGTTGGACGGACGGACAGATTTGACCAAACCGAAGCACAAGGACACTCGTGCATCGTGTTTCCGGAGTTTTTTACGGATCATCACATGGAGGAGCAGGGCTTTTCGCGTCCTCGGCAGGTGGACAGCGCGTCTTCATCGGTACAAAGGGCCTGACCAGTAACTTTAAGGTAAGGAACATCAGTTTTGGATGTGATTGTAAAGCGAGTGATGAAACTGATATAGCGTGAGTTTGGGGAAACTGCACCGGCTAGCACGAGTGTTCAACCGGTCAATACGCCGTTAAACCTCGCTGTCTGGAGTCTAACTTAACCAAATAACATCTGAATTATTCATTTGACGGATAAATGTTTGCTTCCTTTACCCCTTGACTAAATTTTATCTGCGTTTGTGGGAAATGTGAAGATACGAGCGTTGAGATGTTTCTTTGCGATGGCGGGAGTTAACGGGTGTGGCTGAAGCTAAATGTGGATACAAACACGAGCGCGCCGTCTCATAAGAGTTTCATTCACTGAGTTTTTTTCACAAAGCGTCATGAAGCCAGGGCTGGACAGGAGAACAGCGGCTCCACAGGTGTTTGGTTATCCGCCCTATATGTCCACCCAGCTGCCAGGAGGAGGCGCTGCTGAGCCGATGGAGTCTCTTACGTATTCTTGAAGTAGCGCTCGATTTGGATGTAGTCCCGCTAAAGCAATAACATTGCTCTGTGTCCTGGCCGTGTCCCACTGTAGTTCTTAATGTTAAGAAGTCGACCCCCTCCATTTTTGAAATGTGTCCCCCCCACTTTCCAAACGCTTCCGACGCCGCTGGTTTCAGGATCCATTTTAAAGTTCTTTTAATGGTTTAAATGTCTTAATGGTCTTGGTCCTTCTTATCTTTCAGAATTGATTTTACCATATGAGCCTTCGCGGTCCCTGCGCTCCTCTGGCAGGGGGCTCCTAGTTATTCCTAAAGTCAACAGAAAGACTCACGGCGAGGCGTCTTTCCAATACTATGGCCCTCGCCTCTGGAACGACCTGAGGAGGAGCTCAGGACCGCAGAGAACGTTCATGTTTTTAAGAGCAGGCTCAAGACCCACCTTTTTAGTTTAGCTTTTAATTAATATTTACTTATATTAACCTTATTTACCGGTTTTAGTTCTATTATTTCTTTATTTTCCGTCTTTTTATCCTGTGCTATTTCACGCACAGTTTTAGCTGTTTTTAATGTATCTCTTATTAAATATTTATTTATTTATTTTTTATTTATTTTATTCATTTATTTTTTATGTTCTCCTAGTGGTTCCTCTGAGGGAGCCCTCTGCCCCGGGAGTGCTGGTTTGCTGGTTGGCTGTGGCCGTGCGGGCGCTCTCCTGGTGCAGACGGCTCCTTGGATGATGTTTCCTCTTTCGGTCCATCTGTACTCAGCCTTACATACTCAACTCTATGTCCATTTTTATTTAAGACTTTTAACTGCTGGGCTGTCTGTACGTATATGTGTCTGTGTGTCTGTGTGTGCGGGTGGTGGGTGGTGGGGTTGTAGTTATTTATGTATATTTACTGGTGGGGACGATTTTTATTATTTTTAATGATTTTTAAGCACTGTAAAGCACTTTGTGTTACATTTTGTATGAAAAGCGCTCTATAAATAAAGTTTGATTTGATTTGAAGTTTGAAGGGAAGGGGAAAAGGCAGATTTTAATGCTGCGTTTACACATAAGCACGATGCATTACGAATGCACGAATCCACATTCGTGGCCAAGGATCACGAAAAAAAACCTAGTAACAGGTCGCAACAAACTGTTGCTGTCATGTAGGACCTGCACCGTTAGTATACAAGATGCAGTGGGAGCTAGATGTTTACATACACTTTATAAAAAGACATACTTCTCACTGTCTGACATGAAACCAGAATTAACTTTCACTTTGATTTTAGGTCAATTAGAATTTTCTGAATTATTTCGATTCGTCAAATACCAGAAGAATGATAGATAGTATTTTCTAGTGAAGAAAACCTCTTTTCTTTGTCCCTGCGGTGGTCACCTGTCACCTTGTACACAATAAAATATGATTAACACGTCGTCTCTACATTTCCATATTTACCATTACCACCGTTGGACAATGCGCATTCACACTGGAAGGGGGATTAGAAAATTAGTCGTCAACACTGCCCTATCAGCCTAATAAACAAACCAGGATAAAGATGAGACTATGAAACCAGGAACTTAAAGTCACGAGGATTTATTCACAGGTCACCCCACACAGACGCGTCTGTTCCCCAGGTCCCTAACACTCAATCTGTCAGCACCCCACACGGAGAAGACTGAACTCTCTGGGGACACAGACTTCTTCACACCACACCTCAAATTATAATATTCATGAGCCTATACTAAGCGCATCAGTTTCCCATCGTACGAGTCTGGCACTTTCCACTTATCGGCCCATGTCTGCCAGCCGGCCTTGGTAGGGCCCATGTTATCTCTTTGTTTACGTGTGCATGGGGTCTGTTCTCGGAGCCTGTCTGCACATCGGCTCAGTATTTTTCCACTCCACTGTAACAGAAAACTGAGAGGCTCCACAATGTAAAAACAACACTTCTATTGCTAAATTGTTCTCTAAGCAAGACATCATTGATTAGAAACAATCATTCTTTTCACTAGAAATGTTTTTTATTACATTTTACAAAGTCAGAAGTTTACATACACTAAAATGACTATACCTTTAAACAATTTGGGAAAGGCCAGATGATGTCATGTATTTGGAAGCACAAGTCTGGTTGAGCCGTGGGTGCAATTTCAGTTTCAATTTCAGCGCAGTGGCACTTCAAAGGTTCTAACCGTGTGACACTTTAAACATGTGATTTATCCATTTATCATGAATAAAATAAGACACTTAGGTCATTCTCGTCACGCCGAACAAAGTTTACTGCGGTCTCTTTGTGCGTCTGGTGTAGAGACCAAGACCCGACTGTGTCATGGCACAAGTGCAAAACCCTTGTGTTTTCCTCACCGTGTCTGGGTTCAGCAGATCTGAATTCTTGCATTCTTGAGCTCAACTTTCATTTGACGCACACCATCATAAGTCTTATATTCTTCTGAAAAGAGTGCACACCTGCTGGTGTAAGTCCTGGATTGTTGGTACTTCTATTTGCGCAATCAACAACTAGGGCTGAATGATATGGACAAAATTTCATATCGATATTCATGCCAGATATCTCGATATCGATACGATATAACTATGGGTTAGGTAAAAATTATTTTTATTTTTTCCAAAAAATAATAATAAGAAGAAGAAACTTTATTTATATAGCACCTTTCACAGATAAAATCACAAAGTGCTTCACAGGGGCACTAAATAACAGATTATATGAAATGTAAAATCATAATACAAAAAAAGGGCGGTTTTATTGATGAAAATCTATATAATTTATATCTTGCTTTTTCGATTTTAATATTTTGAATGTTCATATCTTGATATAAATACGATAACGATATATTTTTCATTTCTATATTGATATCTTGACTGTAGAATTTTATAGTCAAACAATTTACTGTTCAAAAGTGTGTGTGGGGGGGGGGGGGGGGAAAGTCTGGTCACCCAAGCTATAATCACAAAAACCACAGCCTACTCTGTGCTTCAGTGGCGGCTGGTGGTCTTTCGAACAGTGGAATGATATTTTCTGTTCATTATCACGGACCTGCATAACCTGTACCAACACACTGTACCCTATTGGTTGTGCAACAGGACTTGTATAGTTTGTTAAAAATAAAAATGTTGAAGAAATGTTGTTGAAGCATACATTTAATTCAGAAAATTGGTAAGAAAAGTTGGTAAGAAATGTCTGCGCACATGTCCCGGGATCTGGGTTCGTGGTGAATCGCTCAAGGCTGACCCGCCATAATATTTCAGCGGTGAGAGAATGAAATGCATTAATTTTGCACCCAAACCACGTTATGGCGCGGGAGGGCATCCTGCTGCCCCTGCTCTGGTGTGCAGTAAACACCGCGGGCAGAGGAAGAGGAAGACAGCGCTAGGGCTCGCACTTTCCCCGAGTTATTGTGCAGATGAGTGGGGCACGTCTGAAAGGAACGTCATTCTTTCATCAGAAATAGCCGAGTGTTTTTGGACTCGGGGGCCATTGTTATTGATAACATGACACGATATTCAGTCGGACCATACAAATCTAAAAAGCCGCAAGGTTCAATGCGTGGGGAAAAAGTAGCAGCTGGAAATTTACAGTACCCATTTTATCGAGTTCCTCTTGTGAACAGGGAGAAAAAGAAAGCAAGCCATTTGCTACAAAGCTCCATGTGATTGGAATAATTTAACAACAGAACTAAGATCGATAACATCTTCTGCATTTATTCTAAACGCGTCTTCACGACCTCTTCCTTAATCATTACAAACTAGGGCATTTCCGCACATAGTTCATAGTTCTGTTGATTCCATCTGTGATCATAATTACATGTCAACTTGTCTTTGGAAAGCCCAATATTACAACAGCAGTCGCCTCACGGGACTTTCCGAATTTTCGCAGATTTGGAAATCGAGAGCGAGACAGCAAACAAATGTTACGCACAAGAGTCCAAGAGTCTGCAACCACAACAAAAACTCCCAAAACCCAATGAGGGAAAAAGAGAAACTTCAGAGACTATCAACAGTTGCGCTTGGCAAAGGCCCGAAAGCCACAGAAAAAAGAGAACCAGTGTGCTTTAAAAATAAAAATAAATAAAAAGCAGAGCAGATTTATTATGATTATCTCAGTTTTATTGATTTGATTTGCCTTTGGTTTAAATTGTATGTGGCCTATACTTTCAGTATATCACCATTTGACCTGCCTCCACCAGTTCAGCTTTACGCTTACAGCCTATAGACCAGTGTGACGCCTCATTTGAAAGCTAAGTCCTACAAAACTGACTACAAAACTGGAGAAAACGTGCTTGGTTAAGGCGGGGGTTCAGAGGTGTATTTTTTATCATTATGTCTATGAATTGTGTCCTAAATAGATAAGATGCGACTTTACTAATCCCACAGTGGAGGAATAGCTCTTACCATATATAGTAATGTGCAGATAGTGAGAAATGTTACAAATACATGTGCCTCGTCTTGCCTTACCTTCCAGCCATTATTCCATAAAAGTGCAGTGATTCTGGTTGGCTTTTCAGACAGGACTCACATGTTTACTGGCACACAGAGCCTGTGGTTTTGTGTATAAGGGAGAAACTTTTTAAGAGCTGCAGAAGCTTCAAGGTAAAGAACAGGTGAGATACTAATATCTATTCTTTTATGGGGAAAAAAGATAACGTACAAAGTCTTTGCGTCGAGTGAGTTGAACAGATTACATTTTCTTTCAGATTTGTCTCGACATCACTCTCTGCTCTGAGAGGCTTTAGTGATCCACAATGTCGGTAATCACAAAAACACAGTTTGTAGTAGTGAGAGTCAAAGCACTGTGTTGTTTCAGCCTGTTGTGCCGCTCCTGTTTCTGGCTCCTCTGTTGAGCTGCTGCAGAGCGGAGGCCAAACCTGTCGACTGCAGCGGCGTCCCTAAAGGGATGCACGTTAACCGTGGGAGTGTTAGGTGCTGGCAGTCAACTACCAGTGGAGTCTACACCATCTACCCATTTACTGAGCGATTCTCTATAAAAGATACCTCCTGACAGGGATCTGATCTGTCCCTGTCAGGAGGTAATACTGTCATTTCTCTCGTTTTTATCGCTGCTTGAATGGAAATTCTGTCGGGGTGTGGATTCGGAAAGAGACCCAAAATGCAAAAGCCCAAAAGTAAGCAGGCAAAAGTAAATTTAATGGAACGTCCAAGTACACGTACAGGCAAAATTCCAAAACTGGGCAAAAGAAACTTACAAGGCACGGAGATCAGAACACGCAAAGAACAGACACACAAGACACCAACTACAGGTAACACAATGAACCAACAAGGACAAGGGAGAACACAGGGGTATAAATACACACGGTGGTCACACAACAGGAAACACAAGACACAACCCAGGGGGGAACTAAACAAATCCAGAACCATGACAAATTCCTCTCAAAATGAAGTTACAAGTGACGCTGCTGCGGCCTGTTGCTTTCTGTTGTGCCAACATCACGCTTAACTGGTTGCTACGCGTTGCTATGTCAGACTGCACAATGTCATACCTGATTTCGTCCATTTGTCATGTTGTTTTCCATGCCAAATGTAGGGTAATTCTTGATTTATCCAGTGCTATGTCAGGCAACGGGAAACACACTAAAATGGCGCTGTCCGTTGTCATAGTAATCAGTGACTGTGACGTGCACGCCGTCTTGGAGAATACAAACAACTGTTCTTTTTATTTATGTATTGGTTTAGCAAGGGCCACAAGTTATTTTTTCTCTCCCCAGTAACACTGTGTCCCCGTTTCTTTCAAAATTCTTTTAAAACATCGATTTTCAATGCTCAAAATATTCAGTATCTGTGTCACACGACTGGGGATGTGGTCGGCGGTGGAAGGAGTACTTCGAGGATCTCCTCAATCCCACCGTTACGTCTTCCGATGAGGAAGCAGAAGCTGGGGACACGGAGGGGGGCTCGTCCATCACCCAAGCTGAAGTCACCGAGGTGGTTAGAAAGATCCTCGGTGGCAGGGCTCCAGTTTTGTATGATCTAAAAATAAACATTTTGTCAGACACGAGCGCTGTTTACCGCGGCTCACCACCGCATCCTTGCAATACATTTTTGGCAAAATATTTCAGCACTAAGTTCTCTAAGAAACTACGTGAAATTCAATCTCAAACATTCTCATTAGTCTTTTCCTAAGCCCCTGTTTTCAGCCACAGCCTTGTGTGAGTGAAAGGAGGAAGAAAACAGTCGTGATAGTCTGTGTTTCTGTAGGGGTGCTGCTAAGACACTTGTGGCCTGGGGCAGATGCCCCGTGCAAAGTACACCACTAGCGAAAGATACTGGCAAACATTTTTATTAATAAAATTAAATAATAACAGCAGTTCGCAGCCCTAAATCTTACTGATTTTTGAGCCCCTGCCCCTCTGTAGCTAGCTGCACGGCCCTAAGGGGCAAACCCCCCAGACTGGACATATTTTAATCAATACTGGACTAACATAACATTGACTTTGTTATCCTTAAGCCCACTTGGTAACCAGTATTGGCAGTTTGCTTTGGGTCATTGTCCATTTGGAAGACCCATCTGCGCCCAAGCTTTAACTTCCTGGCTGATGTCTTGAGATGTTGCTCCAATATTTCCACATAGAGTTCTTTCTTCATGATGTCATCCATTTTGTGCAGTGCACCAGTCCCTCCCGCAGCAAAACAACCCCACAGCATGATGCTGCCACCCCTGTATTTCACAGTTGGGATGGTTTTCTCAGGCCTAAGGTGACAATGGTCATTATGGCCATATGTTTTTTGTGTGTGTGTGTTTTTCACAGGATATGTCTCAAAAAATGTAAGTCTTTATCCTTTTTTATTTGCAAACGCCAAACTGGCTTTTTTCATGTTTCTTTTGGAGTAAGAGCTTCTTCCTGGCAGAGTTCCCTCTCAGCCCATGTCGGTACAGTACTTGTTTCACTCTGGAGGATGACAAACTCTTACCAGGTTCAGCATCTTCACCAGGTCTTTTGCATTTGTTCTTTGGGTTGATATTCACATTGTGTCTGAAATGTTCAGACACAGCACATTCATCTCTGGGACACAGAACCCGTCTTCTTTCTAAACTGTATGATGGCTGGTCATTTCCATCATTGTTTAAAAACTGATGACAATTCTATCTCTCATTCTTCTGGAATTTGACAAATAGAAATAATTTAAATTATTCTAATTTAATAAAAACAAATAAAAGTTGTTTCTGGTTTCATGTCAGACAGTGAGAAAAAATGCAAAAGTGTCTTTTTATGAAGTTTGTGTCAACATATGGTTCTCACTGTATATATATAGTCACAAAAAATGTACTGGCCATTACATTACAATTTGCAACTGAAAAATTACAGATATATATTTTTTTAAAATTTAGTATTGAGTAGTTAATTTAAAAAATGTATTATGTTTTTACAGGCCTAGAGTTTATCCATAGGATCACAGCCAAAAAGCAAACAGACACATACAAAAATGCATAGTTTGTGAACCTGTTCTCAAACCATGGCAATAAAAACTATTCTGATTCTGATTCTGACATGATGGCACAGCGGCCATAAGTGGAAAAAAAACAAATCCTACTGCAGAGGTTTGTTTTTCTCTGTGAAAAAGTTAGCCTTTTCCAGGCTAACTTTTCCAGTGCGACTGACGATGCCCTGGCTGTAAGCATGCACAGCGCCCTGCTGACCATTGCGTTTCCCGAGCCAACTCCTTGCCTTTAGAGTTTCTTTTAAGACAGAAGGATGTATTGCGGATTTGCCAAACTCTACTTAATTACTGAAAATGGATTTCACCAGAATAGTGAGCAGAAGGCACGCAAAGTTCACGTCTGACGAATGAGTGCAAACTATGAATTTTTGTATGTGTCTGTTAGCTTTTTGACGAGGCCATTGTTGCGCTGTTAGCTAACGTGGTGTGTTTAGTTGATTGGATATTGCGCACTGTGGTCAAATGTGTGTGTGTTGGGATATGTTGCTAGTTGTCATTGTGAATGTGTCACTTGTTTTTGGCCCCTGGGCTGTAATGGTAGGCTCTATGGGAAGTGGATTTATGCAAGAGACATTTATTTACATATTACCACTTCGCAAAATATTTTTCTTTTTCCTTTGTAAGGACTTGGTTCCTTTGTATCACACGAGAACAGATATTAGATATAGCCAAAGCATACACTGGAGATAGAAGTTGTTGCTTTGGACCATTTGTGAATATGCTTGTCCCGGGTCACACCTGAAAATCGGCCGGCCCGGGACTAGCACATCTGTGTGAGTTGGTGTGCAGATAATTGATGCTTTTAGAAATCCTAATATATCTCTTGCCATCAGATTCACCGGGCATGATTCTGATGCCAAGAAAGCATGTGAAAATGTTTCCTCACGCCATTGACACTGCTGGGGGACTGTAAAGTAGCATTGTTCTGTGACACCGGAAAATCCAACAATATTTACATGCAGGGGGGAGAGTGGGAGGGACACATTAATCGTACTGTGACGGGCCCCTGTGTCAATCATAAACATATAGTTTTGTCCGCCCACTTCAAGTGTTACTAAGGGCTCTGGAAACAACTCCCCCTGTTGGACCCCGGCACCCCTAGCGCTGTGGTAGCCAGTCATTGTTTTTTGTAACTGCTTCTCTTCTTTCTCCTCAATCACTTTTTTCCTTAGCCTTTCTGTCTCCTCTTTTTGTTTTTAATGATTTCCTCCTCGTCCCACTCTTCCTCTGTGTCCTCTTCCTCTTCACTGTCTGACAGGGTGAGCTTGTTACTGATATTTGTGTTTGCACCTCTTACTGTGTAACATTGTGCCCCACTCTCACTCGCCTCTCCTGCTCTGTTTCTGTGTAATTCTTGTTTTAGGTTCTCTAATTCTTTCAGTTCCTGTCAAAAAATGCACAATAGCGGCCACCCCTTCCTTGCCTACTACTATATCCCCAATGTCTAACATGGTAGCTCCTTTTCTGATCAGCTCCTCGGTGATAGGGGTCCACATCTCACTCCTATAAATTTCTGCTTCTGAATTTGAATATTTGAATTGGGACAGTGCACATTAATCAACATGTGTTTTTTCAACATGTAAATGTACCAGAGTTAGCCATATAGGCTAATTTTCATACATAGACCAATGGCAGGTTGATGTCAAGACAGGACATACAACAGGCACAAACATACAACAAAACACTATCACAGAGACATAAAAAGACAGTGAATGATGAATAACAACATATACACTGTAACAAATTTCTGTAAATTTACGCCAAAATTTCAACATTAGACAAATGTTATTTTGAAATACAAGTGTAACATGCTAATTTAATCATAGTTTGGTTAAAATACATCTAGTGGTGTATTTTTACCACAATTACAATGTAATTACAAAAAAACTCTATCATACTGTTAATTTACTTTGTAATTATCTAAATTTAACATTACCATGCTGTATTTTTGGAATGCTGGGATTTTTTTTTTTGCTTAGCAAGCTCCACGTGAGGACAACGTATCATTTTGTCATCCATTATCATCTGCAATTTTTCGGTAAGTATTGCTTTACAAAGATTACACAAGCAGCACAGGGCGCAAGCAGGGTTTCATATATATAAATTAGATTCATGTTTTTTACGTCTCTTTATTAACACGTTGTTACGGCGACGGGACCAATGTGATGAGCGCGTGATATCTTTAGCTAACTCTTATAAGTTTATAGTTTACCTCGGCTCTCTTGCGCGCATTTATGCTTTGTTACTTTGACTCTCAGCTACATTTCGGAGCAAGACACACAAATGCCAGGCCATCCCCGCGACGCGGTATCTCCCCTTTTGTTAACGTGACTGCCGGGCTGAAACGCGAACACGGGGGCATCTAACTACATGTATGGAGTACTGGCTCGTTGTGACTGTACTTAGGTGGTTATGTTTAATCCGTCACACGTGTGGAATTTGCGCACACGAAGTGGTGTCCAGCGGGTTTAATCGCTGAGACTGGCGGGGGATCAGCGAGGGTTGGTGGCTCCGTGACACAGGTGAATAAAGCGAGAAATGCACCCCCTCTTACCACTGCTTTTTTTCGGCATACACCTGCCGCCTCTCGCTTCGATCAGACTACAGCTCTCATTTTCCCTGTAATTGAATTATTTTGGGCAACAGGCCATTCTTTAACAGATAAACGCTGCTGTGTGCATTTAGATCGCTTCTTTCTCCCGTTCGTGTGAGCTCCTTGCTGCGCGTAGCGTCACGTTGTTGGCCCGGTGTAGTTTCTCAGGACTAAACACACTGCACGTCTGGGGTCTGAGAGCGAAATAAATCTTACGTCTGTTCAGAACTCATTCAGAGTTGTGTGTTATCAGAGGTCTATGCTGGTTTACGCTGATTCTGACAGAGAACCGGTGCCTGCTCCGCCCACCACAGCTGAGCGGTATAGCCACCTTTCCACAGGAGCGGATCAGTTCGGCTCACTTGAGACCCGCTGTCTAATTTGTTTTGAATTGTTAATCGATGCTTGTTATAATTCTTTTCTGATTTTTACCATATTCCACTTATATCTATTACATGTGCAAGTTTTTGTGGACTTTATGTTCTTCATAATTTAATTTGTTTTCTTCACAGATCTGGATTTTACAACTTACAAAACCTTTTAGTAAGTACGCCCAAGTTTTTTGTCACCTCATTCTTCAGAAGGACAATGTTGTCTACATGCAATATTTGCGGGCATCAATCAAACACATCAATGCAGTAAATAAGACACACAAGACGCACAGAAATTTGTCAAATGTGCTGTTGCACTGTTGTATGGTTGACTGCAAAATGAAATATAGAAAATATGAAACTTTAAAAACCCATATTTACCGGCATCATCCTTACAGTAAAGGTTTTTATATGCATATACATTATGAAACATATCATAAAATTCGAATACTAGAAACATTATTTGATAATCAAACATGTATATATGTTTTTGTCACAGGAATATACAAGTAACAATGAACTTGAGGAAACATTTCCCCTTCTGCCCGTCTGATACTGCTAGGTATGTATGTACTTGTAAACACACTTGATTACATTTATCCAAATACAATTACTCTCTTTTTCATATCTATCTATCTGTCACTTTTTTGGCATTTTTTTCCTCGTATTTTTGTAGCTTTTTTCATGTATTTTTGTCACTTTTTGCCACATTTTCTCATATTTTTGTAACTTTTTTTGTCACTTTTTTCTCATTTTTTGTCACTATTTTGTGGGTTTTTTTGTCACCTTTTTGTAATTTTTTTCTTGTATTTTTGTAATTTTTTTCTTGTATTATTGTCACTTTTTTGTCATATTTTTGTCACTTTAAAAAAAAAAAAGTTACGTTTTTATCTTTTTTTTTTTCTTGGATTTTTGTCACTTTTTTGTGGCTTTTTTCATTGCTTTTGTATTTTTAAGATTTGTATGTAAAGCCAAACAGGAGAAAATGTGCTCATTTCAGGCGTTCAGTCATGAAAAAGTCTTGGAAAACCTCAAAAGGAAATCTGTACAAATCTTGATCTATCTTTCCTTCTAACTATCTAACTATATATCTCCAGTTTCAGGAGACACTGGGGGAAACTGCATTCGGCAGTGGAAAATCAGGCTGGAGGGCAGGATTGTCTGTACTGGGATACAGCCCACATTCGTTACCGGACTTGCTGCTGTCTTTTCATTATATTATAATTTGAATCTACAGTACCAGCTTGAAGCAGCATGCACACTGGATTTCATACAAAGGTAAGTTAAGTAATAAAATGCATAAATATATTCAAATCAATAGAAGCCTTGCCTGTCTAAGCCAGTACTTTTATTTGCAGGCGCTTCATTGGAACCAATCCTGAACATGGAACAAAAAGAGTACGTGGGGAGGCTGTGTCCAAGAAAGCAGGCAAAGTGACAACAAAGAAACCCGCAACAGTGAATCCTCGTGTCTCCACTCTTGTAAGGAAACTCATGGACTTTGAGTGAGATTTTATTTAGTTGAGTCCGATACTAGTACATTTTAGTTCAGTGTTTCACAAACCATTTTAGTGGTGTTGACCACTTGTGATTTGTTTATGATTTTGTAAAGTTTTGGGTTAATCCTGGTTAAGACCAGATTTCGACTTGATATAGCCATGATATGGTACCCAGTCAAGAGATGCTGGGTTTTTTTTTTGTTTATTTGTCCTGGTATTGTTTTTTTTACATGGTACTTGGTGTGAGAGGTTTAACCTCTTAACCCCCGCCTTAGCCAAGTAAATTTTCTCCAGTTCAGTTTTACCCAAATCAAAAAGGTTATAGCCTATAGGCCAGAGTAACGTCTCATTTGAAAGCTAAGTCCTACAAAACTCTTCTAAATAGATATTTTTCCTTGCGTTGTTGCTGTAGTGTCGACATTTCTTTTTTGTTGGTCTTTAGCGGCATTTTTGCCACTTTTTTGCATTTTTGTCACTCTTATGTTGCGTTTTATTCCTCGTTCCTGGCTCATTTTTGTCTCTATTTTGACTTTTGGGGAAAGCCAAACTGGAGAAAATGTGCTCAGTTCAGGTGGGGGTTAAGGAGTGAAGAGGTTAAGAAAACCCGCGCCTTTGTTAATAATTTTGTCGTTAGCTTACTGAGCAAACCCAAAAAACAAGAGGTTTCAACAATTTTGCTGTAAAAAATGAAATTAACATTGTTAAAAAAAGAAGAAAAACGTTTTGTTAATTAAAGGTAAGCCAAAAGATCAAAAGTTGTGTGTGTGTGTTGTTATGAATTCAATTAATTATAAATTACTAAATTAAAATAGTTAAACAGTAATATGGTGTAATTATAATAAAACAACATTATTATGCTGTTTATGACGTATGTGATTTAACAGGAAAATACCGTTTACCAATGAAATCACAAAGACATAATGTGATTCAGTGAAACAGCATTTAACCGTTAAAATAAAAACAGTAATGCCATGTTGAGAAAACGGTAAAGCCCTGGAACCACGGCTGCCAGGTCTTTACCGTTTTTCTACGAGGAAATTCTTTACAGTGTAGTTAAAAATGCAAAATAGGTCAATTTGTTCAACTAAGAGATCAGAAAGGGACAATACACACAACGCCACAATCTTCCACACAGCAAGACATGTATCAGTGGTTGGGACTTTAGACCGTGTTGTGTTCACATGTCTGATTGTCCAAAAGCCACTTTTTCACAGAGTTCCTAAAAGTGCGGAATGAGGTCAGGTTCCTCAATTCTGTTGGGACCAAATTCCAGGAGTGTGCTGCGCGTACTGAGAAGGCAGATTGTCCAAATGAAGTCTTTCTAAATGGGATTCTACAGTCTCCTCTGCTTGAAGAGCGTGTGTTTGTATTTACATTCAGCTGTATAAACTCCTGTAATGGGGGCGGTGGAAGTCCATTTAGGGTTTTATAGACCATAATTACATCAGAGTACAGTATCAAATGTTCCCACTTTAAAAAATTATGTTTGGTAAAGACTTTACAATAGTGATATGAATTGTTCTTTTTGTCTAATGTTTTTACGGTCTGCTTATAAAGTCTTTCTATGGGCAACAACGTGGTCTTGTTGGCCTGAGACCAACTCGTTAAACAATAATTAATATGTGAGAGAATTGTGGCGTTTAGGTACAGTTTTGAAGCATCAGTTGTTGAGTTATTTCTAATGTGTTTAAAATTCACTAAATTTAATTTAATTTTGTTTCTCAATTTCTTAACATGTTTTTAAATGATAATTGAGAATCCATGGTGACACCTAAATACTTGTACTCTTGCACCACTTGTAGTGCTTGCCCATTCACCAGAACTATTGGATCGCTCTCTTTGGTTGCCAACTTAGAAAAGAACATACACATAGTTTTACTAGTATTTAGGTGTAATTTTAAATCTTTAAACCAATCACAGACTGACACCATTACAGATGACAGCTTCTCTGCTGCCAGCTGTTTGGTTTTTTCGTGAACATAAATGATGGTGTCGTCAGCATATAACTGACATGATGCTTCAGAACACACATCAGGTAAATCATTGATAAATAAACTGAATAGTAAAGGGCCAAGGGTTGAGCCCTGGGGCACACCTACATAATTATACTTTACCTCAGATGTTTTGTTGTTAACCCTGACACACTGTTTCCTGTCTTTTAAGTATGATGCCACCCATTGTAGCACCTTTGGTGAAAAGTTAAATTTAGATAATTTAGCAATTAATATGTCTGAATTGACAGTATCAAAGGCTTTTCCTAAGTCGAGGTATATGGCCCCAACTATACCCCCTCTATCCAATTTTAACTTGATATTCTTTGTGAGATAAATGTTTGCAGTATTGGTTGAATGAAATTTACGAAATCCAAATTGCATTGGATGCAACTTAAATGGTGAGTGATTTAAATGAGAAATGATTTGCTCTGAAACACATTTTTCCAATACTTTTGATATTGTCGGAAGAATGCTTATTGGTCTATAATTGTTTATATTCGTTTGTTCCCCTGATTTAAAGATGGGTGTGATTACAGCAGTTTTCCAGGCAGTGGGAAATAATCCTTCAGTGACTGACCAGTTTATTAATTTACATAAGGATGGGATTAATGATACCTTATTTGATTTTAAAAAACAAGGTATCAATATCATAGATATCCTTTGCCCTTGAAGACTTGATAGATGAGATGATTGTTTCTTTCTTTGACTGAGTCACTTCTGTGAATGTCAATATGGGAGCATCAATTTTTAGAGGTTCAACTTTAAAATTAGATTGGTTATGAGTTGTCAATTTGTGTATGGATGTGACAAAATGATTATTAAGAGCATTGGCAACCACCCTTGCATCCTCATATATAGTTTCCTCTATTTTAGCATTTGTTCCTGTTAATTTGTTTAGATTCTGCCATATTTCCTTTGCATTCCCCTTTGAATTATTTATAACATTGATGAAAAAGGAAGCTTTTGCATTTCTTATCAGTTTTGTGACTATATTTCTTAGAACCGTAAACAATCGCCTATCATTATCTTTCTTACTTTTAAGAGCCACTTTGAGAGCATGATTTCTTTGTTTCATAAGAGATCAAATATCACCATTTATCCAGGGCAAATTATTTCCCTTTCCTCGTTTGCATTTGATTTTCTTCCTGAAGCCATTTATAATTGTTTTAAGTTGATTCATAAAGAGACTGCAGCTACTTTCTAGACAATTTTCCTGAACATACAGCGCCCAGTTAGTCTCCCTAATTGTTTGTTCAAGCAAAGGTAACTGTTTTTTAAGGAATTTTTAGTTGTTCTTGTTTCATATTAGACAATACATTTATTTTAGTTTTGATGTATTGGTGATTCTGGTTGGTCCCTCAATGATTTGGTTAAGATTATATTTACAGGAAATGTTTTTTAATTCTTTCATTTTTACTTTATCATTCCAATTAATGTTAAAATCTCCTATTAATATTATTTCATTATGTGCATCACATTGCTTTATCAAAATGTTCAATTTGTCGTAAAAAATATGTTTTGCTATATAGTCCCAGCAAGATAAATAACATTTGGTCAGCCAGAGTAACTTTTAAGCCAATACGTTCAAGACCAGGGTCATTTTTCCAGTTGATTTGCTCACATTTAATTTTCTCATTAACATAAAACAACACGCCCCCTCCGCGTCCTTCAGTTCTGTCCCATCTAAACATGTTATATCCATTTACGTTTAATAAATCAATGGGAGAGTTCTCGTGTGTCCACGATTCCGAAAGACACAAGAAATCCAGATTTGATTGGTACAGAAGATGTTGCAGTTGGTCGCCCTTTGGTATAGCGCTTCTGATATTTAAATGTCCGCCTAGTAAGCCGCTTGGTTTGGCTCTAGCGTCCCACAGCACACGAGCGTGATTGACAGTTCTGAATAGTCTAAATTTGTTGTTTTTAACGACGGCTGGATTCACCTTGTACCCGGATTTTGTAGAACTTGTTTGTGCGCGCACCCTTGGTACCGCAGAAAGTAGCGAGCCGCTGCTGTCGTCGCAGATCGCCCCACGCAGTTCTGCAAAATCCAAGTTTCTGTCGGGGTAGAGGCATGAAGACATATCCGCGGTGATGACTGGTCCCAGATTTGTCTGAACATCGCCAGCGAGCAGGAGTGTCAGTATCAGGTATCCAAGAAGTGGTTTCTGCTGCCTATATGGATGTTTGTGGGTCCCTTTGTTTTTCGCTGTGCTACGGACCACTGCTTTGCCATTGCTGAGGACACTGTGGTGTGATGTATAGTGTCCAATTGATATAGTCAAGTACGCGTAAGCGGTGGGAATCCCAAGTTGTACGTAGAGGGAGTTTGCATCAGCTGGTGGCGTGGATGACTCAGTGAGACATGCTCGAACAGAGCTCAGTGTAACACAGATGATATATGTTATAGTCCACGCAGCGATCTTAAATCTATTATCTATTAGCCTCCTCTTTCCGCGTATCCCTTGATATTGCAGCCGAGTATTGTTGAATTTGAAGGGTATGGCTGGCAGCGACGCAGCACCTGCCCTACTGCGCGCCGCCATCTTCCTGAAGAGAGGCTTCAAACAGAGCTGGTGACTTCTTTCTCTGAAGTCACCAGCTGGTTATACTGCTTTGTAACTTTGTCTCAAAGAAAAGGCTTTTATTGCCGTTGTTCCTAGTTACAAAGTTACAAAGCAGTATAACCAGCTGGTGACTTCAGAGAAAGAGAAGAAGTGAAGTCCAGACCTCCGTCCACCGTTCTCTTTTATCCTAGTCTTGCACTTCTCTATGCAGAGAGGGTGACTGCCTATCAGTGAATCAGTTGTTTGTGACTATGTATTTGTACTTTATCTGTACTTCACGTTATGTTCAGAATGATTATGGTGTTGACCGTTGTCTATCAGCTAATCTCACTGACATGGTCTTCTTGTTCTGTAGCGTGTGAGCAAAGCATGAGTCAGGAGTTTGTCCAGATTTCGTTACAACCCTTACACTTTGATGGCACATTTTGATGGCCCAGTTTTCCCTGTAAAGCATGGCTTACCTAAATGAGATGTAAATGAGTCCTATTGTCACTTAGAGAGTGCAGAGAGAGGTGAGAACTGCACAGTCTTTGGAAGCCGTTTTCTCTGCTTTGAGTGCTTACTTTCAAATGGCCACAGCTTCTCCAAATATATTCAGATTTCCATGTGTTACACATTATTGTAAAGTTTGAAGACTACACTTTCATAATCTGTGAATAGCTCAAACTGCCCCAAAACCGACTTGCGACTTCATTTCCCGTGTCAGGTCACAAATCAGGTTAAGCACCGACATATACAGTGCCTCTCAAAAGTACTAATGCACCTTGAACTTTAGCACATTTTGTCATGTTTACAACCCTAAACATAAAGATTGTATTTAGAATTTTTTACTAAAAGTTCACACACAAGTAACAGACAACTGTGAAGTGAAAGCAAAATGATACATGATTCTGTTATTTTTCAAAAAATAGAAAACCGAAAAGTGGAGCGTGCATAATTATTCATACAGCATGACTTCATACTTTGTGGAACCCCCTTTTGCTGCAATAACAGCAGCAAGTCTTCTGGGGTTTGACTCTACAAGGTTTGCACATCTAGAGACTGACATTTTAGCCCATTCCTCTTTACAAAACAACTCGAGCTCTGTCAAATTAGAAGGAGAGCGTTTGTGAACAGCAGTTTTCAGGTCTTTCCACAGATTTTCAATAGGATTTAGGTCAGGACTTTGACTGGGCCATTCTAACACATTAATATGTTTGTTTTTAAACCATTCCATTGTAGATTTAGCTTTGTGTTTAGGGTCATTGTCCTGCTGGAAGGTGAATCTCCGCCCCAGCCTCAATTCTCTTGCTGACTCCAGCAGGTTTTCCTCCAAAATGTCTCTGTATTTGGCTCCATCCATCTTCCCAACTATTCTTACAATCTTCCCAGTCCCCGCTGAGGAAAAGCAGCACCATAGCATGATGCTCCCCCCACCATATTTGACACTGGGGATGGTGCACTCAGGACGATGAGAAGTGTTAGGTTTGTGCCATACATAACGTTTTGCATTTGGGCCAAAACGTTTTTTGTCTCATCTGACCAAAAGCAACTTCTTCCACATTGTAGCTGTGTCCTCCATATGACTTCTAGCAAACTTCAAACAGGATTTCTTATGGCCTCCTTTCAATAATGGCTTTCTTCTTGCCACTCGTCCATGAAGGCCAGATTTGTGTAGAGTACGACTTATAGTTGTCCCATGTACAGATTCCCCCAGCTCAGCGGCAGTACGTCGCAGCTCCTCCAGAGTTATCTTGGGGCACTTGGTTGCATTTCTGACCAGTGTTCTCCTTGTTCGGTCTGTTAGTTTAGGTGGACGGCCGTGTCTTGGTAAGTTCGCAGTGGTGCTATACTCTTTCCATTTCCAAATGATGGATTGAACAGTGCTCCGTGAGATGTTCAAATCTTGGGAAATCTCTGTATAACTTAACACTGCTTTAAACTTCTCCACAACTTTATCCCTGACCTCTCTGGTGAGCTCCTTGGCCTTCATGATGTTGCTTAGTGACCAATACACTCTGACCATAGCTCTGAGGCCCTCACAGAACAGCTGGAATTATACTGAGAGTAGATTACACACAGGTGGCCTCTATTTAATGGTTAGGGCAAGGTGTGAACTTTCTGCAGTCATTAGGAATGTTATAAAGGCAATTTAATGCATTCAGAACATGCTGTATGAATACTTATGCACGCCCCACTTTTCACTTTTCTATTTTTTGAAAAATAACAGAATCATGTATCATTTTGCTTTGACTTCACAGTTGTCTGTTACTTGTGTGTGAACTTTCAGTAAAAAATTCAAAATGAAATCTTTACGTTTATGGTTGTAAACATGACAAAATGTGCAAAAGTCCAAGGTGTATTAGTACTAAAGCACTTATCATCTACCTGGTACAAACAGGGTTAATAAGTAGGATTGTATTACTCTCTGATCACACTCCCGAGCAACAGTGGGCAATAATCATTTCATTGGTTGCCTTGGTTGTCTTGTGCGTCCCTTGAGTAGGACTAGGAAAGATTTCTCAATCAATTAAGGCAAAGGCCCAAACCACCAGTCGAGAACTTAAGTTGAGAATTTCTTTTACAAATTGTGCACTTTGAGTTTCTATCAATTGTCTGAATGGCAAATAAACTTGTCTCACCTTGCTTTACCTTCCAGCTGTTATTGCATAAAGGTACACAGTGATTCTGATTGGCTTTTCAAACAGGACCAAAGAGCGAAGTGTTTACTGGCACACAGAGCCTGTGGTGAGTATATAAGAGACAGAGAGTTGTGGAGAGTTGCAGAAGCGTGGAGGTGAAGAACCCGTACGTCTTCACTTTCGGTCAACTGGATAAAAAAGAGAGAAATCTATTCTATTAAGCATGAAGGCATAAGACAGGCACAAAGTCTTTGTGTTAAATACAACAGTTCTATTTTCTTTTTCAGATTTGTCTCGACATTACTTTCTGCTCTGAGAGACTTTAGTGAGTCGTTTCATCGTGCTCCACAATGACGGTGAGCACAAAAGAACAGTTTAAAATGGTTTTCCAGCAGTGAGAGTCAAAGGACTGTGTTGTTTCAGCCTGTGGTGCTGCTCCTGTTTCTGGCTCCTCTGTTGAGCTGCTGCAGAGCGGAGGCCAAACCTGTCGACTGCAGCGACGTCTTTAAACAAAACCCAAGCAGCTCCAGCGGAGTCTACTCCATCTATCCGCTGGGCGAGAGATTTTCTGTTCAGGTACATCAGGACACAACATGGGGTCGACCACAAGCAGAAGCAAAATTCTTTAAATAATAGTTTAATACATGATTACGCTGCAAAATCTGATGCTCTCATTGGTTGCAGGCCTATTGTGACAGGGAAACAGACGGAGGAGGTTGGACAGTGAGTATTTTTACTAGTTTTTTGGAGCAGTTTGGAACAGTTCAAAGCAGACTTGTGTCCTCAGGTGATCCAGAGGAGGATGGATGGTACGGTGAACTTCTACAGAGGCTGGGACCAGTATGTAGCTGGATTCGGTGACGCTGGTGGAGAGTACTGGCTGGGTAACGAGATTAGTTTTGTTGTTGTTTCGAGAAGACGTCGTTGATCCCAATAAACCTGACTTCCCGTTGGGTTTATTATTTTACAGGGCTAATGTTCATCCATAAAATCACAGCCAAACGTCCCCAGAAGCTGCTGGTGGAAATGGAGGACTTCGAGGGGAATAAAGCCTCCGCTCGTTACTCTTCTTTCTCAGTTGGAGGCGAATGTGACGGATACAAACTGACGGTGTCTGGGTTCAGTGACGGAGGAGCAGGTCAGGTCAACGACAATGGCCGCATCGGTATCGACAGTTAATTGGAAAATAACGCGGTGTCTATGTTTCTGCAGGAGACAGCCTCTCTCATCACAGTGACATGAAGTTCACCACATATGACAAGCACCAGGACACTAATCCTTCGAACTGCGCTCAGGCTTATTACGGCGGGTGGTGGTACAGCGGTTGTCACCTTTCCAACCCGAATGGCCTTTATGCATGGGGAGCCAGTACTCATGGCGTTGGCATCAACTGGAGCACATGGAAAGGCTATACTTATTCCCTGAAGTCCCTGACAATGAAGATAAGACCTCTACAGTAGAGCTTCATGCGCCGTCACAAACTGTTGCAAACTGTTGCCATGTGTTATGATTAATGGCACAAATAATTCCTCGCGGCCAAGAATAGTGTCCCGAACTGTTGCACGCTGTTGCAGGCCATTGGGAATCCGGAATTTGTTAAGAATCGGGCGAATGTGGTGCCTATAAATATAAATAAAATTGCTCCCATTCTTGTTTGAGTTCATGCAAATTAGCCATGTGGATTTGCAGTTTTTCCCTTTGTTTAGGCCATATTGTTACAATAGTAGGTAAATAAACTGTGACTGGTGCATGCTTTTGCCTCTGATTTGTTCTGTTTAACCTTAACCATGTGTAAACCCAGCACAGAAAAACCCAGTGAGAAAAAAAGAGACATTTCTCAAAAGTATTTATCAACAATCGTTGAAGGCAAAGGCCCAACCCGAGAGTCAAGAACTTAAAGAGCAACTAAACACCTAATCAACTTTTTTTTGCTGATAAACTATCTATACGGGTCACTAACACAGTTATCTACATGTCCTTATCATTATTTTGACATTTTAGTGCAAACTTGTTCAAAATCCAATTTTTGTGTACAAAACCGTCTGTTCAGCGCCTCTCACGTTTGAACAGCACTTACTACATTTGAATTTAGGGGTTGGCTGATGACGTACCATCATACGTCTCAGAGCCATCATACGTCACCAAATCTGCCGCTGTGGTATAAAAGCTGACCCCTCCCCTTTTGTGACGTGAGCACAACATGCTTGTCACAGAGCGGCCACGGAGCGGGAGGATGAGGAGAGAAGACCCGAGACGGGATTTGACCTACAGGCTCCGCTCCACTCTGAACCACAGCACTCACACCCCCGACCTCTCCTACTAAATAAAGACAAATGTTTCCCCAAAATACCCAGAGTCACTTCTTTAGTGACATGGCTGGATGTTTTCACGTTGAAACTACAGACACGATAAAGCTGTATCGGGCAGACAGAGCTCATCAGGGCTGTCAGGGCTGATGAGACGGGGCTGAGGGCTTTTTACTGTAATCTCCCCCAGGGAGAGCTCACAGACACCGGGGCACCGGTTAGCCATCCCCTGCCTTGGAGGCTCAGAGCGGGGCAGTGTGTGACTGAGTGTCCGCTAAAGCCAGGAGGGGGAACGGGGAGATACGAGCGCCAAATGTCCGCCGCGTGTGCTCGGCCTGTAGCCGGGACGACAGGCCCGAGAGTCCGGGACAGTGGCGCCACATGTCCGGAGAAGCTAGCCGGTACGAGAGGCTGCAGTGTCCGGGTGGCTGCAGTGGCGCAAACATTGCCTAAATGCGGCATAACGGGAGTCAGTCAGTCCCGGTCACACATGGTCTAAGACTGTCAACAGAGCAGAGACCGCCCACACACTCCCCCTCCGCGCGTCCCCCCAGAGCCTCCCGCCACGCCTCTTTCGCTGAGTTTTTTTAATTTTGGGAGTGGGTGGAGTAAGCTCTGGAAGGGGTGTTTAGTAGCTCTTTAAGTTGAGAGTTCCTTTTATAAATTGTGCTCTTTGTGTGTGACAGTGGGGGAGTTTCTATCAATTGTCTGAATGGCAAATAAACTTGTCTCACCTTGCTTTGCCTTCCAGCTGTTATTGCATAAAGGTACACAGTGATTCTGTTTTTCAAACAGGACCAAAGGGCGAAGTGTTTACTGGCACACAGTCTGTGGTGAGTATATAAGAGACAGAGAGTTGTGGAGAGTTGCAGAAGCGTGGAGGTGAAGAACCCGTACGTCTTCACTTTCCGTCACCTGGATAAAAAAAAGAGAGAAATATTATTCTATTAAGCATTTAGGCATAAGACACACACACAAAGTCTTTGTGTTAAATTCAACAGTTCTATTTTCTTTTTCAGATTTGTCTCGACATTACTTTCTGCTCTGAGAGACTTTAGTAAGTCGTTTCATCGTGCTCCACAATGACGGTGAGCACAAAAGAACAGTTTAAAATGGTTTTCCAGCAGTGAGAGTCAAAGGACTGTGTTGTTTCAGCCTGTGGTGCTGCTCCTGTTTCTGGCTCCTCTGTTGAGCTGCTGCAGAGCGGAGGCCAAACCTGTCGACTGCAGCGACGTCTTTAAACAAAACCCAAGCAGCTCCAGTGGAGTCTACTCCATCTATCCGCTGGGCGAGAGATTTTCTGTTCAGGTACATCAGGACACAACATGGGGTCGACCACAAGCAGAAGAAAAATTATTTAAATAATTGTTTAATACATGATTACGCTGCTAAATCTGATGCTCTCATTTGTTGCAGGCCTATTGTGACAGGGAAACAGACGGAGGAGGTTGGACAGTGAGTATTTTCACTTGTTTTTTGGAGCAGTTTGGACCAGTTCAAAGCAGACTTTTGTCCTCAGGTGATCCAGAGGAGGATGGATGGTACGGTGAACTTCTACAGAGGCTGGGACCAGTATGTAGCTGGATTCGGTGACGCTGGTGGAGAGTACTGGCTGGGTAAGGAGATTAGTTTTGTTGTTGTTTCGAGAAGACATCGTTGATCCCAATAAACCTGACTTCCCGTTGGATTTATTATTTTACAGGGTTAATGGTCATCCATAGGATCACGGCCAAACGTCCCCAGGAGCTGCTGGTGGAAATGGAGGACTTCGAGGGGAATAAAGCCTCCGCTCGTTACTCTTCTTTCTCAGTTGGAGGCGAATGTGACGGATACACACTGACAGTGTCTGGGTTCACTGACGGCGGAGCAGGTCAGGTCAACGACAATGGCCGCATCGGTATCGACAGTTAATTGGAAAATAACATCTATGTTTCTGCAGGAGACAGCCTCTCTCATCACAGTGACATGAAGTTCACCACATATGACAAGGACCAGGACGCTAATGCTTCGAACTGCGCTCAGGCTTATTACGGCGGGTGGTGGTACAACAACTGTCACTGGACCAATCCGAACGGTCTTTATGCATGGGGAGCCAGTACTTATGGCATTGGCATCAACTGGAGAACATGGAAAGACTTTACCTATTCACTGAAGTCCCTGACAATGAAGATAAGACCTCTACAGTAGAGCTTCACGCGCCGTCACAAACTGTTGCAAACTGTTGCCATGGATTTGCAGTTTTTCCCTTTGTTTAGGCCATATTGTTACAATAATAGGTAAATAAACTGTGACTGGTGCATGCTTTTGCCTCTGATTTGTTCTGTTTAACCTTAACCATGTGTAAACCCAGCACAGAAAAACCCAGTGAGAAAAAAAGAGACATTTCTCAAAAGTATTTATCAACAATCATTGAAGGCAAAGGCCCAACCCGAGAGTCAAGAACTTAAGTTGAGAATTCCTTTTACAAATTGTGCTCTTTGTGTGTGACAGTGGGGGAGTTTCTATCAATTGTCTGAATGGCAAATAAACTTGTTTCACCTTGCTTTGCCTTCCAGCTGTTATTGCATAAAGGTACACAGTGATTCTGATTGGCTTTTCAAACAGGACCAAAGAGCGAAGTGTTTACTGGCACACAGAGTCTGTGGTGAGTATATAAGAGACAGAGAGTTGTGGAGAGTTGCAGAAGCGTGGAGGTGAAGAACACGTACGTCTTCACTTTCGGTCACCTGGATAAAAAAAAGAGAGAAATCTATTCTATTAAGCATGAAGGCATAAGACACACACACAAAGTCTTTGTGTTAAATACAACAGTTCTATTTTCTTTTTCAGATTTTTCTCGACATTACTTTCTGCTCTGAGAGACTTTAGTGAGTCGTTTCATCGTGCTCCACAATGACGGTGAGCACAAAAGAACAGTTTAAAATGGTTTTCCAGCAGTGAGAGTCAAAGGACTGTGTTGTTTCAGCCTGTGGTGCTGCTCCTGTTTCTGGCTCCTCTGTTGAGCTGCTGCAGAGCGGAGGCCAAACCTGTCGACTGCAGCGACGTCTTTAAACAAAACCCAAGCAGCTCCAGTGGAGTCTACTCCATCTATCCGCTGGGCGAGAGATTCTCTGTCCAGGTAAGTCAGGACACATAATGGGGCCGACCACAAGCAGAACAATCCAGCGCCCAACAATTCTTTAAATAATAGTTTAATACATGATTATAGCTTTAGGACACACAGGTAAGTTCCATTCACAAAGGGCACAAGTGTTCCATTAGTTAAATAGAATTTATTTGTTACAAAATGTTTTTAATTTCAAGCAATTAGGCTTAATTTAAAACCTGTAACAAAGATGTACATTTAGTTGATGAGATACAGATTCCACATGAGTCTTCCAACAAGTCCCCGCCGACCGTTGGACAAACCCAAACCGCAGACAAACTTTTAGTAAATGGTAAATTGTCTCAACCTTTTCCACCAACATTAGGCACTCAAAGCGCTTTAGAGCAAGGATCCTCTCACCCATTCATACACCAATGTACACAGACACTGGAGGCCAGGTGGGTGAAGTGTCTTGCCCAAGGACACAACAACAGCGATGGGCAGCGCCCTTGCCATGGTGCCTATAGAAATGAATGAATAGTTAAGTGTGGCAAGGCGAGTGGGGGAGCTAGGTGGCTGTGGACCCATCACTCAATTATTTTCAACATAAACATCCTGAGACAACGCCAGGGACATTTAGTAGTGGTGCACCCAATAAACAAAACCAGTTAAAAAGTGATTCAATCATTTAGTAGGCCTAATTAAAACCGCTTTAAAAAAATATAAATATGAATAAAAAAACTATACTAAAAAAGATAAAATGAATTAAATAGCCACAGTCCAGAAATCAGGTGCAAGCCAGCTCCAGTATTCCTGTTCCATTCCAGGAGGCGACCTGAACATAGAACACACTATGCCAGCAACACCAAGGAGGGTTTAAAGCACAGAAGATACAGTTCTATCGTCAGGGACAGAAACTTTTGCGCACGTCTCTAGGGCCTGGCAGTGTGTCGGGGGCGCCTCAGCCGGCTCCCGTCCGCCGCGTCTTGGACCACCTCCTGATCACTTGCCAGCACAAACACACACAAGGGCCAGAATACCCCGCAACAGGGCAGGTCCCTCTCAGCCATAGGCTTTCTTGTTGAGCACCACTGCATTTGTGTTAAAGACTTACTTCGCCCTGCCACTGCCGGCCTGTCGCGCCGGGCACCACCTGGATCGCTGTGCCATCTCTGGGGTCTGCCCTTGGTTGTCCCGGCGCCGCGATCTGTCCCAGGACTGAGGTCTGCCACTTCCGCTATGCTCCCTTCATGCGTTCTACCTCGCTGTCTCGTCTTTACTCTGCCTCGAGTCACATGCATCCTGTGGCTGGGCCGACTGCCTCTGCTTCGCGTCACTGTCACAGGATGATAAATTTGCATATGTATTTTGCACATTTGGTGTTATTGTTTGTGTGTGCTTTTATTTTGAAGTGTTTTTACTGTTGTGCAGTGCTGTGCTTTTTAATCACCTGGACCCTTGCACCTGTGGCACTGTTTTAACCTAGCTTTTATCCAATGAGCATGGAGGCTGGGGGCGGACAATTGGAATTTATTGGACAGTGGACTATTTGACGAGAGAGGAGCGGGTAACGAGCAGGACGCCGGCCGGGCGGCGGCTGCACCTGGCCGTGATGGTACAAGGAATGAGACCGGGCGACCGAGGGGCCTCGGCAGGCAAGAGCGGAGAGAGGCTCGGGGCGGAGGAGCTGCCGACTACGGGGTGCGCCACACGCAGGGGGGACGAGGACCGGCGCAACCTGGCAGGATGGCCTACGGCACCGGGGTTGGACGTCCCGTTTGTCCTGGTCTGCGTGGCCACCGGAGGGAAACTATGCCCCATGAGAGACCCGGAGCGGCCCCGTGAGCTGTCCCGCTTCGCCCCTTGGTCGCCCCGGAACCATGCAGGTGAATTTTAACTGAGCACCTTTTAACCTTTGGGACTGTATGGACGATCGAGTGTATGGTGCCACTTTTATAAATTTTTTCTAATGTTTTATCTGGACTTTTATTAGGCCTTTGAATACATTGTTTAATTCTTTTTTAAACCGCCTTGTTTTATTGATTGCACCACCACTTAGGCTCCCATTACCCTTTTAACCGGTGACATCACCTCCACAGCAACCCACACGCACACCTGGGCTCCATGTTCCTCTCCTTGCGTGCCTTCCCTCCATTCTCTCATCATCCACGTCCCCATCAGCGTCACGGCCGGTTTCTCACCAGCCTTCCTCCTGTTACTGCCTCCTGTTCCTTTTCCCTGTGCAACTTTGCGCAGGGCCTTTTGTGTGCCAATTACGCGGCAAAATGCTGGTGCGCTTGATTGCGTGCAGTGCTCAACCAAGCAATTCAATTGGGTAAAAAGTCACATGGTCAGGGTTGCTGGGGTAACCAGCTGATAAACTAAAATATCTGAAAGCATGCAGTTTAAAAACACAGCAACTGCAAGACGCTAAACCCCAGCTCACTACACAAGCATATATCTGTAACTGTAGCCTAAGTGGCCTAAGCTACCTAAGCTACAGTTGGAAAACATACCGGTTAGAGCCGCCTTTCGTGCACCGTACTTTGGGAAACGCTCAGCCTGCACCGGGAACAAAAGGGGAGGGTAAACAAGACTACACTGAGGCCTTTTATAGTGCAAAAACATCATCACAATTACACAGCAAAATCTGATGCTCTCATGTGTTCCAGGCCTATTGTGACAGGGAAACGGACGGAGGAGGTTGGACAGTGAGTATTTTCACTCGTTTTTTGGAGCAGTTTGGACCAGTTCAAAGCAGACTTGTGTCCTCAGGTGATCCAGAGGAGGATGGATGGTACGGTGAACTTCTACAGAGGCTGGGACCAGTATGTAGCTGGATTCGGTGACGCTGACGGAGAGCACTGGCTGGGTTAGAAGATTAGTGTTGTTGTTTAGATAAGGCATCGTTGATCCCAATAAACCTGATTTCCTGTTGGATTTATTCCTTTACTTCCTTTATTTCCTTTCAGGGCTTGATTTCATCCATAAAATCACAGCCAAACGTCCCCAGGAGCTGCTGGTGGAAATGGAGGACTTTGAGGGGAACAAAGCCTCCGCTCGTTACTCTTCTTTCTCAGTTGGAGGCGAATGTGACGGATACAAACTGACAGTGTCTGGGTTCACTGACGAAGGAGCAGGTCAGGTCAAAAACTGACATGAACATTATGATTTTGTGAGTAAAATAACACCGATTAGCTCATATTACTTCTTGTTTTTCATAGGCGACAGTCTCAAAATCCAAAACAACATGAAGTTCAGCACCTTCGACAAGGACCAGGATATTTCAGACGCTAACTGTGCTAAACGGTTTCTCGGTGGTTTCTGGTACGAACGGTGCCACGACACCAACCCCAATGGTGTGTATCGCTGGGGCTCTGACAACACCATCCACGCCATCGGGGTCGAATGGATTGCTTGGAAAGGCCGTGACTATTCTCTGAAGGCCATCAGCTTCAAGACACGACCTGTTCAGTAGCAACAGCAACAACTGGAGAAATCGTTAAATCTAGTGCAGTCCAGGCACTGATTTAGCATTGTTCTTCCGCGGTCATCTTTCAACTAAGGCCGAAAATAAACAATTTACGCAAATCAAACAAAAACTCAATGAGGCTCAATTTATGGTCCAAACTTTGGCAAGGAGCAGTCCAGAACTTAACCGTGTCTATTTACACGCACATTGGAATAATTATATCCCTCTTTATAAATAAAAATAATGCAGTCTTGGTTCATCTGCTTCTTCTTTTGGTCACTGCAGCACACTGTGGTTTAGTCACGGACAATGGATGATGTATACGCCATGCAGGTAATGGTCATTTTACTCTTCCAGCCTGTAAAAAGTAAAAATAAGCCTGGACAAAGGGCTGTCATGTTCAGAGGAATGAAGTCTAAGAAACTCCCTGCCCACATTTCAAACATTGCAATATAATTTTTACGAAGGATATTCATTTATTGTTAATAAATTGGAAATGTGATTTTATGATGAGTTTGTAATAAACACAGAAACAGACACAATACCTTTGGTTTAGTTGAATAATCCTTGTGATTTTCTCTTTTTCCTGTAATTGATGAAGACGGCAATCCGGGTATTTGTGGCGTAGCCCCTATAGCGTTCACACGAAACGCGTCGAAAGCATCAAAAGCACCCTAGATCCTATGCTGCAGATGTAAAGTTGTAAGCAAGTCATGGAGGATTAGAAGCTCTGGGACTTTTACAAAGACACACATCAGTGTTTCTTTTACCAACACCCAGGATTAAAAGCGGCGACAAGAACATTTATTTCAGTGTCTGCACTGGGAATGTGTTTGGGCCTGGATAATGCCCGGAGCATTCCCTCCGGAGAAAAGCTAATGCTACAAGCTAAAGCTCAGATGTGAAAATTGGAAATATCCACAAATAAAGTCATTTAAGCCACCATCTACAAAAAGCAACTGTTTAACAATGATCACACACTGAACCGGGCTTGTTGATTTTGAAGTTTATTGCTCACATTTAATCTACAACGCGTCATAGTCAATCGGTTGATCCCGAGGGCTTGCTGCTTAGCTGCTAACAGCTAGATTGCATCGATCCCGTCAAATTAAGTATGGCACTAAAATCGTCAATAAAGCCAGCAACTACATAAAGCAGCCTTTATGATGATCGCACACTGAGCCGGGCTTGATGCATTTGTGGTTTATTGCAGACTTTTCATCAACAACGAGCTGTAGGCGATTGTAACATGCTAACCAGGCTAACCTAGCGTAGCCACTTGCCACCAGCACAAATAATGTCCCTCTATTCAAGCATATGGGGTGGATATAAGCCTAAATACTGGGGAGATCCTGGGGCTATAGTTAAAGATCCATAAGGCATGGCAGTAACAAAGAGGGAGACTAGTTAGCCCCCAAACAGCAGTTATTATTCAGGTAGGAGCTCCTTCCAAGATGCGGCTACGCTACACACTCTGAGCAGATGCACAGCCAGAGCGTCTTGACGCTCAGTGACATTGTGACATGTGTCTGACATCGATAATAAGACATGATAAAATAATAACATTTAATCAATACAAATTAAATGAAGTTACTTTTACTAATAAACTTATAGACAAAGATGTCATCTCTGGAATTATATGGTTATTTTTGAAGTGGTCAGAGGGGGAAAACAAAGGAGAGAAAAGTCTAAATGTTTTCCAATTACTAAACTATACAAATGCTGAATTACAAGTTACAAGTTTTTTTATTTGTCAAACCAAGTGAATGATTTGAAATTATATTTCTCTCGTCCTTGATTATGAATATAGTTCTTTCCTAAATAAAGACAACAAGACATGGGGAGGAGCAAAGTGGTTCAACAGCCCATTAATACTTAAAAAACGGACAATTCTAACATAATGCCCCATGTTAGCATCATGCTACATGCTAACTCTAGCTACAACAGCCGGTTTTTCGCTTCTACTGAAAAATCTCCTGTAAAAAAACACCCATATGGGCTTGATTTTGACTTGACTTACTTTGTATGTGATAGATATGTTTGTTTTAGCTCGCAAGAAAACGGCTTAAAATTGTTTAAAAATATTGTGTTCCCATAACATTTCTTCTCCCTCGGCAAGGCCATCTGTATTTTTTTATTTTATTTATTTGATAGGAACAGTGCATATTAATGAACAGCTGCACATGTGCACTGTAAATATGCCAGATTATAGCAGAGATGCTATAGTTTCCATCTGTAGTCCATGGACAGGTGACAAATACACAATTTACAATTTACAAAATGTAATACAATAACAACTACAAGTGTTGTTCATTTACAATACACACATTGCTCAAGATCAGCTCATTAAATCGGTTATCACTTTTTATCTTAGGTTTATTATTAATATATAATTTATTTCCAGGCATTTCACACAGTACAGACCTATGCATATTTGTAAACCTTAACTCAGTAATAAACTCTAACCAGGAAATGACGCTACACACAGAAGTATGATTGTTTTACTGCTCCCAAATACATCTCAATTATTTATAATGTTGGATATGTGACTGGTAAGAATGGGGAGAAATACAGTTTTCCATGCTAAGAAAAGGTCTGGTTGCTGCAGCAGTTAAGAGGACGTGTCTGAAATCTGATAGACTTCAAAGAGTAGTCATCTCCTTTCCACGTCTGCCATATTACCCCAATAGCATAGAGGGGAATGTGAACGCCCCAGAGATAAACACTGTTGGGGTTGGAGTCGTGGCAGTTGGAATACCAGAAAGCTCCAAGAAACGACTGAGCACAGTTATTAGGCCAAGTGTCCTGGTCGTTATCAAAAGTGCTGAACTTCATGTTGTTGTGAGGTCTGAGACTGTCTCCTGTAGAAACACAAACAGTAGGACAGGCCTGTTGGTGTCTCATAACGTTACAAATAAAAATATTCATGACCTGACCTGCTCCTCCGTCAGTGAACCCAGACACTGTCAGTGTGTATCCGTCACATTCGCCTCCAACTGAGAAAGAAGAGTAACGAGCGGAGACTTTGTTCCCCTCAAAGTCCTCCATTTTCACCAGCAGCTCCTGGGGACGTTTGGCTGTGATTTTATGGATGAAATCAAGACCTGTAACAATATAAGCCAAACAGTTGACTTCCTGCTTAGGGTAACCAGGTCACTCCCAGTTTTAGTCATTTGTCCCACGTCCCAATAGTTTCTCAGAAACCTTAAATATGTCCCAGTTTGACACAGGATCTGTCCCAGTGGTCAAAATATTCTCTTCCCTTGAATTGGCCATGTCAATATTAATCACAAACGTTAAGGTTAAGGTGCTCATAAGGTGTCATTATACAGCAAAAATTAGGGTAAACCCATCCAGACATGGTGAAGAAACATGCAAACTCCACACAGAAAGGCCTGCACGGTTCGGGAATCAAACCCGGGACCTTCTTGCTGTGAGGCAAGAGCGCTAACCGCTCAGCCACAAAGTAATGGGTTGCATTCATGTGACATCAAACCATATAAAGAGCCTATAACTTTAAATGTATGGTGAGCAGCTGAAAATGTCATGGCGGTAACTGTCACAATGCAGATTTCTAGTCTCAGTTCATTGCAAATTTCTCTGTAATTCCTGGGCTGACATGAAACAAAAACTGTCACAAAATTCAAAGTCATCTCTTCCGGCACATATGAACTAAGGTCTAATTATTTCCTCATAAAGGCTTCCAAAAGTGGTGATAATATTCAAAAACATTTGCATGACATTTTCTTGCCTGACATTTCTTTCAAAAACAGTTTCCCTCCAATAGAGTTGTATTGGCATCTGCTCCGACTGAAGTTCTAGAACGTGAACACAACCTATAGGTACTATAAACCAATAAAAAAATCACTTCTAGTGTCTCCTTAATGCTTATTAGTGCATGTCATTAACATAAGACACTAACAGTCTTCTCATTCAGCATGGGAATAGACAGTCGAGGCATATTCCCAAGTTGTGTCCCAGTTTTTAATTTGGAGAATCTGGTCCCCGTATTCCTGCTGAGTGACGGGATGTCCTCTCTAACCAGTAAGAACGCTGTTAGTTCTTACCCAGCCAGTGCTCTCCGTCAGCGTCACCGAATCCAGCCACATACTGGTCCCAGCCTCTGTAGAAGTTCACCGTACCATCCATCCTCCTCTGGATCACCTGAGGACACAAGTCTGCTTTGAACTGGTCCAAACTGGTCTAAAGTTTTGTGAAAATACTCACGGTCCAACCTCCTCCGTCTGTTTCTCTGTCACAATAGGCCTGGAACAAATGAGATTCTAAAAGTCAGCTTTACAGTGTAATTCTGAATACAATTTTTAGGTATTGAGGCCGACACCTCAGCAAATGTTCTACAGCTTTAGCCCCTAAGCATTATGACAAAACATGTCAAAGTGACCAGTATTAGATTTGTCAAAAAGCAAAATGTAAAGACTTAACCTCCATTTCCATTGGAACACCATAATGTCCAGTTTAACAACCACAGGGCACACAGAGGTCCCAGGGCCAGTCCCAGCTCGTGGTCCTAAAATTAGTGTAGTGGACTTTTATGACTTTTTCATGTTTACTTCCTGTTAAACTACGTCACTTCCTCTTAGTGCATGAAGAAGTGTTTAAAGTTTTTTGAATGATCATGGCGAGAGGCATACGGCTGCTCTTTATGGTCTTCTCAGTCTTAGCTCCTAGCCGAAGGAAAAAAAGGTATTTGTCGTATTACATTTTGATGGTTTATGGTAGTCAGATCAGTAAGATGGAAATAAAGAAGTAAACACACTGTTCCACTTGTACGCTTCATTCATTCAGCTAGGCCGCTACAATGAGACTTAAAGGAACAGGCCACCGTTTTTCCAGACTGAGATATGTTCTTCCCTTAGCTTAGGCGAGTTGAGGCGTAACTGTCTGGTCTTTGTGCGTGCCCTCAGTCACGCAAATGTTGTTAGCATTTAGCCTCTCCCAGCAAAGGTATAGCCCCAAACTGGGGTGAAGTTAGAAGCTACACCCCAGAAAAGTTACACAATATCCAACATGTCAATTTTCTAAGCGGATAAAAGTATGGAAGAACATGACTCGGTATGTAAAAACGGTGGCCTATTCCTTTAAAACCAAGAGATACCAGGCCTTTCCTGTGTCCCTGACGTACCTGGACAGAGAATCGCTCGCTGAACGGATAGATGGAGTAGACTCCACTGGAGCTGCTTGGGTTTTGTTTAAAGACGTCGCTGCAGTCGACAGGTTTGGCCTCCGCTCTGCAGCAGCTCAACAGAGGAGCCAGAAACAGGAGCAGCACCACAGGCTGAAACAAAACAGTCCTTTGACTCTCACTGCTGGAAAACCATTTTAAACTGTTCTTTTGTGCTCACCGTCATTGTGGAGCACGACGCAACGACTCACTAAAGTCTCTCAGAGCAGAAAGTAATGTCGAGACAAATCTGAAAGAGAATCAGAACTGTTTGTGTGAGTCTTACGCCATAATAGAATAGATTTTTTTCATCCAAGCAACCGGAAGAGAAGATCTTACGTGTTCTTCACCTCCACGCTTCTGCAACTCTCCACAACTCTCTGTCCCTTATATACTCACCACAGGCTCTGTGTGCCAGTAAACACTTCGCTCTGTGGTCCTGTGTCTGAAAAGCCAATCAGAATCACTGTGTACTTAAATGGAATATTTGCAGGAAGGCAGTGAAAGTTAATTTGTAACATTTCTAACCAACTGCATCTCACTGTGTGTTTTAACAACTGTTGTGACTGTTGTGAATTTCTCAACTGTGAGATTAAAAAATCTCACGCTATCTTTTCTTTGTCGAGTAAAATGTATGAATAAAAATGCCGTGATCAGCACAAACTGTATTTCCTTCAAATCCACTTTACTCTCTGAATTTTAACCACCAGTTGACAACATCTGGTGGGTCGGAAACATTTTCTGTTGGGCCTTTGCCAAAAATGAAATGTTTTGTAAAAATGTTTCTCTTTTCACTCAGTGGGTTTTTGTAGTTTTTCCGTACCCGGGGAGGAAGGAGGACAGTGGCGATCCGTCTGCTGCTTCATTGTCGACTCTTGGACATTTGGACGTCACATTTGTCTGCTTTGCGGCTTGAGATCTGTCTCACTGTCGATTTTTCAAACTGTTCTTCTGTTTGGCCAAATCCGTGACATTCGGAAAGTCTCGTGGGGTGTCTGCTGTTGTGATATTGGGCTTTACAAAAACAAAGCCACCGCAGTTATGAGAATGAGTGGAACGTCCAAGCGCCTGCCTAGTCAGACTAGAACCTGGCAAGAGCCAATAACATTAGCTCTGATATAAATCTATAGGATCGCTTTTCGGTTAGAGAATGCATGTTTGGAGAAGCTAACACTTAATGCACCTGTACATCTGCAAATACGTTCACGCTGTTGTTCTGTGTCAAATGTTCTGTGTTTTTTAAATCATATTATTTTTAATCATGCATGCCCTTATAGTTTTAAAGTTTTTTTTTTACAGGGTCGCCAGGGAGTCATGGTGACAACTAACAGGTTCAACGTCAGTGGAGAGCACGCAAAGACTGGAGAGCACGCAGTGGCGGATTTAGCTATTTGGGGGCCCAAGGCGAACACAGACATGGGGCCTTCCTCACACTTAATGTTCAAAATCTTTTTAAATCCTTGGGTTTTATTTTTCAAGAGAATCTTACTTTTAACTTGATTTGTGAAGCCCTCCAGTCTTCTGCCATGAGTTAGATGCTGGAGATGACGTCTGTAAAGAGAGAAAAGGGTATTGACAGTAAAGTAAAAATTAAGATTATGTTTTTTAAATAACATTGTTCTCAAACACTTTAGATTTCATTCATAAGTAAGATCTGAAATTCCATACCAGCAATTACCTTGTTTTTTCTGCATAATTTTGTAAATATGATGATGATGATCTGCCTTTCTGTCAAATCTTCTTTTACTAGAGCGGGAAAGAAACAAATGAGATCCCAAATATCGGAGTCATACACATAACAACAATCTATACTTATGCCGGTACAGTACAACTCATTCATAAATCAAAAGCCATTCCGTTGTTTAATGACTTTTTTTATTTTAAAAAGTAAGAAAAGATTCATTTGAAGTTTAGCAGGTGGTCAGGGGGTCCGGGGCCCCCCAACGTTAGGGGGCCCTAGGCGGCCGCCGACCTATGCCTAATGGTTAAGTCCGCCTCTGCGTGTGCGCCACACAACACATGGCATCTGAGGTTAAAAAAGAAGGTGGTCAGAAAGGTTACAGAAAGTTACACATTGTCACTCGTTGGTAAAACATAATGTAAGCACACACATTTAGGCGATGTCTTGCACTTACACGATGTTAACACACTGCCAATGTTGTATATTTGAGGTGGAAGGAAAAAAGTTCCTGGCACAATACCGCCAGAGTTCACAGGAGAGATGGACACAGTGGGACACGGTTGCTGCTTTAAATAGACTTTCAAATATGTAAAGTGTATTAAAAACCATATAAAACTTCATTTTATATGGTGGAAGGGTCACGTTGGAGCGATGGATGATCTCAATGAGGGGCGTTCTCGGGCTGCTTCGGAGACACAGCTGCCCCCACCATCCGAGCCGTTGCCTCAGACCCAGCGGCCTTAACCCTGAAGCAACAGTGCGCCTGGTTGTTGTGCAGCACCCTGATCATGACCATGATCATCTCGCATGCTTTGGCAGGGTGGCACATAAGCATAAGTATATTACGCATATGCACCACCACAGAGTGCGCGCGTGTGTGGACCACGTTATAGTGTACTTTTTGGGGGTTCAAAAATGGGGTGAGGAGTCACGTACGGGGTATCCAGTGTCTCCTAAACACGGAGTATTATCCGTGTGAGGATGTAAGTGTATAAAAAACGGGAAAACTGTTAAGCCTACAATAGGCTCTATGCAAATGACACGTGACTTCCAAGTGGATCCTAAGTCGGTGATTCCGTATCCTGTCTCCGTTATTTCCCTATGAGGTCTTGTCTAAAACAATGTATAGTTCAAGGAAACATCACTGACAGTGAGATACTGATCCGAAGTGACTCGCTATGTGTTTATAAACATTACGTTGGATGTAAATTCTTGACTGCAGGAAACGTCTGTGTTTTTTGAGGTAGGACTTTTTATCTCAGCGCTAACGGCGAGTATCAAAAAACACCACCACAAAAATTAAACGTCTAAAAAGTATTTATACTAAAGACAGGCAGATTATATTTTGAGCAGGCTCGATTAAAATCGTGTAGCTATTTTCATTTTTAATTCGTGTTAGCCGTTAGCTACAAACACACTTACTGTGATGAGCACGGAAGTTTCCTCTAGTGAATGTTTTGCCCCTGACGCGATGTTTTTAACATGATGCTGTGACTGTCCAGCAGTAACTCACTGTCTACCATGTAATCTTCAGCTATTTATTTTTTTAGACAAGACCTCATAGGGAAATAACGGAGACCGGATACGCAAACGACTACTTAGAATCCACTCGGAAGGCACGTGACGCTTGCGTGCATATAGTCTATTAGTATTACTTACCCGATACCCATCCATCACGGCCTGCACCTGCCTGCAGTTTATTTCCCACACTACTATGTGAAAGTATGAATGAGTCATGGGTAGAGCCAGACCAGCCTGTGACTATATTTGTAAAGTGCTATACTAAAGGATTTTTAGTATAGCAATGTTGCCATTAATTGTGCGTCTGCAGGAAAAAAAGAAACTGAAGTGTGGAAAGCAAAGTGTGATTAATTTCGATTAATATTTTTAATCGCACTAAACCTCATGTAATTAATTAATCGCAATTAATCGAAAAAAGTCCCGGCCCTAATAAAATTACATCCAAAACGCTCGGCATTATGGCTGACAGAGATGGTTGTGATATTCCTGGCCTATGGGAACAAATAATGTAGCCCCTTGGACCTGGATTTTTGTTTACGCACAATGTAAAAGGGACCCTGGTAGTTTTAAATTGTTAGTTGTGGTCCTGGGGGTGACTTCAGTGTAAACGCAACAGAAAAAATCTGATAGGACCTTTAACAACACTTCCATCTAGCGTCAAACGGCTGTATCTGCAATTCCGTGTCGATGTGTCACATGGACTTGTGTCAGTCGCTTCATTTGAAGTAATTTATTGAGTAAGCATTACATTAAAACGGTGTTTGTTTGTTTTTTAAACTAATTCCCTGCTCCAAAGAGCACCTCTGGTTTTTAATTACATTCTGTGGATGTCCAGGGAGCGCTTTTCCCTTCTTCTTTTTGAAAAGCATAATGCTGATCAAGGCTCGTGTTTGAAAGTCACGTAAAAACGTAATAAATAACCTATTTTTTGTGATGGGCTGATGCCACGTGGTTAACGCCTCTCAGGGCACGTGGTGCGTTTCCATAGTCACGTCACCTCTCTCTGCTCCGCGATTTTCACTTGGGCTCTAAAATCCAGGCGTTTCGCTCAGAGGTAAATTTTAAAATCCCACCTCAGTCTATCAGCTGTTCATGAACCTTTTTTTTTGAGAGTTTGTAAGAGGACGAATGCAGGAATTATTAATTCTAATTCTCAAAATGTATTAAAAAATATAATACATAAAAAATAAAAAAAAGACAATGGACTTGGCAAAACTCATTTTGTCTAATTTTCTGGTTTTGGGCCAAATTGGTCTCTTAATGTATACACTTTTACCTGAAAACAAAACAATACCTTATATTCACAATAATTATTGCACTAATTCAATGTTTCTGTATAGATTATTATTTGTGAAATTGAAATTTTAAATTGCATTTTTTTTCTCACATTGGTGTGACTCGCCACCAGAGGGTGGTATTCTAGCAATGTCAGTTCCCCGGCATGAGGACCAAAGAGAAGAGCTTTCCTCATTACCATATCTATCTATCTATCTATCTATATATCTATATATCTATCTATCTATCTATCTATATATATATATATATATATATATATATATATATATATATATATATATATATATATATATATATATAGTTTTGTTCCCAGGGTTCCTTATAGCCGTAAGGAAGAAGGCCAAGGACCAGTGAGAGCCACTATCCAGGATGAAACATCCACGATCCCCATGTACTAGCTCCTACACGGGATGTACCACCCACACATAATTGAAGTGGCAGATATCAAGAAATCCTACCAATGGCTAGACAGAGCTGGACTGAAGGACAGCACAGAGGCACTCATCATGGCTGCACAGGAGCAGGCCATGAGCACCAGAGCAATAGAGGCCCAGTTCTATTACACCCATAGACCATTAAAAAGAATAGACAACTCCTCCTCACTCCTCCCTGTTTACCATAATGACCACTTTCGAGTTGGAAATCGAGTTGGTTTACAGACTCCTCCTGACAGCTCTGACAATGTTCATGTTCCTAAAAAGGGCATAAGGGTTGGAGCTGGAGAAGGCCTGGAGGGTGAAGGCATCAGTGGTGCCCGTGGTCCTTGGGGCAGTCGGGCCAGTGACCCCCAAAGTGGAGGAGTGGCTACAGCAGATGCCAGGAAACACATCAGACATGTCGGTCCAGAAAAGTGCAGTTCTAGGAACTGAAACGATACTGCGTAGAACCCTCAAGCTCCCAGGACTCTGGTAGAGGACCCGAGCTTTATATGATAAAGCAAAAATAGCATTGTCTTTGTGTTGCACGTTTGGTATCACTGGCACGTTAGCAGAGTTGGGGAGAATAATTAGGCCCGAGCGGCCTGCCGTAGCAAGGGCCTATTGTAATCGCAACGCAGTGCGCGCAGCGCACTGTACTGAGGTGCGCGGAGCGCACGAAAACAGCGCGAAGCGCTGTCCCCATGTCAAACGTAAACTCACCGTGTAAAACAGTGACTGCCCACACCTCTGGTGTGGGCCCTTATACTTATAATTGCAGCAAAATGAATGGGGGTATATGGCCAACTGTCATACGGAGGTGGATGACGAGCGCGAAGCGCTCGTCATTCACCTCCGAGCCCCACCGGTGCGTCGGGGAAGTCGAAAGCTTTAAAAAAATGCATAATATGTTGTAGTCGCGAAAGCGACTATATTGTTTTTGCAAGAAATATTATTATTCTTCTTTATTAGGCCCGAGCGGCCTGCCGTAGCAAGGGCCTATTGTAATCGCAACGCAGTGCGCGCAGCGCACTGTACTGAGGTGCGCGGAGTGCACGAAAACAGCGCGAAGCGCTGTCCCCATGTCAAACGTAAACTCACCGTGTAAAACAGTGACTGCCCACACCTCTGGTGTGGGCCCTTATACTTATAATTGCAGCAAAATGAATGGGGGTATATGGCCAACTGTCATACGGAGGTGGATGACGAGCGCGAAGCGCTCGTCATTCACCTCCGAGCCCCACCGGTGCGTCGGGGAAGTCGAAAGCTTTAACAAAATGCATAATATGTTGTAGTCGCGAAAGCGACTATATTGTTTTTGCAAGAAATATTATTATTCTTCTTTATTCTTCTTCTTCTTCTTCTTTCTTCTTCTGCTCTTTGAGCAGGAATTTGACCCCCTGAACGTAGTTGAAAACTCACCAAACTTTGCCCAAAATTCAGATCCGGCGAAAAATTTATTAAAATGTGTGTTTCGTTTTGGGGAAATAAAAAATGGCGCGACAGCGCCACCTACAAAAGTGAAAATACATTGCGCCTATGGGGAGGGGGCCAACATAAACTTTGTCGCAGAGCGACGGGATTCGGTACAGACCTTCGTCCTGTGAGGACAAACAAAATATATTATTGTGGCCACGCCCCCAGACAAACCGGAAGTCCGCCATTTTGACAGGAAGTCGGGAAAATGGTGAGTCAGCGTTTTCGCTGACGTCGCATTTTAACGAACTCCTCCTAGGGCGTTTCACCAAATGAGCTCCAAATCGCTCCAGCTCATCTCGAGATATGGGGCATCAAAAGTTATCCAAATTTTTTGGCTAAGTTTTACGGTTTGTTTGCGGCGAAGCCGCAATCTTTACGAAGAATTTTGCGACTTACCGAAAACAACAAAATGCTCCCATTTGCACAAACGAACTCCGATTAAAAATCGGAAATATACATTTTATTGACCTTTCACCCCCGGACACAACAAATGTGAAAAAGTGAGATTTGGCGCGATAGCGCCCCCTCTAGGCCGAGAACAAAAAATGCATTATGGGAAAAAAATTAGTTTCTCGGAAATGAATAAAATTTGGCACAATATTAGCTGATGGCATCCCGATCCAAAAAGCCAATGAGACCCATACCGTATTTTGTACGGTGTTGCCATGGAGACGACCGAGGCTCGCCATGTTATTCCAATGGGACTGACCCGCATATCACACATTATACACATTACAGCGCGTTAGCGCCCTCTGTGAGGAGCTTGTGGACAGTGGTCATGGAAGTACGGCCCGTCCGATGCTGCTTGTGAAATAAAAAAGATTTGGGGCGCGCTAGCGCCCTCTGCAGGCTGGAGCCATCATTCACATGAAGACGCTAAAAATGTCGTTTTGATGTTTACTCAAAGATTAATGGCTCATCAGGGCAATACAATGTAGTGTGGCCACGTTGGCGCCCCCGGTAGGGTTATGGCACGGCAATGGAGTCACTAAGGGAGGCCTCCATTACATGGTTGCTAGGCGACCAACAGGTGGTCGGCCATTTTGGGAAAAATCGAGTAATCAGCGCCGAAGGCGCCATTTCTCGCCTTTGCTCTTTTATAATCTCGACCTAGGGTGGCAGCGACATTATATGAACGTAGGGCGCGGCAGCGCCTCCCGGTTATTGCGGCGGCGTGCGGCAACCGGCGTCAACCGGCCACCGCGTCCCGCGAGGGCCTCTCGATGCCGCTTGCGGCTTTAATTCTTCTTCTTCTTCTTCTTTCTTCTTCTGCTCTTTGAGCAGGAATTTGACCCCCTGAACGTAGTCAAAAACTCACCAAACTTTGCCCAAAATTCAGATCCGGCGAAAAATTTATTAAAATGTGTGTTTCGTTTTGGGGAAATAAAAAATGGCGCGACAGCGCCACCTACAAAAGTGAAAATACATTGCGCCTATGGGGAGGGGGCCAACATAAACTTTGTCGCAGAGCGACGGGATTCGGTACAGACCTTCGTCCTGTGAGGACAAACAAAATATATTATTGTGGCCACGCCCCCAGACAAACCGGAAGTCCGCCATTTTGACAGGAAGTCGGGAAAATGGTGAGTCAGCGTTTTCGCTGACGTCGCATTTTAACGAACTCCTCCTAGGGCGTTTCACCAAATGAGCCCAAAATCGCTCCACTTCATCTCGAGATGTGGGGCATCAAAAGTTATCCAAATTTTTTGGCTAAGTTTTACGGTTTGTTTGCGGCGAAGCCGCAATCTTTACGAAGATTTTTGCGACTTTCCGAAAACAACAAAATGCTCCCATTTGCACAAACGAACTCCGATTAAAAATCGGAAATATACATTTTATTGACCTTTCACCCCCGGACACAACAAATGTGAAAAAGTGAGATTTGGCGCGATAGCGCCCCCTCCAGGCTGAGAAGAAAAAATGCATTATGGGAAAAAAATTAGTTTCTCGGAAATGGATAAAATTCGGCACAATAATAACTGATGGCATCCCGATCCAAAAAGCCAATGAGACCCATACCGTATTTTGTACGGTGTTGCCATGGAGACGACCGAGGCTCGCCATGTTATTCCAATGGGACTGACCCGCATATCACACATTATACACAATTACAGCTCGTTAGCGCCCTCTGTGAGGAGCTTGTGGACAGTAGTGATTGAAGTACGGCCCGTCAGGGCCGTCCGATGCTGCTTGTGAAATAAAAAAGATTTGGGGCGCGCTAGCGCCCTCTGCAGGTTGGAGCCATCATTCACATGGAGACGCTAAAAATCTCGTTTTGATGTTTACTCACAAAGATTAATGGCACATCAGGGCAATAAAATGTAGTGTGGCCACGTTGGCGCCCTCGGTAGGGTTATGGCGCGGCAATGGAGGCACTAAGGGAGGCCTCCATTACATGGTTGCCAGGCGACCGACAGGAGGTCGGCCATTTTGGGAAAAATCGAGCAATCAGCGCCGAAGGCGCCATTTCTCGCCTTTGCTCTTTTATAATCTCGACCTAGGGTGGCAGCGACATTATAACCACGTAGGGCGCGGCAGCGCCTCCCGGTTATTGCGGCGGCGTGCGGGAACCGGCGTCAACCGGCCAACGAACCCCCGCGAGGGCCTCTCGATGCCGCTTGCGGCTTTAATTGTATTTATTTACAGAATACTGAATGAATGTAGGATCGTCGGATAGTCGAACCTCGGATCCAGGAAGAACAATGTGGTTTTCGTCCTGGTCGTGGATCACTGGACCAGCTCTATACCCTTCATCGGGTGCTCGAGGGTTTGTGGGAGTTCGCCCATCCAGTCCACATGTGTTTTGTGGATCTGGAGAAAGTGTTCGACCGTGTCCCTCGTGGTGCCCTGTGGGGGGGTGCTCCGGGAGTATGGGGTCCGGGGCCCTCTGCTAAGGGCTGTCCGTTCCCTGTATGACCGCAGCAGGAGCTTGGTTCGCATTGCCGGCAGTAAGTCAGACCTGTTCCCGGTGCATGTTGGGCTCCGCCAGGGCTGCCCTTTGTCACCGGTTCTGTTCATTACCTATATGGACAGAATTTCTAGGCGCAGCCAGGGGCCGGAGGGTGTCCGGTTTGGGAACCTCAGAATCTCATCTCTGCTGTTTGCAGATGATGTTGTTCTGTTGGCTTCATCAAATCAGGACCTTCAGCGCGCAGTCGCCTCCCTCGGGAGGTGCTCCAGGCATGTCCTATTGGGAGGAGGCCTCGTGGAAGGCCCAGGACACGCTGGTGGGACTATGTCTCCGAGCTGGCCTGGTGTCGCCTCGGGGTCCCCCCAGAACAGCTGGAGGAGGTGTGCGTGGGTCTGGGCATCTCCGTGAGACTGCTGCCCCCGCGACCCGGCCCCAGATAAAGCAGAAGAAAATGGATGGATGGATGGATTAATGTATTTTGTAACGTATTCCGTTACTTTGTCTATAATCAGAGTACTGTATTCTGAATACTTCGAATACTTTTAGAATACTTTCACATTGATTGTCATTAAGTCCAGTGTCTGCGTACATTGGTGTATGAATGGGTGAGAGGTTCCTTACTGTAAAGCGCTTTGAGTGCCTAATGTAGGTGGAAAAGCGCTATATAAGTTGAGACCATTTTACCATTTACCATTAAATGTATGTATATATATATATATATATTTAATTCCAAAAATAAAGACTACGATTGTTGGAACACCTGTAATAAACTCACTTACCATTGATGAGGAACTCAAAAACTCTCTTGGCAAATGCACAGTAGCAGCACATACAGCATCATGTTACACATGTGTAACAACTATGGCATTTTAAATCTTTATTTTAATTTAGTAGGAAAAACAGGTCAACATTAAAAGTTCTTTCTTCATAATGTGCAATATGGAGCTAAAATGTAATGATTGAGTACTGTGATGTATTCCCTTTATATTTGGAAGTAAGTAACTGTGTCAGGGTTGGTGTTTTGATCCCCTCTGTTGTGTTGTTTTTTTCTCTCTCACCACTGTGTAGAGCTGGCAGAAGACGGGGGCGTGGCTGGGACCGCAGCAACGAGGCACACCTGGACTTGATGAGGAACTGGTCTTCAAGTACTCTGCTCAGTCCTCCCTTCACTGCCAGATCATTCCGTCTCCTGTGGTAGAAGCCTGACCTGTTTTTCATCCTGGTGTATTTTGGATTTATTTTTTCACCAGTTTCATCCTGTGCTCTAGGTTGCCTCGACTGCAATCGAAGTTGTCCGCTGATCCTGTCTCCGCCTGCTGCCAGCCTCCCCCGTCTTCTCAGCTACCTCAGTTTTGTAAAATAAATACTTTAATTTCAAGTGCCTCCGTCTCCGCTTTGGGGTCTACATCTGCAAAACCTAACAAACTGTATTCTACTCTCAAATGAAAGTGTAACCTTATACCAAGTTACTCAAAATTAGTATTCTAAATACATATTCTAAATACATGTATTTAGTTACTCCCAACACTGCACGTTGGTCAATGTTTTCAACAACAATAATATTATTATAATAATGATAAGCGCCCAAGGCCGTGGGAACCCAGGGTGCTGAAGGTGCTGCAGCACCCCCTGGTGGATAGTTTTCGCATTGCATGTGGAGATGATCGTGGACTTCAGGAAAGACACAGCCCCACCATCCCCCATCGCCCTGACAGACTCTCCCACCCCCCATTTCCCAGCAGAGGATGTTCTTCCTGCGGCAGCTGAGGAAACTTAAGCTGCCGACCAGGATGCTGGTGCAGTTCTACATGGCCATCATCGAGTCCATCCTCACCTCCTCCATCACCGTGTGGTTCCCCGGCGCTACAGAACGGGACAAGCACCGACTGCAGCGCATTGTGCGTGCTGCAGAGAAGGTGACTGGCTGTGAGCTCCCATCTCTCCAGGACCTGTTCACCTCCAGGACCCGGAGGCGTGTGGGTCGGATCACAGCTGACCCCTCTCACCCCGGACATAGACTATTCACCCCTCTCCCCTCAGCCAGGAGGCTACGATCTATCCAGACCCATACCTCCCGCCACTTGAACAGTTTTTTCCCCTCCGCCATCAGACTCATGAACAAATACAAGTCTCTGTAGCTCAGTTACGAACTCATGGATGTTTCTGCACTTGCACTGTGCGGTGTGTCCACACTTAGACCCGCTGCTATCACTTTATAACACTTAATATCACTTTATATGCCTACACATCTGTATATACAATCCCGCCGTTGTTCATTGTCAAATTGTTGTTGTCTTACCATATGTCACTTTATTTTATCTTATTTATTTAATATTTTTATGCATGCCCTTATAGCCTTATAGTTTAACGTTCTTAGCTTATTTTTTATCTTAATTCTGTGTTATATGTTCTATGTCGCACGTTTGCACCAAGACAAATTCCTAGTTTGTAAACCTTGTTCACAAACCTTGGCAATAAACCTATTCTGATTCTGATTCTGATAGTAATAAATAAGAGATAAGCACAGAAAAGGCATTTTTGGGGGCAATCTTGTTCCTCAGCACTCCCTAACCAAAATATGTTCCCACGGCTCTGTTAAAGCGCCGTAGTCCGACACACACTCGCTCTATCTGAAATGTTCCGCAGCGTGGCTTTTCCTGTAACGCTCAAGCCTCGCGTGTATCCATAGCGACGTCCTCACTAAGCCCCGCCCACGGACTAAATGCCTGGAGTTTATAGCGCGCTCGCCTCCTTCGCCTCCTCTCACTCCCCCGTCCCTCTCCCTCTCTCTTCCTCTCAGATTAGAGACTTTAATCCTAGAGGAGGGCTGTCAAGACGCTGCCCGCTCCGGCATCTCGACTGGAACGATCTGCTTTCTCTCAAACAAGGGATATTTTTATACATTTTCCACGTTTGGAATCAAAGATGAGCCTCACGTCTTGCTCTGCAGCCCTCCCCCTGCTGCCAATTTGCCAAAACATGTTAGCCCCGGCTAACTAGCAGCGTAATAGTTAGTAAATCGGATTATCCGCAAACGGCAGCCTCCCACGGGAGTAATATCCAGGTATTGTTTGTTTTCCTTCTATTTCCCCAGCCACAAGCCCCGTCTGTTTCCGCTGATGTCAGCAATACCTCATTATTACTTGCATTACTGCCCACCCGAAAGCTAGCAAGGTATTTTGAAGCCACTGTTGTCTGTCGTGGTGCTGCTTGGTGGCTAATCTTTTATTTTTTATTTGCTTTTTCTTGGATGTACAACACGAAAGAAAGCCGTGTCTCCCGCAGCAGCCCAAAGTGGGGACTGAACTGATGTCGAGGCCGTGTGAGCTGGCCAAAAGGACCTAGGCTAGAGAGACGAGATCAAGAAACGAGAAGAATTTACAGTTTGATCACAGCAAAGGAGAAGCCACGATGTCAGGGAAGGACAAGGAGAAGGAGAAGGAGAAGGAGAAGCAGTCCACAACAGAGCGGCTAATAAAAGGTAATAAGCTCCTCATTCAAACACTTGTGGCTTCTTCTTCTTGCATCCCCTGACTGTGTTGACTTTCTCTGACCAAAGGCTAGGTGTGACTTCTAGGGAGCTTAGCTAGAGCTGCCTGTAATAGTCTTGAGTCAAGGGTAATTTGGGTTTAAAGAAAGCCACAGCAAGCAAAGTACAGCAGAGGGATGAGGCCACCATAATAACAGAAAATCACGGCTGGATCTACCGTTTTAAAATGGGTGAAATCATTATTGCAACAAGTGTCATGCTTAAGGCGAGACACTGCAGGGAAAGGAAAAGGAGAAACATCCCTTTGAAACAAGAGCTGTGGATTCGGAAAAACTGCGTTTCTATTGGCCTATTTTGTGTTTAGTACAGAATTCAGGCATATAAAAATGCCCACATTGCTTATATTTTGGAGAGACAAAATCCGATTAATGTATCGCGCTTGGTATAAATGCATAGCATTTTTGATTAAAAATACACTTTTAAAGTTGGGGCATTTCATATTTATGAAATTGTAAATTTCATAAATATCTGTCTGTGAACTATGAGTATCCCACGGTGGTGCTGTGGTTAGCGCTCGTTTCTCACAGCTTGAAGGTCCCTGGTTCGATTCCCACCTGGACGAGGCCTTTCTGTGTGGAGTTTGCATGTTCTTCCTGTGTCTGCGTAGGTTTCCTTCGGGTACTCCGGTTTCCCCTACCACTAAAAACATGTACAATAGGTTAATCCTCCAGCCAGGTGTTTCTGACCACCAGCCTGGCCCCACATCATGGAGATGGGTCCCCGAGTGCCAGCCCATGCTGGCAGCTCACTGCTCCTACAGGTTGCTTTTGTCACATTGTGGATGGGTGAAATACAGAGAACACATTTCTCTACATTACCATTAATAAAGAATAACTTCACTTAGTTAATTACGTTTTTTAACCATGGAGCATTTGGCATGCACCCCAACCCATATCGTCAAGTGAAAACATAACTTTCCTAAACCCTAATTCATAAGTGGTGGACAAACGGCAAAGTTTTTATGTAAGGATTTTGTTTTATCACACTGTGATTGCTTAAAGCCGCGGGCGGAAAAATATATATTTATGCATCATTTACCTTTTCGTGACTCATTGGCTGCATGGGTGGTTATCATGGCACCTTAACTTTCCATCACAGAGAGCTATACAACACTTCAGGATACAACATTTTGTAGGATTTCTGGTGAGAGTTAGTTAAGTCAAGTGCTTTATTTGTCATTTTACAGTTGTACAACAAAATTGTGTTCAGATGTTGGGTTAGTCCTGAGCCGCTGCACTTGAGCGGTCTGCCACTGTGAGCCAACCTGACCGGCATATTTTTGGAGGTAGGGGAAGCCGTAGCACCCGAAGGAAACCTGGCTGGCTGCCTTCAGTCTTCTCTGAAACGGTGCAGTGCCTCCTGGGTTTGTCCCTGTTAGAGCGTGGTGTCCTGCACTGGTCCGCTCCTCCACCTCCTCCTTCCTCTTCCTCCTGCGCAGCTCCCTCTGCTCCACAACAGTCCACACCATCTTTTCCTGTAGCTCTTGTGACACCTCCACTGTGCTGCAGGTGTGGGGGGACTCCAGGTGCCTCTTCAGTGCTTCAGAAGGAGAAATGTATAGGTCTTTACTGCAAGGAACCAGTCACCCATTCACTCTCTCATTCATACACCAGTGTATGCAAACACTGGAGGCAAGGAGGGTGAGGTGTCTTGCCCAAGGACACGACTACAGTGTGCACCTGTCAGACGACCCGCTCTACCATCCGCTTTCACTTGTCTCTAACTCAGATCATGACAAACGGTGATCAATAATGTACGAGAGTGGATAGGGAACAGGGGACACAGACTGACAGACTGACATATGGCACAGACTCTTAAGACGAGACTGCAGGTGAAAGTATTGATTTTTCACACAGTGGTCGAAGAAGAGCAGACTTGGTACAAAACGTTTTCTCAAAATTATTTTTTTGTTCCACTCTTGCAATGACCCCTCCACTTTAGTAGCTCCTCCAGGCTCCAAACTTTACAGGCTTGGGCTTAACAATATTTAGTTTTTTTTTTTTTTAATCAGAGGGATTTTTAATAGCTAATTCCCAGCCGGAGGGCTATTCTACGAAGCTGGATGAATTGATTCGTTCCTCTAACCCGGGTTGACAAACCCTGACATGGAGCTTTTGGATGTGTGGTACTACGAAGTAAATGGCTCTAACATGTCAGAGATGCAATTTGGTGCTAAACCATGAAAGACTTGTACACAAGCAGAACTGTTTTAAATTCTATTTGAGCAACCGCAGCACCGGACAAATGGTTAACCATAGGTTTCTCGCAGGATTTGTGAGACGTTCATGTGAAACAGGAGGAGTCAGCGGAAGAGACATACTGTATCACTAAATGCAAATATATTACACAGCGCCATGAATGGCACGTGTCTGAACCGAGCAGCGCAGTTGTAATACATCTTTATTACAACTAAAAATGCAACACACATACTATTATGTGGATGAGAAATAAGCCTTTTTATGTAGTCATGTAAAATCTGCGTCAGCCACATGTGTTGTAAAAGTTACAACACAATGTTGCTACTTTCTGAAATCCATGAGCGCTTTCAAGTAAAGCACTTCTTCCTCCGCCGCTCAAGGTGCTTCCTACTCTTCCCTCTCACTCTTAGTTTGGATGATAAAGCTGAGGATTCTCTCCTCTGATTGGTCAAAGAAGGCTCGTCTTCTTATCTAAGCTGGAACTAAACCTGGTCCAGAGCAGGTTATACGCTAAGGGCATGTTTCCATGGAGATCTACCCTGCTATGAAGTTATCCAGCTTTGTAGTACAGCAAAATGAGGGTTAATGCTAAACTTACCCCGCTAACCCTCTAATCCAGCTTTATAGTTTACCCCTCTGTTTTATTGAGCTTTGAACGCAACACAGATTTTTTACTTGTTTAACTATTTTATATGTTAACATCATTGCTCTGATAGATATTTCAGTGTAAAACTATCCGATTTGATTATTATACTGCAGTTCATATCTGTCTGTAAAGAGCTAACCTTCATTTCTATTAATTCCCATAAATTTGAAATTTTTTAAAGCCCGTAATCGATCGCCTGGAAGTGTTTTCATCAGGGCGCCATTTATTTGTTTGCATGCCGTTCGCTGAAAGTGGAAGCTTGTCACAACATGCTGAGGTTACCACATAATGTTGTTAAGCCTCATTTGTGCATGATATGTCCGCTTTAGGTTACATTTTATCCGATTTATTTTCCCCTCGTCCCATTGCCCTTTAAAAAATCAGAATCAAAAATCAAATTCACTTTATTTATCCGTTAGGAACTTCATTTGCAGAGGAAGTGCCAGTACGGTCCCGATTTAAAAACGCTCTCTTTGTCCCCAGAGGGAGGGACCTGAACCTGCGCCCTGACGGCAACAGGGCGTAGTGAGAGTGCAGAGTGTGTGAGGGGTCTGTGGAGATCTGGGTTCCTTACATCAGAACTCTGGAGTCATAGATGCTACTGAGTGAGTCCTGCTCCTGACCGATAGTTTTTTTGCTGATTTTGATAATTTTTTTGAGCGTGAGGGTGAGTGAACCAAACCAGACAGTGATGTTGAATGTGAGGATGGTTTCAATGAAACATTTGTAGAAAGAGGCGAGAATGGATTTGTGGACTTGAAGTTTGCGGAGCTTACGGAGAAAAAAGAGGCGTTGTTGACATTTTGAAAAAATGTGTTCAGCGTTGAGTTTGAATGTGAGTTTATGGTCCATTTATAGAGCCGAGGTATTTGCATGAATGACCCTTTTCAATTATTTTGTTGTTGACCGTGAGTGAGGGAGAGCTGGAGTGGCCATGTTGGAAGTTAATGGTAATTTCTTTGGTCTTGGATACATTTACACCACTGTGACAATGAGTCCAGTTCAGTTTGCAGTAATCCGTGTGTGTTTGTAGTGTCCATGATAACTGTGTCGTCTGAATACTTGATGTAGGTTATACCTGGGGTGGTGCTCCTGCAGTCGCTTGTGTACAGAGTGAAGAGAAGTGGAGAGATGACTGAACCTTGAGGAGAACCAGTGGATATTGTCCTGACAGCACTGAGTTGGCCGTTCACTCAGACCCATCCATGGCTGGTGCAGTGGCCCCTGTGACATTTCGGCCAGTTGAAATCCTAATTGGTGCACAGGAATACACAAGGTCTTCTCCGGTTACCGCTTTGACCAGATGGATTCCTTCACACTCTATTGTCGGCCGCAGTTGTTGTGCCTGCATAAATCATCGAGATACATTCAGCTCCAGCACAAACGCCGGCCTTAAAGAAGCAGTGTTGGCGTCGGCCCGGGGTTCTCAGGCTTCCCTCGATGAAATACTAGCACTATGAGTTTATTAGTACACATTCTGGTCAAATATTACTCCAATTAGCCAAATAATGACTGAAGTTAAAGTACTGTATTGATTTTGGTCAATTTTGAGATGTTTTCTGTCTTAACATCGTAGTTTTTTTCATGACGGTTTGTCTGGCAGATTTGGTCTAAAATCATTACATGACTGCTCCGCCGCGTGACATAATTTTTAACCTAATTTTTGTCTTGCGTGATGGAACTGTTGTATTCGTCACAGTAAAGAAAATTTATAATTTCTTTAATAATGCATTAGTCTTATATAGTGTTTTTCCAGACGCTCAAAGTTGCTTTACAATGTTGGTGCATTATTCATTCACTCCATACTCGGTGATGATAAGTGAGGCAGCCAGTCTGCGCACATCAGCCACCACCACCAACCACTCACACACACACTACATTTGCCAGGCTTCCTGGTGTCCCCAAACGGTCTCCCATCCGAGTCCTGCCAGGCCCTTCCCTGCTAAGCTTCCGAGGTCTGCCAGGATCGGGCATAGCAAAGGTGGTATGGCCACAAGTAAGCTACAAGAGTAAGTAGCTCTTGTAGCGCCACTGATACTGTAAGTTCTCACATTTTGCTTAAAGAACACAAGTTTTGAAGCCTCTATATCAGATTGTAGATCGGGCCGTTTTTGTCTGTCCGAAAGAGCAGTGATCGAATCCGAGCCGAGCCCGATTGGCATTAAGATATTTGTGTCCGAGTCCGACCGAACCCTACACAATGAAAATCAGAGATGTGGGAACATATTGGGAGGGGGATGGGGATGGGGATGGGGGTGCTCGTAAACCCGCTGTTACCTCGTATCACAGGTGTATTCAGTACTTGTCTAAACTTCACTCAGTCCGTGTGCTTCGGATAAGCCGGTAAAGCGAACGCACACCGAGACGCTATGAAACACAGTTTCACCACATTTCTGTGATACGCACGCGTCACAGAACTCATTAACTCGCTAAATAGAGCCACGTTTCCCCTCTCTCCTACAACACGGACTTATGTGTTTTATTTTATTTTTGATCAATGGATAAATCATGTGTTTAAAGCGCTGCACGGTTTGAGAAAAGCCTTTGAAGTGAGGTTATGCAGTGCACCGCCACAGAGTTAACCATTTCAGACCGTACTGGACTGTGACGTTGTGTCTGAGAGTTCAGCGAGCTCCACAGAGCGCTCCCTCCCTTTAGTCAGACAGAAGCTGGTCACTTCCCCGGAACAGGGCTCGAGCTCAGGTTCTTGCTGAGCTTTGGTGCGTAAAAAGCACTGGTGCGCTAATGCCCCCAGCCATGTGTGGGGCGGCTAACATCGTGCACCGCGGGCCCAGTTTATACATTTTTTCCCCACAAAAACGAACACTTAGTCGCGTCAACTAAACAGGCCCATTTTAAATTGACACCAGTTTCAGTTGTTTTAACGCGCTGATGTGTCCGAGTCCGACCCGAGCCGAGCCCGAAAAGAAGTTCTAAATATTTGTCCGGCAGCAGTCTACTCTATATACTTTGCCCAGGTGCTGGTTGTGCAGAAGCGTCTAAAACTCTCCACAGTAGCAGATCTCACAAACGAAGCTCAAAGCAAAATCGCATCATTTCATGCCACTGGGATGCTTGTTTCTGTTCCCTTCGCATTTCACGTGCTACTGGCAAATGCGTTGGTCCGACATAAATAAACAGCTCTGTGTGATGATGTCATCAGGCTGCGCGGCTCGGTTTGCTTGGGCAGGTGTGACAGAGATCTCTTAATACGTAAAATATAATTTGAAACATAATTGTTATAATCATCATAATTGATTATAACAATTATAATCAATTATAATTGATTATAATAATTATATTATAATTGAGCATTATAATATAATGCTCAATTATATTATAATTGAGCATTATAATATAATTATAATGCTCAATTATATTTTTTCTATAATTGAGCAGCCCTAATTTCCGATATTAACCGATACCAAGATACTTTCCTAAAAGTATCTTTCTCTGAGTGCCTTGTCATGATGTTACACAGTGCTGGGCGATATGGAAAAAACGATATGGATTATTTTATATCACGATAACGATATATATCACGGTATACCATAATATAGTCCGTTTTCAGTTATTCTTTCAAAAGTTTAACAAAAATATCTTACTTACTTTTTTTCAACTTTATTTTGAAGCAGTGGTTTCGCTATGGATAATTTATATAGCCTGTATTGTTTATGTCAGGAAAAATCTGAGACAGCAGGATAAATGGGCTAAACATGATCTGAACATCTGAGTCCTTTATACAGTCTATGGACCTGACACCAATTTAACAACAGAAATGTGTAAACTCGTGCGTAGAGAACGACTTATTCAGAACATCATCTCCTCCTCAATATCAAGGCTCATATTATACTAATACAAATGTAAATTGGAGCTTATATCTCAATTTTAACGTAATGTTTAAGAAACAGTGGGCGAGCCGTTTGCATTGTACGTCTTTAGCTGCTCTACGCGCTGCCCGATCCGTCTCTTACCTCCTGCACCAGCCTCTCCTCTCTTCGCTCTCGTGTGTTTAATCCAGATCCATGCACTATCAAGGCGCATTGAGTTGCCTTGTGTACGAAATGCGCGGTATAAATAAAGTTGCCTTGCCTATCAGTCAGCTCCGTTGTGAGATCCATTACTAAAAAGCTGTTTATTTGCCGTACGTAAAGCAGAGCGAAACCACGCGGTGTTTAACAGGGAAGTAGCCGAGAGAGTCCCGCGCGCTCAGAGACGGATCAGCGCTGCGTCAAAGCTAAACTTTTAAAAGAATTTTCGGTTAATGTAACCTCTGTTATGAAGTGACATTTAACTCAGAAATAAACATGCTGAGTGTTGTAGTAGGGGTGTACGTCCATTAGGTGTCGCCATTGCTACAGCAGGTGTGGCGGGCGGCGGACAGCAATATCGTAAAGCAGGGTGGTGTCGCAAAACCACAAGAAGGAGTTTCTTTGTGAAAAAGTTCTTTTTTATTCTTGTTTATAATCACTTAATATAAACTTAGAGGATGCATAGTGACAAGACAACACTAATACATTCTTTGTGGCCTATTTAATGTAATATTTGCTTTAATAATTGATGAAATTAGGTTAGAAACGAAGAGAAATGGCACGATATACACTTTTCTATCGTCCCCATATCGATATGACGATACATATCGTCATATCGCCCAGGACTAATGTTACAGATCAATTATCAATTATATCTATTAATAAACTAATGTAAAAATATTTAACATGGATCTGAGGACCTAATAAATATACTTGGCTATTAAGTTACATTAATAAACAACTCTCATAAAGTGACCTGATCATGCATTACAAATATGTTAGGTCAGTTATTTTTAAACAGCATTTTATAAGCTAAAACACAAACACTTGGCCGCTCCAGCAGTGTCCAATTTTAATGTATTGGTTTACTTTAGTAATTTGTATCATCGTTTCTGTCCCATTCTTGATTAGTGGCTGCTAGCATTAGCATGTTGTTGCTAGCCAATGCAGTGCTGTAAAAGTTTATTACGGTTTAGGGAAATTCCTTTTCTGTGTTCTGGGTCTGTGACCCATCCTGGGAAGCCACTGGGGCAGCCGTCAGGAGGAGGGCCATGCACGGGGACCCATCTCTTGATGTGGAGCCAGGCTAATTAAAACTAACAAGTTAGCCTCAGGCTCACGACCCACTGGAAACTGCCCGCGACTCACTTTTGTGGTTTGAGAAACTTGAGCGCCTGGAGGAAACCTACAGACACAGGTGGAACATGCTAGCCTGGCATAAAGCCAGACTGCCTTTATTTATGTATTTATAAATGCATATAAAGACAGTCTGGAATTGTGGTAATAGGACGCAATTTCCAAATTGAGACTCAAGGCGGGGCTGACGATCGCAGTTTGAACGAGAGCGAACCAATCAAACACAAAACGACCTACACTTTGCGTTTACATCCTCCGTCATGTTTTTAAGGACAAGTCCAGCTAATTTAAAATAGAAGAAATGGTACTGGTAAAAGATTGTTGCGTCTTCACTGTTTTGGTTACGGCCCGGAGGAGCACAGGTGTTTGATTCCTAGCGCAGAAGATGACGCACTGTTAACTCCCGCCTCCCGTGCAATGATTGGCTCGTCTTGGTTTTGCCGGAGTCAGCAAGATTCAAATCCCACAATTCCAGACTGTATCCACCATGTATGTAGGATCACATGGAGGATCAGTCTGGCTCGTACCAGGCTAGGAATATGTGACAGCTAATATGGTAAATATGGCTACAAGTCAGGGGAGTAAACGCTAAGCTCAAAATACACATTAAACAAATAAGACACACAAATAAGCAAAACCCAAAATGTCTCACTTGGGCCTCGTCAGACAAACTCCACACAAAAAGAACCTACCCGGTCTGGGAGTCGAACCCAGGACCTTTTCGCTGTGGTGCGTGAGCACTGTGCTGCCCATCACCCTAGTCCATGACTGACTCTATCACCAACATGAAGTCCCGGATATTTAGCGTTTGGGAGTAATACACACAGATAATGAGCGCAATCTGAAGTGGCACACTGCTCCCCATTCATCTCTGCCCAACCGCGACTTTGCAATTCAATCCGCCTCTATTGTCGCCGCGCCTGTCTCCCAAACAATGGCGGGCATGTTCCAGAGGCCTGTCCCGCGCTGCCCCCTGGCCTTGCCCTGCGCAGCGTGGCAGACAGTGGCACCTTTGTCCAAAGCTGCCCGGCGGTGGCGGGCGTCTGTTGCGGCGCCAGACAGGACGGTTGGCGTGGGGTGTCGGAGCGCAGACGCCGGGCGGTTCGAGGACTTCATCAAACAATCATGCTAATTATGCCGGCGATGAAGGCTGGTGATGAGGAGCGGGGTAGTCTCATGCGGAGGCTGTATTTTTAACTAAACATTTTTCTTGTCACAGTTCAGACGGAGCGAGTCACGACTCTCCTAGGACGGCAGAGGCGATGAGAAATTAGTATTGGTTTTAGCAAATAACTTTACTGTACTTCTCAGATCAGATTAGTTTTAACTTTGTCACACATTTGTAACAACGTCAACAAACTGCAGTTTATCATCAGAAGTGTAATGAGATCTGGTGTGTAGTAGGTCATTTACAAGATGTAGCATGATCAGTATTCAAATGCAATATGCAGATTATTGCATATTTACAGTTAAAGGGACTATACAGAGTTAAAAAAAATTATGTATTTTCCTCCCCCTGCATGTTCCAGAAATGTCCTAATGTGTAGAATGAGCCCAGACCTGTTTACCACAACTGCCTCTAAAATCCTGCACTATCACTCAAAAGGTTGTTAATTCGGGTCCGAAGTGCCGTCATGCACGAGCTTAATATAGAAACTGCAGTTACGCGTAAGACCTGAGATGGCAGTAGTGAGTATAAAATGACCAACTTGCATCTTGTCTCTTTAATTGTTGCTAGAGAAGTACAATGTCAAGTAGGATTTAAGTGTTTTATTTTGTAAACATGTCTTAGTTGTATCAGGCCAGACGATATGGCAAAAAATAGGGATGCACCGATACCACTTTTTCTTAAATCGATATGAGTACCAATATTGATATGAGTGCAAGGCATTTTCCTCAAACATACTTTTTGAAGTATATAGGCGTTTTAACCAATCTGCTGTTTTCACAGCAGATTGGTTTGTAATTAGTTACTTTACTCATTTACACTTCCTTGAGTAAAGTAGGCTACACAAGAACATTTTACTTGTGCTCTTTTATTTATTTTTCTTTCATTGTAATAGTTATTTTTCTTGCATATAATTTCATTGTTTTCCAATGATTAATGAGGTGATTTGTTTCTTGGGTCTCACGTTGTTGATTTATAAAGGTGTTACATGGAGATGGTTAAGTCCACACTGTGACTGTCCGTCAGAGACAGAACTCCGTGTCCAAAAGTTGCTGTCTTTGCTGTATTCATACCTTTGTTTTCTTTAATATTAGTATTGAGATGGTTATTTATTACAGTAATTAATTGGCCCGTGTTTGCATTTAGCAATTTAGCAAGTCGTCTACAGCATTTGGATTATTTTGCTGCAGCTAAATTTCGCTCCATACTGACATGCTATATCTCTTTATTTTGCATTATCTGAGTACCCAGTGTACAATGAGGACAACATTTAGCACTGGTTAAATCCAACCCGGACTCTGATTTAGGGAGTGTAGTCTGTAGTCTGTGATGAAGTCAGCTCTATGTGGAATATTGTTTCTGGTAGTTTCTGGTATCAGGAACACATTGATGAACATGAGTAGGAGTACAATCGTTTGATATGGAGCCGATATCAGTGCATCCCTAGCAAAAAAGATTCACAATTTCTGCAGACAAGATGGGGCTGAACGATTAATTGCATTTGCAATTTTATCGCGATATTACACAAAGCGATTTCCAAATGGCAGAGGCACGCGATTTTGGCCCATGTACTGTAGGTGATAGCCGTGGCCCATAGAATTAATGTAGCAGCGAGATATGACGGCAACGTCCGCTCCACTGCGCGTGCCTTTGTTTATTTCGCCGCCTAGTTAGGGTGCGTGGTAAATTGTGGATGTACGATGAAAATATCAGCGTATATAATTAGAGCAGGGTACAGTTTTTTTATCTTTTTATATATACCAGTACTTTAACGATGCCTAGTTTTCGGTACTGATGCCTTAATGGTACTTATTTTCGATACCTATGTTATTTTAATTTAATTAGAATTGGGTATAGAAAAGTATCGTTCAGGATGTCCAAAACCAGCGTAACAGAAAGCCACACTGGACGCAGCAGTGTCAAATGTAACTTCATGTTTTGAGCACAGTTTCCACTTACTAATCAGTGATTAAAAGAGAGAAAGGACATTATTGCCTCCTGAGCTGCAGGGACGGATCAGAACCACATCATGACATGGTTTCTTTCAGCTAAACTTTTCTAAACATGAGCTGCGCTTACTGTCAAAACAAAAGCACTTCACACGTCAAAGATCTTTTCACAGTAAAGAGAACGCTCACTCTGTCTCTAATAATTTACCGAAACTGTTCCAAAAATGTGTAATACAGAGTGAGCGCTCACTTTTCCACAAACGATCTTTGATATTCAATCCCCTTGCTGCAGCTGGAGTTTAGTAAACAACAGGCACGTAAGCTCAGCCTCCAGGTCTGTCGCTAAAGGTAAGTAGCCTATGTCTGTCCTGTTGTCACTGCCGTGTTGTGCTCTGATCTCTTTGTCTAAGACTCTAGTGTCTTATTTAGTCCCGGCTCAGACTTGCCGCAGATTACTTAATTACATAAGTTTTAGTAAGTTATAGCTTTGCTTCGCTTTAAGGCAAGGCAACTTTATTTATACCGCGCATTTCGTACACAAGGCAACTCAAGAAAACAGCTGCGCCTACGTTCATGCTTTTTTTTAGACTCACTGCGTCTGGAGAGTAAAGTACCAAAACTTGGCACCAACATTTTCTTTTTTTTCGATACCGCCTCTTACTGGAGCTTTTCAGTCGGTATTTATAATGCAGCCACCGCAAAAGACTGTTGCTTTTATCTCCGTTAGCATTGTGTTAGCCGTAGCGCTAATCACTCCATTCAGAGTCCCTCGCTGCCCTGATGCAGTGATCACAGAAACTCCTGTGGTGTCAATAAACTCACCTCTGACTGGATTCATGTGTCTGCCACCACAGAGATGAAGGTGAGCCGTGTGCTGCGTGAAAAGAGGAAAGAGTTGTTGCAGCTCAGTTGGGACCTTTAGAACCTTAAAGGAGGCTTATGTTTGGGAATGTTTTGTATAAAGATAAGAACTTCTCTCATAAGCAGTGACTAAAACACAATTGAAATGCAAATGGAAAGATATTATATAGGCTCTTTACAGCAAATATTACAGTATTGCATTATACATAAATATGGGCTGTTTTGAATTATATTGAAACTGATTAAGTAATTTAGGAAGTAATACTTTAATAAGACAGTCGTAAATATTTCAGCCCTACGAGATTTGGAAACCTATGCTCAAGCAGAAACTACGGCTTTCTATGCATTTAAAACAAAAACAAAAATCTTTGTTATGTTCTCATCTAAACTCCAAAACCTAGGTGTTGAGATTGTAATTTTAATCAAATGTTCATTAAATGCACAGCTCTGCAGATATGAGGTTAACATGTTTGTCATGTCAAATATTGATTTTTACTATAAGAATTGTAATGCTGATATACAGTATAAAAAGTTGCATACCAGTGTTCCCCTAACGCAGCACTAATCACTGTTCAAACAAGCACATCAGAAACGTGTGTGTTTTCTGACATACTTGGTCTGTCCTGTCCAGTCTGTGTTTTTACTGATCCAGTCCATGTTTGCGCATAAGTTTTGCCGCTCACCCCCACCACACCGGAGAAACCGAGGCCGGCACAGGTACAGCATGAATATGTTGTAGAGGACGAAGATGGCAATAAAAGTGAGCCCTGATTGGATAAAGTGCTTCAGAAATGTAAAGTGACTGATGTTGGCTCTTTCTGTTTGACATAGACCTATACAGTGGGGCAAAAAAAGTATTTGATCAGTTCCCCATAGACTTCCTGCCCCACTGTATATGTCGCCTATTAGATCATGACGGTGATAATCTCACCACTGTAGAACTAGATTTCTGACAGTTAATTCTGATGTAATTTTGTAAAACGTTTTTGTTTAATTTGATGTTTATCATCTAATGCAGGTAAACAGTGCTTCAGACAGTGCAGTGTAGCACCATTGAGCTCTGACCTTTTATGATGTCGCATGGAGTCTGTCTGTAAGGCCATGTTCTCCTCCTCCACAGCTCCTTGCTCATGTTCAGGTGCAGTTCCTCCTCCCTTCACTCAGTTTCATAGTTGTTGCTGATGAGACCGATGATAGTAGCAATACTTAAAGAGCTACTAAACACCCCTTCCAGATCTTACTCCACCCACTCCCAAAATTCAAAAAACTCAGCGAAAGAGGCGTGGCGGGAGGCTTTGGGGGGACGCGGGGAGGGGGAGTGTGTGGGCGGTCTCTGCTCTGTTGACAGTCTCAGACCATGTGTGACCGGGACTGACTGACTCCCGTTATGCCGCATTTAGACGATGTGGCGCCACTTTCCCGGACACTTCAGCCTCTCGCACCGGCTAGCTTCTCCGGACATGTGGCGCCACTTTCCCGGACTCTCGAGCCCGTCGTACCGGCTACATGCCGAGCACACGCGGCGGACATTTGGCGCTCGTATCTCCCCGTTCATCCTCCTTTAGCGGACACTCAGTCACACTCTGCCCCGCTCTGAGCCTCCAAGGCAGGGGAGGGCTAACCGCTGCCCCCGGTGTCTGTGAGCTCTCCCTGGGGGAGATTACAGTAAAAAGCCCTCAGCCCCGTCTCATAAGCACTGACAGCCCTGATGAGCGCTGTCTGCCCGATACAGCTTTATCGTGTCTGTAGTTTCAACGTGAAAACATCCAGCCATGTCACTAAATAAGTGAATCTGGGTATTTTGGGGTTACATTTGTCTTTTTAAGGAGGAGATGTCGGGGATGTGAGTGCTGTGGTTCACACACGGAGCGGAGCCTGTAGATCAAATCCCCGTCTCGGGTCTTTTCTCCTCATCCTCCCGCTCCCTGGCCGCTCTGTGACCGGCATGTTGGGCTCACGTCACAAAACAGCTACTAAACTACCTGACTAAAGTTACTGCACTAGAAGCGCTGCGCTAAAGAACTAACTAAATACTATGCTAATAAATTGCTAACTTGAAAATCGATGTAAAACGCTCGCTCGCTATTCCAACTCCAACTCGCTACGGGGGCGTGTGCGACACTTGGCTACTTTTATACCCCGAGCAGCAGAGCGACGGACGTCACACACACAACGTGACGTCACACCGCTTGCAGAGCCAATGGGGAGGACGGGCACGAGATTCAAATGTAGTGCAGCCGAAAATGTAGAGAGGGCGCTACACAGACGATTTTAGGCAGCACGGTGGCACAGCGGTTAGCGCTTGTGCTTCACAGCTAGAAGGTCCCGGGTTCGATTCCCACCTGGACGGGGCCTTTCTGTGTGGAGTTTGCATGTTCTCCCCGTGTCTGCGTAGGTTTCCTCCGGGTACTCCGGTTTCCCCTACCACCAAAAACATGTACAATAGGCCGGGATGAATGATGTGAGTGGTTGGTGGTGGTCGGAGGGGCCGATGGCGCAGATTGGCTGCCTCGCTTCCGTCAGTCTACCCCAGGGCAGCTGTGGCTACAATAGTAGCTTACCACCACCAAGTATGGAGTGAATGAATAGTGCAATGTAAAGCGTCTTTGAGTGTCCAGAAAAGCGCTATATAAAACTGATGCATTATTATTCATTAGGCTCAAAAGTGAGATTTTATCTAATTTGCACTAAAATGTCAAAAAATTGACCAGGACATGTAGAGAGCACTATAAGAAACATATTAATGCAGTTTATAAGCTCAAAAAAGTTGATTTGGTGCTTAGTTGTCCTTTAAGGCCTTTAAGGCGATACTGCCTTTGCTATGCCCGATCCTGTCAGATCTTGGAAGCTAAGCAGGGAAAGGCCTGGTCGGTACTTGGATGGGAGACCATTTGGAAACACCAGGAAGCCTGGGTGAATGGAGTGAGTGAGTGGTTGGTGGTGGTCGGCGGGGCCGATGGCACAGACTGGTTGCCTCGCTTCTGTCAGTCTACCCCAGGGCAGCTGTACTTACAACAGTAGCTTACCACCACTGAGTCTGGAGTGAATGAATAATGACAGTGTAGCGCTTTGAGAAACTTGGTAATACAGGCTTGTAAAGCGCATTAAGTGTAAGGCATTATAATTATTTCTTTCAATACTTGTGTTTGGAGCATTTTTATCATACACTCATTTTCCAGTAACAGCACTTTGTTACATTTGTGTTAATGCACGTTTCAATCTTAACACTTCAATAAATGTCAAATGGCCTTTAGTTTATAAACTTTAGACGCATGTCTGTTTTCTTTTTAATAATAATAATACATTTTATTTGTATAGCGCTTTTCAAGACACTCAAAGACTCTTCACAGAAATACAGTAATAAAATCACACAAAAAAACAGCACTTTAAAACTAGAGGGCAATTACTGGACATTAAAGGCCTTTTTGAAGAGTTGGATTTTGAGTTCTTTCTTGAAGGTGGCGAGGTCGGAACAATGTTTTACACATTTTAAGGCGAGCATATCACTTATCATAATTACTTACTGTATCGCGATATGTACCCGATTGTGACAAAAGTGGATCGTCCCAGCCCTAGTAACGATGCCCCGTGCCACGATGCACAGCGGTGCAAAAATCTGACCATATGCATCGTACTAAAGTGATGGTGCAAGTTTTAGTCTATGTTTTTTAATTTATTTAAACTTTGTGGTGCGTATGATGTGCGTATGCTAGCGCCCAAATGTGTGTCATTATCATTAACCACTAAACTGAAGGCTACAGACCGCGTGGGTCTTTTTGTGTGGAGTTTGCATGTTCCTCTCCCCGTGTCTGGAAGGGTTTCCTCCAGGTGCTCCCATCAACCAAAAACATACACAATAGATGAATCCTCCTGCAGGTGATTTTGGCCTGGTTCCACATCTCGAGATGGGTCCCTAGTGGCTGTACTGCGGTTGCCCACTGCTCCTTACGGGTTGCCCCAGCAGCATCGAAGGACGAGTCAAATGCAGAGGACAAATTTCCCTACGTGGTCAATAATGTACAACCTTAACCTTAAAGTTACATCCTCCATAAACACATGACATCTTTGCTTTGTTATGGGTTCTCCTGCAGATGACCAGGCTGCAGTGAATGATTGATCCAGTGCATCAGTACAAGCAAAAGTACAAGCATAATGTTGTCCAGGAACAGCTCAAGCACTTTAGAGCACTACGATTTTGTTTCTATTTAGTTTTGCATTGTGAGCCAAGAAGCACATTTTATTATAAAGCAGCTTGGAAAAATTAGAACACTTTCCAAATTATTATTATTAGAGATTATAAATACTGCCTAATAATGAACATTTAGGCTATTTTATTTCAAAACCTACATATTATTTATATCACACTTGCACCGTGATGCACCGAACCGTGAGAGAGCTGAACCGTTACACCCCTACCATTGACTGTGCATATTTATCTTTTAAAATAAACCTCACTATGTCTATTATGACGGCATTCTCAACTAAATATAGTCCAATCTGCTTTGTTTACCATAAGAGCAATGTGCTGCTGCTGCTTTGCTGTTTTTGTGATAAAATATGCATTAGTAGAGCCTTCATTCCAGTGCGTTTTACTATCAACTTGCTTTCCTGGTGACAAAATCTCCTGGTGATAAAATTGTAGCGTTCACACCTTTTAATAATGTGCTTGTTATTGGCGGTCAGCGCTGCTGTCGCCTCGGTCCGCTCGCTTTGGCAGTGGGCTTGTTCTCTCGAGTTGGAGGAGTTTCTTTGGCTTCAGGATGCACCATTATATTATTGTCCAGAACGACAAGTCACTGCCAACCACCGACACAATTCGGGCTGAAATAATTAAAAGTCAGTGTTTGACTAGTTTATAAAGGTCCTGTATTATCCTTTATTCAGGCTTTTCAAACTTCTGTCCTGTTCCTCAGGAGTGCTATTTTGTGCTTGTAACTTGAAAGTGAGCGGTTAACTCTTTTCATCACAACGTTGGTCAACTTTATTATAGTCCATGTTTGCAATTGTTTTTATTATTTTACCTCATTGTTGCAAATGGATGTGAAAAACAGGTGAACATTGCATAACTGTTGCCATGCGAAGGTTAAAGGCCCTATACCTGATTTTGTTTTTGCTGGCGGACATATGAAGCTTCAGCACAAATTCAACCTGGAAAGACCACCTGCAGCCTTCATTATCCAATCATCCAATCACGGCCCCATCTCGAGCCGCACCTTCGCGTCAGTCAATCACCGCAGCTGCGTCAGCCATTCACCGCACAGGATCCCCTTCTTAAGCTCCCCGGTCAATCACTCTGCTGAATCCTACCGTGCTGCGACCTTCCTCCGCCCCTCCTCCGCCTGGGTTCTCCTCGGCTCTGCTCGTCATGTCAACTGACCACCCCGGGTCTCTTCCTACCACCACCAGTGTCCGGGCTCCGCGGGAAGACTCTGGCTATCATCCATCATCGCCATGTATTCCATATCATTAACTAAATTTTCCGACAGGGTTTGAGCCCCAATCATGATCCATGTTCAATAATACTGTAAAAGTCTTTACAGGTTGAATTAACATATCACACACCAATGAAGTCAAGCAAAAATCAGGTCCATGTGGATGCTTTTTCACAGCAGATGGTGCAATAGACCCGAAAAAACGGCACGCGTTGCCGATCTTCTTATATAAAGCTCAATTGGCCTGCTGTTTCCGGGTTAGGAGGTGCCGGTGGAATTTAACGTTTTCCCAACACACTGCGCTGTCTACAGAAGTGTGACGTACACACGTAAGATAGGGTTGAAATATCTTATGAAATGTCATCATCATTTGGAAGATGTATCCATGTTTTCCTATCCATAGCGACACAACACGAGTGAATCAAAACAGCTGTTTTAAGCTTATATAAAGATAGGCAACATTGCACTTGACTATATAGTCGACTACTGCTTTGTCAGGTCATAGGTAATATGTATTTGTGCACCTGAGAAAGGACAGGTGCATGAAACACTCCAATTTAGCAATTATTGTCATGTTTTGATAGATCTGTAGTGGCCATAGTTTTGGAATTGGGGGGGGGGACTTCAAGGAAAAAGGTCAGGAACCACCGGTCTGCTATGAGGGGTTAATGACTGGGGTGCACATTCGGACACAGCCATTGCCGTTTATGTTTTTGTAATGACTCATAAGCTCAGAAAATCGAATGTGGAAACTAGCAGAGGCCGGGTAACAGATAGTGGTAGCATATGTAGCATGAAGCTAACATTAGCTTCCTGGTTAGAATTGTCAGTTTTTTAGTATTTATGTTTATTTTAGTGCTGTCCAACGATTAAAATATTTAATCGCGATTAATCGCATGAATTTCATAGTTAACTCGCGAGTAATCGCAAATTAGTCACACATTTGTATCTATTCTTTATGTCCCTTGAATTATCATTTTAATACTACTAAAAAGTGAATAGGCTTGCTGCGTGCAATTGCTTTTTTTAATTGAAAACAATGTGTAGTGTTATATTACACACTAACATTTGATGAAAAATCATCAATAAATGGATGACAAAATAAATAATTGGTAACAAAAATCCCCTTCAACAAAGGGTGAAACAAAATAAAGTTACAAAGTGCAAATCAATGTAAACAAGGACTCAGCCTATAGTGCATTTAAACCATGGCTTAAAATTTACTTTGAACTAGCAGTAACACAGTACTGCTCTTCTGTTTATTCACCAGAGGCTTATCAACCCAGCCTCATTTCTGTGCAAAAAGAACATTAACAGTTACCTAAAAGATATGCCAGCCTACTACTTATTTACTTTGAGCCAGTTACTCAAGCAGTTGACATTTTCAGACAACAGAGAAGCTCGCTTTTTATGAACAACATGTCCAGACAGTGAAAACAACCTATCAGAAGGTACTGATGTGGCAGGTGATGCCAAGTACTTGCGTGCAAGGCGGGCTATCTCACTGTGTGAAGCTTCATGTGTGCGCCACCATTCCTGAGGAGAGTCCTTTATGCCAATGAGAGGCTCTGCCTTGTAGCGCGCCAGACATTTCTCAATACTGTCCTCCTCTTCATCAGACGAAGACTCTGGCGCAAGCAAGAGAGCTGGTTTCTTCGTCGCCGGCTCAGGTGTGACTTGGTTATCGGGCTGTGCAGGCTTCTCCTTCTCCATCTCTTGGAGCAAGGCGTGGACTGAATCCCACACCTGAACCCTTGCTCAGACACTTGAGGTCCTTGAACCTTGAAATGAAATTATATTAAACTTTATCATTATGCAAGTACAGGTATAACAAAACTGTGACAGTACCCCTATTTCTATTATGCCAAATTTAAAATCGAAAAGTAGAAAAGGAAGTAAAAAGAAGCAACCCAAAACTAACAGACTAGAGAGAAACACAATACTGAGAATGAGGATGAGTAATGTAGTATGGCAATCTGACCTTGGGTCAAGTGCTGTTGCAACTCTCAGCCGTGTGACATTGGTCTTCTCCTTGCGAGCTTCCAGGTCTGCTGTGAAGGTTCCCTTGAACTTGATGTAGGATGGGTCGTCCTCGGTGACCTCCATCACTCGGGACAGATGACACAATGCTGGCAGCACCACTGAGCAAGAAACATCCTTCTCTCCACCCAGAAGTTCAGATATATACCTGAAATAATATTAAGAAGCTCTTTAGTGTTTCACTCACATATCACTCACTCGATTATTAAAGAAACAAATAAACAAGAAATTACCTGCACTGCTCCAACGCAGACTCGAGCTTCTTCATTTTCTCCAGTTCAGTTGCTGTTGGCATGGTGACGTTGGTTGTGTGTAGTGCCAGTGCATCTCTCAGGGGTTCAGCATTCCGCTGGGCACACTTGATCATTTCTAGGGTACTATTCCATCTTGTTGACACGTCCTGTGTGAGTGACTCGGTCTTCTGATGGTGTGCGGTTTGTTGCTGCTCGAGCTCCACGGGATTTGCTGGGCTATGCTTGAAGTGCCCAACAACGTTTCTGCATTTTGCCAATGCGTTGTCAAATGGGCTGTTATGTAGAGAAACCGTGACTGCTCGGTGCACACTGTGTGCGATGCACGGCATGTGTTCAAAAGGGAGCTGTCTGGCCGCAGCAATCATGTTGCGTGCACTATCCGTGGTCAGTGAGACAACTTTGTGTTCGATATTCCACTCTCTGGCTACTTTCATGAAATGCTCTGCAACAGCGTCGCTGAAGTGCCTCTCTTCTGTCTTCATAACAGTCAAAGCATGCAAATGAAGTTCCCACTGTGGATCGAAATAATGGGCTATGACTCCGAGGTAGTTATCATTACTGAGGGATGTCCAGTAATCTCCAGTCAGTGCGACTTCATTTGTCTGCTCCAACGCATGCTGTACCTTAGACTTCTCAGTTTCGTACAAATTCTCGATGCGTCTTGTAATGGTAGCACGCGAAGGGGCTTCATATGTCCAGTCGTTGGATGCGATGCGTATGATCTCAGTTAGACCCTCGTCCTCCACAATGTTGACGGGCCTACATGCAGTAGCTATCCATTTGGCTATGGCTGCAATACGTTTGTTTTTAGTTGCGGCATCCATATGCCTCTGTCGAAAGCCATGGATTGTCACCTGGTTTGGACAGGAAGGCGGCGGAGATTTCGCATCAGCGGTGTGTTTGGCCATCAAGTGGTATTTCAAAGTGGATGTGCTACGGTGATAACCAAGTTCGCACCGGCAATACACACAAATAACTTAAGTCTTGTCAGTCGACCCATCTGGCAACTTTTTGAAACTAAACTTTCCATTTAGGAGCTTGTTTACCTCCATTTCGGCATTTCGCGCTTGACATCTACACAAACTTTTACTGCTAGCGAGCAGGCAAGACCAGACCAAAAACCTGCGTGGGGGGCGTACCTATTGTTTTGTTTCCGGTTTACAAGCGGAATGGATCCTGTAGTTTTTCTAACATTACTAGCAGCAGCTTAAAAAAAAACTACAAGCAGACTAGGTCATAAAAAAAATTAATCGCGCGATAAAAAAAATGACACTGTTAATATTGATTTGCGTTAACGCGTTAATAACGCGATATTTTGGACAGCACTAGTTTATTTATGTATTATTTAGTATTTATGGCCTGTTGAACCACTTTCCTCTCCATTTCTTTGTGTTTTTGTTTAGTAGAAAAATAATAACTCAGAATTCAGCATTTGTGAAGGGAGAAAGTAAATTTCTCCCCCTCCTTTCTGATTTCTCCAAAGAGGTCGCCTTTATTTACTGTAAAAGCAGTTATGAGAAACAAATGTGTGCATTGATGGTGAACTAACAGCTAAGTTACTGTCGCATCACCACGACATTGTTGCCCCCTCAAAGTTGTGAAACGTGCTCATCAATTAAAGCAGAAATAAGTAACTCGTGCCCCTAGAGGCCATAAGCGCCACTGCAGGTGTCCTAGCATTTTGCGTTTTTATACTTATTAATTGTCCGTGAGAGTAAATACTACGCTGACTGAAAAGACAAAGGGAGAGAGGGATATTGTACATCCAATTGATCTTTCGCAAAACCACGCCCCAAAACGGTAATTGTCCAATCAGACATCCTAGCAACCGTTACTATGAAGCCAGCTCCGTCATGCCGCAGACCTCCAATGCAAAACATGGGGACATACCAGCAATGGGCACTGAGCAGATGCACTTTTTTTTACTGCTAACCACCACAAATCAGAATAGGTTTATTGTCATGGTTTGAGAACAGGTTCACAAACTAGGAATTTTTCTCGGTGCAAACGTGCGACATAAAACAAATAACATAGAATTAAGATAAAAAATAAGCTAAGAACGTTAAACTATAAGGCAATAAGGGCATGCATAAAAAACATTAAATAAATAAGATAAAATAAAGTGACGTGTGGTAAGACAACAACAATTTGACAATGAACAACAGCGGGATTGTATTTACAGATGTTTAGGCATATAAAGTGATATTAAGTGTTATAAAGTGATAGCAGCGGGTCTATGTGTGGACACACTGCACAGTGCAAGTGCAGAAACATCCATGAGTTCGTAACTAAGCTACAGAGACTTGTTTTTGTTCATGAGTCTGATGGCGGAGGGGAAAAAAACTGTTCAAGTGGCGGGAGGTATGGGTCTGGATAGACCATAGCCTCCTGCCTGAGGGGAGAGGGGTGAATAGTCCGTGTCCAGGGTGAGAAGGGTCAGCTGTGATCCAACCCACACGCCTCCGGGTCCTGGAGGTGAACAGGTCCTGGAGAGATGCGAGCTCACAGCCAATCACCTTCTCTGCAGCACGCACAATGCGCTGCAGTCGGTGCTTGTCCCGTTCTGTAGCGCCGGGGAACCACACGGTGATGGAGGAGGTGAGGATGGACTCGATGATGGCCGTGTAGAACTGCACCAGCATCTTGGTTGGCAGCTTAAGTTTCCTCAGCTGCCGCAGGAAGAACATCCTCTGCTGGGCCTTCTTGATGGGGGAGCTGATGGTCGGTTCCCATTTGAGGTCCTGGGTGATGGTGGTGCCCAGGAAACGGAAGGAGTCAGGGAGAGGGGGGACGGTGGGGCTGTGTCTTTCCTAAAGTCCACGATCATCTCCACTGTCTTCTGGGCGTTCAGCTTCAGGTTGTTGTGGCTGCACCAGGACGCCAGCCGTTCCACGTTTCTCCTGTAGGCGGACTCATCATTGTCCGAGATGAGCCAGATGAGGGTGGTGTCATCCGAAAACTTGATCAGTTTAACGGACTGGTGACTGGAGGTGCAGCAGTTTGTGTACAGGGAGAAGAGCCAGGGGGAAAGTACACAGCCCTGAGGAGTTCCAGTGTTTGTAGTCAGAGTGTCCGAGACGATCTTCCCCAGCCGCACGTGCTGTCACCGGTCCGTTAGGAAGTCAGTGATCCACCTGCAGAGGGAGTCGGGCACGCTGAGCTGGTAGAGCTTGTCTCGTAGCATTCCAGGGAGGATGGTGTTGAAGGCAGAGCTGAAGTCCACAAACAGGATCCTGGCGTAGGTTCCTGGTGAGTTCAGATGCTCCAGGGTGAAGTGGAGGGCCAGATTGACTGCGTTGTCCACAGACCTGTTGGCTCTGTAGGCGAACTGCAGCGGGTCTAGGAGGGGGGCGGTGATGTCCTTGAGGTGGGGCAGGAACAAGCGCTCAAAAGACTTCATAACCACAGACGTCAGCGCCACCGGCCTGTAGTTATTAAGTCCTGTGATCTGTGGTTTCTCAGGGACGGGGCGATGGTGGATGTTTTGAAGCAGGACGGCACGTGGCATGACTCCAGGGAGGTGTTGAAAATGTCTGTGAAGACGGGAGCCAGCTGATCTGCGCAGTGTCTCAGGGTGGAGGGGGAGACCCCATCCAGCCCGGGGGCCTTCCGCAGTTTCAGTTTCAGGAACTGTCGGCGCACTTCCTCTTCTTGGATGGAGAGAGCAGGGGGGAGGGGAGGGTCTGTGGAGGCCTGTGATGTAGTGCTGGGGTCATTGATGGTGGTGGTGGTGTGTGTGTGGGGGGGGGGGGGGGGGGGGGGGCAGAGGTGGCTGGGTTCTCTGGAATCTCTGGAGTGTGATGAGCTGATGGGCACTCATGGCGACAGTAGTGTGTATTCAGACCCTGGGCAAGGGACAGGTCGTTCAGAGTCCGGGGGGCCTTGGGCTTATAGTTCGTGATGGCCTTAAGCCCCCTCCACACTCACTGCGCCCGGGTCGTTTGAGGAGAACTGCTGTTGGAGATGGGCTTAATATACAGATTTGTCATTTCTCACTTCCCTTCTAAAGTGGTATTTTGCCTGTCTGTCTCTGTCCCTTTTTCTGTGTGCCACCTCTTTGTCATTGCGAAACCCTACCAGACAAAGAAGAAGAAGCAAAATAGTGAAGCGATCTGCCTATGGAGGATGTAAATCAGACACTATAGGTATCACAAGAGTGTGTGTCTGGGGGAGTCCAGTTATTTTCCTTCCCAAAGCGAAAACACAACCTGAGCACTGCCTACAGTGGATCAAACAATGTGGACGGTCTGCGCCCAGCTAAATGTCTCCAAAATAAACAAGCATACGTCTGCTGTAAGGTAAGGCTAGGGCCTGGCTGCTAATCCCTTAGCATGCTAACATCTAGTTACTGACAGTCACATAACGTTACACAAACTGGAGCTGTAACTTTAACTGCGGAGGTGAACTTTTACAAGCCTTACAGTCTCACGTGTTTTTGTCTCCCTTTATGATAAAAGTAGTGTGTATTTTGTCACGGTCCTGATAACTGGCTGTAGCTGATTGTCATTGTGGCACCTGTAGGTTTAGCTAGCGTTAGCTAACTTTAGTGCACCGGAAAAATGTTCCTATTTTAAGAAATACTAAAAAAATAAGAGGGTGCTTATCGGGCAGTGCAAGAGCACGACTGGTCCACAAGGCTGTGCTGTTGCATTTAAGGAAGAGATCAGAAGGTTTCTCTGATATTTCTGGAGACTTGTCTGTAGCTTTAGTGCCAATAGTTGTCCTTTATCCTTCGTTGGATAGTTTAATACCTTGAATTAGGGGTGTCACGGTATGAACATTTTACCTCACGGTTATTGTGACCAAATTTATCACGGTTTTCGGTATTATCGCGGTATTTTTTTAAATGTGTGTTAATACGTTCAGAAAGCATTGATAGTCCTACACAAACTGAAATAGTTTCAAAAAAGTGTAACAGTGTTTGTTATATTAAAAAAATACAGACAAAGCCACATGAAAAGTGCAACTTTTCACATCAAAGTAAAGGAACTATAACTATGAATTGTTGATCGTTTGGAGGGTATTACATGTACTATTACTAGCTCCAGAACCGTGTTAGAATATTTTTAACTAGATAAACCCTCTATATCAGGAATATTGTTCTCAGTTTGTGTCCTTCCAGTTTGCTTTCGCTCTGCAGATTGATAATAATGCGGCAAGAGTGAATCTATTGCATTGGCGACCAACTTTAAACGGAACCTCCAGCAGCCATGTAACGCATTGTGCCATTTCAATACGGAGGTATCCGCGACACGGTGCTGGCGGTGGGCACTGTGGCTGCACTATGGGGCGATTCGTTACCTTCTCCCTCAACCCAAAGCCCCATATCATGCATTTCAGCTAAAACGCTAATGTTAACTTACTTGCATTGGCTATAGAGTTGTGGTGACGGTCACACAGGTGGGTCATGAGGTTCGAAGTATCGCTGCCTTTAGAGACCCTTTTTTTTCCCTGCACGTTCCGCAAAACAGGATAACTGTCTTCTATAAACTGTCCTTCGGCTTTCTTAAAATACCCAAAATATACCCAGACTTCAGACTTGGTCCTCTTTGAAGGCTGATAAATGTCCTGAGCGCTCCTTCGGCCATGATTTCAGCTTCGAGAAAGTTTAGTTTTTGTTGCGCATGCGCGGCAACTTCAGCAGATGAAACGGTGGCTGGTGAGGCTCACCGTGCCTACACCGCGGGCGCGGTAATCCACCGAGATAATATAGTTTTTCAAAAAAATTGTTTTACCGGGGTTTACCGTGACAACCCTACCTTGAATATATCCCTCCACTGCATACTGTGACCCCTTTTGCCTCGATCAGGAGGATTTCACGGCGGTATTGCTCCAAAAAAGTTCACTGACATGCATGGCCATCTGTTGCACTGCCCGTGTTTTACCATTTGTTTGTCGGGCGTAGTAACAGTAACTAAGGGGGACGGGGCTTGGCGAAAGGTCAATTACACAATGAAGATCTTTTTTTTTTGCTGTAAATACTGTTTTAAGTGGCGCTAGCCCGCAGTTAGCTTCGCCTTTTAACGTCTTCTTCATGATTCCTTTAGTGTGTATTGGTGACACCTACCCGGTGGCAGCGAAGTTGCAATTGTGGTTTTCTGACACCAGGGGGAGATGAAAGACCCCCCAATCATCCCATTAACACTCTTATTATCCCCAGAGGGACTACGGAAAGGCTTTATTAAGGTAAACAAGTTACTTGGTACTGCTTTAACTCATCCCTGTGAAGAATTGAAATGCGTTAGGAAATATAGGAATGAGTCTTGGACCACAACTACTCAAGTAAACAGTTTTCCAAATACTTTTTTACTCTTACTTGAGTAATTATTTGGGCCACTACTTTTGACTTCTATACTAGAGTAAATATTGTGGCTTCTCTATCCATCTCTGCTGCTGGGGACATTACGTTACCTAAATAATTGCAGCCTTTGCAATTTGCTAATGACAATCGTTGCTGTTAAGGATGTCCTGATCTGATCTGGACATCAGTAACGGCGGCCTCACTGACTCTCCAAAGACTTTCTACACGAGCTTGATTAGTAGGGATGGGCCCGAGATCTCGTGGCACGAGATCTCACGAGATCAAATTGCCACGATATTTCTATCACAATGTAAAATTATCTTGTAATATTTTTCTTTTTTTATTTATTTTAATAGGCTGAAATTTAGATATAGACCTTCTTCCCGTAGACTACTTATAGGACTCATGGGGATATTCAGGCAATAGTTCTCTAATAATGTGTACTATTGATTGGAACTTAAAAAAGAAAGAAAAAGTTTTTTAAGGTCAGTCGCTTGGAACCATTGCCTCGGTGTTTAAACCTGCAGACTGGAGCCTCTGCAGATTCACGCCGGCAGTTCCACACTCGCACCTCGTTACTTTCTCTTTAATTTACGAACTAAAAGCTCTGTTGTTGGAAGCTACGTTTTACCGCTGCGAGTCCGGGTGGATTCGTCGTCTATTTTGTGATTGTACACGCGCATCTAACGCGCACGGAAAAGCAAAACAACGCGGATGTGACATGCGCCGGCGGACAACGAGGGAGAGGGCAGGCCAGCGCGCAGAATATGAAGGGATGATTACTGCGGGCCATTTAAAGAAGAAAGAGGTCAGTCTAACTACAGTAGAATCACTGTTTAATGTTTAAAACATCCTGTGCGTCAGTGTCTGGCACAGACTGTTTAGATACTAAGGCTATATCCACACGAAGACAAAACTCTTATATTTTCAGAAACTTTCTTTGTAAGCACGAAGCCAGCTTAGTAAACGTGTGCGTCCACATGGGTCGACTCAGGTCTGTGAAAACGGTGCGATTCATCTGCCAGGCCTGGGTGTGGCGCTGTGACGCTAACACAGATAATAGAACAAGATGCATGCGCAGTAAACTTGTGTGGAATGTAAACCGATTCAAGGATTTACGATGTACAGAGGAGGCGAGTTTATTCTTCAGACGTAACGGGACTAAAGCAGAAAAATCTGTCAGTGACCGGACTTTGACTGTCAGTCCAAAAACACAGACTGTTTTTCTACTTGTCACCTGTGGCTCACGGACTGCAGTGGAGCAAAGAGGAGCGGAGTAAAACCATCATAGATCCATGAGTAAAACTCATTATAAGGTCAGTAGATTATGGATAACAGACTCCACTCTGGTGCTGTGATGTCATCGTTTTAGTAAAAGTTGCGGAGACGTTGTAACAACGGCCACGTAAACGGCGTTTTGAGATCTTTCCACTCTGGGACCTAGTTTGGAAAATGTTCGTTTACAGACCCCCAAAACGCCGGATTCGTGTGGACGATACACTGGATTGATAAAATATCTTTGCGTTTGGTCCTCAGCTTGACTTAGTATGGACAGGGCCTTAATCTAAACCTGTCTCCTCCTCCTCCACCTGAAATCTACTTTCAAGCTTCAAATTATTTAATTATTATTTATAATTTGGAAATTTAATCAGAATACACTGTCAAAAGAGCCAAATGTATTAGCCTTGTTCTAATACTAAACTGTACACGGTATATAATAATAATAAAACATTTTTTACACAGATTAATATTGTGTTGATCATGGTAATGACAATTGCGCAGTATAATATATATGTATATTAATGTGCCTTATGTCATAAAACAAGTGATTATGGGTGATATTTGGCATTGGTAACCATCTGAAATATACCATCTGACCATATATTAATGGTCGCCTTTTGTTACTTGCTTTGTAGGGATCTTACATGAACAGTTCAAACAGTTGTTATGAGTTTGGTCTGTGTTAATAAGTTGTTCTGAAAGGTAACAAGTTCTTCTTTTCAGTCAATGAGACTAATCACAAAATGATGCGGCTAAATGTATGACTGAACATGTAAACTTGTTTTCTTATTATTGCTGTGGAAACTGAAGCATGCTTCAGGGGTCGAGAGTGATCACGATTTCACATAGAATTATCATTGTTATTCTTGTAATTAGTATTACTTGTTTGGCGGAGGGTGTAGCCTATAGTACATGATGGACATGTAATTTTAGACATACAAATCTTCCTTAACGTAAATGCCATCTTGCCAACCATGACCAGACTGCGCACCTCATCCTTTTTTGCTATTGTTCCTTGTTGTTTTGTTCCCTTTACACTGATTGTACTATTGTGTAATGAAATGTTTCCTCATATGGAGTTGGGGGTAGGCGCTCATAAGCTTCTTGCTTCGGCCCACTCCTTTTGAGCAAAATGTATGCTCAATTAAATAAATAAATATCTGTATGCACACAATAGAGCCTGATGATATTGGTCAAATCTTATCAATTCCCACCCTTATTAGTTTGTTCATTTTGTTACAAACAATACGATACAATGGCTCCATACAAAGGAAACATAATTGCAAAATAATATTTATTATTGCAAATTATATTCAAAATCTTGTCTTGTCTCGTTCTCGTGTACTCAATCTTGTGTCTCATCTCGTCTCGTGAGATTTGTATCTCGGCCCACCTCTATGATTAGACAAATTTATCTCGGTGATCAACTCATTCGTTTCAAGTAGAGGTGGGCGATATATCGTCTACAAGATAATATTGAAATTGCTGTTTGGAAGATATGCAAATTTAAATATCAACATTTACAGAAATTGGGGAAATTGGGCTGAAATCTAGAAAAATAGGGCAGAATACGCAAAATATTTGGGAAACATTGGAAACCATAAAGGAAAGATTTGTGAAAAATTGGGATGAAAATATGGAGGGGAAAAAAGAAAGATATTTTGAAATATTTTTTAATAATATTGAAAAAGATTTTAAACTAAATGTGGAAAGTCTTTTTTCCTGCCCTCTTGTCGTCTGATGAGAACAATTAATTTTGAGTGACAAAGCAATGTAAATGCATATTTCTCATTTGCAAAAATATCGCGTCTTTATCCTCAAAAATATTGAGAGATTCTTTTTTGTCGATATCGCCCAGCCCTAGTCTCAAGAAGTTTCATTCATGCATTTTCTCTTTGTGCACCAAATTGTTAGAGCAACAAAGTCTGCAATTATTAAGACATTTTCTACATGTTCTTTCTTTCCCCTTTACAAGCCTTTCTCTGCCAAGTCCCGATTAATCAAATTTCCTCAAATCGCAAGTAGCTCTCCACCATGTTTATTTTGTTAAAGTAGTTCTTCTCATTTTGCCAAAGTCTTCGTCTGTTTTGGGCGATTACCCGACCAACTTATCTTCAGCTAAAGTCTAAATAAAAACGGCCATTGATAAAGTGTAATCTCGTCTGGAACACCTGTTTGGAGCTTTTTTTGTTCTTTTCTCGTCGCCGCTTGTGAGTGAGTGCTTTTAAGTAAACAGTGCCTGAATTTGAAGCGCGGCTAATAAAGGCTTTAGCTAATCTTTCTTAAGGCGGTCCCTTGGCTTAGGCCGCTCTCTCTCTCTCTCTCTGTTTATTTATACCACAACAGTTTCAACACTTGTCTTCATGTGGGTGAGATCACGTGAGGTGTCGACATTATAAAAGGTTCTTGTGCCATTTTACTCTATCCCGGATGATGATGATGTTACTTCACCGTCATGGCACCTCTAAGTGGGCAACGGTGCACGTGAGGAGCAAGTGAACGGCTCATCCTCAAAGCGGGAAACAAGAATGCACTCCAGCAGTGGCCGATTTTATTTTATTACTTTAGGTGATTCAATCATAGTTCCTGTACCAGCTTTGATTAGTTGCCGTTAGCATTAGCATACTGTTGCTAGCCGCGACATTTTGCGCGGCAATCAAAAATACAATTGCAAAGGTTAAAACTAGTTCAGCGATTGAATTCTTGTCGCTAACCAATTTTCATTGCGATTTTTCTCTGTTCCCCTGAGGCCTAGGAAGTTGTGGGAAGTCTCTATCGCTTTCGGTCCCGGAGATATCCATTCTGTAAAATCCCCAAATATTAGGCCGATATATCGGTCGACCTCTAACATTGTGTCCTAACTTTAAAGATTAGAAGATTTCGTGACCTTTGTCTGTGATTTTGCGGTGTCCGGTGTTGATATATTTAATGTCTCATGTCTGTCACACATCACATGACCGGTCCCACTTTCACGACTGTGGGACTGGGATGATTTTAGAGCAGGTATGGGCAAACATTTTGATGTAAGGACCACATTGGGGTTTTGAACTTCCCACGAGAGCCGGTCGAGTTGCAAATTGGGTTGTTTTAAACCATTCATTTACAATTCTCATATAGACCTCTCCTAAACACATTCAAAGCATTATCTTTCTTTATGTCTGTGAAAACATGAGTGGTTTTCACCCATTTTAGGCAATACATATTGGTTTTGTGGGCCGGATTGAAGTGCTAGGCGGGCCACATCTGGCATAGTACTCTCTAGCCAGACCAACAACTGGCAACGTGTTTACGTAGCAAGAGACTTGAATGAAATGCAATTACATGTGCATAAATACCTTTATATTCCCCTACCACAAAAAACATGTACAATAGGCCAGGGTGAATGCGAGTGTGTTTGAGAGTTTGAGAGAGGGGACAATGAAATAAATAATACATAAATAAATGGATGGAAATTAGCACGGGGGCTAGTGATGGGATTTTCTTCTCTTTTTGGTGAACCGGATCATTTGGATCGGCTCAACCAAATGGCTCTTTATTTTTTTTACATATACAGTTTAAATTTCAGACTAATTTAGCAGAGGTTGTGATTCATGGCCTTTTGACTACTCGGGCACTGGGAAGTCCCTGCACAAAACGACAAACTATAATCAAGAAATCAATGAAAATGAACAGAAGAATATATATTTTCATTGCTATAATAATGTGATAAGGGCTTATAGTGGGGTATGTTGTCTTCAGGAATCGAAGTTGATTTTTCGAGGTGGTAGAGTTATGGTTTCTTATAGCAACACACATACTTTTAAAGCTTGTATTAGTTTCATGTATGTACTTTTTTATTTACAGTAACTCCTGTCCTGTACTTCTGCTTTAGGCCGACATTGCGACGTGTCCCTCTCATCTCATTGTTTTTTTTTTTCACTCCACAAACCCAGCGTAACTTTATCTATCCATGAAATCGAAAATGAGGCAGAATAGGTCACTTCAATAAAAAGTGACTTGAATCTGGAGATGCGCTGACTACATTTCTGGATTAGTTTAAGTTTGTAGCCATTCTCTTACTCTTCTAGTCTTTGCTTTTTTCTATTTAAAAAAAAAAAAAAAACTGCTTGTGGGTGAGACTCGGCTCTCATTGTTCACTTAAAAAAGCCGGCTCTTTGTACCAACTCGTTCGCGACCGACCCATCGCTAACGGGGACAGCCCTTATGGAACTGTCTCTGTTCCTTTTGCTGAAATTCTACACAATTGTTGCTCGAATGTTGCCTCTCCAGTTTACTTTGAATATGAGCGTTTCCCCTCATATCTCTGAGCTCAAGAAATGACTTTTTTTTTCCGCGTTTTGTGCAAAATTATAACTCGAGGCGTCAAGATCTTTTCGACGTTGAAGGCTGCACATCGAGCCACTCGTCTGTGCCGTTCACATTGTATGTCCAAGTCTGAAGCGGCTGATTATCACTCGGAGCCACCTCTGCAGCAGCGTCTCTTAAATGCACCCACTCTCGCTCCTCATCCGCTTTTATGGCGCTTTGATTGGCTGCGCGTGGGCGCGAAGATAGGCTCCCAATGCCGCTGTCTGAGAAATCTCTGTCTTTTTATTCCATCACTCAAATAAAAAAAAAAGGTTCCGATGGACAAATAGATTACACTTGGCAAATGATGATCTAGCAAGGTTGTCTTTCGTTGCAGGGTTTGTCGTATCGTGTTAGTCTGTGGCAAATGTTTGCTATTGCCCACAAACATGGCGCATCTCCATGGTAACAGTGAAATTCTAACATGAAAATAGTCGCAGATACTGAATAAGGTTAAGCTTATCCTTCATTGTTATAAAGTATACCTCGAAAATCATTCTGTGCATTTGATTTCGCACTGATTTGACAGTTCAGAAGCATCAAACACAGGATTATAGACCAGCGGTTCTCAACTGGTATGGCTTCAGGACCCACCATTACACTAGGAGGACGAACACTTTATTATCCCCCCCAAATCGATTGATAAAAAGGCCGATATATCCGGAAGCAAAAGTGATGCATTGGAAAGAGCTCAGTCAGATCCCTATAATGAACCTCCCACAACATCCTAGGCCTCTCAGAGCTGAGAAACATTGAACACCTATTTCATATATTTTATGTTGTAGACTCTTGCTTATAAATAAATTCTGAACCATAAGAGATGGAGACTTGCCATTTTTTGCTTTGGAATCTGCCGATTTTTGTCTTTTAAAACGAGCTCCATCCAAAGTACATACTAAATATGTCCTGAATAAATCAGCTTTATACCCCTCATACAGCACCCCCTTCTGTCGCAGTTCAACACATACACGTTTAGAAACAGGATCTTGTTTAGTTTTTTTTTAAACTAATCATAAGTGAAAAAATCTGTAAAGACTCCGCCTTGTTTTTTTGGATTCAAAGCTGAATAAATCAGGCTTGGAATAAGATATTTAAAAATCCCTCTGGAAAAGTCTTAAAAATCTTGTTAAGTCCAAGGCTGGAAAGTTTGGAGTCCGTAGGAGCAACTATAAGGGCTCACCTGATGCACGAGTGGAGGAAAAACCTCATTCAGACATTAACAATCTCCCGAGTAGGTGTTTATGGCACTTTTTGAGTAGGAAATTACAGTTATACATCAACAAAACCAATATAAGCGACTCAACTGTCCATTATATAAATAAATTAGAAATAAATTTTACTCCCGCCCAGGGCCGTTTCAAGATATTTGGGGGCCCTAGGCAAAACAGCAAAGTGAGGTCCTAAATCCTCCCTCAGGAAATTGTTTTAAATTCAGATGGGATTTCTTGTATTCTGGTGCATTTTAAGAGTCATGAATTACTCTGTAGTACGCTACACAAAGTGGCCACTACAGCGTAGTAAAGGACACAGTGTCTTCAATGGCATCGTTATTGTTGTCAACAAGGCAGAAATAAGGTAAAAACGTATAATTATTCATATTATTATCATTCTTTAGAACTGTCTTCTCTTATTTGCAGAGTAGTGTTTTTTTCTTGAACTATACAATTTATGTTGAATTAAAAGAAAGGTATTAAAATGGTGTACAACACAAACTATTTTAAGAACATTGTACAACAAGGATTTTTTTGTCAAGGAATAACCATCCAAAATTAAGAGATTTAGCAACGCTTGCGGACTTTAGCAGTGACCAACTCTTCCATGTTCTATAACCTCCTAATGTTGCGCTCTATTGATATAAGGGCCAGTCCTGTCAGTCTTTCTTGGCTCATGGATGATCTGAGGTAAGACTTTATCAGTTTCAAAGCTGAAAACCTTCTCTCTGCAGAAGCTACAGTGACGGGAGGAAATAACTTCAAGTCCCATAATGCCACAGACATTGGGGGCCCTAGGCAGCTGCCTACCTTGCCTACCCCATTGCAACGGCTCTGCTTCCGCCCGTAGATGGCAATGCACCGTGCAGCCCGGTTGAGGAACAATAGAATAACGTGAGAGTTAGAGAAACACAGGAAAAGTTTTACTCTGCTGGAGAATGAGTTTAGAGATGCTCCGGGACACTTATAAAACTCTACATTTGACCTCACTTTGGCTTTTACAGCAAAGATAGAGACCTGGATTACCACCACCTTTGTGCCTAATTTTGCTTTGGCTTTGTACCTCCCCGGTAGCCTCTTTCTCCGCTTCCCCGCTGTGTTTTGGCGAGCTATTTTTACCACACCACCCAGCAAAATGGATTTATCTTCGTAGCATTTTATTACGGACTAAAACGAAGCCGAGGGGGAAGTAAATACAGCAGGAACATGTTAAACGTGTGTTGCGGTGGTGGTCACTTCAGAAGTGGAGAGAAGAGCGTCCAGTTTGTGCTAACACATAAAGCTAACGAAGAGATAAGCTCTATACTTCGTAGTCACGGTGACGCTGGCTGTGGAGTAGACGAGGTTTTAAATGCCCCGTCTGAGCGATCATATATTTTAATGGGTGAAACAGACTCAGTTCTGTTATTGCTGATCGCTAAGTACTCCAACTAAAGGTTATAGAAGTACAATAAAACGTGAATCCCCAGTTTAGTTGGTTTCATTTACTGGTCTTCCAAGAAATCTGTTTCCATTCAAAGTTACATAATCACCATACAACACCACAGTCACATGTGCACATTAGTGAAAAGCATTTATGATAGATAGATAGATAGAATGCATTTGATACAAAAAAATCGCAATAATCGTCTAATACTTCAATATCGGGATGTATTGTATCGACCTATGTATCTTATCGCCAGAGACTAGGCAATACATACCCCTACTATTAAGACATTTGACACTTTTTCTTTTGGCCAGGGCCACCATTAAATCTTTTGGTTCAGTCCTGATTCGGTGCTGGATTAGACGGTGTTACTTTCAGGTTTCTTGTTTTCTTTAAAGCCTCATCTTGTGAGCGTTCATGTGGCTCCTCCGCTCTGCAGCTCTGACCTTTGCATCTGCAGTAAAAGCTTTGTGGAGGCGGCGGATTACACAGACACAGACTCTCCAGGTCTGTCTGTAGCATCTCCAGAGAAATGTGTTTCTTAAAGCTACAATGAAAGCAAATGTCAGAAGATGATTAGAAGTTGGTGCTCGATTTATGTAGCGAGCGAAAGGGATCTTTGTCACGAACAGTGTTTTGCTTGTTTGATTTTGACGATGTTTTCACGGTAACACATGGAGCTTTTCCTGCCTTTTGTTCCTCACTCCGTCGTTAGAATTTAGATTTATGTTTGAGAGCAGGATGCAGAGGAGAGGGCTAGATCGACCAAATAAAATAAAGAGACAAAAATCACTGTGACAACTCCCAAATGGAACAGCTATTGTTCTGTTACATTATTTAACTCTACAAATAACCTGTGCATTAAAAATGTTATATCAGTTATTCTTTAACAACATTTCATAAACTACAAACACTTCAGCAGTGGTTATTGTATTTTATTAGGCTTCTTTAGGTATTTCTATTATAGTTTCTGACTGAGCCTTGATTAGTTGCCGTTAGCATTAGCGCGCTCCCGCTAGCTTTAGCATGCTGTTGCTAGCCGTGGCATTTTGCGCCGCTTTTTGGATGTGAAAACTAACTTAAGTTCTACGCTTCAAAATGATATACAGCGTGCCCACCAACTAGATTCAGTTGGTGAAATGTGTGTTTTTCAGGCAGTAAGAGACAAAACAAGTATCGATTCAGTATCAGATATTTGTAGCTGATACCCCATATCGTATTTTTTCCAGTATCGGTTCCGATATAATTGTTTCACTGGGTTTCGTGCTATTATTTATGACTTCGTATGTTCTCGTCTCGTCCTGTCGAGTAAATGTTAGTGCTCGACAGTGCTCGTGACGCCCCGTGAGGCGACTGCTGATGTGACATTGGATTGAACTGAATTCCTTACCTTTATTTGCAATTCCCAAGCCTATTGTTTGTTTTTCTCCCCAGCTGTGCCATACCCTCCCCAACACAAGCTGACGGTCAAGGAGCTGTACGAGAATGGGAAGCCCAACGCAGAGATGCTGAGGACCCATCTGGTGAAGGAGGGCCGCGTGGAGGAGGACACGGCTCTGAAGATCATCAACGACGGAGCCAACATCCTGCGGCAGGAGAAGTGCATGCTGGAGGTGGACGCGCCCATCACAGGTACCGCCGTTTGGACACTTCGGTTCTGTTGTTGGTTATGAAAGGTGGGCATACAGAGCGCAAAAAGTGACAAAAAGGTAAGACCATAAGCTAGCTCTTGTCTTCACTGTGCGATGGTTCAAAGTAGGGATGTCAAGATTAACCGGCTTTACAACGACCGCGGTTTTAAAAGCCTGTGGTAGGTTAGGTTAAGAACTGAAAACAAAACACTTGAAGTCAGCAGCGGCAGTTTAAAGAATCTAATGTGCAGAGAGCAAATCTTATCCATTATCGCGTGACAATTGACTCGTTAGAATCACGGTAGCACCACAGCTCATACAGTCATTTCCGGTTCAGGTCCTGCACACCAGAATAAAAGCACCGTCTCATTCATTAGTTTCTTTATGCCTAACTATTAATAGACAAAGCACATCTGGGGCCTGATCCTGTGTTTCTAAACGCAGACTATAGCGTAAGTAGGAGCGCACTTTCAGATCTTGCCACTCCAGGGGCATTTAAAGGAACAGGCCACCGTTTTTACATACTGAGGTATGTTCTTTCCTGAGCTCAGACGAGTTGATGCGTACCTGTCTGGTCTTTGTGCGTGCCCTCAGTCACGCAAAACGACCAAAGATGTTGTTAGCATTTAGCCTCTCCCAGCAAATTCCTATAGCTTCAAACGGGGTGAAGATGGTAGCTACTAAGCTCTTCCACGGGCACGCGCAAACACCAGACAGGTGCGTATCAACTCGTCTAAGCTCAGGTAAGAACATATCGCAGTATGGAAAAACGGTGACCTGTTCCTTTAAGTGGGAAGTGGAGGAGAAACACCCTAATCTTAACTGATCACTGCCAATTGCCTGCCTATTGATCTGTCCTGGGCTGAGATCAATAAGCAGGTAATTGGCAGTGATCAGCTGAGACTAGGATCATTTAGACTGAGACTGAGGTGTGAGTTAGAATTTAGAACCACAAAGGTGTTTACCCACAGGTGGGGAGGGACTGTGCCAAGCTAAACCTCCCAGTGGTCTGCAAGCTTTCTTTCCTATAGACAGACCAAGGGTTAGTTTTCGTACCTGACGGTTTCGGTTACAACTGTGGCTTTCCTCAGAGGTTTGTCACGTGATGTTGCTGTGACGTGTCTGGTCGGCTGATTTATACAGGTTTTGGCACCGTCTTCCTGCTTGTGGTAGCAGTCTGACAGCGCCATCTGCAGTCCGACTTCTTCAGAACTGTGTCCCAGGTGTGGGAAAGTTGGTACGCCCCCTCGACCCGGTTCACAGTCTGGGGGGCGCGTTTCCGGATCTCAGTGGTCTGTTTAAAGGCTGCGGGCTGAGCTTAAACATTAGTGTCGCTAAGAGGCGAAATGTCCTACACTTCAACTACAGTGTACAGAAGATGACTCAAGAATCTTCTTTGAAGGTGGACAACTCCTGTACGAGTGAGTGCCTACACAGACCATTTGAGAAGTTCTCGTTATTTTCTTCATCAATTTCGATACTCGTATAAAATAGCAAAATTGTATGCCTTTATTACCCAAAGTGACCATCTAATTTAAAGTTCAAAGCTGAATCCAAAACGTCTTGCACTTTATGTAAAGGCCTGTAGTATACAGTATAATATATTTTAAGGCTACACAATTGATATGGAAACAAATATTGTATAGCGATATTAGGTGAAGCAATATCTGTATCACAAGAAGCCACAATATGTCGCAACGTCACTTAAGTCTTCATCTGACTGAGATCGACACATTTTTTGCAAACTCAGCCAAAAACAAAGAATGAACAGAAATTAAAAATGTGTAAAAGTTCAGTTTTAGTTCAACATTTCCTAATTTAGTTTAATTTTACCCTTGTTTTGATTCTGATTTTCCTCACGGGATCGTTTCTAAATGATCAAACATTGCTCTCTTCACTGCTATTTTTGAGACCTACAACATGCAGTTTTGAGCTACGGCATTAAAAGTTTTCCCACCGACGGCCAAAATTGTGCAACGTTTTGGGGTTTTTGGTCAATGGGTGACACTAAACACATTAGAAATGTTTGTATGTGAGTCTACACTGGAACTAATGGGCCTTTTCCACTAGTGCACGCTCAAGCCTCCTCAAAGCACATCTGCTTTGCTTTCGGGTGTTTAAATACCTTCCTGTTCCTTCACCTACACTATGTGAAGAATTATAATGCAAATTGTATTTCAGTGCCATAAAAGTAAAACAAGTTTTTCAATGAAACTCATGGATGGTATTGTGTCTCAGGGCTCTTTGAATCACTGACATCAATCTCAGACGCCTGGGATGATTGCTGTTGTTAGTTGTTAGTTAAGCCCAGTTAAGGGAAAAACTACTGAAAATGGTGTTAACTATTATTAAGAAGACCACCATTTTCAAGCAATAAGGGAAAGATAAAGGATCTCTCTGCTGATAAAAAGCGTGAAATAGTTGAATGCCTTTGACTAGTAATGAAAACCTTCGATATTTCATGAAAGATTAAGCATAATCATCGTACTGTTAAAAGATTTGTGGCTGATTCAGAGCACACACGGGTTTGTGCAGATAAAGGCACAATGAGGACGGTGTCTGCCAGACAAATACATCAGATTAATAGAACAGCTGCTATAAAGCAGCAAACAGGAATTTGAAGCTGCTGGTGCCTCTGGAGTCTCCCGAACATCAAGGTGTAGGACTCTCCAGAGGCTTGCAGTTGTGCATAAACCTTCTATCCGGCCTCTCCTAAACTGTTCATTGTATACTCATGAGCAGAAACGGCTGCACTGGAAGGCATTAAATCTACTTTTACCTAAAAATATAATTGAGGTACTTCAAAGGTTTAGTGAAAATAGAAACCATTATGGCCCAAAACACTTATAGTTGTAGGTTTTGCTGACATTTTCTGAAGATTTTCCTCAAATCTTGCCAAAATCTGCCCTCTGTGTCCAGTGTCTTTATATTAATCACATTATCCACAATTAAATACACATTAGTAAGAAAACACATAAACCTTCTGGTAATTTTCAGATTCCTAGCAGGAGCATTTAGAATGAATGCATTAACTTGGTAGTCATGATGTTTTGTCTTGCAGTCTGTGGTGACGTGCACGGGCAGTTCTTTGACCTCATGAAGCTGTTTGAAGTGGGAGGCTCTCCCAGTAACACTCGCTACCTGTTCCTCGGAGACTACGTCGATCGAGGATACTTCAGCATCGAGGTAAGTGCGGGAAGCTGGAATGAGATTGCTGCACTGCCAACTTCCCTGTTTTTTGGAGATGATTGACAACGCTTCCCCAGCGTTTCTAGCTCTCACACAAACTCTCACAATTCACTTGGATTATATACATTTCTGATGTGTGCACAGCTTTTTCCAATGGTGAAGTGAATCTGGGCCAACCGCCACAGAAATATAGTCGGCTTAGACCAGTGCTTCCCTTTTTAGTGGTTGCTAATAATGATTTGATCAAATGTTTTAATAGTTTTGGAAGGTAGCCTTATTATCAATGCACAAATCAACAGAACTTTGTGAAAAAAGAGCCTATCCTCGTGCAAATATGCTATAAATTTTATAGCATATGTTTTATAGTATAAAACACACACCCCTCGCCTCACCTGGCTTTACCCCTCACCCTCATTGATCCTCCACACGCCCTTGTGATGCTTTCAAAGACAGTAAGGAGACATCTTTTGTGCAACACATATTTATCAGAATAAATAAGATATGTAGCAAAGTAAACATTTGAAGACTTAGTGTCTTAGTTGTGATGTACAAGGCTCACAATCTCATGCTTCCTCACTGTTTACAAGAGATGTTTCAAACTAGAGAATCCAGATACAACCTCAGAGGAACTGATCTGCTACAAAAACCCATGGCGAAGAGTAATACTAAGAGGAGGTGTTTATCAGTCAAAGGAGTTGATCTATGGAACGGTTTATCTATTCAACTTAAGGGCTCCAAAACTATTAAAGCATATAAGAAAATGTATAAGTTAAACATTATGGAGAAGTATAGAACACTTGAATGAAGATTACTACAAAAGAAGTTGATCGAGGATGCATAATTTTGATTGTTGAAGTTTAAGTTTTGTGCTTACATGTTACCATCGTTGGTATAAGAGAAACTGTATAATGTGTCATCTTTGGACATAGTGTCTCAGTTGTAAAAGGGGTTAGGCTGAATAAGTCTCAACTTCAGCCTAAACCCCTTTTGGTCAGGTATCATTTAGCACTCAAATACATAAAGTATACGTTTTTCTTATTGTATTGCATAATGTATGAGATCTTTGAAAAACATGTGACCTAAGATCTAAATGTTCATAATGACTGAAGAAAAAATAAACTACTACTACTACTACTACTACTTATATTTGCTGAACTGCAACTTACAAGTCTGTGTTTTTTGGCTTTTAGAACATTAATTTTCCATTTAGAATAAAATTTACAGTGTAGAGCTTTTATTTCCCACAACCCATGTGGCGGTAGATAATGGATTATTAAAGAGGGGGTATTATGCTTTTTTCAGTCACATAGTATCAGTCTATAGCACACTACAATGATGATCCAAACTTATGTTTGTCTGTAAATGCAGTATATTAAAATAACTGCCTTGAATAAATTTGCTCTTGCAAAATGGCTGTAGCGAACGTCTTGAAATAGGCCTCTGTCTCTTTAAGAAGCCCTGACCCTTTCCCACACGCTGTATTGTGCTATCATCACAACTAAACACTGCTACATACATTCTTTTCTTTACATGTTGAAACCACGATCGATTTTCGCTGCATTTTAATTTTACTGTTGGAAAGTGATATGTAGCTTTATCCCTTTGTGAACAATGGCCACCCAGGATATGATTTGATTCTGAGTCTGACTCGGAAAGTGACTTTGGAGACGAACCTTTGAGAGTTCATAGGCTCTGTGCCCACACCGAAGGAGCCCTTGCCTGAAAAATACCTGCTGTTTGGAGGCTATCTAGTCACTCTTTGCTACTGCCATGCCCTATGGATCTTTAACCATTCCCCCATGGACTACACCAGGATCTCCCCAGGGACATTATCTGTGCAGGTGGACAATTATTCGAGATTACCCCGTTAGCATGTAACAATCGCCTACAGCTCATTGTTGATGAAAAGTCTGCAATAAACCACAAATGTGTAAAGCCTTACTCATTGTGTGATCATCATAAATGCTGCTTCAAGTAGTTGCCTGCTTTATGGACATTGTTAGTGCATAATATGCTGGTTGTTTTCTATGAATCGTTCCGAGCTGGCTGTTAGCGCCTCGTGGCTAGCTTGTTAGCTCCGGGAGAAAACCACTCTGCTATGACCCATTGTAGATGAAATTTGTGCAATAAACTTAACAATCAACAAGCCAGGCTCAGTGTGTGATCATCCCAAAGGCTGCTTCATGTAGTTGCCGGTTTTATTGACGTTATTAGTAAATAATAGGCTACTTGTTTTCAATAAATTGTTCCGATAACACTTTGTCTTTGTGTCTGTGGGCCAAAAACAATGATCTCAGTTTTGTATGAGTTTAGTTGGAGAAAGTTTTGCATCCACAAACTGATCTGTTCGATGCAGTGACAGAGTGTATCTACAGGCCCATGTTCACCTGCCGTCAGTGACACGTATCTGAGCCTCATCTGCGTAGTTGTGGTACGACACATTGTTGCTGTTTATTAGCTGACCCAATGGAAGCATGTACACGTTGAATAAGAGGGGTCCCAAGATTGACCCCTGGGGGACTCCACAGGTCATGGAAATGTTGTCTGAGACACAGTTGCCAATTTCGACAAAGTACGTCCTATCCTCGAGATAGGACTTGAACCAGTTTAGGTCAAGGTCAAGGTCAAGTTTATTTATAAAGCACATTTAAAACAACATTGCTGCCCAAAGTGCTGTACACAAAAATACATATATATAAAATACACAATTTGAATATAATACAATTAAAATACAGATGCGGAAAAACAAAATACAACACAAACAAATGCCAGCAAAAAAGTCCTGCTCAGTTTTAGTTAAAGGACTTCGCAAACAAATGGGTCTTCAACATAGACTTAAAAATGTCTAAAGACTGGGCTGCCCTAATATTTAAGGGAAGACCATTCCAAAGCGTCGGAGCCGCGACGGCAAAAGCCCGGTCTCCTCTGGTCGACATGCGTGACCTCGGTACGTCTAACGAAAATTTGTTAGCTGACCTCAATGTTCTGTTCGGAACATGAACAGCCAGAAGCTCAGAAAGGTACGCAGGAGCCGTCCCATTCAAACACTTAAACACCAACAACAACATTTTAAACTAAATTCTGTGTTTTACAGGGAGCCAATGTAAAAAGGCCAACACAGGGGTTATATGTTCAAACTTTTTGGTTCCATTGAGCAGACGCGCTGCAGCGTTCTGTACCAACTGCAGGCGATGGATCGAGCTTTGGTCTAGCCCACAATACAACGAGTTACATTAATCCAAGCGGCATGTTATAAATGCATGAATCACACTCTCCAGATCTCTATGTGGTAAATACGGCTTAATTTTACTTAGAAGACGCAGTTGGTAAAAACTTGACTTTACGACTGAACCTATTTGCTTGTCCAACTTAAAAGATCCATCTAGGACCACGCCAAGGCTCCTGGCTGACTGGTGACAGTAGCCTTTTAGTGGGCCAAGAACAGATGGATCAGACAGATTTCCAAAAACGACAATTTCCGTTTTAGATTCATTAAGTTTTAGAAAATTCTGGGCCATCCAGTCCTTTACATCCTGAATACAATGTAACAGAGCTTGGATGCCGTCTGAACCTGGTTTCAATGGCAGATAGACTTGCAGGTCATCTGCAAAACAATGAAAGGGAATCTTATGTTTTTTGAAGATAGATCCAAGGGGCAACAGGTACAGTGAGAACAATAAAGGACCTAAAACTGAGCCCTGTGGCACTCCGCAGCTCAGTGGGGCCGCATCTGAGCTGTAAGGGCCCAGGTGGACAGAGAAGGAGCGATTTTCAAGATATGATCTGAACCATTCTAGGACCGTTCCTCCAATACCAACATGGCTTTCAAGGCGGGAAAGCAGTATTTGATGGTCCACCGTGTCAAACGCTGCAGTTAAATCTAAAAGCACTAAAATAGTGGGGTGACCCAAATCAACATTTAAAAGAAGGTCATTAAAAACTCTTAAGAGTGCAGTTTCAGTGCTATGACACGGTTTAAAACCCGACTGAAATGTTTCAAAGAGGCCATTTGATTCCAAGTGAGACTGAATTTGGGCGTGAACCAATTTCTCCAGAACATTTGATAGAAAAGGCAACTTAGAAATTGGCCTGAAGTTAGACAGAACTTCAGGATCTAAGCTGAGTTTAGAGCAGTACCAGAGATTCCCACCCAGTTTTCTAACCTGTGAAGTAAGATCCCGTGGTCCACTGTGTCAAAGGCAGCGCTCAGGTCCAGCAGAACTAAAACTGAGACCTTACCTGCGTTAGTGTTCATACGGATATCATTTGTCACCTTGATCAGAGCTGTCTCAGTGCTGTGGCAGGGCCAAAATCCTGACTGGAAAGTATCAAACACATTGTTAGATAGGAGAAAGTAAGTGAGCTGTTGATATATTACTTTCTCTAGGACTTTTCCTAAGAATGGTAGGTTTGATATAGGCCGGTAGTTGTTTAGTATCTTGGGATCAAGGCTGCTCTTCTTTAGAAGAGGCTTAATAGCTGCGGTTTTCAAGGCCTTTGGAAATGCTCCAGTCTCAAGTGAGACGTTAACTAACTGAACAAGCTGTGCTAACAAGCTGGTGAGCACAGACTTCAGAAATCTAGTGGGTAATTCATCGAGGCAGCATGTACATGAACTCAGACCCGAGATAACCTCTTCGATTGTTTTGTCAGTAACGGGTGTGAAATGTGTCAGCTCAAGGTGTTTATCTGGTGGCAGGGTTGCCATTTGTGTTGTTGAAATTATGGCATTTTTAATGCCTTTTTTAATGCCTTGGACTTTGTCATAAAAAAATATTGCAAATTCATTGCACTTCGATGTAGAGATGAGTTCTAAGGGCAGTGAAACTGGAGGGTTAGTTAATCTGTTTACTGTGGCGGCTAACTGCTAAGAGCTTGTTAGCTCCGGGAATGCATCCATGAGAGTGGAGAGAGTCTTTTTTGTGATTATTTGGGTGCGTGATTAATGCACGGCCCCGTTAAGACGACTGTTAAGGCTGGAGCTTATCGGTCCGGGTGGACCGGCACATGTGGCCCGGGGCCGTTATGATACCGGATTCCGGTACTCATCCCTAGAAACTAGTAGAAAGTCACTGATTTTGATTTACTTTGAGATCCATGAAAATATATGTTCCGTTTGGACTGCGCGAGCATTCACATATTACTGCATTTATATAATATAGGCCTATGATGGCAAAAGAAATGCATCAACTACAAGAAAATAAATTGGTTATGTCAGCCTTAAGGATAAAAAAGGAGTTAATTTAAGTGCTTGTAACTGCCATCAATATATTTTAAGCAATCACAATATCACAGATGTCTCACTCGTTACTTTACTGCTGATTGAACTCTGCATCTGAATATCACCTGAAATACGAGCCCCTAGTGCCGCTACTTGTCTCTGGGGCTTTTACAATCTCCCGGGCTATTCCAGTGACGTCTCCAAAGGGCACATTTCAAACATACATCACAGTTAAAAATAAGACGGAGGTTTTCAAATGGCCGCTTGGATTTACAAGTGCTCGGTGTAAAGGTCTGCTTCGGAGCGAATGAGTGAATGAGCTTTGGTCCAGGGTCATATTGGAGCAGGGACAGGATGCAGCGACAAGCGGTAACAGTTAAGACGTTGTTTGCTCATGAAAAACGTGCGAAAGGTTTTGTTTCATGAACTTAGTATCCCGGTGAGGGGAAAAATAATAATCACAATTAATTCCTGTATTATTGAAATCACAACTATTCCAATGTTTTGTTTTGTTTTTGCAAAACATTGGATTCAATGTTTATCTGGGGCGACCAGTGGCTGACATGGTAGAGTGGGTCATCTCATAACGGGAAGGTTTGCAACTTCTGGGGCAATTTTACTTTCACTCCGTACATTGTGGTTTATAGCCACAGATGCCCAGTGTCTTGACGGACAGCCAATCCGATCCTCCGGCTGAGTGCTGGTGACATTTTTTGGGGTCTTCCACTTTACTTTTTTGTTCCATAACCCTCAGGATCATCTAAGATGTCATTTTGACAGTAAGACAGCAGCGATTGCGCGCTGCGAGAGGCCTTGCTAGGGCTGCACGATTTTGACAAAATACCTAATTGTGATTTTTCTGGCAAATATTGCGATTCGATTTGCTGCTAAAATAATGAGGGAAGGAAGTCGTGTTACTCTTAGACTTTAGTCAAACATCATATTCTTGCTCAAATTGTCCCACATTAGAACAATACACAATAATCTGCTTTCAAACATATTTGGTTTTATGTGGACAGCGCCCTCTTCTGGAGGAGTTCCCTCGACATTCAGAGTACCTCTGCGGGACAGCCACGCAACTAAAAGTGTATGTGATTCCATCCCAGACTTATTTATCCAAAGACTTTAGAATCTGCTTTATGGAAACTCCGACCTTTTTTCTGTTGCAGCTGAACCCGAGATCAGCTGATCGGTGACGTCTATCTCCAGAGACAGAAAAAAAAAACTCAGCCTCTCGAGGTTAGGTTATTGCAGTCGTCAAAACCTCGATTGCGATTTGAATACATGGGTACTAGGGATGGGACGATACACTTAAACTCACGATACGATGCACCTCGATATGTCAGAGTCACGAAACGATACGTCACGATACGATATCAAAAAAGAAAAAAATATTACTGTATAATAACAACTTGTTTATTTTTGTTTCAGTTGAACACAGGGAAACACAAGGCCTAACAGGCCAAACACAACAAGAACACTCCCTTAGTGCTGCTCTAACCCGAGGTTAATGTATCTCAGGACTGGTTCTTCTTCAAAAAAACTAACATATCATTCTTGTGACTTGACGTGACGACGCACTGCACCATTCCCCGGATATATATATATTTTTTTCATTTAATAATAATAATAATAATAATAATAATAATAATAATAATAATAATAATAATAATAATAATAATAATAATAATAATAATAATAATAATAATAATAATACATCGAACTTGTATAGCGCTTTTTGGACACTCAAAGAAGCTTTACATGAAAAAAATAAAATAAAAAAATTCACGATCCATTTTTTTTTAACTCGATGCGTTTCGTCACGTTTTGTATCGCGATATTTCGCCAAACGATATTTCGTCCCATCCCTAATGGATACATGCATGCAAACACGCCACACAGGAGCTTTAGGCTAATTTCTCTCTGTTGTCCCACACTTGCACTCTCAATCTCACTCTCATTCATCCTGGCCTATTGTACATGTTTTTTAGTGGCGGGGACCTTCTAGCTGTGAGGCATGAGCGCTAACCGCTGCACGGTGCTGATCGGGACTTTATTTTTCAATGTCACCTTTCTCCTGGCGAGTTGCTGTTGTTTTAAGCCCTATTCAAACTGCATCGCTCCCTTTCTCCTGTGCCTCTGTGTCACACTGCACACGTCCCACCTCTCTGACTGACAGTCCGTTTGCAAAGCGCCGTGCTCCCCGCGTTTCCCAGGCAACGCCAGCCGCCGCCACCGCTTTTTGAAGCAACGTTTCTGTCGTTGTTTTCTCGAGACGAGCAATTTGCCAAGGTCTGAGCCCCAAAGCGCCTGATGGGACAATTAATTTTAGCATGTTAATTCACATTCTCTTTGATCTGAGAGGGAGAATGGCAGATGGGGCGAGAGGGAGGGACTTATTTCCATACAATACAATACGATCTGCATTTGAGAGAGTCCAGGGCAGAGGTTATGGCCCCGCAATATGAATAATCAGTTACTACACAATACTGGGCGTTGAATGTTACAATAACCATATTTTTTTTGTGGCGGGGTATCTTCCTTAAAGCAATAGGCCACCGTTTTTTCCATACTGAGATATGTTCTTACCTTAGCTTAGACGAGTTGATGCGTACCTGTCTGGTCTTTGCGTGTGCTCAGTCACGCAAATAGCTCCAAACTTGGGGGAAGTTAGAAGCGACCAAGCTGTTCCACGTTTTCCCTATTTAATTACAGTTACGTGAAAAGTTACGCGATCCAAGTCTAGTTACACAAAATGAAACATGTGGATTTTCTGAGCGGATAAAAAGGGGCACTATATTGTAAGGCGTAATAATACCGTAGGAGCACTTCGACTTTACTGCGCAGACGTCGAAGTCTTCCTAAGGTATTATTACCAATTCATTTTCTCGTAGGAGAGGTGTGGTTTACGATTGTCCATAGCCTTTTATTGGGCTGAATGTCTTTCATGGTCTTGATCTCAATCCAGTTGAAAATGTATGGGCAGAGATGAAAAGGCATGTGCATGCAAGATGGCCTACAATGTGGCTCAGTTCAACAGAAGTGTATAATATTTTATTGCAAACCTTTTGTAATTTGTATTATTTGTAATGATTTATGTAAATGTATTGTGTATTTTTATGTCTCAGGGACCTGGTCTGCTATATGGCCTATGAACATAGCATCGGTTATTTGTAACAATGCTTCTTGTTCTGTCCCTATCAAATATACATAAATTAAAGTTACACCAGTTCTGTTTGGAGGAATGGACCAAAACTCCTGCTAACTATTGTGAGAAGCTTGTGGAAGGATTTCCAAAACGTTTGACCCAAAATATACAGTTTAAAGGCAATGCTACTAAATATTAATGAAATGTACACTTTTGGTTTTGTAAAAAGTAAGAAAAAAATTTGTAGAAATTCTTTCATTTTTCTGGCATTTGACAAAAATTGACCAATTCCCAGCTCCCGCAAATACACACTGTCGTTCAGTCCTTGGGCAAGACACTTCACCCTACTTACCTCCAGTGTCTGGGTACAATGGTGTATGAATGAGACAGTGAATGGGTGACTGGTTCCTTACTGTAAAGCGCTTTGGGCCTGATAAAGGTAGAAAAGCGCTATATAAATTGAGTCCATTTACCAAAAAAAATTAAAGAAATCAAAAGTTCTGGTTTCATGTCTGACTGTGAGAAAAAAATTCAATTGTGTCTTTTTATGAAGTGTATGTAAACATCTGGTTCTCACTGTATTTAGCCGTAGATCATGATAACGATACAGAACAAAACAAAGGCCGATCTTTCAGTCATTGTCGGGCATGGAACATAAGCACGAACCCCCGACTGGTAACGCAGGAGCGTCTTTTACACTCCGGGCCGACGTCATTTCGAACAGTTCAGAGTAGTTGGCAACTCTTACCGGCCGTTTCTTTAGAGGCCACTTGTAGCATTTAATCTGCACTGCAGAGCGCTTTTACTTTTCCTTGTGTTTGAGTGCGCACAGCTGATTGTTCTAGCACTCTGCTCCTGCAAGCCAAGGCAGAGTGCGGTCACGAGACGGTTGCCGTGACACTACATCTACAATATGTAATGTATTTATGTGATAAAGACCAACCAAATTCAAGAGACAGTGGAATATTTATTGAAAAATATCAGTCGGATCCGTTTTATTTCACTTGGATTTTACATGAATGGATTATTGCCTTTTTGCCTGAGAGAGAAAGCTATCGTTTAACGGCTCAAGCTAAAGCTAAGCAGCTAACGTTAGCAACCTTTCACTGTAATGATTTATATTCAAGTAGATTATTCATTAAAAATACGCCACACGATTAAAGAGCTGTTTTCATTCACTCTTGTTGTGTTGCTGCTCGCTGGGTTCTTCTCCGTCTCGCAATGCATTGTGGTCGATATTGACCTGTTGCTGGTGGGACGTTCACGCAGTGCCCAATGGCTCTGGGAAATAAAAATGGCGACCTATGTAGCTCTTTTTCACACGGAAAACATGGATACATCTTCCAAATGACGATGGCATGCCACGAGATAGACCCTCTCCGACGTAATCATTGACGGGGAATGTAAGTGCGCGTGTCACACTTCCGTATATGGCGCAGTTTGTCGGGGAAATTCCACTGGAAACGGGTTGCGCTTTATATTATAGGATAACATAAAATGAGAATATTTTTCCTCATATTGAAATTGGTAATCTACAGCAAACGTTTCAAATTGATATCTCTACAGCGTCTCCTTAAATGGTGACTAGCTCCTCCGAATGGCTCATATTACAGGTAAATTCGACACCGTTCCAATCTTGGTTCATTTTCAGAATGTGTCGAAGCGGCTGCAGAATCCCTTCGCGCTCGTTCCGCGTTTGTCGCCGTGTGCGTTGGCCGTGACCCCGCGTGACTGCCGTCTATAGCGTCTCTTGTTCATCCTGGTCTGTCTGTTGTTGCCGTGGGAACAACTGCTCCGTATGAAACCCATAGGACGGATGTATTTATAGAAGGGAGCATCCGAACACGACGCCATTCGTTTTTCGATCATCACTCATGGCCGAATGATTATCAAATTCACAAAGAATTGATAGTGGTATGAAATTAGTGTTGTTCTGTAATGTGGATTGTGGACGTATACTTTTGCTGAAATTTGTGAAAGATGCATATAAACAGTGGCGGAAATATTTATTGAAATAAGAGCAACATTACTTTGAAATGATTTCACTCAAATAGAAGTAAAAAGCAGCGATTACTCAAGCAAGAGTGAGAAAGTACTCGTAGAAAATGCTACTTACTGTGTGGCGAGGTGCTCAAGTGTACTTGGTTTCGAAGTTGCAAGTTTATTTGTAAGTTTATTATTTTTTTAATAGCACAATTGATTCACAAGGCAAAGTGCTTCACAGTTGCATCAATGTACAAGAAGCCATTAAAATCAATACATAAAACATCAACTTAAACTTAATTAATTACAGTAAAATGCAAAGAGTGCAGATAAAATACTTTCAGTGTCATGTTTATGTATAAAAATAACTGTTTTCAGCCTGGATTTGAACATTGAGTTGAGGCCTGTCTCACATCCTCATGAAGACTCTTCCAGATTTGCGCGTTAGCCTCAACATGTTTAGTCCTGACTCTGGGAGACTCGAGGTGACTGATAACACTTTCTCTTTGTGTCTGTGGCCAAAAACAATGATCTCAGTTTTGTCTGAGTTTAGTTTAGAGAAAGTCGTTTTGCATCCACAAACTGATTTGATCGATGCAGTAGAAAGTAGATACTACATCTCCATTTAAATGTTATGTCGGATAACTTTGCGGTTTCAAAAACATGAAAATTACTACATTTTATAAACTTATCATTATACATTACTTTAAATGACTGGTTTATGTTTCTATAGCGACAACAAAATACTGTAAACATTAAATGACATGAGAAAGAATCCTTATATTTCCAGAAAGAAAATGCCAGAAACATATTATTTTTTGACTCCTTGTATTTGTATTATTTGTCAAAAATACAAACATTTTGGTCTAAAACGGCCCTGCTCTTCTCTTTGGTCGATGTGTGCGAATCTTTGTAAAGAAAGGTGCACAGCTTTTTGCACTTGTGGCATTAGTAAATAGTTGTTTGGGTATCTGCTGCTCCCTGTGTACGTAATCCCTGGTTGTCAGTGTAAAGCTGATGTCAGGCCTCCCTTTTCTCTGTTGCAGTGCGTGCTCTACCTCTGGTCTCTGAAGATCAACCACCCCACCACTCTGTTCCTGCTGCGGGGGAACCACGAGTGCCGCCACCTCACAGAGTACTTCACCTTCAAACAGGAATGTGAGTCGCAGCCCGCCGCCGCGCACACACACAAGGCTGACAGTGAGGACACGAGAGACTTTTTACAGCGAGAACGAAGTTGAGCTGTTGAGGTTCACAATGATTGCAGCGTTTATTCATTTTTTTTTGTCACTTTGCGGCATAAGTTCTGTCAGAAATATTAGTTATGGTTTAAATTAAGGCAGGTGAAAGCATACATGTTCCGCGCAGTGGTCGATGTGGCTAGCTAGCTAGTTTTCTCCTTAACATCTAACGCCTGTTCGTACCACTCCAGACCAGTAGCAGCACCAGTATATAATTTGTGGTCGTGATCTGTGATTGAATGGCATTGACCAGTATTTGCGTCGCTGTTTTATTAATGCAGTTGACCAAAAAAAAACAGTCCCTATTCACTGAGAACAATTAGGAAGAGGAGTAAAAGAAACATCAATCAGGGGAGACTTCATGCACGATACCTGTGCATGAAGTCTCCCTCAAGCAAAACGTAAAACAATCATCAGCAAATATAGTATAAGCTGAGATGCCCCAGCAGAAAGTTTGAGAGCTGTAGTGTTCTCTGGAGCCGGTCACAACGGAGAGAGAAAGATGGAAGGCGCAGAGAGAGAGAGAGGGGGGAAAGCACAGAGACAGCCAGATATGTGCCATAGGTTCTGCAGGCAAAGATGCAGGCCATGCAGCTGTCTCTGTGTACAGGCAGTGTACACTGAATGATGTGGACCGTCAGGTGGGCGCTGTGAGTGTTCCAGACGCCTCCGAACGGCAGCAACATCAACGCCCACTACCTCTTCTTCAGTCCGCCCACTCCTCTCTGCTGCTGCAGCTCCACAAGGAGCTCAAAAAGAGCACTCGCAAAGCAACGACTTTGTGAAATAAAACTCCAAATGAAATAATAAATAACTATTTAGGTGCAGGCGAGCTGTAAACTCTAACACCGGTCACAGGAGATTGCTTTTAATCTAGACACTATTCCAAGTTTTTTTATTTTTTTTTTAAAGAGAGTGGCAGAAAAAAGTTACGTGGATGAGAGCAATGGAAGCTCGAATTGTGTTTTTGTGATAACTAACCACGACAGATTGGTAACATCCAGGTTATATTGTGTAAAATAGTGACATTTCCTCTAGAAATCGTGTAACTGTCACATCATCAAAATAAAACCATGAATTTAAACCTGGCTCAATCCATTATTTACATTTTGTCGCTGAAAATATAGACAATTTAAAATATAATAGTAATAGGCCGGGGCGATATTGACAAAAATCAGATTTCCCAATATTTTCAGGGACTTTATCTCTGATAACCGATATTTTTTGCAAACCATCAGACATATGCAAAAATGTGCTACAAACATCTTCAATTACATTGTTTTGTCGCTCAAAAAGACAACTGTCCTGAATAGACTAAAAAAAGGCAAACTTTTTTTTCTTAATTTTCTCACTATCTCTATTTGCTCCCTCTTTCCCCCAAAATTTTAACCCTCCCCTTTTATTTTTTTATTTTTTGTCCCAATTTTTCCCTTTTTTTTGCCATTTCTCCCCCCATTTATTGACATTGGAGATAAACTCGATATTGTTGCATATCTTCCAAACAGCAATTTCAACAATATCTTGTAGACAATATATTGGCAATATAATGAATATTGACAATACACAATGAAACGTGATATAATGATATATTGCCCACGTCTATTCAAGACAGTTTTGTCTCTCGTTTCTTGCAGCCTCATGTTGCAGTAACATACATATGATGAATAAAAACACACAGTCTATATTCACTGTTGGCGTCTCAGTACAGTGTCCACCACCTCATTAGCCTTTAGCGTGCGGTATTCCTCGCCGTCTGCCAGCTCTGCGACGTGTTCACTCATCGCGGAACAGGTGTGGACGAGATATTAGAGCTCAACCTCGGAAACAAAGACCCGCTCGCTGTGCACTCGCCTGAAAACCAGTGTGCAGCTGCAAATGGTCGTCTGTCACTGAGCGCCGGAGCCCTCCGCCCACGCGTCGCCGCGCGCCGTGGAGAGAGGAGGCGAGCGGCGCTGCCACTTAGCGACGATGCTTTAATGTGGAAAATGTGCACCAGGACGAGATGGATCACGATAGTAATCGACTGAAGGGTCATTGTTTACGGTGATATAATGAAATCTGTCGTCGTTACCGGTCCAAAAATCCGATAAGGTCCTTAATAGCAAAGGAAAGGCGGCCATTACCGTAGAAAGAAAAGACCTCGCTGCTGCTTTTCTCTGTAAAGCAACCAAAACTGTTGCAATTTTTCCTCTGACCGGCAAAACATGCTCAGATCTGAAGACACAATGAGCCCAAACCCTTTCCTAGACTTTCCAGACTTTTGAGCCCGTCACAACCCAGCTTGACATTTTACCTGATCTGCGTAAACATCCATCAATCCATGCGTGCTTCGCAAAAACTGTACAGCGTTACTACGGCTACGGCTATTACTACTATGGGATTAGAATTACCAAGGGACCTCGGGTAAAAGGTGAGAATCACTGACGTCCCTGGAGTTTCTACTCCCATCGGAATCTGCCATGTCGGTCATTTGGAAGGTAAAGGTCCCCCCGATCTTTACCTTTTAGGGTAATTTTGCAAACTCCGAGGTGATTCTAGTCCTTGCAGATCGGAATTTGGAAAGTTTTTAACCTGCGTAATGAATTGTAAATAAGCGCAACATAGGTGTTCCTCCAACAACTATTCAACTTTGGGTCCAACAGTCCACAGTATATTTTTCCAGTAGTGCTGTGGAGCGTCCAAGAGCTCTTTCGCAAACCAAAGTTGAACCTTACTACATTACTTTTTCTCTGCACAGTATGTTGGTGACATCTTTCTTGACAAAATCTCAATTCTGTGATAAATTAAACCTTGTTAGAATTAAATGTATTGATTCAGATAATACTGTACATTAATGTACAGTATTTTTCTGGCTTTTGTAACATGTCTGCGCTGAGTAATGTTAGCAGTCAGTGATGATCGTGCTTGGATTTGGATAGTTGGCTAAAGCGAGGGTTCTTCTTGCTAACATTAGCCCTGATTAGCTCTGACAGACTTGAAGTGCTCATTAATGTTGTTATCTCCGTGATGCTTATAAGTGCCTACCCTCTTTTAAGTCCTTTTAAAGCATTACTAAGTAACTCATGCCCCTAGAGGCCATAAGCTCCACTGCAGGTGTCCTAGCATTTTGCAATTTTTTACTCATTAAATCGTCCGTGAGAGTAAATACTACGCTGACAGAAAAGACAAAGGGAGAGAGGGATATTGTTCATCCAATTACACAATGGAGATCATTTTTTCACTCAAACTTGGCTGTGAACACTGTTTAAGTGGGGCTAACCGCACTTAGCTTTGCCCGTTAGCTTGTTAGCTTCTTCTTCGTGATACCATTAGTGTGTATTGGGGCCTCCTACCCGGTGGCAATAGTGGTTTTCTGGCCAGAGACACCGGGGGAGATGAAAGATCATCCCATTAACACTTGTATTACCCCCAGAGGGACTACAAAAATGATTTATTAAGGTAAACAAGCTTTAAGCTTGTGGGTAATTTATTTAACTATGTTCATGTTCTGTCCATCATTGCTGATCTTTTAATTGAGTTTTTGTTATTTATTTTTAAAGTCAAAGCTTTTGTGGCACTTTGCTACCAATCATAGTTGTGCTGTTTTCAAAGCTTCATTAAAGTCCAGGGATGGGTCATAATTTGGAAAAGTACACATTTTTACATAAAGAATAGAAAAGTCTGAATAGTATTTGAATAGTAATTTTTCCTATTTTCAGTCTAATTGCATGGTGTCAGTTGAGGCCTTAACCTCTGGCCTTGTGGTTCATTTGAGGAGCACCCATCCACCTGTAGACTCCTTATATGGCCTTCCTCCCGCTCTAATCTGACCCGAGGATTGTGTAACTAAGACTCTTTACTGTGACACACGCAGCGGCGGCAGTGACGGGGACGACTGCAAACAAAGAACATAATCCTAACATATGCGTTTTAGTTTTGCTTCTCGGAAGGAAATAGATTTAAGATTTTCTGTCACAAACCTCCTAAACTGACTGATTTCCGTTGCAATGTTTCTCAGTTCCCCTGAGGCCTAAAGTTGTGGGAGGCTCATTAAAAGGCTGTGACCGAGCTCTCTCCAATGCAATAAAAAACAGGAAGTCTCTATCACTTTTGGTTCCGGAGATATCGGCCTTTTACCTACATTAAATCGGCCAATAGCCAAAATTGGAAAATACCCGAATATCGGCCTGATATTTCGGCCGGCCGATATATAGGTCGACCCCTGATGTGTATAAACGAAGAATTATTTGGCAACACTTGAATTCTTTTGTGGTTCTTCTGCTCTGTACCAATGTTACAGACTGTTTTCTTTATGCAGTTTTCCCCGTGTACATAAAGGTGTTTTAAGAGTGTGAAAATACTGTGTTGTGAATTTGATTTTGCATACAGTAAACAATCTTCTCAGTTCTCAGTTAACACGTGCGTCAGTAACAGCGGCCTCCTAACTCTCTGTGTCATGTGCTGTCTCGTCTAAAGGTAAAATAAAGTACTCTGAGCGCGTGTACGACGCCTGTATGGAGGCCTTCGACTGTCTGCCCCTCGCGGCGCTCCTCAACCAGCAGTTCCTCTGCGTCCACGGAGGACTGTCCCCCGAAATCAATTGCCTAGACGACATCAGGAAAGTAAGTCAGCGGCTCATGACCTAAATACTCTCAACATTTATGCTAATCAGCTCAGACTATTAATGTATGAGCAAAACTAAACCCATTTGCTTGGTTTTTTTAAATGATTGAAATTAGCTAATTAGACTTGTTAAATAGGTTTGCAACTAATGATTATTTCTGTGAGTTATATATGTATGTATGACCAATTGTGTTGCTGTCTTTGGGACATGACCCACATTTGGGGACTATGCCTAGAACATTATCGATTACGAAAGAGATAGGCTGAGGCACTCTGAATTTGCAGATAAAATGTTTTAATTGCTTAACCGACGCGTTTCGACTCAATGAGTCTTCGTAAGGGTGAGACTCACCCTTTAATTGAAGTTAATGTATTATTTTTTTTACCTCTCAAATAGCCTATAGTTAAAGATTTATTATTATAGTAAAGGTTTCAATCATAGAAATATACTGAAATCCATCTGTCGACTGATGTGGGTTTTTCTAAGGCCGACGCCGTTATTCACCGCTGATCATTTTTTTAAATGTCTGGTCTATAATCCTGTGTGTTAAGCTTTTCAACGTGTCCGTGTTGAACTGTGGCAGCAGGGGGCGCTGTATATTCACATTTAGTAGGTACTTCAGAGGGAGCTTGTTTGAAAGACAAAAATCAGTAGATTCCAAGGTCTAAAACATAAAATACAGTGTCATATTTTCCGGACTATAAGTCGCGCTTTTTTCATAGTTTGGCTGGAGGTGCGTCTTTATACTCAGGTGCGACTTATATATCAAAATATATAATTTCACCTGTTTGTTATTTTCATACCGACAGCTGCTAGAGGGTACTCTAGGCATGTGTACCAGTATCTGCTACCCCTGTAACACTAAAAAATAAAACGGTGTGTGAGCGAGAAACTTGTGAGGGACTGGTGAAAAGTAACTTTTGCTGCAATGTAGAAAACCAAAAAGCTAATCGCGGGCTAAAAGCTAGATGGCCACAGCCAGAGTAACGAGTTCACAACTGGGTGCTTGAACAACGTGCTGCCGGTAGAGGCTTGTCAACGGTGCAGTTACGCCTCTATGCCAAGGCTGGTGCGACTTATAGTCTGGAAAATACGGTATATAAAATAGGTGCACACACTTGGCCTAGGAAGTTGTGGCAGGACTCATTTTAAAGCTCTTAAAGCTTTGGTTCCGGAGATATCACCCGATACTCCGGTCCCCATCCCAATACCAACCAGTCCCTTCCCAGTTTAGCCTTCAAGATCAGACGGGATCAGCATTCACAAGATGGTATGGTCTTGCAAACTGTCTAATGTGTGTGTGTGTGTTTTGTCCATGACAGTTAGACCGGTTTAAAGAGCCCCCCGCCTTCGGGCCCATGTGCGACCTGATCTGGGCCGATCCCGGGGAGGACTACGGCAGCGAGAAAACCGCCGAGCACTTCAACCACAACTCCGTCCGAGGGTGCTCCTACTTTTTCAGGTATTAATACTTTTCACAGAAAAAGAAAAAAAAGTTCCCTTGTTGTGTAAAATGGTGCGTCTCTTTATGCATTCATGCCCATTTTGCCTCTCCAGGGCTAATCGTGATAAAGGAGGCCATTTGACAAAAGGGGAATTGTAATTTGTTTTTGTGGGTCAGACGTTTAAACGGGTCTTTTATAAATGACGCGCTCTAAACGGCTCCGACTTTAACTGCAGTTGTGTTTTCAAAAGACGGGCGCAATTAAGTCGTTTGGACGCGACAAAAGACCCAGGGCTAATTCTTTGTGTTTGTGTCGACGTTCGCGGGAAAAGTGACGTCTTGCTGTTTGTAAAAGTTAAAATGATTGAACTAGTTGGAATGTACATCACAAGCAATTCATTAACATATATTCGATTCATTTGAGAAATTCTGCAGGTAAATATTTTTGAGTGAAAACATTTTAAGTTGTGTACATTATATATGGAAAGTAAGGCAATATCCCATATCGCAATATCCTATAACTAAAAAAAAAAATAGCACCGAAAACATGATAAAAAAGAATCTAAGAAGACTCTTAGATCAATACTGTAGGTCTTTCAAATACACTGCCCCATAGGCTGGGAGCTCAGGTCGAGAAACTTTTAGATTTGGAAATGCACTCGGTTAAGGCGGGGGTTAAGGGGTTCATTTCCAGCGCGATGATGGCGCTTCAACTGCGCTTTGTAAAAAGGCATGGAATTTGAAATTTGAATATCTTGGAAAAGGATGACATTGCTAGACTATTTTTACCGCACAAGTTTGTCAAAAATACTAAAATTATGTTCCTTTGTAGTTCAAAAGTTTCCCGTTTGGCCCAATTTGCTTTTGAATATCTGAATTTCCAATCTTCCTCTTTTAAACGAATCTTAGCAAGTTTGTGACATGGAAAATATTGTATCCGGGCATTAAAATGGCTTTGGAAATCATGACTTTGGCTTTCTGGTATCTGTGTAAGGAAATGTTTCATAATTTATTCTGACTTTTGACCAGTTTTCTATTTATGTGCGTCTTTCTCGCAGTTATTCCGCCGTGTGCGACTTCTTGGTAAATAATAACTTGCTGTCAGTAATAAGGGCTCACGAAGCACAAGACGCAGGGTATGTTTCCTCTTTCACCTTTATTATCACATTAATACAAGCCTATAATCTTCCTGAAGATCCTGTTTGTGCTCCACAGTTACCGTATGTACAGAAAAAGCCAGACCACGGGCTTCCCTTCTTTAATCACCATTTTCTCCGCTCCAAACTATTTAGACGTCTACAACAACAAAGGTACTCTCTTGGTCCTCCTGTAGCTTCACTTTATTGTATTATCTCTCAGTATTTGACATTATTTTCAGCTGCTGTATTAAAATACGAGAACAACGTAATGAACATCCGGCAGTTTAACTGCTCTCCTCATCCGTACTGGCTGCCCAACTTCATGGACGTGTTCACGTGGTCTTTGCCTTTCGTTGGAGAAAAAGGTAAGAGCTAACCTCCGTCGAAACACCCAGAGTCTTCACGTTTGTACTTTGTTACAGATCATTGGTCCTCAGCTGCTTGTGGCTTCAGGACCCACCCTCGCCCTATTATTAGATGCATTGAGTTGCCTTGTGTACGAAATGCACGGTATAAATAAACATGCCTTATAAGTTACAACCCAAATCGAAATATTATGAAATATGTGCACAGATAAGTCCGTTAAACTCTTTGCCTGCTAGGATTTCTGCTCATTTTCATCAATCTTTGCTGTTGTTGTACTACTCTGATGACCACATGCTTTGTACCGAAACAGAGTCTCTACTCTTATTAAAAAGTAAATATTTTATTATAGCTTTATTTTAAGGGCCTATTTCACCGGCCTGGAGACCAGTTAGAGACTTGTTGGAGACGGGTTCGATTTCAGTGGAGTCTCTGTATGGTCTAGGAAAGGTCTACGCCGTTGGTCCCCATTCCCCAACCACCGGTCCGGGGACCGCTACCGGGCCGTGTCACATTTGCTACTGGGCCGCACAGAAATTGAAAATAATATATAAACGACCGCATTTTCTGAGAAGTCACCCTAGAAATCCTTTGGACTCGAGTTCATCTGGTTTTTATTACAGACAGAATCAGCGCAGCTTAATGTGTTCTGTGCAGCTCCTACGTCAGCCTTTCACCGGCAGCGCTCTCGCTCCCCTGTCGCATTCTCCCTCAGCTCGCGTTCCGTTCTCCAAAACTCTCCAGCGCCGTCCTGAGAGAAGTGAGAAAGCGCCGTGGTCCCGCTGTGGCGCGTCGATCAAAGGGCTGCGCTCCATGCTTTAAAAACATGACCCATAGTGTAATTACGCATGTGTTCCGAAGCACCTTTTTTCCTTTACTGCATATATTCATCAAAAACACAATAACTGTAGTCTTAACAAATCCAGCTGAAGTTCTGGCTGAAATTTGAACCGCAGCTGAATTTGTTAAGACCTTAGTTTTTGCGTAATAAGCAAGACATTTCTGAAATCTTTGGTCTGAATAGTTTCATTAATGATTTCCATGTTTTCCTTTATCAAACCAGTCCTGGCAAAACATGATCCAGCCCAATACACATTCTCTATTTTTAACAAGTTTAGACATTGAAACGCTCCAAACCAGAGCCGGCCCGTTTAAGTTAAAGCAGGAAATAAAATGAAAGTTATGAGCGGCTGGCCCTCATTACCAATATTTTGAATTTGTTCCTGTCCTTTCTCTTTGTTTCCTCCCCAGTGACGGAGATGCTGGTGAACATTCTCAACATTTGCTCCGACGACGAGCTCATGTCGGAGGGAGACGACCTGGACGAAGGTAAAAAACTCCGCCGACACGACTGGATTCGACACTTTTAAACACGTCCAGGAGCTTCACATTTGAGAGGAGACTGACGAATGTTAATGGCTAAACTAATGCAACTCACAGGCATTTCAGAACCCGTTTGTAGAGCTGGAGCATTGAGACGGGGCATTTAGCAAAGATCTTAGTATTTTGGTTGTTTGGCTTGTGACCATTAATATTGCTATGAATGACAACAGTGCTCACCTAGGATTTTAGATGTTTTTTTCCTTCAAAGCTGAATAAATCAGGCTGGGAATTAGATATAAAAATCCCTCTGAAAAAAACTTACAATTTTGAAGCCCAAGAGTGGAAAGTTTGGAGTCTGTAGAAGCTACTAAAGTTTTTGTTGCAAGAGTGGAATGAAAAGCTAATTTTGAGAAAACCAGCCCTTTTAGTTTTGTACCGAGTGCACATGCGCGACACATTTCTCCGCTCTTCCATACTGGGGGCCTCGTAGAAAGAAAAATACCATATTTGGATTATAGCGTCATCCCAGGGACCCTTCGCAGGACAAGTGGAAGTAAAATATGTCAAAATTTGTCAATGAATACTCGTGGGAAAGAATGCTTTGCGAAGCGACGCCGTTTCTACGTCCGGGTTATCTCTGCCACGCTTGCGACAACACGTCATAAAATAAGCATCGCAGGTGAGGTAACTGAGATGCTAAAGGAGGAAACTAGCTAAAAAGTCCACTTCCTCTCACCTTAAGACTTTTAAGGCTTGAAGGAGGTTCATCACCAATGTTTGTGGTAGCCACTGACATTAGGGTGATCATTTAATTATCTAATTAAGGTGATTTAATTTATTGATTTTACACGCTGTGGTCGATGTGGAGATTATTTGCTTGTTTTCTTAACATCTTATGTCACAATATTAAAAAAGACATAACTTACAATGCTTATTTTATGACGTTTTGTCGCAAGGAGCTGGAGATATCCTGCAAGTAACTCCAATGTCACGTCGCAAAAGCTAGGTTCCCACGTATATGCATTCACAAAAATTTACATATTTTATATCCGAGATGGCGCTAATCCAAATAGAGTAATTTCCTTTCTGGGAGAACCCCGCTGCAAAAGACCTCAAAATTAGGTTTTTACTCCACTCATGCAACAACCTCACCACTTTAGTAGCTCCTACAGATGCCAAACTTTCAATTGTTGGACTTAACAATATTTTCAAGTTTTGTTCTATTTAATTTCTAACCTAATTTGTTGAGCTTTGAACCCAGAAAGAAACTAGTCTGTTAGGCTGCTCAATGTATTTTCCCATAGCTGTTATGGCTGACAGCAAACAAAATGTTCGCATTTGTCGAAACAAGCTCAGAGTTAAAGGCATGTCTGTGATTTCTATGCATTGAACCACTTTGCTCCATTCCATGTCTCTGTATCTTTATAAAATGCATAGGTAATTCAGTTTTATTATTATCTGGTTAATGCATTATAATGCATCAGTTGTTCTAAATAGGGTGACCAGACGTCCCAGTTTACCCGGGACAGTCCCAGTTTTGAGCCATCTGTCCCATGTCCTATATCAAAAAGCATTGATTTGTCCCAGTTTTGTCCCTGGTATCTCGTTTTTTCTCACCAGTGCCATGCCCAAAGCAGCGTGTTTTTTTTTTTTCTAAACCCGGGACATGATGACTTTTGGCAACGTGTGCATCAAAACCACACAGTTTCCATAGCGACTGCACTAAATAAAAAGCAACAGAAAAAAGAGTCAGTGCTGATTGGTATCCAACAGTTTAACCTTTCCCACAATTTCCCAGTTTTTTACTGTGGAATGTCTGGTCACCCAAATTCTAAAACAAAATTCCCACCCTCTTTTAGACGCTCTTTCATATCGATTGATATTGATCCCGTAAGTTACTCCTAACAGGCTCCTGAATGTGATTTCTGGTCGCCTGCTTAAGGCTTGTGTACAGTCCTGTCATTTCCTAAGGGCCTCGGAGCAGACAGATGTCGATGCAAAAACGTGTCGGACTAACCCACGCTGTTGTTTCCCAGGAGGCGCCTCAGCCGTTCGCAAAGAAGTCATCCGCAACAAGATCCGCGCCGTGGGGAAAATGGCCCGAGTGTTTGCCGTCCTCAGGTCAGCTCCACTCACTCGCTCACGCACTCGCTCCCTCTCTGCCCCACATTTGAGATCGTGTTGCTGAAATGCCACTCATTGAGGGAAAAAGTCGAGCCCCAAACGAGGAAATTGCTCCCACATGACATACATTTCTTCACTCTGGGGTACAGTCAACCTTCAATCAAACCAAGACTCATAAATTATATTCATTGTGCACCGTGATTATTTATTCAACAGACTAGATATTATAATGATTACTTGATAAACTCACTGGCAGCCAAGGGATAGAGGCTCAGTGTAGCTCAGCTCGCCCGGATACCTCCTCGTTTGTCCTTTTTTTTTGTTTCCTGTAGCGCCCCTTGTCACTGCACTGTGGTCCAGCTGTGGGGGGGCTCTTGGTGCCTTTTCGGTTTTTCAGAAGAAGAAATGTCTAGACCTCAAATGTCTTTAGCTCATAAGCTAGCTGTTTGTTTTCCTTAAAAAAAAAGCTGGGTCCTTCATGGCTAGTACGGACTCTCGGCAGTAAAAAAAAATCCACTGAACGTCCACAAAAAACTCGGCAAAGATGTAGGAAAATATCCAGTAAAACAATATGGAACACAGAAACTTCTTATTAAACGCCGCTGTACCAAGAGAGAAGGAAGTTGCCTCCTTTTTACATGTCGCTGATTGGCATCCTACATGCAAATCCTGTCCTCGTAAAGTTGCAGCAAAATGTGCCAATATGTCCAATATGAAACGACAAATTGTATAATTCCCAATGAAGTTGTCCAAATATTCAGAAATGGCCGCCACAATTGGTTTAGGATGTGCTCAAAAAGCAAATGCACTCCTTCTGCTTCACCGTAATAAATAGGGCAATATGAGTTTATGTACATTTTCTTTCAGTTTCACTTCAGTCTTTGCTCAAAAGTTGCATGTTGATTCCAATTTACTTGAGAATATCCAAATTTACCCACATTCCTCTGTTTGTTGGAAAGGTTACAGATCTTAAAATATGATTAATGCATCAATCTTTTGTGTTTGTGGCACTGAAAAATAAACCCTGGTCTATTATTCACTCGTAGTAACAGTTGGGACTTTGTGACTAAATGACATTTTTCCAGCGCATTGCCTCAAAGGATGATTATGTAATGACCGAGTCACCGATTACTCATTAGACAGAAAGATCAGCACTTTTTCAACACTCCAACTGGAATAAAATCTTAATTCAGGCCCTAAATGTTATAAAAAGCATTAAATTGGATTCAAACTGGCATTAAGTCAAATATATGTTTGCAGTAAAAGTTACACTACGCCGGCGCTGTGACGTCATCGTCTTAAGAAAAGTTGCGCCGAAACAACGGAGCTGCGTAAATGGCGTTTTGAGATCTTTCCGCTGCGGAACCTGGTTTGGAAACTGTTTGTTTTCAGACTCCAAACGCCAAGATTTTGATAAAATATTTTTACGTTTAGTCCCGAGCTTGACTGTGTGTGGACATAAGGGCCTAAAAATACCACCTGAGACTGTAAAACTGACTGCTATTTGATGTTTTTTTCAGCTTTTTAGGCTTAATAAATGCATTACTTGTAAGAAAACACAATATTTCACCTTATATACAGTGTACATTTATATATATATATATATATATTAGGGCCGGGACTTTCGATTAATTGCGATTGTTTAGTGCGATTAAAAATATTAATGGAAATTAATCACACTTTGCTTTCCACACTTCAGTTTCCTTTTTTCCTGCAGATGCACAATGAATGGCAATATTGCACTGGTCTGTTGGACTTGGTTAAACAAAAATAAATAATATTTTGTTGCTTAAGCTTATTTATTCAGTCATTATTCAATGGTATACTAAAAACCCTTATGAAAAAACTTACTTCTCACTGTTCTCAGGTCAAATATTTATATGCGATTGATTTCGATTAATTAATTACAAAGCCTCTAATGAATTAGATTAATTTTGTTAATCGAGTCCCGGCCCTGATATATATATATATATATATAATATAAATTACATTTGGGATTGCGACTCGTCCTTCTATGGTAGTGGTGAGTCCTGATGCCATATCAGTTGAGAACCACATATTCAGCTGACTTTTATGCTGAAATTGGCACACAAAAAAAGAAAAATGGCAAATTTTGTCCAATTCTCTTTCCTCTATTTCATGAAATATTTGCAAATCCTAAGAAATGAAATGTGCACCGATTAAAAAATAAATAGAAAATAGTATTTGGACATTTAAAAGCATTACATTTGACATGCTTCTGCTGGTATGAACCCTGTAATTTCTCTTCAAACAATAATTAAAACATGACTATTTTTACTGCTGTAGAAATAGTACACCATTTTTTGTCGTATCGAAATTCTCTTCATTCCTCTGAAATGTTTGCAAATTCTAAACATTGAAAAATGGACAGACGTTTTGCCTTAGAAATTGCGTATTTGTGCATTTAAATGGTGTTGAATTTGACTTGCTGCTCCCTCAATGGGGTTGTCAGTCGTACGGCGTTGTCCGTACGGCCCTATCAAATATTAAAAACTCCAGTTGGACGCAGAAGTAGATTTTTCCGGACAGAAACGGCGCGTGCTGAAAGCTGGCTCCAGTTACTCAGGCGTAAAAATATGACAAACATCTGCTGCAAAAAAAAGTGACCCAGTTCTTAAACCAGGACGTGAGCCGCTGTGGCCGGGGGCGCTTTGAGATGACATTCAATCACCGCCTTCAACAGAACACTGGGCGGGACACAGTGGGTATGTGCTAACGAATGCCATGGAGAGAGTAATGGGTGAAACCGTTAAACCGGGACGGTCTCTGTGCCGGTCACATGGCCAAAGCTCTATATTAGGGCCGGGTTGTTTTTTTTCTCTCTGTGTCTGCGTAGGTTTCCTCCGGGTACTCCGATTTCCCCATCTCACAAAAAATATGTACAATAGGTTAATCCTCCAGCCAGGTGTTTCTCAATAACCCTAACCCTCTGGCTACTCACTGCTCCTACAGGTCGCCCTAGCGGCATTGAGGATGGGTCAAATGCAGAGAATGAATTTCCCTACCGCGATTAATTGCCGGTTGTTGACTAAACGGGCGACACGGTAGCACAGCGGTTAGCGCTCGTGCTTCACAGCTAGAAGGTCCCGGGTTCGATTCCCACCTGGACGGGGCCTTTCTGTGTGGAGTTTGCATGTTCTCCCCGTGTCTGCGTAGGTTTCCTCCGGGTACTCCGGTTTCCCCTACCATTAAAAACATGTGCAATAGGCCGGGATGAATGATGTGAGTGAGTGAGTGGTTGGTGGTGGCGGGGGGGGCGATGGCGCAGATTGGCTGCCTCGCTTCCGTCAGTCTACCCCAGGGCAGCTGTGGCTACAATAGTAGCTTACCACCACCAAGTATGGAGTGAATGAATAGTGCAATGTAAAGCGTCTTTGATTGTCCAGAAAAGCGTTATATAAAGCTGATGCATTCTTATTATTATTATTATTATTAAAACATTTACAGTAGGCCATGAATGCTGTGAGTGAATGAATGGTGGTGGTCAGAGGGACTGTTGGTGCAGATGTGTGGTCGGTCTCCCCTAAGGGAAACTGAAGCTACAAAAAAAAAGGTAGCTTACCGCCATAATCTCATATAAAGCACTTTGGGACCATGTCTGTGAAAGGCGCTATATAAATAAAGCTCTGCTTCTCTGGTATCGGATATCAGAGCCGATACTGGAAAAAAAATATGATTTCTGGTATCGGCTACAAATATACGATACTGAACCGATACCAGATTTGGCTCTCAACGCCTTAAAAACACAACTTTTACCACGTAAATCTAAGTGAATATGGGCATGCTGTATATCATTGTAAAGGTAAGAACCAAGAGTATTCGACCGCTGCGTTAGTCTTAACCTTTGCAAATGTGATAATTGATCCGTAATATCATGACAATAAAATATGACTTTATTGATCTTACAATGGAGAAGATTCAATAAGTTTTTAACTCGGGGAAAGACACTTTTGAAGAAAGTCTCTTTGTATTGGTAAATATCGGGTATCGACAGATACTCAAACCCCAGTATCAGTAGCAAAAAAACTAGATCGGTGCATCTCTAGAATTAATAAAGTACTGTATACCTTAACCTTATCAGGCACTTAAGACCTGATATACAACCCACTTACAGAGACAGTTGTTATTTTTTGTCCAGCCCATTTATATAGAGATTCATTATACAATAATGAAAATGTTTAATTTTTGTTTGAAATGTGTCTTATCTGCTCTTAAGTAAAACTTTATAAAAAGCTATGGAGTTTTCAAAAGTGTTTTAGTTTTAGCCTCAAGCGCTGCTGTGATTGACAGCCGTCTCCATGGAGACGCACACAAAGCAAAAAGGTCCCACTTTGGAGTTTGCATATTCTCCCCTTGACTGCGTACGCTTCCTCCGGATGCTCCGGTTTTCCCTACCACAAAAAATATGTACAATAGGATCCCATCTAGGCCTGATTCAATAAAATGTGTGGCCATACAGCCTTTGCTCTGCCCAATCCCGTCAGATCTTGGAAGCTAAGCAGGGAAGGGCCTGGTCGGTACTTGGATGGGAGACCGTTTGGAAACACCAGGAAGCCTAGCAAAAGTAGTGAGTGAGTGAGTGGTTGATGGTGGTTGGAGGGGCCGATGGCATGGACTGGTTGCCTCGCTTCCATCAGTCTACCCTAGGGCAGCTGTGGCTGCAACAGTAGCTTACCAGCACCGAGTATAGAGTGAATGAATGATGACAACAGTTTAGCACTTTGAGACACTTGGTAATACAGGCTTGTAAAGTGCAATACAAGTGTAAGGCATTATTATTATTATTAACAATATACAGTGGGAGGAAAGAGTATGTGAACCCTTTGGAATTTCTTACAGTTCATTTCTGCCTAAACTGGTCATAAAATGTGGTCTGATCTTTGTTAAAATCACAAGAATGAGTAAACAATGTCTTCTTAAACTAACATCAGCCAAACAATTACATGTCATATTTGTATTGGCCATAACGTGAACATTCACAGGAGAAATTCCAAAAGGGTTCATATACTTTTTCCTCCCACTGTATGGTATGCTGTGGATAATCAAGGGATACAGTATATCCATATCACAAATATCAATACATGTTGAGTTGGAAATAGCCTTTTGTTTCAAATTGCATGATTTCTTTATGGTGTAAGTAATGTGTAAACTGTACATTGTATTTATAATGTGTTTATATTCTTGCCCCATCTTTAGTGACAGGCTATTTTTAAACCGTGGGGTCATAGCAAAGGGCTTTTAACGGAAATAATGTTCCGATATCTACATTCACAGCTGCAATTGTGCTCTTTTCCCCCTTTTCCTTCAGGGAGGAGAGTGAGAGTGTGCTGACGCTCAAAGGCCTGACTCCGACCGGGACTCTGCCAGTGGGCGTTCTGTCCGGGGGAAAACAGACTCTACAAACAGGTGAGCCTCCCGTTCAAAATATCTTGCTCGATATCAGCCGCTGAAATACTTTATACTTGTTTAAAACAAAATCTTGTTTCTGTACAGTAAGAGACCTATAGGCTTGTTCATAGATACATAATAAAACTCTAATAGGAAGTTTCCACAGAAATCCTTTGGACTCGAGTTCATCTGGTTTTATTATAGACAGAATCAGCGCGGCCTCGTGCAGCTCCTATGTCTGCCTTTCACCGCCAGCGCTCCCTCCCTTTCACATTCTCCCTCAGCTCGAGTCAATTTCTCCAAAACTCCATCACGCCACAGCCTCATTACTTTTATTTGCATTCACAGAGAGCTGTATTTATCCCGCCGTGAACTGAACCGTCCTGAGAGAAAAGAGATCCCTGGTCCCGCTGTAGCACGGTGCGATCAAAGGGCTGCACCCCATGCTTTAAAAACACGACCCATAGTCTAATTACACACGGGTTCCTAGGCACGGCTCGAAATACCAACTATCTCCATCGTCATGCACGGGCTTAACATAGAGACTGCAGTTGCGCGTAAGACCTGAGGTGGCAGTGGCGAGTAAAAAATAAATAAATTACAATTTCCATCTAGTCCCTGTTAATTTGTCATATGAACAGCTAAAAATATTATTTTTGTGGGGAATTTGAAAATTGTCGGAGTTGAGACCTGTCCCACATCCTCAGGAAGACCGTTCCAGATTTTAGTGCAGCCTTGCCATGTTTAGTCCTGACTCTGGGACCGACAGAAGACCACCCAGACCTCAATAGTTCCTATGGCACGAACGCCCCACTTCCCAAACCATATCAAATGTCGATACATGACTTTATCGGCAAACATGAGCTGTCTTAATGAGCCACATCTGTGTCAATCTTTGCAACACTTGTATTCAACACCTTTACAGTCAAAATCCCCCATATTTGCAAAAGTCTTTGTATTGCTACTCCTCCACAGACACCCATTCATTTGTCTCACTGGTTCATGACGCTTTGAAGAGGCTCCTTTCGATGGCCAAATCCAGCCTCTGCCCTGGCTTTTGACTGGGCCTTCCCCGGATTTAACGCTGCGTATGCTCTGTCACCTGGACGTACTCCCTGACCCTCTGATGTAAAGGTCACCGCTGGGCCTCCCCCGCCACAAAGCGTCATGGGAGGGAGCCCGCATCGTTGACCTTTCGGAGAATGTCACCTCTTTGTTCAAACTCTTTTAATCTGAAGTAAATCGGAGTGTAATACGGGCATGGGCATGTTCACTGTCGCTAGTTTTTAGTTTTGAAGAGGGAGGCACCCTATTGGCACCATTTTCAAAGGGGCTTTTCAGTGCTACAACACACTGGAACCTTTCCTTTTTTAACCGTTGATTTTACTTATAGGTTGACCTCATCCTAATACAAGATCTCAATTTTCAGATTTCAACTTCGTATCTGGGCAATTTCGAAGACCATGTCACATAAATACTTCGTCACAGAGTCATGAACTTTGGTACAAAATATCCCGACAACATGAGAATAATAATCAAATGGCATTATTGGCTCTGGTGTTTTTATTGAAAATGAAAGCGGGACAAAATGTCACTTTTTCCATACTGGGTTGGTGCCATGTGCAGGAGAACTCTCCTCATAAACTTGGTGTCTTGTTTTTTTTGCCTTTGAATGTTAATGTTATGATTGTTCTATACTTTTTTTTACTTGTCATTTTTCTGAAATGTCTCGGAGAAACTAAGTAGACTAAGTATCTGGTTGAATTTTTGTTGACTGATTTTTCTTCCTTCGCAAAACAAAGCAACCGATGAGGCGGAGAAAGCCCAAGGTACGCTGTGGTGCCCCCTGTCTGTCGTGTTGTGCCACTGTCTCTTTTAAGAAGTCTTTTTGTATAATTGTGTTCCCCTGTGTTGCTGATTTAGTGTTTCCAGTGTCGTGTCTGAAAATGATTCGAAATGTGTGGTGTGCTCTTGCATTATCAGTGCCCATGGAATTGTTTTATCTTTGCCAAAGGTTGACTCACACTTGCAATGGTCTTTATATAGTATTTGGGCGAAGGTGTCGCCTCACAGCAAGCAGGTTGGATGTTCTTGGTTCATTCTATCAGCTCTGGACTAACCCGCTCCCATATCCTTCCAAAAATCCTTCCATCTGTGTAAATTAGCAGTTTTACATTATATGGATTTGCATCTATTAAAATTATGCAATATTTAGTTTAGCTTATTAATGGAGTAACATGAAAAGTACATTTTATATTTGTTATGAAATAACAATTGGACTTATATTAATGCATTGAAAATCATTTAGAGCTTTACCAATATTAAGACTATTAATAGCATAACATTTGATTCAAACTAAATTTCTTAAAGAAAAACATTTTTACTTACAAGTTGCCAAAATTGTTTTTGAACATTGAAATTTCCCCTCGTTCATGTTTAATGGAATGCTTACAAGTTTTACAAATTAAAACTTGTAAGCAATAATACTGCATTAAATGCAGTATTCCGGCATTAACATAGCATTATGTTGTTGATTTGTCCCTAGATGTGAGGTAAACATGTTCAAATCAAAATACTGTTTTACTGATAATGACTTTATTGTTGACTTAATCACAATTACAAAAACATATTACTTGATGCAAAAGTTGTTTATGTTTTGGTTCTCAAGCTGATAATCCAATCAGAAATCCGAGACACCCCCACACACTGCCAGATCCAATGGCTAAAACCAGTTTGTAAATGAATGTAAAGAAACTCTCTAAACTCCCTCAGTCGTAGCACTTGTCCACAAACTTTAGGAGATTTGTGTCCTCGAATACAGGTTAAAGCAACCCAAGTCCAGTTGTAGAGTGCGTCCTACAAGCATTTCCTTTGTGAAACAGTTTGAGACTTGGCCCCATGTTGTGAGACCTGGCTGCAGTCACATGGGGCTTCCCTCTAAAGCCTGTAAGACACGGCTAAGACCCGGGACATCCCTCTGCGGGATATTTTCAGATGTTAATCCTGTTACTGCATTTACTGTGGCTACGCTGCTCCTTTTCCTACTGCAGTCTATAGGGCAAGTGTGGACTAAAGTGGTTCAACAGCATTAGGTTATCAAATGCACCCACTTTTGTTTCAACACAAACGCAGCTGCTTGAATTCAGCACTGTCTTCTTTTCCCCCCTGTAGATCATTTGCTCTTGCAAATTTAAATATTGATGTTTAGACATTATATTAAATAGGGCTGCATAATATATAGCCAAATAATATTAAGGAGGGGTATAACAATGCACTGTGCAAAAATCTGACGATGGGCATCTTACAAGAAGAAGAAGAAGAAGAAGAAGAAGAAGAAGATCTTTATTTATATAGCGCCTTTCACAGACATGGTCACAAAGCGCTTTACAAAAGCAGTAAAGGTGTGGATAAGTGTGACGACTGGTGTGATACAATTCTCTTAAAGAGACTATACGGAGTTGAAAAATTTTAAAATTATGTATTTTCCTCCCCTTGCATGTTCCAGCAATGTCCTAATGTGTATAATGAGCCCAGACCTGTTCACCACAACTGCCTCTAAAATCCTGCAGTCACTCAAAACTTAGTTAATTTGGGTCCGAATTGCCGTCATGCACGAGCTTAATATAGAAACTGCAGTTACCCGTAAGACCTGAGGTGGCAGTAATGAGTATAAAAATTAGCAACTTTCATCTTGGCCCTTTTAAATATAGAGCAAGTCTTACTCTATCTTTCTTAATATTTAAGGGCCGTTGCGTGTAAGTGCGCATTCAAACTGGGCGCATGTCATCACTAGCCACTAAACTGAAGGATGTAGACACTCCAGACCTGTACAATTACATCCTCCAAAAACACATGAAATTGGTCTTAAAAACGTCTTCAAGTAGAATGTTGTCCAAGAACAGCCCAAAGATGAGCCTCAAATCATATGCGCTGTTCGGTGAGTGCTGTAGCTGCCGTGTATGGAAAGCAAAACTATTGCTATTGCTATATTCAACCAGCTATCAACAGCTATTTCACCTATACTTCTAAATTAGTTTTGTTGCGACACTATTCCAAAACACAACCCCCCTCCGGACTTGAACATTTAGGAGAATACACACAACTGGTGACGACGGACAGCCCTGTCGGCAAGAGAAAAGAAAAATTATTAGGATTTGCACTTTTACTTGTAGTGAGAGATGTGGATAAGTGTGACGACTGGTGTGATAAAATTCTCCTAAAATATAAACATTTCCTTCCAAAGAAAATATTATAGGTCCTCGCAAACTATCATATTTATTATTATGGAACATATATATTAGCTTAAGTGTTTTGATCAGTGTTGATGCAAGAGCTCCAGAACAGACTTTGTTAAGCGTATTCTTGATGTAATGACTTCCTGTGATTTTTGAAAAGTCTTTTACACGTTTGATTTCTCATTTGCACATGTTTCCTTTGGCCGATGGGAACATTACCGTAAGTTTTTAATTGCCAGGTGTTTCTTTGTCCCTTGAGTCAACTTCAAACTGTTTATTTGTGTCTCTTGTGCATGCAATGTGCTGTATTTGGTGCTTAGTTGTTTTGTGGTCAGTGCATAGATTTCACCTCTGTGTAGATAAGTTGAGATTGATCTTCCTTTGACATATAAAAGTGTGTATACCGAAAAGTTACTGTCATTTAAATAATACTTTTTGTTGTATAGTAGTTTTATTCATTAAGTTTCTGTATTGAAGCAATGGAATCTGTTGACTGGTTTCATTTAGTTAACTATTTTTAATGTAATGGAATAAGGAAGCACAATAGATTGCCAAATTATTAGAAGACACAATATTCCTAGTGCCAAGATATAAAAATCACTGAGAATCTGACACATGGCCTGAAATTAAAACGTTCACTTTTTAGTCATGATTTTCCCAATTTAGCTGCATTTTATCCTTGTTTTGTTCCTGATGTAATGTATTTTTAAAGTCTTGTTTTGACACAATTTGCTGAAAAACAAATTGCTTATTTAATGAAATATTGTAACCGCAAAATTGAAGACAGTTACTGAATATTGTAATGCCTTATGAAAGAGTCATTCCAATACATCAGAAATTATCATTATCAAACGTTATGTGTCTACATTCTCGTTATGTGTGTTGATAATAATTGTTGGGTTGTTTTGACGCTGATATCTGATTCAATACCGATACCACAGATATTTTAGGCGTCAGTACCGACAAATATCTTGTAGGAACCGATAATGTAATAACAGCCAACTAGAGATGCACCGGTCCAACGTTTTTGCTTCCGATACTGATACCGGGGTTTTGAGTATCTGCCAATATCTGATATTAACCGATACCAAGAGACTTTTTTTAAAAGTGGCTGCGTAAAAAAAGGGAATGTATATATCCTTTATATACATAAAGATCATCTTCTTCTTCGTCTTGATGTATTATTACATTATTGTCTGAATTTATGACATATGTGAACAATTGTCATCTTGTCAGGCTAATCTAAAATTACCTGAAAATAACATATTAACTTGTTACATTTTTGGGTCTATTGCATTTTGAAACTGGCCAAATTTATTATGTTATTGACCGTTAATACGTTATTGGTTCTCGCATATCTAAAACAGTTCACAGATTGAAGCTCTTTACTGTGTTGAGGCTAATGTTCAACTCTTTTCTGTTGGATCTAAAACGCTTAATGATCCCAGAGAAAGTGTTCATGTTGACTGGTATTCGGTATCGACAGCCGGACTCGGCATAAGTATCAGAATCAGATCGGGCGGTAAAAATGTATCTGAACAACCCATGTAAAATGTGTAAGTCGGGAGTCTGCAACTTTTTGGGTCCAAAGCGATGATTAGTTCCAAAAAATAATCAGTGGCCTATTTTTGACGTTAGTTAATTAGGTCAAAACGAGGACTGACTCCAGATGAGACCAGGACTAAACCACATGCAAACCAGGACAAGGTTTCCGCAATTGTTTGTGTTTTTTAATTTATTTTTTAAAAGCGTGAAGTCATGAAATTAATTAAAAAGTTTCTAATCTGATTCCTGTCATTCCTTTGTTTGATGGAATGTTAAGTAAAATATACAGTTTTTTACGCATCGAAATGACATTAATTTGCGACCCATGTAAACCTTGTAGGACTAAAATGGGGCTTTATTAGGTCTAAATGGACAAAACAATGGGTTGCAGATGCCTGGTGTAGTTAGTTACTTTACAGATTTCTCAGTTCTTGAGCACCTTCTTATCATATTTTCCCATTGTTTTCCCCTCTGCAGCCATTCAAGGTTTCTCCCCGACGAGGAAGATCCGAAACTTCGAGGAGGCTCGCGGTTTGGACCTGATCAACGAAAGGATGCCGCCGCGGAAAGACGGCCAGCAGCCGGATGGTAACATGGTCAACTTGGCAAACAAGAACGGCACAGATGGATAAAGCAGCAACGAGAAAAATCGCCACAAAATTTCACGACACTTCCCACATCTAGTAGGTTTATATACAAAAAAATGGGTCTTTTAAAACTGGTCCACTTTTCTTTTTCTTTTTTGCTTTCGGTGGCAATTCAAAGCGGACACATCGTTTGGACGTGGTAGGAGCTTATTTTGTTGGAGAAAACAAAACAAAAATCCCTTCCAGCTTTGAAAATATTTGAAAAGACTTTATACTAAGGTTATTTGAAAAAGAAATGTAATCTTTATTTATTGAAGAACTTGTATTAGATTTATGTATTAGACTTGAAAATTATGTTTTTGCTTTGTTTGAATGAATACGGTACATTGAATTAATTTAAAGAGAGATTTTATATTTCAAAAAGGCTGTTAGGTTAAGCCCTTGTCAAACAGGAGATGTAGTTGATTTTCAATTGATGTTCCGTATGTGTTTTTTGGGTAAGAACATTTAATATTTTAGTCTCACAGGCTTGCACTTGGCCTCGTCAGAGTGCGTCCGGCTGAAGACGAAGCGCATGGTACGGTGCAGTGCGTTGTAAAGCCCCAATTACTCCAAGCATTACGGTAACGCAAGAAAAAGCTAGCAATGTTCATGCTGTGAATTTTTTTGGCATGTTGCACTAGCTTTATGTACTACGCCAGGGATACGTCAGGCAAACCTAAATTTCCTTTCAAAATGTCTTGGGGAGGACTCGCAAGACCCCCTTGTTAAGTATACGTTAGAAAAACACGACTTTCTGTCCATAGCAACGCCACAGTTTGGGCCACTGTGTAAGGCTTGGCCCCCCATCTTTTGATTAGGAAAGGCAGCAACCTTGCCTATCCCTGTACTACGCTGTCTGTTTTAGCCCAATTTAGCGTCCCAAGTTATGATGCGTTAAGGCTCATGTGGCTTGTATCTTGTTATGCGACGACAATCATGAAAACTGTTGACATTTTGTGAAAAATGTAATTCTCAGTCGCGTTGAGTCTTCCCGCGTCTTGAATAGTCGAAGACAGTCGCAGAGAATCGTGTCTCGAAGTGACTAGTGACTGTTCGAATCGCGTAATTCGAACAGTTGGCAGAAAGACGTGGATAAACCTCAGCCGCAGTAAATGTTTGACTTTTTGGACGCTTTTTGATTTGACCAATTTCAAAAGTGGCACACGGGAAACAGCGGCCAATAACGGAGCGGAATACACACAGAAAAATGTCCATCTCCGTTTCTTATTAAATCCACTGGAAATATGTCCCGCATCTTTGTGTCGGCGACTTTTAATTTACATTTGAGAAAAGTACAAACAAGTTCAGGAAGACTTGTACCGCTGAACTATGTTGTGCCGCCAGTGATCACAGGGCACTGTGGACCAACCCAGACACGTACGCGTTTCCCACGCTCATAAACGGAAGCATGTCTTTGCTGATCTGGCGTCAGTTTTTCTCCTCCCAAAGAGAGAACTCAAGCAGGAGAGAGGAGACGCTGGAACCCCCATTCGTTCTAAGTTTGCGCTAAATTCAGTCGTGTAGTGTGGACCCCCCCATTTTTCACAACATCTTTTTAAGACTGAGAAAACTCGTGCTCAGCTTTCAACTGTACAACATTCAACTGTTGATTTGGCTGAAATGATGCACTTATTTTAGCTCTAAAGTAGCCCGTTGTGTCTAATTTGACCTTAAATATCAAAACGTCCCCCTATTCCTTTGCTCAATGGAATGTTAGGAAGTCTTAAGAGATCCAATATGCGCAGATCTTTCGGTCTTTTAGCATTGAAAATTAAAAGTTTTGACTTGCACAAGACCACAGGTAAATTGAGAATAAACTTTCCACGAAGACCATACTATACGTATACATTTTGCTGTAAATTCAAACCCATTTTCTAGTATTTAAGGCAAAACCTCCCCTGATCCATGCTTTTCATAACAGTGCAACAATTAACATCATTAGATTTTAGTCTATCACTTAAGAGTCAGGAACAAGACGACTTTACAGCTTTGACGGTTTTGCTGTTAGTTACTTCAGCCAATCGACAAAGTGTTAGCTGGTACTCAGAAGGTGCGAAGGAACTTATTGGTGATTACACATCTTTGAAAAACAACAAACCCATGCCCGTACCGTAATGCTTGTTGTAAGCCCAGCTCTGTAGTTAGCTTAGCCGATGTACGTGTTTAATTAAAAAGGGAATATGTTGTTTATTGACGCAGTAATTACTCTCACATCAAAATGAATTATTTAAATTTTGTCTTTGACTGTTTCCAAAGACTTTTGAAGGACCTTTGTTCAGTGTTTTCTACCTTCTGTGTTAAGTTTTACTGGAGGTACATTATCGAAGAATGGCTTTGTCATGACTGATATAAACAGCAGAATCTCGGGGACGTGTTACGCTCGAATGTGAAAGCAGAACTCAGTAACTTTCCTTGGCAAGGTAACTTTATTTATACCGCTCTTTCCGTGCTCAAGGCAGCTCAATGAGCCTTACAAAGGAAGATATGCGAAATTACAATCAGGTTAAAGTTAAGGCAAAGCACATGCATAAAAACATGGAGACATGGGAAATGCACTGTACACGAGGTCACGTGTTGATTGGAGGGTTGGGAAAAGGTCATGAACACAGACGCCGAAGGATTGGGGCGTGGTTAGGGCGGGGATACGTGTGCAGTTATTTGCAGGGTCCTTGAAATGTGTTTATAAATGTAGTCACGCAGCCTCAGTCCTTATCTGGTTTACTTGGCCTTGAATGGGGAATGTTGACTGCGTAGGAGCCTCATTTTAGCTTGGTAGTTTAGCTTGGTTAAATGAGTGTGATGGATAAGGCGGCACGATATTGCGAGACACAAATTCCACGATACAAGATTTTGACATAATTTGTAATAATAAAGAATTCGATATTTCCTTTTACTGAACAGTTTAACGAAATGAAGATCTATTTCAAAGTGCAATCTAATATATAATGTAAACATTGTAAACAACTATTAACTATATATTCCTTCAAGCCATCTACAAGAGATGGGAGCATCCCTTTTATATTATCATTAGTTTTTAGTTTAGTTTATTTGAGCAGCAAACACTCTGCTCAAAAGGAGTGGGCCAAAGCAAGAGCTTATAAGCGCCCACCCCCAAAATCAATACAATTAAAATCATTTCACAAGAACATAGTGGAACAACAAAGGAACAAAATAGACAGGGAAACAACAGCAAAAGAAAAATAGATCCTACACACCCACAGCATCTGACCATGGCCGAAATTAAATTAAAATCATGCAGCCGATGATGTAGTTTTGTAGCTTATGAGAGCAAATGGTACATGATTCATTCAGCAGCTAACCTACTAGCTGCTAATGCTAACGTTAATGTGCGTTTTAAACCCAGACAATCATTAATTAGGCCTAACGCTGAGCATAATTAAAAAGTAAAAAATATCTATTGATTAAAGGAACAGGCCACCGTTTTCCCATACTGAGATAGGTTCTTACCTGAGCTTAGACGAGTTGATACGTACCTGTCTGGTCTTTGTGCGTGCCCGTGGAAGAGCTTGGTCGCTTCTAACTTCACCCCCGTTTGGAGCCATAGGAATATGCTGGGAGAGGCCAAATGCTAACAACATTTTTGGTCGTTTTGCGTGACTGAGGGCATACACAGGTACGTATCAACTTGTCTAAGCTCAGGTAAGAACATATCTCAGTATGGTAAATGGTGGCCTGTTCCTTTTAAAGATGTCACAAAGAGCATAATACACGGCTACAATGTGGAGCCATTTCCCCAATAATGGCCTGAACAGATAGTGGCCATCGATAATCTTGAATATATAAGTTTCCACAAAAAATAAAAAATATTCTTCTGACAGTGAGTTGATGTGTCCGTGATAAAGAACGGCAATTTTCCTGTGGTTCTGATCCCTGGTTTGGAATATTATATCCTTCCCCCCCCGTCCCCCCCCCCGTCAGACCTTGGAAGCTAAGCAGGGAAGGGCCTGGTCGGTACTTGGATGGGAGACCGTTTGGGAACACCAGGAAGCCTAGCGAATGTAGTGAGTGGGTCAATGGTTGGTGGTGGTCGGGGGGGGCGGATGGCGCAGACTGGTTGCCTCGCTTCAGTCAGTCTACCCCAGGGCAGCTACAATAGTAGCTTACTACCACCAGGTACGGAGTGAATGAATAGTGCAATGTAAAGCGTCTTTGAGTGTCCAAAAAAGCGCTATATAAAACCGATGCATTATTATTAAATGATCCCTGTTCCCACGCACACACCAATGCAATTTTCAACTCTCGGGCTGTGTCCGAAACCATCAAATGATAGCCTCTAAGTACTAACACAAGCAACTAATCCTTAACCTTACATGGGGTCAACTGTTAGATCTCTATGCAGTTAGTGAACTTTTGCTTCAGCAGCATTTGCCCAATTCGACTGTCCTTACGCAGGGGAAGGGGAAGTGACATCACCAACAGCTGCTGTTCTTCTTCTTTAAGGTTATTGGCAGGCAAACATAAGCGCATGTCGCCACCTGCTGTATTGCATATGCAACAACATAGTGTCCAAATAAAGACATTTAAGGAGAAAAAAAAACTCCAAATGAGCCATCACATTTCCCTTTAGTGTTATTTTATCTCAACAGCTGTTTCATAAAGCTTCAGTATGCAAATTTGCCATGCGGCTTAAGTTTCTACTAAATGAAATCAAAAGCACAAACTGCATTCATTTAAGTCATTTACTGTGGCAGCTCTTTTAAAAACTGTCATGTGACTGTGCTGTGATGACTCTAACATGTATTTTGTCACTTTTTATAAAGTGTTGGCTTGGGCAGAATCTTGTCCTGTATGTATGTTTGTATGTATATATATATATATATATATATATATATTTTATTTATTTTTTATTTTTATTTTTTATTTAATTTTTATTTAATGTACGCCTGTCCATCAACAGTGGTTGCGCATGGATCACTCGAGGGTGGGGCCGAGGGGGGTGGGGGGATTGGCTCAGTGAGGTAGATTAAGAGGTCCCTATGCTAAAGTGGCTATGATTGTTAGCATTGAGGCTCCTTTCCCTAACTCCTCCCTACCTGGCCCAATTCGGAGGCTTCTTATCATGGCGGACGCTGACGCACATCCGGTTCGGGGTAAAACCTCTTACCAATCTGCTTGTTTCGGATGAGGCCTTGATTCCCCCAAAAGCAAAGGTTCCCGGATGTTGCTCCCATGTATGAGTATATTGGCTGCGTCGCAGTAAAATAAAGGAAAAGTCCACAATATTCATGCCCACCTCTACTTGAAATACAAGAATCACATTTCGGAACGTGCTTGGAGGAGACTGTTTTGTGTTCTAGCAAGAAAAGTTACAGAGTTCTGCTTCTCGACAACTCTGCATAGATGAAATTTCTTTCTTTCTGTGTTATTCTTGTGGCTTCTCTATAATATTGTGCGGCAACGTCAAAGAGAAATTGCTTGTTGGTCGGTGCTGAAGCAGTTTGAAAGCTGCTCGGACGATTTCACTAAACCAAAAAAAAAAAACATGGAGTAAAGGGATACGTTTAGTATTGTAATTGCTTCTTCTTTTTTTCTTTTTTCAACACGAGCGGCAGATTTTTAGACGGATATCGAAGCACAGGGAGAGACTTAACTCCTCAACTCCGCACATGAAGAAAACCGCACAACTTTTTTGAGACCTTGCAACAAAGATAAGTTTATGAACTTGATTCACTTTTTTTTGGGTGGGGGGGGTCATGATTCTGCATTTTAAACTGAACTGGACTCTTCTGGATGTGAACAAAAGTTATATTCTGGAAATGAGAACTCCATAGAAATATCACAATTACCCCATAACGACCCACATTATGTAATAACAAATGGACTTTAACTTACCCATGCACCGATTTGGGTGACGTTCATTGAAATTAAGTACATTGTTGGTCTTACAGCACCACCTACTGGACTTCAAGCGAAATACATGACAGTATTTTAAAAAGAATTGCATCAAAAAGAGATTAAATGTAGTATTAGTTTTGAATCTGGTGTTCAGACATTACCATATGGTTATAATTATGACATAAATTGGCTCTTTTTAACCACATAATTTCAACTTTTATTCATATTTTCCACAGTGTTATTACAAAATGTGTCTCGAACTGCTCTGTCCGACTCCGTGACTTGTATTTTTCACAAGACTCTGGCGTGGCGCATTTACAAAAAGCGCAAACCGCTGTTTCCTTTAATAAGCCCTTTAAAGACCGCTCCATCTCTCAGACACGAACCCTCGGTGCTCACGGACGCTTCTGTAACGGATGGCTCACGAAAAGGGATTTTATTTTTTACATTTCCACATGGAAATGTGTCACGTGCCACGCCTTCTTCACGTTCAAGACAGACGCTTTTTGTTTTGGATTTGGACTGCACCGGAGCTCAACGTGGCCTGGTTCTGGAGGTAAAATACCCATTCACTTCCCCTTAGACTTCAAAACAAACGTATACTAAAAGTTTAAAGGCAAGACGGGAATGACACGGCAAAATGTGTTATAGAAACAATTCAAAATCTGTAATATTTGCCCTTGATTTGAGTTATGTTTGAAAGAAATCTGCAGATGGGACTTGTATGTTTGCACTTAAATCATTAAAAACGTTTTATATTGTATATCGATATCATTTAGATTTCAATGTACCGATTATAATTAACTCAAAGAAAATCCCCAAAATGAGAAAATACGGCCACAGCTTTCCCAAGTGTATATGCCTAACTGATAATATGATTTATGGTGTTAAGTTTCCCATTAATGATATAACATACAGACCTTTATTTGCTTCACAAAGTCTCTGGGGGAAATGGATGGACTTTTTTTCTTGGGCTCCACACAGAGATCAGCCATAACATTATGACCACTGACAGCTGGATAACATGAGCCCGTTCTCTCACCTCGTCATTGCTCTGGATGCTTTAGAAGTGTGAAGAAATTAGCATGGCTTTTCTGCCGATTGTGGTGGAATCTGTCAAAAGCTTTAATACAACCTTCAACCTTCAGACACATTTGTAAAACATATTTCTAATACTTCCATCCATCCATTTTCTTCCACTTTATCCGGGGCCGGGTCGCGGGGGCAGCAGTCTCAGCAGAGATGCCCAGACTTCCCGATCCACGCACACCTCCTCCAGCTGTTCTGGGGGGACCCCGAGGCGACACCAGGCCAGCTCGGAGACATAGTCCCACCAGCGTGTCCTGGGCCTTCCACGAGGCTTCCTCCCAATAGGACATGCCTGGAACACCTCCCGAGGGAGGCGACCAGGAGGCAGATGCCCTAGCCACCTCAGCTGGCTCCTTTCGACGTGGAGGAGTAGCGACTCTACTCTGAGCTTCTCCCAGTTAACTGAGCTCCTCACCCGATCTCGGAGGGTGCGCCCAGCCACCCTGCGAAGGAAACTCATTTCGGCCGCTTGTATCCGTGATCTTGTCCTTTCGGTCATTACCCAAATCTCATGACCATAGGTGAGGGTGGGAACGTAGATCGATCGGTAAATCGAGAGCTTTGCCCCCCTAATACTTATTGACCTAAATTGAAATACACTCAAAAAATGTTTAATGGGGTGTACTCAAAGACAGAAAAAAGTATTTTCTAATAATAATGGCGTTCTGCATTGTGCTGTACAAGCCTGTATTGCCAAGTTTTTCAAAGCGCTACACTGTCGTCATTATTCATTCATGTTCGGTGGTGGTAAGCTACTATTGCAGCCACAGCTGCCTCTTGGGGTAGACTAACGAAAGCGAGCAACCAGTCTGTGCCATCGGCCCCTCGGACCACCACCAACCACTCACTCACTGCATTCATTCAGGCCTATTGTACATGTTTTTATTGGTAAAAACCGGAGTACCCGGAGGAAACTTACACAGACACGGGGAGAACTTGCAAACTCCACACAGAAAGGCCCCATCCGTGTGGGAATTGAACCCGGGACCTTCTAGCTGTGAAGCATGAGCGCTAACCACTGCGCCACCGTGCCCCATTTCTCTGAAATATTGTTTACAAATCGCTCTAAACCTGTGTTAGTGAGCGCTTCTCCTTTACCTCAAAGGTGGGATATATCAAGATGCTTATTAGAGCGCATGAATATTGCACAGGTGTCTTAGGGTGTCTACAATAAAAGGACACTCTGAAATGTTCAGTTCAGACGGCATTCTGAATGACATGTCTCCCATGGGATTAGGGATGTCCCAGTTACCGGTGTTACTGTGAACAATTTTTGAGAGAAATGGGTCTATTGTGTTTACAGAAAAAGTTGTTTGTCTTTGAGTCCACCTCATGAAAAATGAAAACAAAAACAACAGTGTTGCCTTTACATTTTTAAGTGTACTATTATTATTTTATATGAAACTAAAACTTTCATTAAAAAAAAATGACAAAAATGCGAGGGCGCCAAAAACAACACTGGTTTTAGGGTTGTAGATGACAATTCTTTTCGTTCAGGTACCAGTAGCGTAAACCAAGTGCTGGTATTGGAAAAAGATGTGACGGCACCAAGCCAGTACCCAGGCAAGTCGACGGTATTTGTAAAATCTCAATATGTAACTGTATAACTAAGAACCTTCAAAAAACGTGCTGCGGTCTTTGATTTGCCCATTTCAACCATTCAAATTGCAATTTGGCGATGGATTTTGCAGCCCTGTGGTCATAATGTTACGCTCAATGGCTTTTTATCTCTGAAATCACCAAACTTATCTTCCAATATCTTGGTTCGACATGACTGATGACCGCTGATTACCGGTCAATGCTCCGCTCCCATTCCCAGTCGACACTAAGTCCTTTGCTTTCGGCGCTGTGACGTTTTCTGCCGGGCTTCGAGGCTATTCTGGGTAAGCCATACAGCCCTGACTGTCCGCTTGGTCCGGCGCTTATCTTTATGAATGTACGAATTATATAGTTGTTCTGTTTTTAGTCGTGAACAAGGGTTGGACTGTAAAAAAAAAAAATTTAAAACAAAAAAAAATGTTTGTCCGGCGACGCCATGGACTCTTATTTTAGATGTTATCACTTGAAGGAATTAAATGAATTACAGTGTTTGGACGGACTGTGTGTCATGTTTTCTTGTATTTATTTGATGAATTTACTTAACACCCTCGACATTTTTAACGATTAACAAATGATTATGCTATCAAGAAGCTGAACCCTTCCCTGCCCTCCCTATACTCTCACTCCCTGCTCCACAACAAAGGACAAGAGAATGAACTGTTCCGATTCATTGTGACATGAATTGACCGATATAAAATCTTTTAAATCTTTTGTTATGGTTGGTTAGCACGGCGCCTTTGCTTTCCATCTCAGAGGCCTCTAAATGTCACGCTCCCGGGTCAATTTTATTTCATGTTTTGTAGATTTTCTGATCGGGATGGGAACCTCTGGTTAAATCACGATTTGAAACGATACACAATACATGGCTCACAATAACGATAGGCTTACGATACGTCGATAATAGATATGTTGTACAAAAATAACTTGGATCGTGTAGATCACATAACATAACATATTTTAATAGGGGAAACGTGGAAGAGCTTGGTCGCTTCTAACTTCACCCCCGTTTGGCCAAATAGAGGAGAGGAGGAGAGGCCAAATGCTAACAACATCTTTGGTGTTTTTGCGTGACTGAGCGCGCGCGCAAAGACCAGACAGGTACGCATCAACTCGTCTAAGCTCAGGTAAGAACAGATCTCAGTATGGAAAAACGGTGGCCTGTTCCTTTAAGCCCACATGGCTAATTTGCATAAATCCCAACAGTCTTTCCTGCAGTGAATGCAGCTGTTGCTAATGAGCTAAACTTTAGTTCTCTTGCCCTACACGAGCTGCAGAGCCGATCTGCTCATGTTGGTCAGCGTTTTGTCTCAATCAATCTTTATTTATAGAGCGCTTTTCATACATAGGTGCATCACAAAGTGCTTGACATTTAAAAAGACATTAAAAACATTCTCGCCCGTCAAACCCTCCCACCCTCCCAATACATACAGTTATCACAATGCACACAAACACCCACACCCCCTACCCTTTACAGTGGTAAAGTCTGAGACCTGCGGGGGCGGAGCTGAAAGATCATATAGCTATATATTATTACTCTAAATAACCGCCCCCAGTGGCTCGCTAAAGAATGACAGTGTACCCACTAAACCACTGAGTTTTCAGGGTCAGTGTCACAGTAAGGCAAACAAAAACACTTCCAAAAGGTGACAAAAATGTAATGGAAAAAGTGACCAAAACACGACAAAATGAATTTACGAAAACATGACAAACGCTTAAAAATCCGACCAAAAAAATTATGATCAGTTTTGTCGGTCTTAGCTTTCAAATGAGGCGTTACTCTGGCCTGTAGTCGCTAAACTCCAGTCGAGAGGCTAACAGATTTGGGCCGAACTTGTCATGTAAGACAGTGTAAGTGACAATAATACTATTTATACAACCAATATTAAAGCAGATTATAAAAAATAAAAACACATTTGGTAATTACATGGGGTTCCCTGGTTGTTTACTTTGAAATCTTCACGAAAGGTTTGGGAACCCCTGTCCCAGAGCGAGGCGTGAGGAAGCACAGGACTCCCCGTTGCCACTCACCAAAACACAACCAAAAGTGGAAATAAAACAGATAAATAGTGGCCGCACAAAGCAGGACTGAGGTTGTCGAGATTAAAAGAGCTGTAGCCCTCGTCCTGGGCGTTGCAGTCCGGAGGCTTCCACCCCGGCTCACACTGGCACTCCCCCTTGTGGTTACACACCTGAAGGACACACATTTGATCACTCATCACACACATCCAAACTAAAGTGGAATGTCATTATAAAGCTTTCAAATGGACTCTGACATCTCTTTGGAAATAGTCAACTTTCTCTCACTCCGATTGTACTCCACGAATCTTGTCGAGTAAAATAATGTAAAGTGTGAAGTCTGTAGGAGCCACTAAAGTGGAGATGTTGTTGCAGGACTTTGACATTAAAACTTAAAGAAACAGGCCACCGTTTTTTCAATACTGAGATATGTTCTTACCTGAGCTTAGACGAGTTAATGCGTACCGGTCTGGTCTTACCGCGTGCACTCAGTCACGCAAAAAGACCAAAGATGTTGTTTATTGTAGCCTCTCCTCATGGACCCAAACGGGGGTGAAGTTAGAAGCGACCAAGCTCTTCCATGTTTCCCCTATTTAAATACGGTTGCGTGAGTAGTCACGCGATCCAAGTAAAGTTACACAAAATTAAACCTGTCAATTTTCTAAGCGGATAAAAAGGGGCACTATATTGTAAGGCGTAATAATACCTTAGGAGCACTTCGACTATACTTGGATTGCGTAACTACTCGCGTAACCATATTTAAATAGGGAAATGTGGAGGAGCTTGGTCGCTTCTAACTTCACCCCTGTTTGGCCCCATAGGGGAAATGAGGAGAGGCTAAATGCTAACAACATCTTTGGTCTATTTGGCGTGACTGAACGCGCTCACAAAGACCAGACAGGTGCGCATGAACTCATCTAAGCTCAGGTAAAAACATTTCCCCGTATGGAAAAACGGTGGCCTGTTCCTTTAAGATGTTAAAGAAAAGAAGTAGTCACGTTTCTCCTCGGTTTATTGGAATGGAGACAAATCTTTAGGAATGACAGATGCTTAGGTTCTGCTGCATTTGTGTGAGTAAAAGTATTGCGTTGCATCAAAAAGCACGACCTGCTGCCGCTTGTATAATCGCTGTAAATGCACTCACGGAGTGGGCCGGGCATTTGGCGGAGCACTTGGCGGTCCTGTAGGCCGTTTCTGAGTCCACGCACTGGTTCAGGCTGCAAACCTACAACGTGAAACAAACAAGAAGTTGTTAAGAGTCGTATTGAGTTAGTCTGTCATGTCATGCTTCAGTAATGCAGTTAAGTTAGGCGTTTTTCAGGTTTAAACATGGTTTAGACGTTAGAGAAGTTCAATATAGACCCCAAGGCGCATTGAGTTGCCTTGTGTACGAAATGCGCGGTATAAATAAAGTTGCCTTGCCTTGCCTTGCCTTGTGGGACTCGGTTTAGTCGTGAGTTGGATTTGATCTAGGCTTGGTGGTATTTGGAAGGTTAACGGTGCCCTGTGCCCTTTAAGTACCCTTCTCACGACCAACGTTTCTTCAAAAGACGAGAAGGGCAACCGCGCTGTCCCTGTGTTTCCCCCATTTGAGAACATGGTAGCCTACTTTGTGGGACGCGGGAGTAAAGTAAACTGAGTAAATTCAGTAACATGCAATATTACCACAGCAAGTAAGTGGGAGAGATCCTGCACCATATCACCAGAAAATCGAACGTGGCACCGGCCCTGAACCACCATTAAACAGGCGGTTGTCCACTACTCAACTACACAGGGTTCCTGTGATGGTTCTAAAGGAGCCTGGACTGACTTGGCCATGATACCTTTAGTTTATACGTCAGGCGCACCATGGTTCTGGAAAGGTGTATACAGTGGTGTACAAATGAAGACTGAAAACAAAGGGACTGAAACATGTCTGCTTACTAGTTTTGTTTCTTCCCAAATGTGAACTAATCTTATGTTCTGATATAGCCTGTTTGGTGACCTCCTTGGGTTAAGTAACCAGGAGCTCAAGTGGAAGGTGTTGCGTCAAATTGGCCACAGTAATAAATTCCCAGAGATATTAACTGCTAAGAAAATGTTTGTTTGAGGTTGAACACTAGAGGGTGCTACACTTTGGGGCAGAGATGCCACTCCCTGACTTTGATTGGTCTTCAAGTACAGGTGGGTGCAGTCCTTTGTTCTGCCTCACAAACAACTCAGTGCAAGGAAGATACCAGAGATGCTATTGGTATGTAAAGTTATAATTGTATTGTTTAGAAATACTTCAAAATATCTAAAATTGAATAAATATTTGCAGAGTGATTCATTATGTTAAGTGTAATGAAAAAAATACAGAGTAAAATGTTTATGTTCAACTGTTGTTCTAAGCAGTTCTTGTTTGTTTGTGTCAAAGGTTTCCAACCTACTGCTCCTAACGCTGTTTCTACACAATAAATGTTGATGGAGATGAGTTGAGCCAGTGTCCTCTGTGTTCTTCTGGTTTTATTTCAAGTTGAGCCAGCACTGAATTAAAATACAACTTGACAGTTATCCCCAGTTGCAGAGGCCTACATGAACACGGCATTGGTTTATTTGGTCGGGACAGTGCATGTTAATGAACAAGCCACACTGGATTGTAGCCTTGGGCTAATTTCCATCCGTCGTCCCCCATGCGCACTCTCAAACACACTCTCATTCATCCTGGCCTATTGTACATGTTTTTAGTGGTAGGGGACGTGTACGCAGACACGGGGAGAACATGCAAACTCCACACAGGAAGGCCCCGTCCAGGTGGGAATTGAACCCAGGACCTTCTAGCTGTGAAGCGCAAGCCCTAACCGCACGGTAGCACAGTCTAATGTTGTCTAGGAACTGCCCAAACACGAGCCTCAAATCAGATGGGTGTTTTAGCTGCCGTTTAGAGCTGGGGGAAAAACGAAACACTAAACACGCACATGGTCAACACGTTTTTGTTTTACTTTGGAGCACTACAAATGAATGTTCTAGTTTGTTTTTCCGCTGACAGGGGAAGAAGCCGGTCAGACCTGGCAGGCCCAAACGTGTTGTGAGGGTCTGTTGGGAACGTCTGGTGGATCCCTCTGTCAGTAGGGTCTTCAACTCCCACCTCCGGAAGAGCTTCACCCAGATTCCGAGGGAGGTTGGAGCCATGGAGTCCGAGTGGACCATGTTCTCCTCCTCCATTGTCGATGCGGCTGCTCGTAGTTGTGGCCGTAAGGTCTCTGGTGCCTGTCGCGGCGGCAACCCCCGAACCCGGTGGTGGCGCCCGGAGGTAAGGGATGCCGTCAAGCTGAAGAAGGAGTCCTATCTGGCCTTGTTGGCTTGTGGGACTCCGGAGGCAGCTGAGAGGTACCGGCAGGCCAAGCGTGCTGCAGCTCGTGCAGTCGCAGAGGCAAAAACCCGGGTCTGGGAGGAGTTTGGAGAAGCCATGGTGGAGGACTATCGGTCGGCCTCGAAGAGATTCTGGCAAACCATCCGGCGCCTCAGGAGGGGGAAGCAGTGCTTCACCAACACTGTTTACAGTGCGGGTGGGGGGTTGCTGACCTCGACTGGGGATGTAGTCGGGCGGTGGAAGGAGTACTTCGAGGATCTCCTCAATCCCACCGTTACGTCTTCCGATGAGGAAGCAGAGGCTGGGGACTCGGAGGGGGGCTCGTCCATCACCCAGGCTGAAGTCACCGAGGTGGTTAGAAAGCTCCTCGGTGGCAAGGCCCCAGGGGTGGATGAGATTCGTCCTGAGTACCTTAAGTCTCTGGATGTTGTAGGGCTGTCTTGGCTGACACGCCTCTGCAACATCGCGTGGCGGTCGGGGACAGTGCCTCTGGATTGGTAAGGTCTATTCCAGGGTGCTGGAGAGGAGGATCCGGCCAATAGTCCAACCTCGGATCCAGGAGGAACAATGCGGTTTTCGTCCCGGTCGTGGAACACTGGACCAGCTTTATACCCTTCATCGGGTGCTCGAGGGTTTGTGGGAGTTCGCCCAACCAGTCCACATGTGTTTTGTGGATCTGGAGAAAGTGTTCGACCGTGTCCCTCGTGGTGCCCTGTGGGGGGTCCTCCGGGAGTATGGGGTCCGGGGCCCTCTACTAAGGGCTGTCCGTTCCCTGTATGACCGCAGCAGGAGCTTGGTTCGCATTGCCGGCAGTAAGTCAGACCTGTTCCCGGTGCGTGTTGGTCTCCGCCAGGGCTGCCCTTTGTCACCGGTTCTGTTCATTACCTATATGGACAGAATTTCTAGGCGCAGCCAGGGGCCGGAAGGTGTCCGGTTTGGGAACCTCAGAATCTCATCTCTGCTATTTGCAGATGATGTTGTTCTGTTGGCTTCATCAAATCAGGACCTCCAGCGCGCACTGGGGCGGTTTGCAGCCAAGTGTGAAGCGGCCGGGATGAGGATCAGCACCTCCAAATCTGAGGCCATGGTTCTCCACCGGAAAAAGGTGGTTTCCCCGCTTCAGGTCGGTGGAGTGTCCTTGCCCCAAGTGGAGGAGTTCAAGTATCTCGGGGTCATGTTCACGAGTGAGGGACGGATGGAGCGTGAGATCGATAGACGGATCGGTGCGGCGTCAGCAGTGATGCGGTCGCTGTATCGGACCGTTGTGGTGAAGAGGGAGCTGAGTCAGGGCAGAGCTCTCGATTTACCGATCGATCTACGTTCCCACCCTCACCTATGGTCATGAGATTTGGGTAATGACCGAAAGGACAAGATCGCGAATACAAGCGGCCGAAATGAGTTTCCTTCGCAGGGTGGCTGGGCGCACCCTCCGAGATCGGGTGAGGAGCTCAGTTACCCGGGAGGTGCTCGGACTCAAGTCGCTACTCCTCCACGTCGAAAGGAGCCAGCTGAGGTGGCTAGGGCATCTGTTCCGGATGCCTCCTGGTCGCCTCCCTCGGGAGGTGCTCCAGGCATGTCCCACTGGGAGGAGGCCTCGTGGAAGGCCCAGGACACGCTGGTGGGACTATGTCTCCGAGCTGGCCTGATGTCGTCTCGGGGTCTCCCCAGAACAGCTGGAGGAGGTGTGCGTGGATCGGGAAGTCTGGGCATCTCTGCTGAGACTGCTGCCCCCGCGACCCGGCCCCGGATAAAGCGGAAGAAAATAGATGGATGGATAGTTTGTTTTGTATTGTGAGCCCAGGGGCACATTTTATTATAAAGCAGCTTTGAAAAATTAAAAAGCTATTTTATTCTGAGATTATAAATACAGCCATTTAGTCATTTCATTTCAAAACCAACTTATTATTATATCACACTTGCACTGTGATGCACCGAACCTGTGAATCAAACTGAACTGTGACATGTATAGTTTTTACTGATAGGAGAAACCTACGCAGACAAGGGGCGAACATGCAGACTCCACAGAAAAGCCCCGTCCGGCCAGGGATCGAACCAAAAACCTTCTAGCTGTGACACATGAGCGCTTAACCGCCCAATGATCAGAATCACCTGGCTAGAGGATTAACCTGTTGAGTATGTTTTAGGTTGATGCACCTGGAGTAAACCCATCCAAAAACGGGGAGAACAAACTCCACACAGACTGGCCTCGTTCAAGGTCCAAGAATTGAACCCGAGACCTTCCTGCTGTGCACCTACTGCTTACCTTCCCCTCTCCGCACTTTGTCCCGGTTTTGATCTGGGAATAATCTTTGGTGAAATCGTCAAATTCTGCGGATTTGCACTCGCCCACGGTCAGCCTGCTGCCGTAGTTCGGGCGTTCGGTCCCGTTGTGACAGTAGAGCTTTCCACAGAAGATGTCTCTGAAACACGGAAACATTTGGCTTGATTTAGCTGGTCTTCCCTCTTTTTAATATTTCTTTGTGTTCTCACTGTTTGGGACAGGCGATGTACTGGTCCTTTGAGGGGCGTTTGCAGTAGCCAGCGCGCGTTCCATATGTGTTTCGTTCAAAGCATCTGGCTTGGCCCTCAATGGCGCCTGCAATAAACAACATCAAAACTACATCTGGAGGAACTGAACAAAAGAAATGTAAACGGTGAAGACTGGGGGTCTGCTGAGACAATGCTACAAGACGTGACGGGCTAAAATAAATGTTATGATAAAATATGATATTCCAATTTTTACATTGATTGTACCACCTGTACCAGTTTGCATGAGTCGGAAAAAAGCTATTTTTATCAATACTTGACTTGCCATAAAGACTATAGGGCTGAAACAACTAATCCATTAATCATTTTCTAGTAAACACAGACTCAAATAGAGCAAAAATGAAATGTATTTTTTTTATGAAAACCTACTTTGTTTTTAAAGTTGGGGTCTGTAGTGTTTTGTCAATTGAAAATTTCATAAATATCTGTCTGTGTCTCATCCAATCAGAAGCAGAATTAGCACCAAGAGCCTCCAACAAACATTCACTTTATTTACTCCAACACATCCTCAAGCGATGCCACTTTAGTGTTAAAAAATAATTAATCATGATAAAAATCAGTAGATTAATTGATTACCAAATAATCGTTAGTTGCAGCCCTAAAAGACTGCTTGGTTTCTTCTGGCTGATGTAATATCTTGTTTGCTGTTACTACTCTTCATTTCAAAATAAAAACCCTGTTCTTACGGTTGTGCCACCCTGACATTGGCGTCCAATATGGCCACCCCAAACCATAAAAATGTGTTTTGGGATTCAGTTGGCACAGTTACTTGAATGTGATAGTTTGTCTATCAGGCTACACATGTCTGTGCACAATTCAGGTGGTGGTTTATGACATGTATAATTACATATATGTATATTTATTACATATATTTTTATACCTGTTTAACTCCCACTTTAGGATTAGGGTTATTAAATTAGTTATATGCAAATTCCAAAGCGTATTGACTGGAGAGTTTACAGACTATATGCCAGTGTGATACCTCATTTAAAAGCCAAGAACTTCTAGTTTCTAAAACTATGTGTGAGATCTGTGTGAATGAAACACAACTTACATTACATTTGCCGTTCTCAACTCTTATCATATCCTGATTAGGGTTAGCCTGGTCTTACTATACCCTCGTACTCATTTCGCACAGAGGGTCTGGAACCTCACCGTTGAGCTCCGTTTTCAGGTGGGAGGGATGAACTCCTTTGAAACGATTGGATCTGTTTTCAAACTACAACCAGCAAATCCGGTGCAAATGCGTAACGTCACCTACAACACCCGCCTCCCCCGCTCGCTGAATGGTAGGTCGGAATTGAACCGATGAAAAGCAGCCACTGAGATCAGACCCAGACGTACATGTAGGGAAAAGATAATTGACCGGAGTTTACGGATGGCAAAGGCCAGGCTAGATTAGGGTTAACTAACCCTAACCCTAGCCCCCTGATCAAGGGTGTCGGCAGGTAACAGGTTAAAGGATTAATATCACTGCACAGGGCACACTGGTAACTTCACTGTTGTGTAACTCAGCTATACTAATGCTGTACCGAGCTTTACTTTCTGTAGAATAGTAGACTAGTACTAGTTAAAGTTGTAGTTTATTTTAGTTTATTGTCCCAAATGCTGTCTAATAAGCCCATATCAATGTTGGTGGAAAATAGTTCTAGTTAGACTGAGTTGACAGGGTGTGCAGCTAAAGCCTAGCCGAGGGCAGGGGGCTCGTGTAGTATTTACCTGGATGGTGCACAAATCACACAGGACTTAAATGGTACTAGATGAACGATCGGACAAGGTGGAGGATAACTGAACCTAGTTGTATCCCGTACATCAATGTGCACATCACGGAATTTTTTGTGGACACCCAGATTTATTGACAGAAGATTTTAGTGAGCACTTGGACTGATGAAACTTTCTAGTTATCTGCTGTGCTAACCACTGTGACACCGTGCTGCCATTATCTTTGGTATATTATGTAAACACTGTAAAGTTTCAATCAGTAAATGGACTAAAATACACACATTTACATAATGTTTTTGTTGGTGCTGACCTGGTCCGTACATCTTTCGGCACTGCACCAGTCTCTGGGGGCACTCTCCATTGTAGCAGTATCCCAGGCCTCGGTCACAGGGCACTCCGTTCTCCGCGAACACATCCTCCGGACACACAGCGTTCACTCCGTCACAGTTTTCGGCTATATCGCACTCGTCCTGCTTCCGCCGGCACTCACGCGAACGAGGCAGGATCTGAGAGGTACAAGAAAAGAGAGATGACGAGACCATTTTTGGTCAATGCCCTATTTTTTGTTTTGTAGTTTCTCATCTTCTCCCATCTACTGCTTATGGCATAAAGAACTTTGGACCAGGGCTAGATTTGACAACATCGTTTTATTTCGTTTGACGCTGCATGTACATCTAACGCGTCAAATTGCCTCATTCACTTCTATATTGTGGCTTGAAACAGTTGCTATCAGTCGCATGTGTTCACTTCAGAAGGAGCTACTGCTGCGTTGCAATTCTGAGAAAACATCTGGGTTTTCCCCACATGCTGATCCTGAGCACAAAGTTGTGAATTAAAAAATGTTTCCTGATTCTTTGCTTGTGCTTTGGTAACAGTGGTTTGGTTTTACTACTTTCCTCCGACACTTAACGAAAACGTCGCCCAGCTTTGCCCCGACACCGTCACTCAAATGACGGAGGAAGAAGGAGGTGAGGGACAGGAGGGTATTAGCCAAGCTCACCTCCATCATGGACAACACCTCCCACCCACTGCACGGGACAGTGGCAGACTGAGACAGTGCAAGAAGTCCTTCATCCCCACTGCTGTCAGACGGTACAACACTACTGTAAAGTCACATGTGCAATAATGACTATGCCAAACTGCGTGCAATAATCTGCGTCACTTTATCAACCACTTGCACTATGACTGTAAACCTGCGCTGCCAATGCTGACATTTTTATTTTATACTTTTCGCCCCCAAAGTTTTTTGTAGTCATTGTATAAGATGTCTCTATTTACTATTTAATTGTCTGCACATTTCCTGTCTATCCTGCATACCCTGAGTTTTCTTCTTGAGAGCTGAACGTAAACAAGTGAATTTCTCCATTGTGAGATGTATAAAGACTTATCTATTTCATATTATTTCAATAATACATGTGTGGTTTGGACTGTGCAGTACCTGTCTGTCCAGTCTCATGTCAAATCCTGTTTAAAACACGTTTCTTATCCAGTGTGCTCTTTACTGAGTCAGTATATTTTGTTTTCATACATTTATGAAATTATTATAAGTCCTCTGATCCAAATGCCTGGGTCTGAAAGACATATTAAACAACCACAGGTTGATCGTTGTCATCACGCTTTTCCGCCTGTTTTCAGATGGTGTTTGATGTACGAGAAGTGAGGTTTTGTTGCTCCAAATTTAGACGGCTGATCTTCTGTATCCTTTTACCTAAATGAGTGGACTCCACACTTCCTCCTGTCGCTAATACAGTGTTCACCCACACCTGACGCTTTGGACGCGACAGGTCTGAACGCAGATTTAGTCAGACAATTCAATTTAGTTTAGGTTGACAAAACTTTCATGTAAATTTAGTCCAAATCCAAAACGGATTTAGTAAGTTTTACTTTCATATTGTATTCACACAGGTTTACTCATGTCCTTAGCTTCATGTTTCTTCTTTCATAAGAGCAAAGCACAGGCTGTTCTGTTAATTGGTACACAAACATATTGAGAGTAATTTAGTTTGACACCAATTCTAGACAGCATAAATGTTACTTTGACTAAAATCATGATGAAATATTTTCGAGAACTAAATTGACACAGTCCACAGTTTTGGACAAACCAGCCTCTGTATTTTTATGGAATAAGTGATTTTTGTGAGTCTGGACAATTCTAATTTAATTTGTCCGCAGATTTGAGTTTGATGAAGCTTTTTGGACTTTAAAAGACTTTTTGGAGGACATATCGCTGTGACGTGGTCAAAAGCTCATGAAAGTCAAATGTGCGTGATGGTTTAATTTAACGTTTAACAAGGTGGTACATACCTTACAGTTCTCGCAGCACTCTCCCTCCGCGCACTGCGAACCCGCAGTGAGCTGGCAGGTCACGGGGTTGCAGCACGGGTTCTTACACTCCTGTCACAACAAAACATCAGACAACATTTAATCTCAGCGGTTTATGAAGGAAGAGCGAGGATCTGCACGGCTACGCTCGTCTATGTCAATGAAAGGGCGTCGCTCATGTCCAAAGCTCTTCACGTCGGACCATTAGTCATTCACTCCAACACAGTGGTGCTGCATCAGGATTCTTTGATCACTGAGTTTGATTAGGTTTCTCTGTAGGTGAGTCGGCTCCAGGGGCTTGACTCTTACTGGTTGTGTGGTTGTTTCCCCACTCAGCGCTGGTTACTGAGTGAAGATGCCATTATGAGTCTGGCAGAGCACGGATTCACAACAAGTTTAGCTTTGACACCCACCTTCAACGACCAAGGGAGCCCTGGCAAATATCACCTGCAAGCAGAATTGTTGTGGTACTTGTAGGTTCACAAACACACAAGCAGTGTTCATTTTGACAACATATTTTAATGTAGTCTTAGTCTTCTGAAAAAAAAATGACATTTAATTTAACTTTTTTTGTGTGTCTAATTTCAGTCGACTAAAGACGAATTTAGTCGACTTTGCATTTATAATATTTATTATAATCATTTAATCAAGGTCCTCCGCTTCATGGAACTTCTCCCACATGGACAAAGCTCAGAGCTGTTCCTTTGGCAGTCATCTGGCAGTATTGCCTTGTGTAAACAAGTGTTACATTTACAATATTTATCGATACTGACAACACAGTGACGACAGAAAAAAGACTTTTCTGCTGCAGACTCAAACTTTTTAGAAACTCAGTTTGTGGTTTGTTTTCAATGAAGGTACTTGATTCATCTTCTGTACTCAGTAGTTGAAGTCTTCGAACGTTTCGCCTCTCATCCAAAAGGCTTCGTCAGCGAATACATTCAGCTGCGTCCAGAGTGGGACTTTTGTCGCTGATGAAGCTTTTTGGATGAGAGGCGAAACGTTCGAAGACTTCAACTACTGAGTACAGAAGATGAATCAAGTACCTTCATTGAAGATGGACAGCTCCTGTACGACTGAGAACTTACACAGACATTTTGTGGTTTGTTGTTTTGAGACTTGGCTGTGATTGGCTAAGACGATGTGTGCTTGATTCAAGCAATACCAGATAAACTAATGTTACTCACACTTTAATATCAAGCTGGTTCTTGTTATGGTTTGGCCAATCAGCAACACAACACACTGACATTCCATACAAAGGGCCCAATCTTCCATCTGCCGCATCAACAACGTTGCTCAAGACTAAGTTGTATCTTTCGCCGGGCGCCTGAGGGTGTTTGGCGAACAACGCAGACTATAACGGGCGCTTGCTGCTTACTCTTCGTTCTTGTCTTCTTCACATTAACTTTGCGCACAACATCTTCTTAAGCTGTCACAGGACAAACTACAAACAATTTCTCCTACTGTAACCACAAATCGATGGGTTTCAAATCACCAGCATGTGCCAGATCGGCCTTATTTGTGTCCTAGCACAGATAATAGCAGAATTTAAAACTGAGGGTAGGGCATGATAGATATATATAAAAAATGTATTCACAGTCATTGTGGCAAGGCCTGAAAATTATCCTTACAATTCACAAGTCTTCAAATATGAGTGGTTTAAACTCTAGGTAGCAGATTTTAGACATTTTATTCTAGTTATTCTATTAATGGCAGTCATTGCAAATTGCTAATTGTCCAATCCATCAAACTTAATAAACTATGTAGCCTTACTTCAAAATGATATCACTCGGGTACAAGGGACAAAAGATTAAATTCTAACATTTCGTATCACAAAAGGTGCTGGCCTTGTTGGGGTTTGGGACAGCACTGAAGAAAGTCTCTTGCCTCAGCTCAGATACATGATAATAAAATAAAGCTTTGGCTCAAATAAATACACTTGAGAGGGTGCTGCGTCACATCCGGTGAGTACATTCTGTGTTGAACGCTCGTTGTGGGCAAGCTAAAAACTTTAGCTCTCTCTGTGTTACTATTGTTAATCCACGTATTAAACGTAGCTGTAGAGTCCACTCTAGTTAATTGTAGATCTAATTTGGCCCTTTATCTCCGCGGAGACTATTCTTTTCTCCGCTTGAACCAACACTTCTGCGTGGATTAAATCCCTTCTGTCTCTCTCCTCCGTAGCGCGGTAGCTCGCTTGCTGGTTTAGCCCGCTAGCCTAGCCATGGCTACCCCGTCTACTTCCTCCTCTTTCGCGCTGTCCTGCTCAGTTTGCCGTATGTCGAGTCAGAACCCTGCCTCCTTCACAGATGATAGTACTAGTTGCGTTAAGTGTAGTGTAGTGGTAGCTTTGGAGGCCAGGGTGTCCGAGTTAGAGGCGCGGCTGTCCGGAGTTTTAGCGAAGGCTAGTGTTAGCTACAGTCAGATAGTGGCAGGGACCGCAGTCCGCTCCAACAGTGCTAGAGAGGCTAGTCAGGCTGAGACTAGCCCCGCAGCGGGTCCAGTGCAGCCGGGACAAGACCAGGACGGATTTGTGACTGTCCGGGGAGGGGGAAGTGCTAAGCGCACACCCGTAGCGCACCAAACGCTTCACGTCCAGAACAGGTTTTCTCCCCTCAGCGCCACACCGGCTGAACCTGATACTCTGGTGATTGGAAGCTCCATAGTTAGGGACGTGAAGATCCCAGCAGCTTTGGTTAGGTGTTATCCGGGGGCCAGAGTTGGTGACATCGAAGGTAACCTTAGGTGCTTAAAGCAGGGAGGGAGGCGGTTCCGTCAGATCGTGATCCACGCGGGTGGTAACGATATTCGGCGGAGACCGTCAGAGATTCTCAAATTGCAAGTAGGCGCGGTGTGTGAATTGGCTAAATCGATGTCAGATACCGTAATATACTCTGGCCCTCTGCCCAATTTGGTCAATGATGAAATGTATAGCAGACATTTATCATTTAACTGCTGGTTGTCTAGATGGTGCGAGCAAAATGATGTTGGATATGTCAATAATTGGAGTGCCTTTTGGGGAAAGCCCAAGCTCATGCGCAGGGATGGCATACATCCAAATTTGGCTGGTGCATCCCTTTTATCTACGAATGTGGCCGATAGCCTTAGTCGCGGCCCAAATTGACGGTCCAGATATGAGCCCCGGGCGCAGAGCAGTAGTGTAGAACACTCCTCTGTAACCACCGACCCTGCTCCCGGATTGTCACAAATCATCAAGTGTGTAGATTCTCATATAAAGACTGTGTCTGTCCCCCGTAAACCAAAGACTAAAACATCAAATGCTAAGAAAACAAACGCTGGCGTCCGACCAAATAACTTAATTCAAATACCAGAACAAATAAAGACCGTGTCAGTCCCCCGTATACCAAGCACTAAAACATCAAAAGCTCACAAACCAAATGCTGGCATGCGACCAAATAACCAAACACAGATACCCAAGAGTAAATTTAACATTAAACGAAACAATAAACAAAGTGCTAAGCACATAACGTGTGGGTTGTTGAATATTAGATCAATCTCATCAAAGTCCATTTTAGTAAATGATTTAATTTGCGATAACAACATTGACTTTCTCGCCCTAACTGAAACATGGCTTCAGCAGGATGACTATGTTAGGCTTAATGAATCTACCCCTCCTAGTTACGTTAATTTTCAGGCTGCCAGAACCACAGGCCGAGGTGGTGGGGTTGCAGTGATATCACACTTTAATCTTGTTCTAAATCCCAAAAATAACCTAAAGTTTAATTCGTTTGAAAGTCTAACACTGTCTCTTACCTGTCCCAAATGGAAAAATCAAAAAGCTTTACTACTTGCTATTATTTATCGGCCTCCTGGCCCCTATTCAGACTTCTTAGCAGAGTTCTCTGAGTTTTTAGCCAGTATAGTGTTGGATTTGAATAAAATTATAATAGTAGGTGATTTTAACATTCATGTCGATAATAATAGTGATTGTCTGAGCAAGGCATTTAGTGCCCTACTGGATGGGGTTGGCTTTACACAAAATGTGAATAAACCTACTCACTGCCATAAACACACTCTTGATCTGGTTTTAACATATGGGATTGAAATTAGCGACCTAAACGTTCTCCCTCAGAATCCCGTGCTTTCTGACCATTTTTTAATTACATTTAGGTTCCTAATCGAAGATTATACTAATCCACAGGATAAAATTCAATTAAAACGGCCACTATCTGAAAAAGCTGTGTTAAAGTTTAAAGAAATGATCCAGCCAGTCTTTAATACTATGTCTACAGAGAATAGCTCGCTTATTGATTTAAATAAAAGTGATCAGTTTGTCGACAGCGTTATGCTCACACTAAAAACAGCCCTTGATGTTGCGGCTCCACTGAAACAGAAAGTGGTTCGGCCAAGGTGCGTCGCTCCCTGGTTCAACGCGGAAACACGCACGCTTAAACGAAAGACTCGCAAATTAGAACGGTTATGGCGCAATTCTAGCACTGAGCAATCTCTTAGATCTTGGAAAAATTGCCTACTCGCCTATAAGCAAGCCATGAGGAAAGCAAAAACAGATTACTACTCTTCATTAATTGAAGTAAATAAAAATAACCCTAGGTTTCTTTTTAATACGGTGGCCCGGCTAACAAACAGTCACAGCGCAGTAGAGCCTTCCATTCCTGATACCCTTAGCTGCGATGACTTCCTTAAATTCTTTAATGACAAAATCACAACCATTAGAGATAAAATAAATTATAAGCTTCCCTTGTCTTCTGATCTAAATCCAGCTGTAGAATCATTGCCTCCTTTCAAAGCCTTAGACAGGTTCATAACTGTAGATGAGGCTGAGGTATTATCAATCATTATGTCTTCAAAACCATCAACTTGTCTTCTAGATCCAATTCCAATTAAACTCCTCAAAGAAATTACCCCAGAAATCTCAGATACCATATTGAAAATAATTAACTCATCTTTAGAAAATGGGTATGTGCCAAAGTCCTTTAAATATGCTGTTATAAAACCACTTTTGAAAAAACCCAATCTCGATCCTGATATTCTAGCAAACTATAGGCCCATATCTAATCTGCCTTTCATTTCAAAAGTCCTTGAAAAAGTAGTGGCTAAGCAGCTTTGCCGCCACCTACAGGACAATAGTTTATTTGAAAAATTTCAGTCAGGGTACAGAAGTTATCATAGCACAGAGACCGCCTTAGTCAAAGTTACCAACGACCTGTTATTAGCAGCTGACGCCGGACTAGCTTCAGTCCTGGTTCTGTTAGACCTCAGTGCAGCCTTTGACACAATCGACCACAATATTCTCCTGCAGAGGTTAGAAACTGACGTAGGCATCAGGGGAACTGCCCTCTCTTGGTTTAAATCTTACTTATCTGATAGGCACCAATTTGTTAATGTAAACCTAAAGTCTTCACCGTGTTCTAAAGTGTGTTATGGGGTGCCACAGGGTTCAGTGCTCGGGCCAATTTTATTTATATTGTACATGCTTCCATTAGGTAACATAATCCGAAATCATAATATAAATTTTCACTGTTACGCGGATGACACACAGCTGTACTTATCAATAAAACCAGGTCAGACAAATAAATTAGATGTGCTTAGGTCCTGCGTAAAAGCCATCAAGACCTGGATGACTGTAAATTACCTTCTCCTTAACCCTAATAAAGGTTATTATTTTAGGTCCTCAAAAACTGAGAGAGTCTTTATCTCAGCAGATCATCTCCCTGGATAATGTTAGCGTATCAACGAGCTCTAAAGTAAAAAACCTTGGAGTTCTGTTTGACCAGGACCTCTCTTTTAAAACGCATATAAACCAGGCTTGTAAAATTGCGTTCTTTCACCTGCGCAACATTGCTAAAATACGAAACATTCTACCTAAGAGTGATGCAGAAAAACTTATTCATGCATTTGTTTCCTCAAGGCTGGACTACTGTAACTGCCTGCTGGCAGCGTGTCCTAAAAGTTCCCTAAAAACTTTTCAACTAGTTCAAAATGCAGCTGCAAGATTGTTAACGCGTACAAAGAGAAGAGAACACATTACACCTGTGCTAAAGTCTCTCCATTGGCTTCCTGTTGAGTTTAGAATCAAATTTAAAATCCTGCTCCTCACATTTAAAGTCATAAAGGGTTTGGCTCCGCTTTATCTCCAAGACGTTATCGTTCCATATCGGCCAACCAGAGCACTCCGCTCTCAAAACTCAGGGCTACTAGTGATTCCTCGGGTCTCCAAAATCACTGTAGGAGGAAGAGCCTTTAGCTCCAAAATCACTGTAGGAGGAAGAGCCTTTAGCTCCAAGCTCCGGTTTTATGGAATAAACTCCCAGCTCACGTTAAAGAAGCAGACACAGTCCCTACATTTAAGGCTAGGCTCAAAACGTACCTCTTCGAATTAGCTTATGATCAGGTCAGTTAGGTAAAGCTCTAACCCACAGCCTGAAGTAAAGCTGCTTTAGGAGAAACTCTGCTGTGGGAAGTACGGTACACTGAGCGCTATCTTCTTCTTCTTACTGCAAACTTTGTCTTACTATGATACAATATTTATTTCATCTGTAGTCTGTTCATTACTATTCACATGGTGTCTCCTGTCTCACTCCCCCTCGGGAGTGCCTGTCTAGATCGAACGGAGGGACCCGGCTGAACGGAGGAACCCTTGAACGGAGGAACCCGGCTGAACGGAGGAACCCTGCCTACTGACAACAAGGACTGGACGGTCTGTGATCTTGGCCCGTCTGCTGAGGGACTCCTTCGGCCCTGGGTCTCTATAGCCTGTCCGTCCATGGGAGTGGATCTCTCCTTCTGTGGTTCTCCTCAAGGTTTCTCGTTTCTCCCACTGGGTTTTTGAGTTTTTCCTTGCCGGGCTGGAGAGTCTAAGGACAGGGGACACCCGAGCTGCTCGTCGCCACCCACTGCTGACGCTTATTTGGACTTTATGTTTGCCTGGATATTTGATTCACCGGAACTTTACATTGTCTTATTTACTGTTCTGTTTTATTGCCTTAATGTTTGTTACAGCCCTATGAGGCAACTCCTGTTGTGATATTGGGCTATACAAAACCATTGATTGATTGATTGAACATTTCCACATACTGCTGAAAATAGACCCGTCTTGTTTTTGCCATCTGCAAAAACAAGTTTCAACACCAAGAGTGGTGTTGAAACTTGCTGCAGAGCCTTTACGCGCTCAAACGCCCCGGGGACACAAAAATACTGCGCAACAAACAATGAGTCGAGTCTTGTTCTAATAAAAAAAACGTAGCCTCCAGGCGCGCACAGGTCTAAACAGAGCTGTGGGAGTCAGAGAAGTTAGTCCAACAGCAGATATCTAGTCGCTTACTTTGTCAGCTCCACAGTCACACAGCTCTCCCTTCTCCACGAAGCCATTCCCGCAGACAGGGGATGCCACCAGGGTCTTATAGAGTGGTTTGTCCAGGAGGCAGTTCACGCTTCGACTCTCCAGAAACTTCTGGTAGTTTGATAGGCTGCAGGTGCTGAAGGTGCGAGGGGGGCTCCAGCTGCATCAGACAATGTTCTTATTAGGTACTAAAATAACCCGATGGACAGTTAGGCTTTGCAAACTCAATAACAAGTGTCAGTGGGAAACGTAAGATATATATGGTAAGGAAAACTCCCTTGGACCGAAGAAAAAGAAGAAATTGTAGTTGTCACTTTTACTGTTTATTTTATATCATAACTTATTACCCAATGTCGTTAATGTGTATAATCATCGTAATTTTGTGCATCTGATCATGATTTTTGCCTCAAAGAACAGAAAACGGACTATTTTCTATTAGCCCTGCGCTCAAAGACACTTGATTGGTCTAAGAGCCGTCTCCTTATCTAAACTCGAACTAAACCTGGTCCAGGACAGGTTATACGCTAAGGGCATGTTTCCATGGAGATCTACCCTGCTAGAAAGCTATCCAGCTTTGTAGTACGGCAATACCAGGGTGAACGCTAAACTCCAGCTTCGTAGTATACCGCTCTGGAGTAGTGATGGGTTAATGATACCTCAAAGTGTGTGTCACACACTTCCAAAATAGTGTCACACTGTATCACACTGTGTTGCCATATTTGTATCCCTATTTCCAGTTTCCTTGAACACAGCGTTATTCTATTTCCTAGTTAACGGTTTATTTTAAATAAGTGAGATTTACCTGAGGGATGGCGCCATGATGCAGCTGTCCCCGGAGCAGGCGCAGGTGCTTTCATCATGGGACATTCCCAGGTTATGGCCCAGTTCATGAGCCAGAGTGGCTCCGACTGCGGCCCCTGAGTCTTTGTGGTCCTACAAGGAACGAGGAGAGAGAGGGTGTTTGTGTGACAGAGACTGAAGGGGAAAAGAAAAGTAAAGAATGAACCTGTTACCTGCACCACGCCCACTGAGGAATCTGAACACAAAGTTCCGACAAAAGCCCTTCCAATAGTGCTTCCATCAAAGTCTAATCCACTGGATCACAAGCACAAATTATACAAAAGTTACATTCACTATGAGATGAATAAATAACAATGATTTGAAAATAGATCCGATTTTTTTTTACAAACTGATAACAGTAAACCCTTTTATATTTCATGCTAAATTGAGGTGAGTCCTCAGGTCGGTGGGGAGTCTTTGCCTCAAGTGGAGGAGTTCAAGTATCTCGGGGTCTTGTTCACCAGTGAGGGACGGATGGAGCGTGTAGATGGGTCAGTGCGACATCAGCAGTGATGCGGTCGCTCTATCGGACTGTTGTGGTGAAGAGGGAGCTGAGTCAGGGGGCAAAGCTCTCGATTTACCGATCGATCTACGTTCCCACCCTCACCTATGGTCATGAGATTTGGGTAATGACCGAAAGGACAAGATTGCGGATAAAAGCGGTTGAAATTTTATTCTTTCGCAGGGTGGCTAGGCGCATCCTCCGAGATCGGATGAGGAGCTCAGTTACCCGGGAGGAGGTCGGAAGAGCTCAGCTGCTCTTTCACATCGAGAGGAGCCAGCTTAGGTGGAACATCTGTTTCAGGTTCCTCTTGGTCACCTCCCTCGGGACCTGAGTGAAGCTGAAGCTTTTTTTTTTTATGTCAACGTAGACCAAACGGTTGACACAATTTTTAGCCATTTGGAGCTTTATAAGGGGCAGGGTGACCCCAGATTTGACCCTCAAAACAATCATTAATATCTCAAAAACAATAACAGCACAAATTATTTTTTATGGCACAAGGCAGCACAACGATTGACATATTTTATATCAATTTGAGTGTGATGAGGGGCCAGATTTATGGATGTTCCCTCGGGAGGTGACTCAGGACACACTGGAGGGACCATGTCATGTCTGTGGCCTGGTGTCGCCTCAGGATCCCCTCAGGACAGCTGGAGGAGGTGTGTGTGTGAAGAGGAAAGTCTGGGCATCTCTACTCAGACTGCTGCCTCCGCGACCCGACCCCGGATAAAGCGGAAATAAATGTATGGATAGATAAATTGAGAGTTACAAACACACAATTGACCGGAACATTTTCTTGGAAACACGACAACTTCTGAACTAAGGCTCTTGTGATCGCAATGAGCTGCTCCGCTACGAGGTTTCTGCCATCCCATTACAAACCTGATGAGATATGCGCAGTCATGCTTTGTGTTGATCAGCTCCTTGTTCCTCCAGGTCCTGAAGAGTCTCAGGTTTTTTTCCGAGTCTGAAGTGCTCAACATTCTGTCTGTGCTGTTCCAGATCTCCAAACCTACCAGAGCCACGAAGGTCAGCAGTGGTTTGTAAGCCTACGAGAACATACGTGAAATTTAGTCCCAACGACAACAAAACGTTGCTTTGTTTTTTTAAAGACGTTTTTGAAAGCTTGCTGCTTCTCACCATATTGACGAAGTTGACCACTTCAAACACCTTCTTCCTCAGTTTGTCCGTGTCGTTACCCATCCTCACAAACTGAAAAGCAACACCATTAATAGCAACATACGTACAGCAGAGAACCAAATGTTTACATACACTTCATAAAAAGACACATTTGCATTTTTTCTCACTGTCTGACATGAAACCAGAATTAACTTATTTGTCAAATGCCAGAAGAATGAGAGATAGAATTTTTTAGAAATGTTTTTGCTACTTTTTACAAAGTCAGAAGTTTACATACACTAAAATTACTATACCTTTAAACAATTTGGGAAAGCCTAGATCAGGGGTCGGCAAGTTGGCTTGGCTTCAGGCCAATATTTTTTTACGCCGATAGGTGGCGGGCCAGCCGGTCAATTGATTAAAAAAAATAGATTTATTCATGCATGGATATTCAATACTAGATGTAACCCCAAACTATACATATTTTTTTCATTTAAAAATAAAATATTGTTTGAAACAATACTGTCCCCGAGTCTGTCGGATTTTCGTGGGTTACACAGCACTGGCAAAAAATAAAGTTAGCATCACAAACGTGTCGCTTTCCAAAGGACAACAAAGAAAAGTGGACAGTGAAAACAGGAGTTTCAGGGAGGAAAGGCGACAAACATATGGTTTCATCCTACCTGATATGTGAATGCCAAACCTCTCTGCCTCATCTGCAACAAGGTCATCTCCGTTTGCAAAGAGTACAATATTCAGCGACATCACGAAACGAAACATGGGTCATTCAGTGCGTCCTTTCCACTTCAATCTGAGTCAAGGCGTCTCCAAATCGATGCTCTTTATGACAGTTATCTCCGGAGCAGCAGGGTCCTAGTTCGAGGCCTGACCACACAGGAAAAGGTATCCAGTGCCTCGCTTAAAGCGTCCTGGATTTTGGCCCGTCATGGGAAGCCTTTCACTGACGCGGAGGTTATGAAGGATGTGATGGTGTCCGTGTTGCAGGAGCTGTCCACGGATAAAACTGCTGACGCATTGATCGCTTCTGTAAAACAGATTCCACTCTCTGCGCGCACTGCTGTACGGCGTATCGAAGCACTGTCAAGTTTCAAGAAAAACGCGAATGAATTTTTATTTTATTTTTTATCGTTGAGTTGAGTTGAAGCCACGAACAGGCCTCTCCATGTTTAAGTTAGCAGTATAGGTATATTTAAAAGCGTAAACTTTTAGGTTCAAACCGGCTTGTTTTGGGAGATTTCTGGAGCGCGCAGTAGGGACAGACTTTGTCTGTGTCTATTTACATATTGGGTAAACACCGGTCGTGTTCGATGGAGGCCGCAAAGATTGTAGCAGACGAGCTGAACCGTGGACATGTATGGAAGTACTTCTGCTAAGTGGCTTTATTAATCACGGATTATGTGGCACCGCTTCCTCATGAAGACCCTTGATAGCAAAGCAGCGACAGCGGGACAGAGACGCTGCTTTGCTCCCCAGACAGGACGACACTTTCGCCACGCAGCTTCAGCTTTAAAAAAAGCTTCCCGCAAATGCACCAAACCGTAAGTTTTGTATCTTTTTATGACGGTGGATTTTGCGTTTGAGTTGATCTCTGATGTCTCGCTCTGTGTTAACAAAACATCCGCCTGTCTTCCACGTTAGAAGACGTTAGAAGACCGTCTTTAGCTGCTTTGGTTTCGATCAGTTTATGTGCGCTTGAGTGAGTGAACTCAAGGCCTGAGGACTGAAACCCAATACATGACATGACAGGGGGATCTTTACAGCGGTATGGCTTTTCTAAATGAGATGTAAATGAGCCCTATTGTCACTCCGACAGAGGTGAGAACATCCCAAAAATTTAGAGGCCAATTCCTCGACATAATTTCCAGTTCCTAAATTCAACTTGCCACTTCTTCTCCAAATATTATCAGATTTCCATGTGTTACACATTGTTGGAAACTTTGGAGACTACACTTTCACAAGCCATGTCCCGCTCAAAATGCCCCAAAACCGAGTTGTGTCCCCCGTTCTCGTGGTGGGTCACATATGGTTCCCGCTGTATGTCTAAAGTCAACATTATTTTGTGATGGCCCTGCTGTTCCTACCTCTGTTTTATCAGCAACAAGGTAGAGCTCCAGGTACTTCTGCCGAGTAAGGATGTTCAGGCCCTGGAAATGAGAGAGAGAAAATGTTGAAGTTAACTTTTATTGCAATAACAATATTATTGTGTTATTTTACTAAACTAATTCAATGTTACTTACAGACAACAATCCAGCCCCAAAACAAGGCTAAAATGTATCTAAATTTGGAAAACTATAACTGTCAGTGATGTTTTCTAGAACTATTTGTGCAAGTCACCGCTTAAGGGCCTGTCACAATTGGCGCACGGGACTGAATATAGCCGCAGCAGGCCGCTACGGTCGCGAGAATGGTGAAAGATAAATCGCCTCAGTCGCACATATGGTGAGAGACTGGTGAGCGCCGGGATCAGTCTCGTGCGATTCCTGCTGGAGGCTAGACGCTGTTTCCCCTTCCCCCATTTGGTCTTCACTGTGGCTTTGGCGAGTACCTTTGCTTTCGCGGCGTTGGTCTTCCTGGGTGGCATCTTGTCGACTTGTCCCTTCGTAGTTTAGCGTGGAAGACGAGGAGGACGTCTGCGCTCTTTGACGCACGACCGGCAACAGTGACGCACGGCTGTCCCGCACAACTGCCCGCAATCAATGTCTGTGGCCCATGAAACACTCGCTCACCAGCCGCTCACCAGCCGCTCCACTATCCAAATCAACCGCATCCAGTCGCAGCCCGTTCTATAGTGTGACTGGGACTGCGATTTCTTAAAAGTCTACTTTGCGATCTTTGCGGCTGATGGCAATTTCAATTTTGGCGCAGAACGAAACATCGCTGCGGTCAATGCGCCAGTTGTGACAGGCCCTTTAGTCATCCTTAATGGGAAAATAGCGACCGCAGCGTCCGGAGATCGCACTCGGAGTCACGTGTCACAGACAAAATCGCTGGTTTAATTATACTTAAATTAAAATGAGTGCAGACTTGTACAATGTGATAGATAAACACATTTAAAGGACTAAAAGCTTGAACATCTAACCGACCACTGCCAGAGAGGCAACACACATAAGCAGTGCCAAGGGGATATTTTGATTCCAGAGCAGCAGATGAACGATAACTCTTTTCCAGAGCTCAAAGGCACGTCTACAGAGCCCTCCATGGTTTGGAGGAATTCATTAAACAAAAAGACAGTAATCTTGGAACCAGATCAACCACTAGAGAGGACTGTGAGGTTCCATTCAGATGAACCCCCACTGGACAAAACACCATTTCTGTGAAAGCTGGAATAGTCTTCCAATTATTATTTGAGAGTCTTCCACCTTTACAGTATTTAAAAAAGCGCTCCAAACAGAGGTCTTCCGAAAACAAACTCACATCAGTATCCGATGTTTGATTCCCACCACCCCTTAGAACAAAAACTGGGGGTAATTTGCACATTACAACATCGAGCAGACGATCCCCACACAAGCCGAAGGGAGACAAAAGGAACATATGCACATTGAGCACTGTCTGAAACATTGGGATTACCCACAGTGGGGCTTCACCAAGACTGGAAGTAAACAACTCATAACAACTTTCCCCTCTTAGAGTAAAGGGGGATCGCCTCAAAGGTAGGTATACAATCTTATCTGGCAACACAGACTGACACAGTGGCCTAATGGGTCATCACCTATAGCTGTGTATATAAGACCAGTGCTCAGTTTCAAAGACCAAACTGATGATGACAGTTGGATGACTGTTAAAACGTCTTAATTGATACAACGGCAAATAAAAAGTAAAAGTCCAGTTGGAATAGTACATTTAAAAAAGAGCTAAAAAAAGGACACCATTGCTGGGTGGTTTTCACCCGAGCAAATAAATGTTTGTGATTTTCATTATGCTGCGTTTATCTGAGTGTCATGGGTCTCTGGGTAGCTTCAGCATTGTCTTTGACATCTCCGATGGCATGGGTGTTTTCCTAATCCAAAACACACTTTTTCCTACAGGCACATGTTTGAGTGATTTTCACCCAGCAATAGTGATAGAAGGTAAAGTCGGTTTCCGGTGGATAATACCCAGGGTTAGGGTAGAGCCTTCACCAGAGAAGTCTCAAATATCCCAGGTATGGGTGGACCAAAAAACAATTTTCCGTCTTCATTATTTTTCTTTTTTGGAATTTTTTGTTCCCAAATTCTTCATTTTCCTGTAATTTTGGAGCATTTGGTACTCTCCTGATGCTTTTCTTTCATATTGTTAGACTTGACACAGTTTAAAATAAAAGAACACTACTCAAATGTGTCATGTATTGTCATGTTTTGATGACAAATACTTTTTATCGGCTGTATTATCTCGGGTACAAATCACCCGGAGTTAGTGATGGTGTTTTGAAATTGAGCGATAGTGTTTTAGTTTTAAGCTAATCAAACCTGTGATCACTTGTAAGACCTGATAAATTGTTAATAGATTGGGGAACTTTTTGTATTGCGGGGGTGGTTGTAAATAGCGTAAATACTCTATGTCCATGTTTGTCTGTTTTTAAATAATTGTTGTCTTAAATGCATGAGGACCACGGATGGAAAGTAGCCCATGGCCAAATCTGGCACATTTACACAATGTAACTGTGTGAGTGTTCATTAATGTGCATTAATGTGCACTGTCCTCTCCAAATAAACAAATTAAAAGAACAGGCCTCCGTTTTTAAAAACTGAGCTATGTCTTACCTTAGCTTAGACAAGTTGATGCATAACTGTCTAGTCTTTTAAGCGTGCGCTCAGTCATGTAAACAGAGCACAAACGGCGTTAGCATATAGCCTCTCCTCTCTTTATCTTCTAGCGCAGCCATTCCCAAAGTCCGGAACATCAAGGCCCCCTTGTCAATCCGAAATTCTCTTGGGGGGGCCCCCTAATAGAAAATAATTTATCCTATTGTAACCCCTGACTCACGTTAAGTAGGTAAAGCGAAATTAAAAGTATAGACCAGTTGCTAGGTTCAAAAGGATTACAATAGGAACTAATGTGAATGTGCAATGAAATGGCTGGAGGCAAGGAGTCAATAAGAAAAAGTATTATTTAGTACCAAAAAATAAAATAAAGCATTACGAGATAAACAATTTGTAACAATAAGCATAGCCGGCATATGCAACAACAAAAAATATCCCCAGTCCCATTGAGCTCAGTTGTCTTTCTTTAGTCGTAGGTCAAGTCAATAGTCTTAATAGTTCAGTTCTTTTTCCTTTAAGTGGTGTTTTACAGTGTTACCACTCAGCACTGTAGGACAGAAGGTGGTCCTTCGAAGTTCAATCCCGTTCTGGGCACAGGCTCGCCATCTCCATCCGGAGAGAATCCAGGAAATCCATCCAGGGTTTTCTTTACCATGAAATACTAGCCTGCACAACAATAATGGTATTATTGTTTACAGCTAAATTAAAGTCTGTTATCCTATCTCTTCTTAATTTGCTATAGCTTTGTTTATCTTTTCTCTTACCATATTACAAAATACAGTAATATTTTACATGCATGTTTTTAACTAAAATATCCTTTGCAATACATGAAATACTTTTTAATCCATGTAAAACAACAAATGATTTTATCTTTTTATCAATTTTTTTAAATTATTCAACCATAGCATTATGATTAAATATTGTTTTACTAATTAGCATATTAGTTTTTAAATGAATTGTAACTTTTTGTAACTAATGAAATTAATTACACAAATGAATTCAGATATTCTCCTTCAAAATCAATATTTCTATCAGTAAACCTTATCTGTGCTACTGGGTTTAGCATTACAGATGAATTACTGTACACTTTCATATAATACACCTTCAAAATGTACCATCAACTTCAAAATAATAATTACATTGGACCAAAAATAGTACAAAAATAACCAAAAATGCTTCTCAGTTGTGTTATGAACTAAAATAGAATTTGGTAGAAACCATGTCACCAAAAAAATAGCTTTTACATTGCTTTCAAACATAAAAACGGCATTCGCGATTAGCGTTAGCATCATGCTAATATTAGCATTGCGCTAGCATGTTTTTCTAATTCGCACATGGCATGGACTTACCAAGATGAGGTATCGTGAGAAACACAGCAAGGGGCACAACACAGCCTCTCCAGCTCGTGCTCCTTCCACTTAATACAACAAATATTCCAAATCAACGAAAAGACAGTGTAAATATTTGTTTACATCATTTTCTCTCATGACACTCACCAGACGACCCAAAAGGTTTTTTGCTCGGACCGTCTACAGCCTGTCTGTCTTATTCCCAAAGTGCAAAAGGCCGTAACCTAGTGAGTGATCAGGTCCGCAGCTTGGGAGGCGGGACCAATACCATTTTTAACAAATCAAAAGGTCATTATCACCCAACGTGACCGTGAAAACAGGAAAATAAAGTTTGAGCGAGGGGATCACACTTCCTCTTTTCAAAATAAATGTTTTTCAAAATAAAAGTGCATAAATATAAAAACAACAAAAAGGAGAGAAAATGGCCCATTTTCTCTACTGGGTTACACCCTCCCTGGCTAAATATCATGCACGTCTCGTTGCATGTGCATCCAGTATTGTTCGTCTTTACTAATAAGAGACTCTGAAAAGGCTGTACTCAACCCCTGAAACAGGGACTTCACAACAGTCACAAGAGGGTTGCCTAACTTAGGATACTCAAGCCTTTTTGGAGGTTGTCTGACTCTTTCTGATTGTCTTATTGGTTGAGTTGTAATGGGTTCATTACTGTCCAATTTATCGGGTGAGTCGTTCGATTGGTTTCCTTGTTCCTCGACTGAATCCTCAGGAGGTTCATCCGGTATCGTCACAATTTCCTGTTCCACAAGGTTGTCCATTTCTGTATTGTCTTCTTCCAGTGTAGTTTCCACAGGTAAATGCTCGGTATATTCATCCTCATATTCATTTGTCTCCATGATCGGCTCTGCATTGGCAGTGGTTTCAGGTAAGTCATATTCAGGTGGATTTGTCGTTTCAGGTTCTGCATCGGCAGTGGGTTCAGGTAAGTCACATTCAGGTGAGTTTGTCTTGTCCGTTTTTTTCGAAGGTTTTGGATACTCATGTACAGTAGTAAATCTGGTTACCTCTTCAGATGGGGAATCCTCAACCCATTGAATCAGTTCGTACAGTTCATTGTCAAGTTCGTTTAACTCTTCATCATTGCTTTCTGTGGCAGCAGTTTGACGTGTCTTAGGACGGCGAATTGGCTCTGGCTCAGGTATATCTGCTGTGGCAACAGGGAGGAAACTGCAGGAAAGCAAAAGGTCTCTGTGTAAAGTTCGTGAGGGACCTTGCTTTGACTCAGGTTTAACAGTATAAACGGGTAAGTTACCTGCACGTTTGACTACTACATAGATGTCTTTCTCCCATTTATCAGCAAGCTTATTCTTACCACGCAGCCGCACATTCCTAACTAAAACCCTATCCCCAGGTTCAAGTTCAGAAACAGTGATTTTGCGATCAAACCTGGCCTTGTTCTTGTCTGCCACTTTTTGTGCATTTTGTGAAGCTAACTTATAGCTTTCCTCAATTCGTTTCTTGAGACTTTCTACATATTGTAAGTGTGTCACTTTTTGGTCTTTGTTGAGAGGAAGTCCGAACGCGAGATCAACTGCTAATCTGGGTTTCCTGCCAAACATTAATTCGTAGGGAGTAAACCCTGTTACGTCATTACGCGTGCAGTTATACGCGTGTACTAACGGCATGACATAGTCTTTCCAGTGGGACTTTTGTTTGGACTCAAGCGTTCCTAACATACTAAGTAAAGTTCTATTGAATCTTTCAGTAGGGTTACCCCTAGGGTGGTATGGGGTGGTTCTTATTTTCTTTATGCCTGATATCTCACATAAGTCTTTTATCAGTTTTGCCTCAAAATCAGGACCCTGATCGCTGTGCAGGCGCTCAGGTATGCCGTAGTGGACGATGAACTGGTCCCACAGGCACCTGGCAACCGTTTTGGACTTTTGATTAGGGGTGGGCAACGCAAGAGCAAATTTAGTAAAATGATCAGTCATTACGAGGATGTTACTAGTGTTGCTACTGTCTGGTTCCAAACTGAGAAAGTCCATGCAAACTAGCTCTAATGGTCTGGTTGTTGTTATGTTGACCAGGCTAGCTGCTTTTTCAGGAGGACTCTTTCTTCGTATGCAGCGATCGCATTTTTTTACTTTTTGCTCAACATCTGTTGCCATGCGTGGCCAGTAGAATCGTGTTCTGGCCAGATCAAGGGTTCTGTCAATTCCTAAGTGGCCCATATCATTGTGCAAACTTTGGAGCACAGGAGCTCTGAGCTCCTCAGGAAGAACGAGCTGGTGGGTCACTTTGTCTCCATCTTGTCTCTTTCTATACAACACCTCATTGTGAATCTCCAATCTATTGAGTTCCCTTAGCAAGAGAGGGAGATCTGGGAGTTCCTTTCTCGCTGTTGGTGGAGGTGTTTGACCATGTTCGATTTGCTCAAGGACTTGTCTGATTGTCGAGTCTGCTCTTTGTTTGTCTCTCAGTTCTGATTGGGACAAAACAGGAATGGTAGGTAAGCCAAGGAGTTCTTCAGAAAGATAGAGGTCTGGTATTGCGTCAGCTGAGATGGTAAGTGATTCTACAAGCGTAACACCACTATCCTGACTGTCATCTCTGATTTTAATCAGGTGGTTTTGACAGATTGCTTGGACAACATCGCTTTCTACAAGCTCAGTGTTGTCAGTGTGAGCTAGGTGACGCTCTACAAACCGGCTTACACGCTCCTGCTCTTTCCTGGACTGGACATCATTTACAAGTTCACCATGTGGACGTCTAGATAACCCGTCTGCGTCTAGGTTTTGCTTGCCCGCTCTATACTGCAACTTAAAGTTATAGTTGGACAAAGCTGCGAGCCACCTGTAGCTTGTGGCATCTAATTTAGCAGAGGTCAATATGTATGTAAGTGGGTTACTATCTGTAACTACCGTAAATTGACCGCCATACAAATAATCATGAAACTTTTCAGTTACGGACCATTTAAGTGCTAAAAACTCCAACTTGTGTGCTGGATAACGTGCCTCACTTCTCGATAACCCACGACTGGCAAAAGCTATGGCCCTAAGCTGACCCTCCTGCTCCTGGTATAGTGCTGCACCTAAGCCGGTGGTACTGGCATCGGTGTGGAGTACGTACGGCAGCTTTGGGTCTGCAAAGCCTAGGATAGGGGCTGATGTTAGCTTTTCAATGATGGAATCAAACGCTTTTTGACAGTCTATGGTCCATCGGCTCTCAAATGGCAGTTTGGGATCAAAGTATGTCTGGTCAGTGTCTTTGGACTTCGACTTTTTGCGGAGTGGCGGATAACCACGTGTGAGGTCATTGAGTGGGCGTACTATGGACGAGTACCCTTTGATAAAGCGTCTGTAGTACCCTGAGAACCCTAGAAAGGATCTCAGTTCCTTGAGATTCTTAGGCCGTGGCCAGGTCTTGAGGGCCTGGATCTTTTCGGGATCTGTCTCGACACCGCTTTCGGAGATTATATGACCAAGGTACCGGACTGTAGTTTGAAAAAATTTACATTTTTCGGGTGATAACTTAAGCCCGTACTCTTTAAGACGGTTGAGAACCCGCATGAGCCGTCGTTCGTGTTCTTCTAAACTGTCCGAAAAGATGATGAGATCATCTAGAAAAACTAGGACCTCATGTAAGTTCATGTCGCCGACGCAGCGCTCCATGAGCCGCTGGAAGGTGCTCGGGGCGTTGGTTATGCCCTGGGGCATCCGGTTGAACTCCCAGAATCCAAGTGGTGTTACAAACGCTGTCTTTTCTTTGTCTGCTTCCTCGACCTCAATCTGGTAATACCCAGACTTAAGATCAAGGACTGTAAACCACTTCGATCCTGAAAGCGCTGAGAACGTCTCTTCTAAATTTGGAAGAGCGTAAGAGTCTTTTCGCGTTTGCAAATTTAGTTTTCGGAAGTCTATACACAGACGCACATCGTTGTTTCGCTTTCTCACTACGACAATGGGAGACGAGTAGGGTGACTGGGACTCTCTTATTACACCTGCAGCGAGCAGTTCTTGGAGGTGTTTGCGCACTGCCTCAAGATCTTGAGGGTGGATAGGGCGTGCACGGTGCTTAAAGGGAGTCGGATCATGAAGTTTGATGGAGTGCTTCACTTTGCTCGTGCACCCAAAGTCAAGATCATGAAAAGCAAATACTTCCGGGATGTCAGCGAGTTGCTTAGTTATTCTCTCTTTCCACTCCTGTGAGATCGGTGAGTCACTGAAGTTGAAACTTAGCTGTGTTGTGTTTGCGGTGGACTCATTTGCACTGATGACATTGTGTTGGGACAGGATACAGTGGAAAGATCCAAGCTCTGCGATGACACAGGTGGATGGAATTGTGACATCTTGTTCTGTTTCATTTGTGATCATTACAGGCACTTTGTGTGGCGCTCGCGATGGGAGAGTTATCAAGCAAGTTTTGACACAAAGGCCCCCAGGTAAGGAAGACTGAGAGGGGTGTTCAACTATAGCACAGGTGTCGGTAGAAGTGCAGTGAACGTTAGCAGATCCCTCTAAAACTACAGTTTGCCCCGCTGGAACTACTGCTGCAGTCTTGCCTGACAAGGTAACTAATCCGGTGTTCCCATCTTTGTTGTGTGCGTGTCTTAGTTCAAGAGTTTTTAACAGTGCTCTAAACCCATAAGGACAAGGTAAGTAATCAGGAGTCTTGATGTCTAAATACCTTTCATAAAGAACATCAAGGGTATTTGTCCCCACTAACACTGGTGTCTGACTGTTAGGGTGAGTGTCTGGAACGACAAGAGCTAAGGTTGGTATGTCAATCTCTGCATCCAAAAAGTCTTTTGGAAAGATAACGCACATCTCTATATAACCCAAATAAGGGACGGGCTGACCTGCGGCGCCCTCTACTTCTAACAGGTCATAGAGTGGGTTAAGGTCTTGATCTGGAAAGTTCTGTTTGTAAAATGACTCAGTGACAGTAGTCACTTGTGACCCTGAGTCAAGGAGACAATTAACATTAACGTCAGAAATGTTAACCATAGCTGTGCATTTAGAGCCAACTAACCCTTTTGGTAGACTGTACTTTTGAGGCTTAGTGACAGACTGCTTAAGGTTAGCTCGTTGCTTGTACTTAGTGGGACATGTTCGACCGGCTACAGTCCCCATTTGCCCCGCAATAGAGACTGTTTTTAGTTTAACTGTTCTTTAACGGCTGAGGGGTTTTCAGCTTCCCATTTCTTTTGTTTCTCTTTAAACAATTTGCGCTTTTCAGTAACTCGGCCTGGGTTTGGTTCGTTTTCACAGTTGGGTTTGATGTGGCCATCTTCTCCACATTGGAAACAGTACCATGCTTTGGGAGCGGTACTTTGAGTTTTGCTAGTTCGTTCAAGTTCCTTGGGTACTTTGTCCAGCTTTGATTTCTCTTTTTGTTTTGAGTTGGGTGCACTTTTTGAGTTCTGCGCTTTTGGTTTTGCAGCGAGTTTTACTAGTTCGTTTTGGATTTCTGCAACTTGTTTTGAGAGTTCTCTGATTGAGCTTAAGGTATTTGCAGTATCATTTTCTTCTGAGCAGCACGTCGCAATTTGCAAATGGGATGTCGCTTTTTGTTTTGTACTGCTTAAATGTTGTCTCATGCGCATGTTTTTGGCAGCATTTTGGTCTTCTTCAGCACGTAGCGAAAAAAGCAGATCAGGAAAGGTTGGAGGATTTGTTCGCTTTTGCTTTAACTGGAGGGCAGTTAAAAGGGAATCGTCCCAACAACCTCGACAGAACTGTGTGACAAGAAGTCTGTCAAAATCATTGCTTAATGCACCACCACGCTTTACAGTGTGAGTCAAAGCTACATGAAGGCGCTGTAAGTAAGACGACGCTTTTTCACCTGTGTTTTGGAAGGTGTCGAGAAACTTGGCGTAAAGCTCTCCGCCATCTTGAACTGTTCCAAAGGCAGAATCTAACAGCTGAAGGTACTCTGACGGTGAGCTGTTGGCGTTCAAGTGCTTAACTACATCAGCTGCCGGGGGTAAGAGAGACTCAATGATTCTGCGTGATTGTTGCAGTTTGGACATGGAAGGGTCTGCCATGATAAGTTCTACACTGGAGCGCCAAGTGTCATAATCTGGCTCGTAAGTTGGTCGGGGTTCTTTGCCAGAAAAAACTCTTAGTTTTTGTGAAAACTGTTGCACAGAATAGTCTTCTCTTTTTACAATGTGCTCAACTACCATACGCTGCACTTCTGGGGGATTTAAATCGTGTGTAGAAATCGTGGGCGTTGTATTAGCTGGGCTACTCGCAGTGTTATTTGTCTGGTTGGTTTGTTGTGCACTTCGGACACTATGCTGCACTAGTGAAGGCTGAGACTCGACCAAGGAAGATTCAGTAGAGTTATTTGTCTCAGTTTGTTCAGTTTCTGGTTCTTTGATTGATTTAGCAATCTGTGACATCATGTCTTTTAGGACATCTACATAATCCCTGCCACTCATCTTAGCTAAGTATTGGATTTCAGTGAGATATGACTTGGTAGTGTCATTCCCAACCTGTTCTGTGTAAACACCGGCAAGAGATTGTATCCTATAGCTAGCGCCACTATCGGATACATGGGTACCAGGTAATGGATCAAGTGATTCAACAGCAAGACCTGAGCTGTACTCAACAATAACACTCTGGAAAAACTCAGATTTACTGTCCTTAATTTTCAGGACTCTTGAAATAGACCCATATTGTTTTAGGAACTCAGTCACTTCATTAAGTTGTTCATCTCCAGCTATTTCACTCACAATCACCGAATTTGGAACTTTTACAGATTCACGCTCAACAATCTCCATCTTGGGTACGTTATAGGGTAGAAATAACGTGAGGAAATAAAATAAAAAGGCTCCTGGCTGGCTCGCCAAAACTTACTGTAACCCCTGACTCACGTTAAGTAGGTAAAGCGAAATTAAAAGTATAGACCAGTTGCTAGGTTCAAAAGGATTACAATAGGAACTAATGTGAATGTGCAATGAAATGGCTGGAGGCAAGGAGTCAATAAGAAAAAGTATTATTTAGTACCAAAAAATAAAATAAAGCATTACGAGATAAACAATTTGTAACAATAAGCATAGCCGGCATATGCAACAACAAAAAATATCCCCAGTCCCATTGAGCTCAGTTGTCTTTCTTTAGTCGTAGGTCAAGTCAATAGTCTTAATAGTTCAGTTCTTTTTCCTTTAAGTGGTGTTTTACAGTGTTACCACTCAGCACTGTAGGACAGAAGGTGGTCCTTCGAAGTTCAATCCCGTTCTGGGCACAGGCTCGCCATCTCCATCCGGAGAGAATCCAGGAAATCCATCCAGGGTTTTCTTTACCATGAAATACTAGCCTGCACAACAATAATGGTATTATTGTTTACAGCTAAATTAAAGTCTGTTATCCTATCTCTTCTTAATTTGCTATAGCTTTGTTTATCTTTTCTCTTACCATATTACAAAATACAGTAATATTTTACATGCATGTTTTTAACTAAAATATCCTTTGCAATACATGAAATACTTTTTAATCCATGTAAAACAACAAATGATTTTATCTTTTTATCAATTTTTTTAAATTATTCAACCATAGCATTATGATTAAATATTGTTTTACTAATTAGCATATTAGTTTTTAAATGAATTGTAACTTTTTGTAACTAATGAAATTAATTACACAAATGAATTCAGATATTCTCCTTCAAAATCAATATTTCTATCAGTAAACCTTATCTGTGCTACTGGGTTTAGCATTACAGATGAATTACTGTACACTTTCATATAATACACCTTCAAAATGTACCATCAACTTCAAAATAATAATTACATTGGACCAAAAATAGTACAAAAATAACCAAAAATGCTTCTCAGTTGTGTTATGAACTAAAATAGAATTTGGTAGAAACCATGTCACCAAAAAAATAGCTTTTACATTGCTTTCAAACATAAAAACGGCATTCGCGATTAGCGTTAGCATCATGCTAATATTAGCATTGCGCTAGCATGTTTTTCTAATTCGCACATGGCATGGACTTACCAAGATGAGGTATCGTGAGAAACACAGCAAGGGGCACAACACAGCCTCTCCAGCTCGTGCTCCTTCCACTTAATACAACAAATATTCCAAATCAACGAAAAGACAGTGTAAATATTTGTTTACATCATTTTCTCTCATGACACTCACCAGACGACCCAAAAGGTTTTTTGCTCGGACCGTCTACAGCCTGTCTGTCTTATTCCCAAAGTGCAAAAGGCCGTAACCTAGTGAGTGATCAGGTCCGCAGCTTGGGAGGCGGGACCAATACCATTTTTAACAAATCAAAAGGTCATTATCACCCAACGTGACCGTGAAAACAGGAAAATAAAGTTTGAGCGAGGGGATCACACTTCCTCTTTTCAAAATAAATGTTTTTCAAAATAAAAGTGCATAAATATAAAAACAACAAAAAGGAGAGAAAATGGCCCATTTTCTCTACTGGGTTACACTATTCATTGGAATGTTCTTATTGTTTTACAGCTAAAATTACATAAAAAGCGACATCTAGCAATGAGTTGAGTTTAAAACTTAAAATAAACATTTTAGTGAATAAATGTATTTTTCCTTATAAAATATATATATTTTTTCAATGTACTTGTTTTCTAGACAAGCTTTTTGGGGCCCCCCCTTTAGTGTCTCAAAGGCCCCCCAAGGGGCCCCGGACCCCTATTTTGGGAACCACTGAATATAGAAGATAAAAAGGGGAACTATATTGCAAGGCGTAATAATACCTTATAGGAGCATGTCGACTTTACTGCGCGGACGTCGAAGTTCTCCTGGTGTTATTATACTTTACCATAAACTACCATAGCGGAATATTGCTAAACTGACCAAGCCACACACCTGAGCGAGGGTATTTGCGTGGCTCTGGGCTTTGTTAGCTTAGCTTAGTTAGCTCAGCAGCCAGCATGGCCGTATACAGGGGGAACGCGTGCCCATGGCTGCGCCGCGACAACTAAACATTACAAGAACTAGCTTGCACCAACTTGAGTTATTTAAATTTAGCGACCAATATGGATACTACTTGAGATGGAGAACGACGAGAAGCAACCACCACAAAACGGAAAACTGGGCGTACAAGAAGTCAGAGAACAAATAGGAGGGTCCGAAATAGACCAGTTACCTGTTGCATGGAAAGCTGTGTTTAATCCCCGAGTATGGCGTTGACTGTCCTGTGTTACCATGGAGATAAGCAGCGATACGATGCCGATATATTGTACAGCTCTATATTTTGTATACAGTTCTTTCATATTAATCAGACAAAGCTCTTTTCAAGCCATAATCTGCACTGGGTTGCTTTAGAGCTGGATGTTTCGCCTTTTCATCAGCACCAATAATATTCTCGTGATAAAGTATTAATTTGTGTTTTTAGTCACCATAGATCTGGTTCTGCTCGGCGGCTCCACGGCGGTGGCCCACGTTTCGTTGGTGACGCCGCACATGTACGGAGGAGCGCTCTGTTCTCCGTGAAGAGCCGTCACCGCGTGATCCCCCTCCGGCTCCGAGCTCAGAGGAGAGATCAGGTACCGCTGAGCCGAGGTTCGGAAGTATCCACTGAGAAAAGACATGTGAAAAGAAGATGAGTCCAGGGGAGTCACCGCAGTCAATGTCTCTCCTCTCTCCTCTAATTGGGAGAGCTGTAGAAAATGTTTGTTGTGTCCAAACTCATCCCTAACTTTCCTAATTTGTAGCGGTGCAATTCTTCACAGTGGCGAGTTTCTAGGGGCATTTCACAACTTGCAGGGTCATCTTTCAGAGGCATTGTCATGGAAATGCTAGAAAAGTCGCCTGCAAGTTCAGGAAATTAATACAAATGCGTTAAAAGGAGATGCACAGTGTTTTTCCCTAAAACATTTCTGTGTTTATAAATGGAGGACAAAACACATTTTGCTCCTCTACTAGAAAGAAATCTGGTAGAGCGCCTTCAACTTCATTCAGCATTTAGGCTACATCCTTTTCAAGCTCTCACAGGACATACAGCGGACTTCATTAGAGTCGGAGTTAAACGTTGGCTGTGTCCTGAGAGACTGAGAGAAAGAGAAGAAACTGCCGCACGAGGAAATCTCCTTGTGACAGAAATGTGATCAAAACACCAGCATTGGCTTGTAGGAGAAAAAAGCTTGGGGAGGGACCACTGTTGTACTTAACATTGTGATTCTTTTGCACATCTTTGCTGTGTTCAGCTGATCGTCCTGATGAGTCCTTGCCTGAAGAAAGCAGCTTGTTAGCAAGTAAACAGCTAGCTGATGATCTAAAGGTCTTTGAGTGGCATTTGAGGCCTACAGATTTCTTCTCCTGAAACACTGAAGAGGCACCAAGAGCCCCCCACGCCTGCAGCACAGTGGAGGCACCACAGGGGCAAACAAGGAGGTATCCGGGCAAGCTAAGCTAAGGAGGAGGTGGAGCAGCTGACACTCTGGAACAGGGACAAACTCAGGCGCTGCACCGTTTCAGAGAAGCACTGAAGGCAGTTCTCCGGTTTCCCCTTCTAACAAAACATCAGGTTCCGGTTGGCCCACAATGGCGGCGTGCAATTCGCCGTTCAATCGTATAATGACAAATTGCTTACTGACTTACATTCTCCATGGGTGTCTGTCCAGCCCATGTCCACCCCCGGTTTTAACGCACCTACTGCGTTAAGTCTGGAGCTGAAGATCTCACAGAGCGCCCCTCGTCAAAGTCTAACCTAACACAAGATTGGGCCCACGATCTTTTTATTGTCATTACAGCTAAAGACCTTGTTGCCTTCACCTGTGATAGTGGGGATAAAAGTGAAACCCTCTGGAAATGGGGATACAAAACGGGTAAACTGTGATGTCTAGACGACTGGGTCAGAACATGTCCAAACTGCAGCACTTCTTCCTCTTCATCGATCTATCAGAGGTGATCTTGACCTGGTTTAAGCCTGTCTCACCTGAGTCCGTCACATGTGCTGATACTGGCGTCTGAAGCGTCCTCGCCCACGATCTTCCCCTGGTAATAGCAGCTGTCCTGGAAGGATGAACTGCGGGTTAAATATTGTTAAGTGAATTGAGTGTTTTTTACTTGTTTTCCTCACGATTTGTTGTGGGGCGGTGGTGACGCGGGTGCCATCCTGCAGGTACTGCGTCTCGCTGTAGTCTTTGCTCAGCAGTTCACTGGAAATGGCCAAATACTCATGGAACTTGTTATAAATGTACAAAATGAAGCAGTTCCATGCAGTCACTCACTCGTTCCTCTCCAGGTGCAGCTCCAGAGGTCGTCCTCCCACAGTCAGAGCGTATTTCACCCTCTGAGGCCTGTGCCACTGTGGACAGAGCGGAGCAGGTTAGGCCCATATTTGGTTTACATCAGTGTTAACATCTGAATGCTGGTGTATGTTTTGACGCCATGTTGAGCCGTTTTGGAGCTCAAGAATGGGCAGGGTGAATTTGAGTTTGAGAGGACAGTTTCACCATGATGGTCACAATGGCATGCACATGGGAACGGGCACACGTGAGCATAAACTCCTCCTTAACGGGCCTCTTATCAAGTCCAAGTGGAAAATAATACTGTTCATAAATTGATAATAAATGTAACATTTCTTGAATTTTTATTTTATTTTAAGTGCAAACATGTTTCTTTACTTGGCAAGTCAGAATGACTAAAATTAAGGTAATATTCTTAATTCCAGTCATTTGAACAAATCTGGGGCTTGCGACACAAAGTGAAACTGGGTGTTCATATCACCTCGCCGTGTCTCTTGTCGACCGTGTGGAGTCTGATCGGTCGAACCACCTCGTAGTTTTCTCCCACGTTCAGCCCTGGACCGTGGCTCACTGCGGACAAAACACAATACGATTCATCGAATTTTGTTTCCTGCATGTGCCAATGTTCACACACAGTCCTCCTTTCCACATACTGTGAGGTCACTTAAAACCAGAAAATAAATAACAAATGCTCTTCGACGTCACAGCAGCTACTTATGAAGGAAACCACAACTTGCCCAAGTAACATACATATATTACATCCGTCTCTTTAAACATGTAGCAATGTTGTTCGTTATCTTTATTAAAACCACACAGGGAGAAAAGAAATTCACTCAAAAAAATAGCAAAATTAAATACATTTTAGTTTGCAAATGTAGGTATTAAATATCATGATAAATCCACTAGAGTGTGTTAAATTGAGTGTTAAATTGTTAATCATGTAAAAGGTGTTTCAGTGGTTTTCCCTGTCATGTCCCTGTCTCTCAGAGCTGCTGAAGCTCAATGGAAAATCCCATTAAAGCTCTCTCTTTAGAGATCAGCCTCAGATTGGCCGACTCTTGATTGTTGTGAAGCTCTGCTTTAAAGCAAAGGATGTGGCCATACCGCCTTTGCTCCGCCTAATCCTGTCAGATCTTGGAAGCTAAGCAGGGAAGGGCCTAGTTGGTGCTTGGATGGGAGACCGTTTGGGAACACCAGGAAGACTGGGTGAGTGAGTGGTTGGTGGTGGTCAGAGGGGCCGATGGCGCAGACTGGTTGCCTTGCTTCCATCAGTCTACTCCAGGGCACCTGTGGCTACAATAGTAGCTTACTACCACCAAAAGTATGGAGTGAAGGAATAATGCAATGTAAAGCGTCTTTGAGTGTCCAAATAAGCTTTGTTTTTAAACCATTCCATTGTAGATTTAGCTTTGTGTTTAGGGTCATTGTCCTGCTGGAAGGTGAATCTCCGCCCCAGCCTCAATTCTCTTGCTGACTCCAGCAGGTTTTCCTCCAAAATGTCTCTGTATTTGGCTCCATTCATCTTCCAACTATTCTTACAATCTTCCCAGTCCCCGGTGAGGAAAAGCAGCCCCATAACATAATGCTACCCCCACCATATCTGACACTGGGGATGGTGCACTCAGGACGATGAGCAGTGTTAGGTTTGCTCCATACATAACGTTTTGCATTTGGGCCAAAAAGTAACATTTTTGTCTCATCTGACCAAATCACCTTCTTCCACATGGGAGCTGTGTCCTCCATATGACTTAGAGCAAACTTCAAACGGGATTTCTTATGGCCTCCTTTCAATAATGGCTTTCTTCTTGCCACTCGTCCATGAAGACTAGATCTGTGTAGAGTACGACTTATAGTTGTCCCATGTACAGATTCCCCCAGCTCAGCGGCAGTATGTCCCAGCTCCTCCAGAGTTATCTTGGGGCACTTGGTTGCATTTCTTACCAGTGCTCTCCTTGTTCGGTCTGTTAGTTTAGGTGGACGGCCGTGTCTTGGTAAGTTCACAGTGGTGCTATACTCTTTCCATTTACGAATGAAGGATTGAACAGTGCTCCGTGAGATGTTCAAATCCTGGGAAATCTTTGTATAACTTAACGCTGCTTTAAACTTCTCCACAGCTTTATCCCTGACCTCTCTGGAGAGCTCATTGGCCTTCATGATGTTGTTTAGTGACCAATACACTCTGACCATAGCTCTGAGGCCCTCACAGAACAGCTGGAATTATACTGAGAGTAGTTTACACACAGGTGGCCTTTATTTAATGGTTAGGGCAAGGTGTGAACATTCTGCAGTCATTAGGAATGTTATAAAGGCAATTTAATGCATTCAGAAAATGCTGTATGAATACTTATGCACGCCCCACTTTTCACTTTTCTATTTTTTGAAAAATAACAGAATCATGTATTATTTTACTTTCACTTCACAGTTGTCTGTTACTTGTGTGTGAACTTTCAGTAAAAAAATCAAAATAAAATCTTTATGTTTAGGATTGTAAACATAACAAAAAGTGCAAAAGTTCAAGGTGTATTAGTACTTTCGCAAGGCACTGTAGTCTGGGAGCGAGAGTGAACTCAGCGATTTCCTGGTCGGCGTGATTGACAGACGGGATCAACCAATTAGAGAAACTCTGGATATAACGCAGAAAGCAGGAAGCCTTTTCAAAAAACAAACAACAAGGAACGCCTTCCAATGCTGTTTCTTGCTCCGGTTTTATGGATTTTATATTTTCCAAATGATTTAAAACAGACGAAAGAGCAGAAGAAAACTATCAGTCGCCGCCTGACAACTGCTGCCTCTCGGCCCGTGAGTCGGCCGATACAGGTAAAATCGGGAAATGATTGTCTGACGGTTCTTCTTTTGAACAGAAAGGAGAAGCGTCTGGCTGGCCAGGCAAGCTTTGTGTCTGTGAGAGCAGCATTAGCATTAGCTGCTGTCACTGTGAAGCTATAAGAAGAAACTGAAGCTGTGTAGGCCAAACATGACAGGGATGGACTTTGTTTCAGTCATGAATGTTGTGTTTTTGGAATCTTTCAAAATAATGTACTTTAGCGGAGACTTCTGTGGAGAGTGGAACATAGTTTTATTCCTGTTTTAAACTTTTAGCGTTGTAACTACTGTTCGGCCTTGATTTCCTCTACATATTAATATTGATATTAATGAACTAAATTGTTTTTATTTTAACAATGAGTCAAAAGTCTAAACAAATCCTTTCCGCACCACAGGCTGTGTTTGTTAATAGGGCACAGTGTTGCTGCAGGTTCAGGCTGGTCCATGATGATAAATAGAAAATACCGTGAGCTTCCCTTGTTTGAAAGGCAAGCTTATTTGTATGGCACATTTCATGACAACTCGATGTGCCTCAAGACCACCAGCATAACCTCTAAAGCAGTAATTCTTAAAGTGTGACCATTAGTGGTCCGCAAACCGACAAACGTTTTGTTGCTTGTGATCTAGAGAACGCTTTTGTGGGGCCAAATGTCTCCTATTTCCACGGCGTGTGCGTCTGTGCACGAGTTCGCATTACTTAACATCCAAAGCTGGCAGAGTCTGCCCTCAAAGTGCTCATGCCCTTCCCAATACTGAATAACTGTGAAGGTGAAATGTTCCTCTTTAGAGCCAAACGTTCAGAAACTGATGTGTGATCAGCAGCACCACTCGTCTCAACATGCACCTTGAGTTTTTGATGGAAATCTCTAAATGTAAAATCCACAGATCTATTAGTTTAATGTATAGTTTTTGTTTCATGTGTAAAATCCCATAATTTTATTGTTACCATAGATACAACCATAGACTTCCTATACCCACAACCTCAGTTTTAAACTATTGGCTCTTTAGAATGACATTAAGTGGGACCTATAGGCAAAGTTTTTTTTTCTTCACATGGTTGTTGTTCATATTAAGCTGCAGCTCATTTCACATTTACTTTTTTAAATGAAATGAAATTCATAGAAGAATTTCTGATCATGTAATTGCATTTGTGTCTGCATAATTCGTTTTTGACTTTAAACAGTTGCATTTAAACATAAATTAAGCTTATCCTTCCTATTTTGTTATTTTTGGGGGGCGTGTTGGAGTGGGATTCTGTTAGGTGGTCCTCAGAAAGAAAAAAAAAGGAAGATAAAGTGGTCCTTTGAGAAACACTATAGCTACAACATGGCACTTTTCTGTTGCAATGATTACAAATGTTAAAAGATTCTGAAATCTTCACTAACTGCGAACCGAGACAGTAAAGTAGCAAACGATTAGAATTGTCCAAATGGAAAATAAACATTCACAGCTTTAATAGATCAGATGGGTAATACAAAACAATCAGGCAAAGTCCGTCCCTCTCTGCGGTCTCGTGGACTCACCCGAGACGTGAAGAGCATTCAGGACCAGCATCCACAGATTAACCCGTCCCGCGGCCATCGTCCCGCTCTGACAGAGAGAACAGAGGCGCCGGGAATTGAAACCCTAACCTGCTGCAGTATGGCAACACCCTTCTGCTTCCTACTGCGTGAATCCGAGCCTGGGGCCGGTCTCAACATGAACAGGAATGACTCTTTTAACTTTCAACAGCGGTTGCGACATAATCATAATCGTGATTGTTTTTTTCCCCCCGGGGGCTCATTTTGTGTACTGTTTTTGACTTGATATTTTGGTTAAAGAAGCGTCGGGGGTGGGGGGTGATGGTGCTGGGACAGTGCAGCGGTTACAGCTCTCTCACCAGTCTACATTTCATTCAGTTAAATATTTAGTCATATTTCATGACCTTGACAAAATATTGAACTGGATAAAATGTAGACTGGTGAGAGAGCTGTAACCACTGCGCCGTCCCAGCATCATCGCCCCCCTGCTGTGTACAATCAGACCAAAACTAAATTAAAAGTTGTTAATGAGACTAAAACTGTGACTAAAATGTCCACTGACAGTTTGAAAGAGCCTCCACTGCCAAAGGAGTTAGATTAAATAGGATTACACGAGTTGTCCCTGCATCAAGAGTTGAAGAATGGGACAGTTTTATTAACACCCTTAATTAACCAGAAGCGTATTAACACTATAATTAATGGCCAACAACGGTCTAATTTCTGGCTAATAAGTAGTAATTAAGAATGAATAACTGGGAAAGAACTGAATTCATCTTAGCTTTAGTCGACTTGAAGAGTATTATGTGACTAAATCTTGACTCAAATCAAATGACATTTTTGTCAAAAGACTAAAACTAAAGTAAAATATGTTGTAAAATGTAACACTGTCTCTCACCTCACATCAAGAAGGTCCCAGGTCGGGTCACAGGTGGGACCTTCCTGTGTGGAGTTTTGCAAGAAGTGGTGACTGGATTGAAGTTCAAATGATAGAAATAAGTAATAAGTAATAAGTAATCTGACTTTAAAGGTACATTATGCAACTTTAAGTAATTCTCACCAGCCAAGTATAAAAATCTCCCTGTGGAAGTATTAAGGTACTTTTATTTAAGTACCTTAAATAAAAACAAATATATATTATTTTAAATTATAAAATTACATTTATTTAATATCAATTCAGACATTTATCTCATTTTAAGTTTGCGATGTGCAAAAATGCTCATCCCACTTTAGACTGATTTACTTTTACTAGTCAGAATCACTCAAATCAGGCGAGATCAGATGAAGGCAATAAATTGTTCAAACTTATTTCAGGTGCAGTAGGATATTAATTTAAATGCAAAGACACTTGTTTCATTTGTGAATTACCAACTCGAGTCAAGGTCAAATATTCTTGCAAGAAAAGTTTGACCTTGCCATGATGCACCGCGATGATATGCATCGTACTACATTCCCGGTGTAGCCTACATTTTTTTATGAATGAATGAATAAACCATCAACCTTTTAGTCTGAAGGCAAACCATTACCGACAATAGCTTCCGGCACTTATAATAAACATCTATCACAATTAAATAAATGCATTTAATAAAACTTTATCCCACAAACACAAACATTGAAACCGAACATTTCAGTCTTTGGAAACATTACAGTGTTAGACGTGTGCAATTTGTTTTTCATGTAACAAAGAATGGCTCATAAAAAATACCAGTGGTTCTTGTTTTTGAAGCAAGTAAACAAAAAAAAGAATTGCCTTGCAAAATAAGAGTCTCTTTAAAAAATGGCATTCTGCAGCAGAGTCAAGGCCCTTTGAAAATGGAAAATGTGCTCTGTCCAAGGTGCAGTTCCCGGGGATGGCCAGGAGAGGGCGCTGTCAGACCTTGGGTGGCGGGACTGGCCTCAGAGCCTGGAAAACAAGAGATACCATCTGAACAAAGGATCTTTTTAGGCTCACTGCTCTCGTCAAAGGCTTTGTATTTCTTAAAGCTAAACAATTCATTTCCATCATTTCGGTTTTCAGTTCCTGAAATCTCCTCCTTCTCTGTTATTGTGTCGTCAAAAACGGCATTTTCTGGGATTCCTGCTGCATTCCATGAGTTCTTCCACGGCTCCTCTCTTTATTTTTCGTATTGCTTTTTAGTTCAAGGCCCTGTACCTGACTATGTTTACACTACTGTAGTAGCAAAATTAAATTTGTTTTGTCCTCCCTCAGCATTTTACACGGTTTCATTTTTAATTCCCAAACACTGACTGGAAAAAAGCATAATCATCGTAAGGAAGAAATAAATAAATCTACTTGAATTCTGGTCTTGGATCAGATGGATCCTCTTATTGCCAATGGAACAATACATATTTTTAAAAGTAAAAGTTCACTTATCAAGTGGGATTCATGCTTGTTCCACTGACATCAGCATCTTTATCAGATTTTAGATTAGCTCAAACGGACTCAGAATTAACTTAAAGTACCTGAATTCAAGTGATTTTAAGTCCATCCATTTTCTGCCACTTTTCTGTTGCCGGGTCGTGGGGGCAGCTGTTGGAGCTGCCCAAATCACATAGCACCAGCCCCTATGGCTCCTCCTGCAGGTGATGGGTCCACAGAAGGACGGCCTCATGGTTCTAACCGGGCCTGTGGGTCTCTCATAAAGGGCTTCTGAACCGCTCTTTGTCTGACCCGTCAACTAGGACCTGTTTGCCATGGAGACCCTACCAGGAGCAGGAAGCCCCAGACAACAAAGCTCCCGGGATCATTCGGGTAGTCAAACCCCTCCACCACGTTAAGGTGGCGGTTCCAGGAGGGGGTGATTTTAAGTAACATGTCTAATTCAAAATGGCAAAACAAGCCACTGGTGAATAGAACCCTTTACTTTGTCTTGTTTACTGTTTTGTTTCATTGCTTCACTGTGTGTACAGTCCTGTGAGGCAACTCCCGTTGTGATATTGGGCTATACAAAACCATTGATTGTTTGAACCGTATTGAACGTCCTAAAGGCCTTTTGGACTCAATGGGCCCGATCTTGTGCCTGGCAAAAGGACTGCGCAGACTTCTAGCGAAATGGCATTTTCCCGAGTGGCGGAGCTGTTGTGCTATGCGCCTTCGCCCCTGGCGAGGGGGCGTCGCTTATACAAAAAGAAGGCGTGGTTTATTACACGCAGCGCTTAGAGTCTCTGATGGCAGCCTCACATTCATTTCCTCGTTTATGTCTCGCTGCCTTGCGTTCTTCCTTAAGCATTACTGTATAGGCTCTCACAGGTCAAACAAAAAACGTTATTAACCCCATCGTGAGCTAAACAATGTTCATATCTCAAGAGAAAGAGATGTCGCCTGCAGCCGGACCCGCTGTGGCCGTGATTGCGTTACTGAGACGAAAACAAAAGCACATGTTCTCCCACACAACCCCTCTCCCCCCCTTGCCCCTTCCAGGCCACTGAGTCTGGTTGGAGGGAAAAGGCTCTTGTACATACACCGCCATTGGCCATGAGTGTTTCTCCACCCCACGTACTTCCCACTTAAAAAGTCTGGAGTGGCAACATTTTTTAAATCTCGTATACTAATGAGGGCCGGACTGTTGGCACTGGAGCTGCGCAGCTACGACCGAACTACACGTCACGCAAGGGCCGAGTCTACAGTGAAGATCCCGCCCTTATGCCCTTTTTAGGAACATGCTTCGTCAGAGCTGGGGTGGAGGAGTCTGTAAATCCGCCATGATTTCCCCCTCGAACACGGTCATTGTGGTAAACGGGGAGGAGTGAGGAATGACGGTCTATTAATAATATGTCTATGGCTCCTACAAAGCGCAAAATGTTACGCTATAGTCTGCGTTTAGAAGCACAAGATCTGTTCTTTAAAAAGGTCTAGTGGTGTTCCCATTCAACCTGGAACGCTAGGCCACGGGGCACCTCAGCATGTAGATTCCACTGTTGGTGTTACAACATATGATACCCTACATTTTGTAGGATTTTCCGGTTATTCAATGGGAGCACTCAAGCTGTGCAGAGTGATCATTTTTTTCAGCTGAGTTGAACTTATGCAATAATAATAGTAGAGTAATACCATTATCTCTCCCCTAAAAATGGGATTAAATGCCAGTTTGAGTTGAACTTAATGCCTTTGAATAACTTTTAAGGCCCTCATTTTAAGACTTTTAATGCTTTTTAATGCCCCTGCATGAAATATGTTCGTCCCATGTAATATTTAACTTTAGATCTTGATCGATTCTGAGCTGTTAGCGCTACAGTGGCAGTGACCATAAATATGTCAAACATGCGTACAAACTCATCCTGTGATGTTGGAAATGCGTCTGTTGTTGGACTCACCTGTCTGACTGCCGTGTAGTTCTGCTGCGGTTTGGCCACGTTTCCAGCAGGGGGCGGCGGAGGGGGCGCTCCTCTGTGCCTGGGTTTAGCCTGGGCCTGGGCATAAGCAACAGGATGATCACAACCTCAGAGATTGTTGTCTGCGTTTGACTGAGATGAGGTCACGTGTTTATTGTTACTCTGCCAGATTGAGTGATTCTGTGATTTCCGCGGAAAGCCTGATTCTTACCAGAGTCGGAGAGGGCTGGACTGGCCTCGTGTTGAGGTACGGCTTCCTCTGGGTTTGAACGCTGTGGGCATAAACATCCACGGTTATGTTTCGGTATTGGAAGCTTAAACGCCGATCAGAAAAGAAATTTGAGATGAAAACTCACGTCGGTAACACTGGACCCCGTCGCTTTATCCAAAGAAAAGCCACGATTCCGGCGACGATCCCGAGGAGCACTAAAACGACCGCGACACAGATACCGACGATCACGCCTGAAAGGTCAAAATCACGCAGTCTGTTGTTGTAACGGTATCTGGTGAGGGGACAGAGGAGTTCACTCACCCGTCGGCATCGCGAACTCCCCGTCCTCCGTGTCGCAGTTCGGAGGCATCCACCCGGGCTCACACTGGCACTCGCTCCTGTGGTTACAAACCTGACACACGCCACGTTTCAGTACAAACTCCAGATGTCATCGACAGAATCACAGCATAAGACGGAATAGTTATTTTTGTGTCCGTGTAATGCACTCACAGCGTGTCCTGGACATTTGGCTGAACAGTTTACGTTCCTGTAGGCCGTCTCCAGCTCCACACACTCATTCTGGCTGCACACCTTCAAAATAAAGCCACGTTAGTTTTAGAAGGACAGTCCGTTATTGACTAATAATGATTCCTGGAGGCCCACGGGGAAACATCCTCACTCTTCCCACACCGCAAAAAACAAAACTAATCAGAACATGTTTAATGCTGTGTTTGTTCCTGAAGTTCAGAGTGTGGTAAAGGGGATTCAGGGCCCGACCCACTTGGTCATAGCATTACTTTAACATGTAACATAAAACAATGGTCTGGCCGTACCTTCCCGTCTCCACACTTGGTGCCGGTGTCGACTTGTCCGTAGTCTTTGTCAAAATCTGAGTAAAACGTGGCCTTGCATTCGCCGATCCGCACCATCCGGCCGTAGTTGGGGCTTTCGTTCCCGTTCTGGCAGAACAGCTTCCCACAGAACACGTCTCTGCAGAGTCACGGGAGAAAGTGTGTTAGACTTCCTTTTGGAATTCAAGCCCTGATTAATAAATAGCCCTATGTTCAGCCATAAAGTAAAGACCTTCTAAGGGGAAACACAACTGGCTAGTTTGTTTAATTATTAGTCACTGGTTCTCCTTTGATGGATATTGGAAGTTGTAACTTCAAGGCAATTTTCTCAGAATCCATTTTTGTTTCATTGTGGCAATGACACTTAAAACCAAGGTCAACTTTATTTCTGTAGCTATTTACAACAAGTTAAGATAAATTCCGGACTATTTAACGCACCTGAATATAAGCTGCATCAACAAAATGTATAAAGATTTTTTTTTTTACTATAAGCCGCAGCTGTTACAAGCGCTGGAAATATTGGACTTTTCTCTTTGTGCACGGTCAAATTCAGGTACATTTACTTTTATTAAAGTGTGTTAAGACCTTCCACTGATAGCAAGGCAAGGCAACTTTATTTATACCGCGCATTTCATACACAAGGCAACTCAATGCGCCTATAGCGTTATTTTATGGTAAATGGTCTCAACTTATATAGCGCTTTTCCACCTACATTAGGCACTCAAAGCACTTTACAGCAAGGAACCTCTCACCCATTCATACACCAATGTACGCAGACATTGGAGGCAAGGTGGGTGAAGTGTCTTGCCCAAGGACACAACGACAGCGTGCACCTTCAGGAGGCTGGATTCGAACCCCTGACCTTCCGATCATGATACGACCCACTCTACCATCTGCGCCACCGTCGCCCCATGAGACTGACAGCGTCTCAAAGTGTTACCAAAGTACTTTGGTGACACCAAAGTGAGCTGCTCACAGCTTGGCTCACTTCTCCTTAGACATGACTGTAACTTTACCAGGAGTGGGTATGTCTACAGCTCATCTCCATGGAGAATTTGAGATTTGAATAGGTCAGGTTCTCATCCAAATCCATTCTTCGATTATGTGACATGGCGCCTGTTGTGCTCCCTCCTACCTGCTGGCGGCGCCCATCAATTAGCTTCCCGTCCTCTGACCTCAGGCACTTCCTCCTTTGTGCGCACCGCAGTTCCCATCCCAGGTACAGTCCATTCATAGTTATTAGTGATGGTAATAATAATGCCTTACACTTATATTGCGCTTTACAAGCCTGTATTACCAAGTTTCTCAAAGCGCTACACTGTCGTCATTATTCATTCACTCCATACTTGGTGGTGAGCTGCTGTTGCAGCCACAGCTGCCCTGGGGCAGCCAGTCTGCGCCATCGGCCCACCACCTGCCACTCACTCATACACCAGGGTACGCAGACACTGGAGGCAAGGAGGGTGAAGTGTCTTGCCCAAGGACACAACGACAATGTGCACCTTCAGGAGGCGGGATTCGAACCCCCGACCTTCCGATCACGAGACGACCCGCTCTACCATCTGCGCCACCGTCGCATGGTGAGATGAAGCCCCATGTGGCCTTTGAAGCAGTCACCCATGTGGGTCGACACATGTATCAAAGCTTCAGAGTGGTTCATTTGCTCTACTGTGCCATCAAGTGGACAAAATAATGTATTTCAACTTAAATTACCAACACACATGCACCATATACACAGTGTCGTTGTAATTAGGAGTGGAATATTCTTGTGTTATTTGAAGTAATGTGACGAGAGAGGGGTCTTTATTGATTTTTATCAGTAATTTTTCCTTATGGAACACCACCGAGCCGCCAAAACCCGCGCGCCAGTCCCTGAATCAGTCACGTGGTACAGCGCTTCCGGAAGGTTCAAATCGTCATTGTGTACGTCACCAACACACGCTCCGAACCACGCGCCGCCTCCGCCTTATTGCTCGACACACGCTTCGATGCCTCGATACGAACGTAACATCACTAATAGTTATTATCAATACAACTTGTAGATTCATATCTAATTCACAGCTCTTTTAGTGCCCCTGTAGAGCACCCTTGTAAACGCTGGCCCCCCTTTGTGTTCGCATGGCCTCGCGGCCGTATGTGAAGGTATGCTGTAGTCGTACTGTTAGCCCTGGCATAATGCTAACTCGGTGTATTATGTGTAGCCTGCGGTGTTGTTGGTTGCCGTAGCTGCCGTAACTTGTGTCGACCAGTTTCTCCCTCTGCGCTGGCCTGCCAGGTCAGGAACGGTATGTTTTGGCCTCTAAGCTACATTGTAGGTGCGGGGTCAGCCCTATGTTCCCCGGTACCTATGTTCCCCCACTTCTTTTGATTAAGATGAGGCACCAGCCCACTATCCTTAAGGTTAGGGTTAGGGTTAGGGTTAAGCTGCTTGATAGATTGTCTGACATTTCACTCTCATGACTTATGATTGATTGAAGTACCAACTTGCAAAAATCGCACCCGGGGAACATAGGTATGCACCCGTAGGTGCAGCTAAGCCTGGATAGTCTGTTGCCTTTTACAACAAACACTTACTTATCATTATAGCTACTCGTAGCATGGAGCACAGGGACACTGGTTATTTGCTCTGAATTATTCTCTGAACTATGCTTTGTTGACTTTGATTTACCTCAGATGGAATTTTATGTTACATGGACAAATGCATGCTGTATTGAACAACTGAACAACTTGAACAAACTGAGCCCATGCAGCGTATCAACAACAGTAGCTGCAAAACTGGAACAAGTGTCTGTCCTCAACTTAAACGAACCTGTGTGACCTTAATGGTAGTTGTTTTGTTTATTGTCATTTTCCGGGCTGACGTTGTCGCAGTACCACTTATAAAGTAGAATTATAGTTTTCCATCTTTAAGGCTACCTAGCTCCACCCGCCCCGCCACAATGACCCAGTGCAAAATAGCATTTTCTGTGTCGGGCTGTTAAATCACTGGGATATCACTCAGCTGCGGGCATCGCCATAGCAACGCATAACACAGCTGACTAAGATAAACGCTTAATGAGCCTATGTTAGGTGATGAGTGGGAAGTACAGGAGAGCAAGCAGCTAGGTTAGCCTACTGTTAATAAAATATGAGCTTTCCATTTCTATTGAAAACGGTTAAGGCACTATTCATTATTTTCACACCTACATAAAATGATCCCTGCACTTAAGCATATTTGGTTAGATTAGTAAAGTCAAACATAAAAGTTTCAAAGTAAAAGTACCTCCATTGTAGCTGTTACCATAAACAATTGAGCTTCAGGTTGCTAGCTTGCTAGCTTTAGGTTAAACAGCTTAAAAGTGAAATAACTCCTGCCCAGGAGTGCTGCATATCGGTGTTTACTTCCACGGAAAGGTGCTGGGTTAGTCCTGTTGTGATTCTGGCGATGCAGCGTGTGCTTATTTGTTTCGTGGAGCCTGACGGAGATTCTCGCAGCAGTAAGAGAATGGCTCGCTCTGAGACGAGCGTTCAGACAGTGACCGCTTAAAAGCCCACATAAAATAGTCCCTGTAGTTTGGCATATTTAGTGAGCTTAGTAAATGAAAAAAAAACATTTGTTATAAAATGTTATGTTTGTGGGACCATGGTATAAGTGGATTAAACAACTCGGAGCCGTGCATCAGTTATGATGCACTCCACGTCGTGCATTATAACCACCTAATTCAAGATTATTTATTTGTCAAACCATGTGAATGATTTGAAATTCGATTTCTCTCATCCTTGATTGTGGAGCGGGGGGTGGGGGAAGAGGGGTGGGAGGAAGGTCAGGGAGTTCAGCTTCCCGATGGCCTTGTGTATTAAACTGTTCTTCAGTCAACTGGACCTGGCATGTAGATTCCGCAGTCTCCTCCCTGAAGGCATTACTCTGAAGAGACTGTGTGATGGGTGCGTAGGGTCCCTGGTGATTCTGACGGCTTTGCGGGTGAGACGGGTGGAGTACATGTCTTTAATGGAGGGGAGAGGAGCTCCACAGATCTTCTCCGCTGCTCTCACGATGCGCTGGAGGCTCCTTCGGCAGGAGGCAGTGCTGGCGCCGTGCCACACAGTGATGGAGCTGGTCAGGATGCTCTCAATAGTCCTTCTGTAGAAGTTGCACATAACAGAGGCTGGGACTCTAGCTCTTCTTAACTTGCGGAGAAAGTAGAGACGGTGATTACTTTTCTTGACCAGAGATGTAGTGTGCATGGTCCAGGAAAGGTTCTCTGTGATGTGCACACCCAGGAACTTAGTGCTGGTCACCCTCTCCACTGCAGCACCGTTGATTGTTAGAGGAGCATGCTGGACCTGTGCTCTACGAAAGTCCACAACAATCTCTTTTGTCTTCTCCACATTTAGAGAGAGATTGTTCTGTGTGCACCACATGGCCAGACTGCTCACCTCACTCCTGTAGTTTGACTCGTCTCTGTTGTTGATGAGACCCACCACTGTTGTGTCGTCTGCAAACTTGATGAAGAGGTTTGAGTCGTACTTTGGAGCGCAGTCATGGGTCAGCAGAGTGAACACAGCTCCTCGTTGTTAATCCTTACTTAGTCACACTTAACTGATGAATTGTTCATGATGAATTAAGTGTTAACTTATCCTTTATTAAGGCTAAATAAGGTGCTGTTATTATAAAGCATTACCAGAGTACTTTTAGGAAAGTCGCTGCTGGTGAGGAGATTTAGCCATTTTTAAACTTTTGCCGTATCTTACTGACACAGTACTTTTTTAAGAGAGGCTCATTTTTATTTGAGTACCAAACTGCCAGTGCAGTTTATTTATATATCTATAAACTCTATTAGCCTATTAAGGAAATAAATATTATACAGATACGTGCACGATACATGGTTTTCCAGTTGAAAACCATGTATCGTGCATCAGCTAATATTTAATAAAGAGTTGTAGGATGGTGCTGACTCTTTCTGGCAGGGGATGAATTGGTCGGAGGTACGTTTGCAGAAGGCGTAGTAAGTTCCTCTGGTGTTCTGGTCAAAGCAGCCGGAGTGCGCCTCCACTGCAGCTGCAACAGTCACAGGAAATATAGAAAATTTTAGAGTGCTTTTGTTGTCTCCTTGTTGACTCCTGCCCCTGCCCCTAACCATAACCAGTAAGATAATGTTAGAGTGGTGTTGTTTTCTTTGCACGTCCATCAAACCTTTCAGTTTCTCACAGGGTTCATAAGGTTGGCCGCAAAGTCACACGTAATGCTCTTGAATGCCCAGAGGGTTGTAAACTACAAAGCTGGTTTAGAGGGGGTACTACAAAGCTGGATAACAATTTAGCTGGGTAGATCTCCATGGAAACATGCCTATAGAGCAACACCTGCTCTGGGCCAGGTTTAGTTCCAGCTTAGATAAGAGGACGGGTCTAAACTGACTGATAACGCACTTTGTAGCAACCACTGATCCAGAGGCTCCATGTCTGGGTTTGTCATGTTAGAGGAAATAATCAGTTCAACCAGTTCAACAAGTTTCGTTGTATGGCCCTCACATACTTGTATTGCCACAAATGTAAAAAGTCTTTGCAAGTTTAATTTCTTAAGAATCGCAAACATTCCATCAAACAGAGGACTGAAGGGAGATTGCAACATTCAAAAGCAAACAAAGCACAACGGAAAACTTTTGAGCAAAAGATTGTGGACAATATCAGCCAAAAACTGCCATTGTTGGTAAATTGGGTGTTGGTGAAGTCCTGACCTGGGCCGAACATCTTCTGGCACTGCTGCGGCCTCTGGGGGCACTGTCCGTTGTAGCAGTATCCCAGGCCTCGGTCGCAGGGCTCACCGTTCACCGCGAACACGTTCTCCGGGCACACGGCATTGGCTCCATCGCAGTACTCGGCCAAGTCGCACTCGTCCTGCCTCCGTCGGCACTCACGTGAACGGGGCAGGATCTGAAACAAGGAAAACAAGGGACATTTTTAGCCTAAATTTTTAGGGGACAGTTTGTTATGTTATTTTATAAATGTTAAGTAGCGCTATATGTATTTGTTTACATTTGCTGAATTGTATTGGGACAGTGACTGTTCTTCTTTCACAAATGTCACGCTTACAGTGTAGATCTATGGAGCCAAATGAAGTCTACTCTACTCATGAAAGTCATTCGATGACCACAGCTTCAATGAATGAATTGCCATGCCATATCCATCCATCATCCCACACTCGCACTCATGTTTTTTCTTAGTGGGAAACCAGAGCAGACACAGGGAGCACATGCAGACTCCACTCAGAAAGGCCCCGTCCGGCCCGGGATCGAATCTGTGAAGTACTTTGCTCGACAGAAATAGTTTTTAAATGTAGTATTTAATTATATTTGAACAAGGGGGCGTGGCCTAGCCAAGCAGAGTTGCCACGTAAGCCTTGCTGCAGATTTTTTAAACTGTCTGTGTTTTTTTGTCAGGCTATTTTTTTTTCAACCTTATTTCTTTATAAAAATCTAATTAAATCGCTCTGTAACTTTGGGTGGTACCGATATGTTCCCAGAATGGAAAAGGCCAGTCGCTCCCTGATTGGCCAGTCTTCGACATTAGCAGCCAATGATAGGTGAAACTCCAACCATGACGTTACATCCACAAGACGCTATCTTAAACGAATCCAAACTAACCGTATACCTGACCCTAACCCTAAGGATAGTGGAGTTTACAAAAGGTGTCTTTCAGGACACAGGGAATTTACCAATCGATAGTCCATCGATATGCAAATGTGGCCTTTCCCATGCTGGGAAAAAACTAAATTGCGGCCTGGCCCATGGACTATCATTGCTAACGTTAGCATATTTAGCATGAAGCTAACATTAGCTTCCTGGTTAGCATGGTCATTTTTTTTAAGTACGGGCTATAGAACCACTTTGCTCCTGTAGGTAATGGTGGAGAAATAGAAGAAAGTTCCGTTTTTTTCCCTTCTTTGTTTTCTCTTTGGCCTCTTCTGTCTGGAAACGTTTTACTCCTGTTCGTAAGTGTAAATCCTTGTAGTATTTGTACCTTGCAGTCCTCGCAGCAATCCCCCTCCGCGCACTGCGACCCCTCGCTGAGCAGACACGTGGAGGCGTTACAGCAGCGGTTTGTACACTCCTGTCACAACAAAACATCCATTAAAGCCAAGATGCTGCAGGGGAATAGGGGAAAAAAGTCTAAATCTAGAATAATACATTTGAAACTCCTGCTGTAGATTAATGACATGCTGTAAATGTAAGGAGAGAATGTACTGCATGTTTTCGATCATTTTCATATAAAAATGATCTGTAAAAATGGCCAAAATGTAAATATTAAAAGTGCGTGTGTCCAAAATTTAAAGACTGAACAAAAGAAAAAAAGGTTCTGCCTGCAGTATCTTGTTATGGCAGGTATTAATAAAGCTTCGACGAAGAACAACAGGCAGATTTGCACTTGTACTTGGAATTTGCCGGGGTAAAGTGCTGAATGAGGAAGTGTGAGGTCTTCAAAGTGTCTGTTTTGGGGAGAGTCAGGTTTAGACTTGTCCACATTTCGGTGAAGCGCAGAAGAATGTGCACATTACCGATCATCCGTGAAGGTAACGTGGTATTTGGCTCGACATACTTTTGAAACATACCGTAGTGTCAAAGTTACAACTACAGATACAATGGGATCAAGTTAACATGCGTGCAGAAGGAAGAACATTACTTGCTCTTGTATCTTTAAGAAAGTTCCTTCTTCCACCGCAGGTAAAAGTGAAAGAATGTAAATGTATAGAACTGCGCTGCTGATCTGCCTCCTATAATAAACTCCGACCGATGTATCAGTGCGTCTGACCTCCACGGTGCCACAGTCGCACTGCTCCCCCGCCTCCACAAAGCCGTTCCCGCAGACAGGGGACGCCACCAGGTCCCTGTAGTGCGGTCTGTCCAGGAGGCAGCTCGGAGTGCGACTCACGAGGTATTTCTCGTAGTTGTTCCCGCTGCAGCTGCTGAAGCTCCGCGGCAGGTCCCAGCTGCAGAGAAGCGCAACAGATTCATTTGGTTTAGCCTCCTAACCCCCGCCTTGTACGAGCGCTTTTGCTCTAGTTTGGCTTCACCCAAATCTAAGAGCTTCTCAGCTGGAGCTTTCAGCCTTTAGGCCGGAGTAACACCTCATTTGAAAGCTAAGACCTACAAACCTGATCGTGACTTTTTTGTTGCATTGTCTCTGCGTTTTTGTCAAATTGTTGTCGTATTTGAATCACTTTTTTGTTGTGTCTTTGTCATTCGTTTGTCACTTTTTTTGTCACCTCATCCTGTTTCATCCTCGTGTTCGCCGCTACTGACCGAGCAGCACGTTTGATTTGAGGCTCGTGTTTGGGCAGTTCTTTCATTCTGCTTGTACTTTTTTGGAAACAAAGCTTTTGAGGCGGATTATGACCAAGCTACCAAGATATTGCACCAATAGAAACTGCACAAAACTGCAGCTTCATGTCTGGTAAGTCAGGGGTAGGTTTTACATAAGTTCAACATACTCCTTTTGAGTGTGCAAATTCACTCCTTTTCCTGATAAAAAAATTTTTTTTTGCTGTTCAAATGAACTAATAAACTAAACCAAAACTAAGAGTGGATTTTACACATTTTGTCTAGCTCATTGGATCTATCACCACAGCCTGGTAATCAGCAGGAGAAACATTTTCAAAACCACACATGTCATGTGTTTTTGGAGTATGTGGCTGCATCTGAAACCGTTAAATTAAGTAAGAGGTATTACGCCAAACCGGATGTGCGTCAGCGTCCGCCATGATAAGAAGTGGGAATTGGAATACGAATTGGGCGGTCGGTTAGGAAGGAGTTAGGAAAGGGAGCCTCAATGCTAACTATCATAGCCACTTTAGCATAGGGATTTCTGATGCTACCTTACTGGCGATTAGGAGCCATGTGCCATCCCATAAGCCACCGCGCCGCATGCCCGCCCCCCTCGCCCCCACCCTGGAGTGATTCTTCATGCACAAGCCAAACTTTATAAAAGTGACTAAATACACATCACAGCACAGTCACATGTCAGGTTTTAATTAATGTAAATGGCTTAAATGAATGCAGTTTGTGCTTTTGCTTTCATTTAGTAGAAACTTAACCCACATGGCTAATTTGCATACTGTAGCTTTATGAAACAGCTGTTGAGATCAAATAAGGCTGAAGGAAAATGTGATGGCTCATTTGGATATTTTGTGTGATGGTCTGGTGACTGGTTTTTGAGATTTTGAAAACCTTAAAACAGAGAGGAGAAATTAAGATCTGGATGTCATTATGATAAATAAACTGAGGTCATGGTATTTGGGCCTAATGAAGCAACCGCAGTCCACGGTGATGTGGGCGCCTTGACCCATGATGTAAAGCCTGTCGTAACTAACCTGAGACTCGACACTTAAACCTGATGCCCAGATAAGCTCAGTTACCAAAACAAGCTACTTCCAAATTCGTCAACTGGCAAAAGTAAAACCTGTTTTGTCAAGGCAGCACTTCGAGGTTTTAATTCATGCTTTTGTATGTTGTGCTGAACCAGACCTCTCTCGCCCGACTCCAGCTGGTATAAAACACTGCAGCACGACTCATGACTAGCACACACAAAAAAAAAGAGGGAGAACATATCTCCTATTCTAAAATTGTTGCATTGGCTCCCCGTCTGCTTCCGCATTGAGTTTAAATTTCTGTTATTTGTTTTAAATGCATTCATGTTTGCACCACAGTACTTGTGTGACCTGCTGCAGCCCTACACGCCTGTACACTCCCTCAGGTCTGCAGATCTCTCTCCCAAAGACAAAGGGGAAACAGAGAGGAGGCCGCGCCTTTGCCGTCATGGTCCAAGGTTATAATTTAAAGTCAGGGTCCGCACAGCAGTGAAAGCTCACAATAGTTTCTTACACCATTAGGTCAGGTATATGTGAAGTTTTGGGCCACATGCCCTGCATCAGACATGGTCCAAAGTTATGGAATGAACTGTCCTTAAGACACCTTTTTTACCTTTTTTTTACACCTTTTTTATCATGGGTCAAGGCGGTCAAATTTGACCTTGTAATGTTTTTCCCATTGCCTTTGTATTTGTTTATATATATTGTGAGTTTTTTTTTTACCTTTTAACTGTTTGCCCTGTTCAGTGTGTACTGCACTTTGGTCAACAGTGTTTTTAAAGTGCAATATCTCTTCCCTCTTTCTTTGCACTTTTTAACATGTATGGATATTGTCCATATACAGTGCCTTGCAAAAGTAGTAATACACCTTGAACTTTTGCACATTTTGTCATGTTTACAACCATAAACATAAAGATTTTATTTTAATTTTACTGAAAGTTCACACACAAGTAACAGACAACTGTGAAGTGAAAGCAAAATGATACATGATTCTGTTATTTTTCAAAACATAGAAAAGTGAAAAGTTGGGCGTGCCTAAGTATTCATACAGCATGACTTAATACTTTGTGGAACCCCCTTTTTCTGCAATAACAGCAGCAAGTCTTCTGGGGTTTGACTCTACAAGGTTTGCGCATCTAGAGACTGACATTTTAGCCCATTCCTCTTTACAAAACAACTCCAGCTCTGTCAAATTAGAAGGAGAGCGTTTGTGAACAGCAGTTTTCAGGTCTTTCCACAGATTTTCAATAGGATTTAGGTCAGGACTTTGACTGGGCCATTCTAACACATTAATATGTTGGTTTTTAAACCATTCCATTGTAGATGTAGCTTTGTGTTTAGGGTCATTGTCCTGCTGGAAGGTGAATCTCCGCCCCAGCCTCAATTGTCTTGCTGACTCCAGCAGGTTTTCCTCCAAAATGTCCCTGTATTTGGCTCCATCCATCTTCCCAACTATTCTTACAATATTCCCAGTTCCCGCTGAGGAAAAGCAGCCCCATAGCATGATGCTCCCCCGACCATATTTGACACTGGGGATGGTGGACGATGAGCAGTGTTAGGTTTGCTCCATACATTTTGCATTTGGGTCAACAAGTTAAATTTTTGTCTCATCTGACCAAAGCACCTTCTTCCACATGGTAGCTGTTTCCTAGCCTGGTGAGACCAGAATGATTCCCCTCTGTAATTTTGTATACAGCGGGGGATCAGTCTGGTCACCCCGTCCTCGTTCGCGGCTTCCGCAAAATCAATCCGTTCACGTGCAATCAGATTCGTTTATTTGCCGTGACGTGTTGTTAGCAAGCAACGTCACTCACGGGACGCGGAAGTCCCTCAATAACAATCTACGAACGATGCACGAAAGAGAGAAAGTGTGTCTCCAGTCGGCGGTAAATGACCAAAAAACACATCGACAGTAGGTGAGTTTCGTTATTCATAATCCTGCGCAAATATTAACGCAAAACCGCTAATAACACCACATCAACAGCAGACGCCCGCCCTTCGCTGATTGGTTCACTCCGCTTCCTGTATGCTTGCGTATCTACCGCTGTGGGAAATGGATTCGACGCAGGGATTTTTCCAGACTAGCTGTGTCCTCCATATGACTTCTCGCAAACTTCAAACGGGATTTCTTATGGCCTCCTTTCAATAATGTCTTTCTTCTTGCCACTCGTCCATGAAGGCCAGATTTGTGTAGAGTACGACTTATAGTTGTCCCATGTACAGATTCCCCCAGCTCAGCGGCAGTACGTCGCAGCTCCTCCAGAGTTATCTTGGGGCACTTGGTTGCATTTCTGACCAGTGCTCTCCTTGTTCGGTCTGTTAGTTTAGGTGGACGGCCGTGTCTTGGTAAATTCGCAGTGGTGCTATACTCTTTCCATTTCCGAATGATGGAACAGTGCTCCGTGAGATGTTCAAATCTTGGGAATTCTTTGTATAACTTAACGCTGCTTTAAACGTCTCCACAGCTTTATCCCTGACCTCTCTGGTGAGCTCCTTGGCCTTCATGATGTTGTTTAGTGACCAATACACTCTGACCATAGCTCTGAGGCCCTCACAGAACAGCTGGAATTATACTGAGTGTAGATTACGCACAGGTAGACTCTATTTAATGGTTAGGGCAAGGTGTGAACATTCTGCAGTCATTAGGAATGTTATAAAGGCAATTTAATGCACTCAGAAAATGCTGTATGAATACTTGTGCACACCCCACTTTTCACTTTTCTATTTAAAAAAAAATCATGTATCATTGCTTTCACTTCACAGTTGTCTGTTAGTTGTGTGTGAACCATCAGTAAAAAATTCAAAATAAAATCTTTACATTTAGGGTTGTAAATATGTGCAAAAGTTCAAGGTGTATTAGTACTTTCACAAGGCACTGTATGTGCTGTTATACCGTTTGTTAAAGAGACACGTTCACATAATTTAGAAATAGAAATGGAGCGTCTGTTTTTTGTAAAGAGAAAGTAGTAGAAAGTAAAGAGACTGCTTTAAGAAAACACAAACTGGCAATTGAAGTATAGCCCTTCTTACTCACTCACTCTGGGGTAGCATGGCCATGACTGCAGTGCATTACTTGTTGACATTTCTTATTCAATGAATGTAACAAAACTGAGAACTTCTCTCCCAGCCTATCCCTCCAGGTATTTCACGGTAAGAGTGAAGCGGGACGTTATTGGGACCTTAACATGTTCTATTATTTTCATAAAAGTGAGTTGACAGGTTCTTCTCATCCAAGTACATTTCATCCCATTGTTGGCTGTGTGTTAACCTGCATATGGCAAATAAATCTAGATCTAATCTAACTCTAAAATACTTGATTTTATATTTAGTTTTTTCATAAATTAAAGGAAATATCCAAAAGTAGAGATGATCCTCTTCTCTCACTCCTGTGTCTTGTCTCTAACCTTTAAGCTTCACATTTTTCCATAGTGAAGTCAAATCCCCAGTGTGTCTGACCTGAGCGAGGCGGCCATGATGCAGCTGTCCCCGGAGCACACACAGGTGCTGGATTCGTCGTGGTCCATGCCCAGGTTGTGCCCCATCTCATGAGCCAGGGTCGCCGCCACCGCGATCGCCCGGTCATTATGGTCCTACACAGAGAACATGTGAAGAATAAGCTGCAGTGAGATCTTGGACAGTCAATTATTTTATGAGGTGGAGAAAAGTTTGCAAGCCATTAAAATCATTGTTACCTGCACCACTCCAACTGAATGTCCCGAGCAGAGCGTCCCGATGAAGGCCAGTCCCACCGTGGGTCCTTCAAAGTCAATACCACTGAAAACAATAATAATAATAATTTCTAGGGTATTAATCATTTTTTAACCATAACATTTTAATAACGTCAGTCCCACATCACAAAACGTTCCTAGAGTAATATTTTGCTCAATTCATTTTTATTTTATTTTGACCTTTATTTAACCAGGAAAGTCCTACTGAGATTAGGGATCTTTTATTTCCAGAGGAATCTTGGCCCTAAAGGGAAACATCTTGTATAGTGGTTTCCCCTACCACTAAAAATATTATATTTAGTGGTAGGGGAAACCAGAGTACCCAGAGGAAACAAATTATTGCTGTGAGGCATGAGTGCTTAACACTGCGCCACCCAATCAGTCAAGTCATTTTTGTTATCAATGAGTTTTGTATAGCCCAATATCGCAACAGGAGTTGCACCAGTAAAACAATGAAACAAAAAACACTGTAATGTCCAGGCAAATATAATGTCCAGGCAGATGACTGCCCCGTCTTTAAACTCTTCTACACAGCAAACTAAACACAGAAGGAGAGATCCACTCCCATGGACGTACAGACAGATAGACCCAGGTCTGATGGGAGTCCCTCTCCAGATGGGAATGAAGACTTTGGGAGAACGTCCAGGTCTGATCAAATAAATACCAAATTAACTTTTTTGGATTAAGTCCAGTCCTCCCTAACATGCAGGTCATACGGATTTAATATTTCATTCAAATTAACAAGCGAGTGTGAAAGTTTAAGAACCACAAAAACTCTAAGACAACATAAAGATACATTGTTAACATTGTCATACTAACCGTTGCAAATAAATATCAGAAAAGTCTTTATACCTGATGAGGTGTGCGTTGTCATGGTTCTTGAGTTTGACGAGCTCCGTGTTCCTCCAATTCATGAAGGCGTTGAGGTTGGCTCCGGCCGGTGGGGTGATGGAGATCTGGTCTCCGCGGGACCACACCTCCAGCCCCACGAGAGCCACGAAGGTCCGCAGAGGTTTGTACACCTGGAAACATCACATAAAATCACTATGCTGACAGATTTAAGTAATTGTTCTGATCTGGGGCCGCTGCAGATGGTCAGGTGAACATCCTGAATGATCAGGTTATTCCATCAGTGGATTTTCTTCTTCCCTGATGTCCCGGGCATATACCAAGATGGCAATAGGTGTGTTTAACCCGTTACCTGCCACTTTAGGATTAGGGTTAGCAATTATTTACATCCAAATCTCAAAGCGTATTGACAGGAGAGCTTACAGCCTATGCCAGTGTGATACCTCATTTCAAAGCCAAGACCTTCTACTTTCTAAAAATATGTGTAAGATCTATGTGAGTGAAACACAACTTACATCACATTTGCTGTTCCTAACCCTAATCATAACCCACACCCCTGACCCTAAACCTAACCCTAACCCTAGCCCCCTGATTGGGGGGACGGCAAGTAACAGGTTAAGATGAAGCGCTCCTCGCCTGGATTGTCAGCGAGACCATGCGGTAGCAGCCGAGGACAGAGAAAGGCTCCTGGAGTCAAGGACACATCGCAGCCCGGAGAACACAGAGGAGTCTCAGATCATCTCGCATTTGTTAAAAAGAGTTGAAACTATTTAAAAAGTTTGTGAACGCATTTCTGTTTCTGAGGAGGAGGCTGCGGAGCATCAGGGCGACACGTGTCTGATCCAGGGCCAGCCCTAGCCAATTTGGCACCGTAGGCATGATTGGACTTTTGAATTTTATATGTCTGTGTGTTTCTCTAGCACACATGCGCAAAGCCTTTTTCTTTTGGTTTTGTTTTACCCTAATAGCGTCCTATAGTTGTTGTGTTTTTTTTTTGCTGTGTTTTTCTATCCCAATCCTTTTGGACACACTTTGGACATGAAGTTTTTAGGATTATCAAAGTTATATTATCTATTAATAAAAAAAAATTAAAATCCGAACATGTGCAATCACGATTTTACACAGCTGCGGGGAAGAATAAGGAATAGGGAGGGGTCGTTTGAAAGTCTGAAATATCTAGTTTCCAACACCAAAGACTGCAAGTCTCTATCACTTTGTTCCAACCCCATGGACTTCATGGCGTTCAAAAAATTGAAAGCGCATTTCTGGTGTGTTCAGACCACAATTCAGATCCAATCATCTGTCAGTCCACTGTCAGTGCACGTGTTGACTGCACTTTATTTCCCATCATCCCTTTGGCCTTTGTAGTTCAGGCGAGCAAGCCAAGGCTGCAGCCGCCTCACTCTCAACATACCTAAAACCATGACTCCTGGGGCTCACATTGTGAAAGAGTGGATCAGGGAGCATAAGGTCCACCACAGTCCGGTCCAGATCTTAACCCATTAACCATTGAGGATCTTTGGGATGTGTTTCAGAAGGCTTTGCACAGTGGTCACAATCTCCCATCATTAATACGATCATGATGAAAAATCAATGCATCACTGGATCTTTGGACATGGCAGAAGCTGTAATCAAAGCTAAAAATCGGTCCGACAAAAAATAAGACTATGTGTGACCATTTTTGGTCATGCGGTGCACCAAGAGCAACCCATGTGAGGACTACTTTCTGAAAAGTCCTTGCCATGTCTTTATAAGTATTGACGCGGTTTGACTCACCATGTTGACAAAGTTGACCACTTCGAACATCCTCTTTCTCAGCGCCGTCATGTCTTGTTTCATTTTTATGAACTGAAACAAAACAGCTCACACGGTTAAAGGAAAATTACTCATCGCTCTATTTATGGTTTCAGCTTTACATTTACCATTATCTGAACTTAAAATTGTCTGAATGACTAAACTGACGGAGTTATTTCGATCAGAATTTCAGCTTGAACGATTTCTTTGATACTACATTTTGATCAAGATAATATAGTATTTTCTCCTATATAACAAATACAATACTTATTTGGTTTGCAGCTTGTCTTACCGCTCTGTTATCAGCCACAAGGTAGAGCTCCAGGTATTTCTGCTGCTGCACAATGGAGATTCCCTGGACACATAGTTATATATGCATACAGTATATTATATTCTTTCTTTGCTCGTTTCAAGATTGTAACTGTTTGTAACATTAAGCTGCTCTGTGAGGCAACTATCAGGCAAATTCCCAAATTGGCACAGCCCACCGAATGAGGACGCCATTCTGGATGACAAAAAGTAAATATGTCTATCTGCTACTGACTGCTTATGTGGACATTACAGCTGTTTGGACATTGTATTTGCTCGGGCGTTGTTTTTGTTTCATTGTTTTAACCCTAACCCGTTGAGGCATCTCCTGCTGTGATATAGAGTTCAGGACTGTGATGTCATGGGATTTGCATCAATAATAAACTAATGGAGATTTTAAAAAGGTTAAATACTGGAGTTATTCTTCACATCAAAACATTTGGACACCACAGTAAGTTACTGTAGATGTATGTACCAGTAGTGACTCCGCAGCTTACAGAGTTGTTCCATGGCTTTTTCCTTCACTTTTTATAATGTTTTTAGCTAATGTTAGTTTATTGTAAATGAATGCTAACAGCTGCAAACATGGCGGATTTCCATGGTAACTGTGGATTTTCCCGAATACTATTGGATTGTCTGATAATATCAAGATCATAAGTTTAAGCCAGTATTCAAACATTTTCTTTTGTTCTTTAAAGATTTAAACATGGTAACGGTTAGCCTAGCTAGATCCTATAGCTCTGCCTCTTGTAAAACGGACATTGTCAAGACATTTTGAATAGGGCTGGGTACCAATTTGGATTTCCCAAATCGATTAGATTCTCTTCACAAAATCCTGACTCAATTCAGGATTCAATTTGATTGATTCAGTTAAGGATATTACGCAGTACCAATTTTATTTGGATATGGAAGACATTCTCAGAAGAACTAATGCTGCAATTAGTGGAAACTGACTCTGACTTGGTCAACTGACACTCAGACGGTGTCCATGGCAAGATTTGAAATAAACCACTAAATATTTTTTTGGAAGATATGCGGAACAAGGAAACAAAAGCCGTTTTATTTCCAAGGTGAGCTTTTTTTTTTTTTTTTTGCTACATTTTTGCCACACTGTAAACTTCCTCCCCAGATGGCTAGAGGGGCGAGCACTCAAATTTAAGAGCGGAACGCGGCAGTGATTGTGCTACCGTACAGGGTAAACCTGCAACTAGCTAGGTATCCAAATGGTGAGCAAAGACATTATTCCTAATTGATTATTTGGGAATCAATCAGTTAACCAAAGTTCATCACATTATGAATATATAGTTCAGTGTTTCTAACCGACATACTGCCTCCTGCTGGCAAGGGCTGTAACTACGCCCTGTGAATGCGATCAAGACCAATGATTGGTGCAAATAAACCAAGTGAGCCAAGTCAGATCAACAGTTACAGAGTTTACATTTCATTTTCCCTTATATTTTCATTGGCTTATCTCCAGTTTCTTGTGAATGACAGTAAAGGGTTTCCCCGGCACTCACAGCGGCACGGGAGCGGGTGCGTCCCGTCGGCGGCTCGTAGTCGTCGTTCCACGTGGTGTTGGTGACTCCGCACACGGCCGGCGTGGACTCCGGACGCTCCTCCTCAGGGACAGGGACCACCGCGTGATCCCCCTCCGGCTCCGAGGTCAGCGGCTCAATCAGGTAGCGCTGAGCTGACGTCCGGAAGTACCCTCTGGGGGTTAAAATAACACCATTTATCCAAACGTCTCCTGGACTCTCGTTATTTTAGAGGTAGTCCGTGCCATGGCTTTTAAAGTGGAGCTCCCAAAAATATTTGACATTTCACCCCAAGTAGGATTTGTAAAAGAGGTAAAGTGGGAATGTCATCTATAACTAACATCTAAAACATTATTTACGGGTCCCCAGCATTTCTATTTCACAATTTTAACCTCACGGTCATCAAAAGAGTGGAGGTTGGTCGAGCGTCTTCTGCAGCTGTTCAGTTTCTCCGATATAATGCTCTTTGCACTACAGTATAAACCACATTGCCCTGTTTGTTGCACATGAGCTGTCGTCATTAATGCACGTAAGCGCTTTGTACCTGAGCCCGTCACATGTGCTGATGCTCGCCGCAGACACTCCCCCCGCGATCTGCCCCTGGTAATAGCAGTTGTCCTGAGGATCACATAGACAAGATAAGATAAACTTTATTGTCCCATGCTGCAGCCAATAATCAATACACATAGACAACATAAATAAAATATTAACATCCAGGTGAAACTCGGAAAATTAGAATATCGTGAAAAGTTCATTTATTTGTGTAATTCACAAATAAAATGTGAAACTAATATATGATATAGACTTATGGCATGCAAAGTGACATATGTTGATTTTGGCTCACAGCTTGTAAAACCCCCAAAATAAAAATTTCAGAAAATTAGAATATTGTGAAAAGGGACTATATTGCCCCCTCCTGGAACCACCACCTTAACGTGGTGGAGGGGTTTGAGCGCCTGAATGATCCTGGGAGCTCTGTTGTCGGGGGCTTTGTGCCCCTGATAGGGTCTCCCATGGCAAACAGGTCCTAGGTGACGGGTCAGACAAAGAGCGGTTCAGAAGCCCCTTATGAGAGACCAACAGGCCCGACTTCACACAGTCCACTCCTTGTGAAGGTCCCCCTCACTTTTGAATGGCCTTTTCCTGACAGTCCTCTCCAGACTGCGCTCATCCCTGGGGCTTGTGCACCTTTTTCTTCCACACGTTTCCCTTCCATTTAACTTTCTGCTTTGATACAGCACTTTGAGAACATCCAACTTCTTTTGCTATGACCTTTTGAGGCTTTTGTCAATTATGGTTTTCTGCACAACTGTCAGGTCAGCAGTCTTCCCCATGATGGTGAATTCTACTGAACCACTGAGAGACCATTTAAAGTCTCAGGGACCCTTTGCAGATGTTTTGGACAAATTAGCTGATGAAAGGAGACACTTTGAGCTACAATATAGTCCCATCCATCCATTTTCTTCCACTTGTCCGTTGCCTGGTCGTGGGGGCAGCTGTTGGAGCTGCCCAAATCACATTGCACCAGCCCCTATGGCTCCTCCTGCAGGTGGTGGGTCCACAGAAGGACGGCCTCATGGTTCTACCCGGGCCTGTTGGTCTCTCATAAGGGGCTTCTGAACCGCTCTTTGTCTGACCCATCACCTAGGACCTGTTTGCCATGGGAGACCCTACCAGGGGCACGAAGCCCCCGACAACAGAGCTCCCAGGATCATTCGGGCGCTCAAACCCCTCCACCACATTAAGGTGACGGTTCCTGGAGGGAAATAATTGAATTCCGTATTCCTTTATTGTGTTCACATCATTCAACGTAAGTAAATAGTGCGTGCATGAACAGCGAGAGAGAACAATCACATTATTTCGAAGCGCACTATAGCCTACAGGACAAGAATGCCAGTGCTTTAGCTTGATACCCACGAATCACTCTGTATTCAAATGTAAAGGTGAACATTAGCCAAAGTAAAGTTCCAACTCAGGTTATAGCACAATCAATGAAACAGCCACGACAGCGATACCAAACAATGCTACACCTCAGGAAAAGTTACACCGCAGTCAACAAACCTTGCTTTGAATACTTTCCATTTGGCGACACACAGGATCACAAGATAACAGATCTTGCAAATGAGATTAAAAATAAACTTTCGTCTCGTATCTCCATGGGGCTTGGAGGAGGTGAGGTTGGCTGTGTCCATGCCTGACAACAATGCACCATTCGGACGTCCAGTGAACAAGAACAATTAAACCACCATCTTAATCGGGAAAGCAATGGTTGTAAATTAGTATTAATATGAGTATATAATCGCACTGTATGATGGCAGACATATAGGCCTATTCTGATGCCAGATGAATTTGAAACATTATCTGAAACAATATTATGGACAGGCATGGACCCACCTGTACCCCCTGGAGAGCGAGAGGGGTACAGGTGGGGTAGAGGTAGAGCAGGGGTGTAGGTGGCTAAGTCCATGCCTGTCCATAATATCATTTCAGCTCATGTTTATTGTAATTAAAGCCGTCTGTAATCCAAATGTCATTTATCGTAGCGTACGTGAAAGTGTATCTGCTTGAGGTGAGCCTATTGAGGTGTATGGCGCCATCTAAAGGACTTTTAAGGAGGTGTCCTTGAGTCTTTACAGGACTGTCCTGCGACATGCCGATAAACAAACCCGAATTAACTCCGCCCACGTTGATCCTCAACACCGGTGCGTAAAGACGGCCTCGTGTCTGAAGGGCATGTGACCCGAGCTTTGGACCTAAACCCAGTTGGTCAGACTTATTTCCAGAGATGAGTCAAGTAAAGCACAGTAAGTAAGTAAGTGCTTTATTGCCATTGTACAAGCGTACAACGAAATAGTGTTCAGGTGTTAGTCCTGAGCCGCTGCGGCTGAGCCGCGCTGCCACTGAGCCGCGCTGCCACTGTGTCAACCTGACCCGCATGACCTTGGAGGTCGGTGAAACTGTAGCACTCGGAAGAAACCTGGCTGGCTGCCCTCTGTCTCCTCTGATCCTCTGAAACGGTGCACCGCCTCCTGGGTTTGTCCCTGTTTCAGAGCGTGGTGTCCTGCACTGGTCAGCTCCACCTTCTCCTTCCTCTTCCTCCCTCCGCTTCACAACAGTCTTTCACCATCTCTCGTTTGTCCTTTTTTGTTTACTGTAGTACCTCTTGTGACGCCTCCTCTGTGCTGCAGCTGTGGGGGCTCTCGGTGCCTCTTCAGTGTCTCAGAAGAAGAAATGTGTAGGTCTCAAATGGGTTTAGCTGATAAGCTAGCATTTTGTTTACCTTTAAAAGCTGCTTTCTTCAGGACCATTTTAGACTCTCAAAGTAAACAAATCCACCAAACTTCCACAAAAACACAGTAAAGACGTACAAAAGTATCCAGAAAAACAATGTGGAACATAGAAACCACAAATGCAGGTCGCAGAAAAAGGCAAAAAATTCAGCTGCACAAGGAGAGCGAGGTCGCTTCCTGTTTTCACATCGCCATGACGTACAGCGGGATCATTCCTGCTTCCTGTTTAAAGGCTTCAGCGCCAGTGCACGTATACGTGCACAGTATACGTGCACAGGTACGAGCGTTCACGAGCGTGCACGTATTATGCAACAAGTCGCATATGTTTTTCACAAATATTGCGATAAGTTGCTCATTTCATTGTAATCTTTGTCATTTCTGATGAAAAATAACGTTCAAATGAACTATTTCAAATGTGACCAAACATGACTTCCTCAAACTGGCTTCCCGTTGCTGCTTTCCTCACCTCTCCCCATCTCTCAGCAGTGTTTCTGAAATGTGCGTACCTTGTACGGCAGCTATATAGTTTGCGTGGAGGTACGCAATGTTTCACGTTCAGTTTGTTTTCTATAAATACCACCTTTGGCGCAGAGGAGCGGCTACGCCTCATTTTGTGCGCAGCAAGTTTGATAAATGAGGCCCCTGGTCTGTTGCTCAGTGGTCCAAAGTTTTCTTTTCTGATGAGAGCAAATTTTGCATCTCATTTGGAAACCAAGGTGCCAGAGTCTGGAGGATGAACGGAGAAGCACACAATCCAAGATGCTTGAAGGCCAGTGTGAAGTTTCCACAGTCTGTGATGATTTGGGGAGCCATGTCTTCTGCTGGTCCACTGTGCTTTATTAAGTCCAGAGTCAACGCAACCGTCTACCAGGAGATTTTTTATTGCACTTCATGCTTTCTTTCAGCAGACGAGCTTCATGAAGACGCTGACTTCATTTTCCAGCAGGACTTGGCACCTGCCCACACTGCCTAAAGTACCAAAACCTGGTTACCATCAGATTATGGTGCTTGATTGGCCAGCAAACTCACCTGACCTGAACCCCATAGAGAGCCTATGGGGCATTGCCAAAAGAAAGATGAAAGACATGACACAGAGAAGCTTAAGGACTTATTGAACCATCCTGGTCTTCCATAACACTTCAGCAGTGCCACAGGCTGAGAGCATCCATTCCACGCAACCACATTAAGGCAGTTATTCAAGCAAAAGGGGCCCAAACAAAGTACATATGCATGATTAAAGTTTTCAGAGGACCCACATTTCTCTGTTTACATTTTTTTATGTTTTAATTTCATGTAATATTCTAATTTTCTGAAATTTTTATTTTGGGTTTTTACAAGCTGTAACCCAAAATCATCAAAATTATAACAAATAAAGGCTTGACATATGTCACTTTGCATGCCATAAGTCCATCCATTCATCCATTTTCTTCCACTTGTCCGTTGCCGGGTCGTGGGGGCAGCTGTTGGAGCTGCCCAAATCACATTGCACCAGCCCCTATGGCTCCTCCTGCAGGTGGTGGGTCCACAGAAGGACGGCCTCATGGTTCTAACCGGGCCTGTTAGCATCTCATAAGGGGCTACTGACTTATGCCATAAGTCTATTTCATATATTAGTTTTAATATACAACAATAAAAGAGAAATCTTTCATACACCTTCCGAGTGGGCCTGAAATTTACACAAAACATTGTCAGCAGCACGAGGCAGCCCGAGTCGCAGCAGGGCAGCGTCACCGGAAACCAACAGCACATTTTTTCACTTTAGTTTCAACATTTCATGACTGTGGTTTGCGGTTTAGATCCAGAGGAAGTGAGCATGAGATGCACTCACGATATGCTCTGGAGCGGTGGTGGCGCGAGTGCCGTCCTCGAGGTAGTGCGTCTCGCTGTAGTCTTTGGTCAGCAGTTCACTGGAAAGAAGAGAAATAAAATGAAATTGTCTCAACTCGTATGCGTCAGACTCAGTGACAAATGATGAGAGCAGCACCCACGCATTTAAAGCACTTCTTTTTTTTCTTTTTTAAGGATGAAGCAGCTAAATATAGCCTTGAATCATGTTTTTGTTCTGGGTACAAAAGCGTTATAAACTGTGATTTTTGTCGACACAGGACAATGTACAGAAGAAATATTGTGCTGCTGCCTAAACCACATTTAAATCTGTTATTGAAGGTCAAGTTTATTTCTATTGCACAATTACAAACTGCCCCAAAGTTCTGTACAAGAAATAAGCAATATGCACATTACACAATACTATAAATGGTTAAAATCAATACAAAACATTAAGTCACTTTGTGGTCACGATTTACAATCTGTAAAAAAGCAGGTAACGCCAGAAAAAACGGAATGTAGAGAAAGTTTAAGCTGTTTTTGAACGCTCGAGTGAAGTCAGGTAATGGGGCTTTGAAACACACTAGCGGTGCCTGTGTTGTTTATGATTTGATTTGTAATTCAAGAAAGAAAACAATTCAGCTCTCGTCTATGCGTGACGTTCTATTATTTCAACAGTGAAGTCCCAGTGACAGCCTAATTTTCCGGAGAGTCCTGGCCCCAGAGCAGACCCTATTGTACATGTATTTGTTCATTCAAGTTTGTCTCTTCACAGGACCCAGAGAAATCCAACAAAGATACCTCTGATCAACTCTGATATTTGATCTTGAGCTTTGCAGTTTGTTTGAGCTGTGATGCTTTAGAACAGGTCCCCAACTAAATCGGCATACATTACTTTCATAATTTATGCAGTCAAATCTTTTCATATAGCAGAGCTGATCAATGAATCAATAATTATATTTCAATGTTATTAATACCGTGTAAATGATTGTTAAATACATTAAGTATATTGAGAGGATGAAAGGATTTGGGGTCCGGACTAAAGTCTCTGGAGGTCCGGATCTGGACCCTGGTCCCCTGGTTTTTTGGGAAGATCAGTTTAAGATGGTTTCTTGTGTCTTTGTAAACTCACAAATACACGAGAATTCAGCTTGTTGGTGAGGTAACCGAAAAAGGCCCATCAGAACCCCTTGTCATATATATATATATTTTTTACATATTGTATTTTAAATGTGTGTTGCATAATTGTGAAGCACTTTGCGTTGCCTTAATCGTGCATGTCCGGTGCTCTGTAAATACATTTGCGCTATCTATGGTTTATTTTTTTAACAAAAGTAATATAATAAAAAAAAATTAATTCAATTTGAACTTTTTATTAACTTGTTTTTTTTTTTATGAACTGAAAATGTATGCTTTTGTTGTTTGCGGATACAAAGCTCCATTGTGGCAGCTTTCATTTAAAATGTCTCTTCTGAAGTTGAAGGTTGCAGACCTTTGGTACAGCGTCTGAAGCAAACCCACGCAGACACAGAGGGTCAAACCCTTACTGCAAAAAGAGCTTTACAGAATCTGTGGGAACCAAAAGGATCACACTTGTCTTTGGTTCTCATGGCGGGTGCTGACATCGCTGTGATACGCTCCCCACGTTTTTGCCCTCTTAAGGAACATGCTCTGTAGATGGAGCAAAGTGCATCATCCTCATTTCACACACCACGTGGGCCCATTATCACGAATGAATGAACGGTATGAAGGATAAATGGATGTACTGCAGTCGTCCAGGAACAATGGACCTCATTCACGACATGTTCCTACGCACACATTTGTTCTTAATGTTCCTCTGGAAGAACAAATCCTAAGAACACTCAGGAGGACTCTTACACACAAAATAACAATCATGCTCATGATGGAATCTGAAATTTTGTTATTTATATCTGCGCATATTGTGCAAATCTTGTACTAAATAATAAAAAAAACATGTAAATATAATTGTAATAGATTACAGATGTCCTGTTTATTCAGACATAAGCTGGTAATACTTGTAGTTTTATAAATGGCAAGTAAAGTACTATTACTGCTAAAAACCTTTTAATGCCGCTGCTTATAAATAGCACCAAATGCACTCTGCGACAACGTTATTTGATAAAGACGAGCATCGGCCTCGATAAACTTGTGTTTATTAGTCATACCGATCCCATCAGATCTCGGAAGCTAAGCAGGGAAGGGCCAGGTCGGTACTTGGATGAGAGACCGTTTGGAAACACCAGGAAGCCTAGTAATGTAATGTAGTGAGTGAGTGAGTGGTTGATAGTGGTCGAAGGCACAGACTGGTTCCCTCACTTTGATCAGTCTACCCCAGAGCAGCTGTGGCTACAACAGTAGCTTACCACCACTGAGTACGGTGTGAATGAATAATGACTACAGTGTAGCGCTTTAAGAAACTTGGTAATACAGGTAGTTGCCCAATGGACGCGGTTAGCACAGTTTCGTGACCACCATGCAGGGGGCTGCCATTGACCGCCATTGCTGCAGTACCTCCATCTAGTGAAAAAGCTAGTTTTGCACTAGAAAGCATTGCGCTTTACAACTACTTTGCCTGGTTTCCAATAATGTTACACTTTCTACAGCTATACATTGCTCCTGTGATAGCCCTGGGTTAGGTATAATTAAAGAAACCAGTTTTTTTTCGTAAGGTACATTTTAGAATACTTGTACGTATATAATTGAGGGCCTGACTTTAATTGACAAGCCATTAGCATCAGTGCTAAAGGCGCAGGCCCAGTTATGACTGAACTACACGCTCCACGAGGGCTGGGCCTCAGAAGACATTTTAGTTAGGGGATGCTGAGGGATAAAGTTTACCCCAAAACCACTTTTTCTGTGCATATTTCCTATTTAATAATATTGCCTGCGGTTTTCAAACTATCCACCAGGGGGTGCAGCAGCACCCTGGGTTCTTACGGCCTTGCCGGGTCTGCTTTTGCCCCTTTTAGGAACATGCTCGATAGGAGCAGGGTAGGAAGAGTCTGTAAATCCATCATGGGGGAGTCCAACGACTCCCCAACGATTGGCATTACCGTAAACAGGGAGGAGTGAGCAGGACACTACAAAGTCACAAAGTCACAGGACAGCTCAGAAGAGCAAAAGCAGACTTCTTTTTATAAATAATAAAACAGGCCAAAGTGAATATTAAAATTATATGGAAGTGTATTGACAATTTATCTGGGAGAGAGCGGACTAAAAATGGTGCAATCGAACTTAACAAACTCCTGCAACAACGGAACACTCACACCTGTAACGCAAGTCACTACAAAGAACAGCTTGACGGTCGCTAACATGTTCTATGACTACTTCATCAGCTCAATCTTAGAACTGAGCAAACCCTCGAACACAGAGCTGTCTTTTTACATCACCTGCAGCCTCTATTGGGGCAATGGCTGACGGTCCCACAGGTGGACTACAACCCACTCTCGTGGAAGGTCTGGACTTGGAATGTGTGAGTGAAGACAAGACCAACAAAATTATCTCCTCTCTCTCAAATTCGAGAGCAAAAGACTCATGGCGACTTTATCTGCTCTAATTAAAGAAATAGAAAGAGGTTTTTGCAGGACCTATTACGTACATAATGAATCAATCGTAAAGAGTATATGTGTATTCCCTTTCTCTTTTAAAACTTCAATTGTAACACCCATTTTTAAATCAGGAAACATAAAGTGCATTAAGAATTACAGACCTATCATTATGCAGTTTCAAAGGTTATTGAAATAAATTTTTGCAGAACAGCTGATTGAGCACCTGGACCATGGAAATATGTTACACCCCATGCAACACAGCTTGTTGTTATTTCCTCGAGGTCATCAAATCCAGTCTGGACAAGGGAGGGGTGGTTGTGGCCATTTTCCTGGATCGGCTTAGGGCGTTCGACACCGTTAACCACTCAGTGCTGCTAACAAAACCGCTGAACTTTAATCTCTCCGCAAACACTATCAGTTGGTTTCAATCGTACCTCGCAGACCGTTTCCAGTGCGTAAGAATAAACGATAAAACTTCACTGGTCAGCTCCTGTACTACAGGGGTACTTCAAGGGTCTGTTCTGTCACACTTTTGCTCTGCCTCTGGTCTTTGTTCTTCCGGGTTGTCAGGCCGGCGTCCTCCTGTGTTTGGGGCAACATGCTAACAGGTAGAGCGAAGTTTAAGTGTTTTCATAATTAACTAAATAGGTTTGGCCCTAACCAAAGCCCTGCTTTATAGCATCCGAGAGGGCACAACCATCCGGAGGGAGCGCCTCAGCACAATGTGCGTTCTAAGCACTGTGTAGAGTGAGTGTTGAAGTCCTGAATGTCCGGTGGATGTAGCCACTGTGTATCGGGTGTTGAGGTTCTGAATGTCCGGTGGATGTAGACACTGTGTGTCGGGTGTTGAGGTCCTGAATGTCCGGTGGATGTAGCCACAGTGTATTGGGTGTTGAGGTCCTGAAAGTCCGGTGGATGTAGCCACTGTGTATCGGGTGTTGAGGTGCTAAATGTCCGGTGGATGTAGCCACTGTGTATCGGGTGTTGAAGTCCTGAATGTCCGGTGGATGTGGCCACTGCGTATCGGGGGTTGAGGTCCTGAATGTCCGGTGGATGTTGCCACTGCGTATCGGGTGTTGAGGTCCTGAATGTCCGGTGGATGTAGCCACTGCGTATCGGGTGTTGAGGTCCTGAATGTCCGGTGGATGTGGCCACTGCGTATAGGGTGTTGAGGTCCTGAATGTCCGGTGGATGTAGCCACTGCGTATCGGGTGTTGAGGTCCTGAATGTCCGGTGGATGTAGCCACTGCGTATCGGGTGTTGAGGTCCTGAATGTCCGGTGGATGTTGCCACTGCGTATCGGGTGTTGAGGTCCTGAATGTCCGGTGGATGTAGCCACTGCGTATCGGGTGCGGAGGTCCTGAATGTCCGGTGGATGTAGCCACTGCGTATCGGGTGTTGAGGTCCTGAATGTCCGGTGGATGTAGCCACTGCGTATCGGGTGTTGAGGTCCTGAATGTCCGGTGGATGTAGCCACTGCGTATCGGGTGTTGAGGTCCTGAATGTCCGGTGGATGTGGCCACTGCGTATAGGGTGTTGAGGTCCTGAATGTCCGGTGGATGTAGCCACTGCGTATCGGGTGTTGAGGTCCTGAATGTCCGGTGGATGTAGCCACTGCGTATCGGGTGTTGAGGTCCTGAATGTCCGGTGGATGTAGCCACAGTGTATTGGGTGTTGAGGTCCTGAAAGTCCGGTGGATGTAGCCACTGTGTATCGGGTGTTGAGGTCCTGAATGTCCGGTGGATGTAGCCACTGCGTATCGGGTGTTGAGGTCCTGAATGTCCGGTGGATGTGGCCACTGCGTATAGGGTGTTGAGGTCCTGAATGTCCGGTGGATGTAGCCACTGCGTATCGGGTGTTGAGGTCCTGAATGTCCGGTGGATGTAGCCACTGCGTATCGGGTGTTGAGGTCCTGAATGTCCGGTGGATGTAGCCACTGCGTATCGGGTGTTGAAGTTCTGAATGTCCGGTGGATGTGGCCACTGCGTATCGGGTGCGGAGGTCCTGAATGTCCGGTGGATGTAGCCACAGTGTATTGGGTGTTGAGGTCCTGAAAGTCCGGTGGATGTAGCCGCTGTGTATCGGGTGTTGAGGTCCTGAATGTCCGGTGGATGTAGACACTGTGTGTCGGGTGTTGAGGTCCTGAATGTCCGGTGGATGTAGCCACAGTGTATTGGGTGTTGAGGTCCTGAAAGTCCGGTGGATGTAGCCACTGTGTATCGGGTGTTGAGGTGCTAAATGTCCGGTGGATGTAGCCACTGTGTATCGGGTGTTGAAGTCCTGAATGTCCGGTGGATGTGGCCACTGCGTATCGGGTGTTGAAGTTCTGAATGTCCGGTGGATGTAGCCACTGTGTATCGGGTGTTGAGGTCCTGAATGTCCGGTGGATGTGGCCACTGCGTATCGGGTGCGGAGGTCCCGAAGGTCCAGTGTTCGAAGCATTCCAGTCCCAATGCCGGGTGACACTGCGCCTCGGAGAGCGGTACGTTTGGTTTTTGCCATAGCTTAAGATCGGCAGGTTGTAGGAATTATTTTTAACTAACTTTCTTTTACTTTAGGGTTAGGCTCCAAGTACTGGCGGGCCAGTGTAGGACTCTGCCATCTTGTTTTCCCTTGTTTTGTTTACTTATGTTTTACGCACATGTATGGTTTACTGTGATGTTACCAGCCCACTGTTGGGGCGTGTGGGTCTGTGGACTGAACATGTTGCGTACATAAGAATCATGACAAATCATATGGACTTATGTTTTAAACTTGAAACTATAAAAAGAAACAATGAACGATGAACTAGAAAACCCAAGAAAAAGAGAAACATTATGGAAACAAATAACACTTCTTATTTAAAGTATGGAACCTGCCTCTGTCAATATTACTTACCTGTGTGCCTTTGGAGGGTTAGTAGCGAAGGTTAAAACTGCTAGTTATTGTGTCCCTTTACACCACCCTCAGTTACATTATGTATTTTTTTATTTCATAATAAATTTCAATAAACTAAAGTAAACTACTTCTTATGTCTATGGTCACGCCGCCGCTGTAGCTACATATTTAAGAGACTGACCCATGAGAAGAGAAAGAAACGGCTTTTGTGATGTACAGGTCATATCTATGTAATTATTTTGTAATGAGAGCAAATTTGCTGGTGCACAAAGATGTAGGTGGGTCGCTAAGCATGAGGCGCTTTTTTTACTTAGGGGATTTTCTTTGTGGTTAGTGTCCTAACCACAACGGCCGTGTCCTGAATGAGGCCCATTTTACTTTCTGCTTTACATTTTTTTTTTTTTTAACTGTCCCATCTTCCAGCACATAAATAAATCCCCAAAACGCAGTGACTCACTCGTTCCTCTGCAGGTGCATCTCCAGGGGTTGTCCTCCCACGGTCAGAGCGTATTTTAGCCGCTGTGGCCTGTGCTGCTGCGGACACAAACAGTGTATCAATACAAATAGAACAGATCCACATTTACTTAGAGATGTGAAGTTGTCCGTGTCACCTCTGCGTCTGCGTGTCTCTTGTCGATCGTGTGGAGTCTGATCGGTCGGACCACCTCATAACCCTCCCCCACATTCAGCACTGGACTGTGGCTCACTGCGGACGAAAGACAAACTTAATGATTGATGTGAAGCATAAGTCCGTACTATGAACTTTATCGCCAAGAATAGGAGTCTTAGGAGGCCTTGTATTTAATTAAAAAGCCTTATATTTCATTTTAACTGCGGCCTTAAATCTACATTTCTTTGGAAATAGTGACGTTTTTACACCAGTTTTATCGAAAATACACAAAATATTGTACAAAACACTTTTTTGCGTAAATTTTGTATCATATTTCATCCATATTATCATCATTTTACAAAATGTTTTACTCCAAAGTTTATGCACAGATTTTGTACCTTTATAGCATACAGAATGTAGTATTTGTAAAAGGAATTAAGTGACTAAATATTATTCCAAAGCCAGTTACACTAACTTGACCTGCATTTGAGTCCTACAAATCCTCCGATTTCTTGTTCCGAAACACTGAAGAGGCACTAAAGCCCCGGTTCCACATAACACGCTTATATCCCACACGCCTCGGCCTATGTACTCGCCTTGTCATGTATCTATTCTACCTAAGACATCCTTGTGTTCAAGGCACACAACTGATGTGGCAGCACTTCCACAGATGTGCACACATTACTGAAGCAACAACAGAACGGCCTAAAACGTTTTGTAAGTCGCGATAAGTACAAATGTGGACACATACTGCCGTTTGGTGGGGTTTATGGAATTACTCAGAGGTGCCAAGGCAAACACTAGAGGAAAGACACAGCTAAAAGACACACTATGAAGGTAAGATACATGCTAATGTCATGATCAACACCCGCTAAAGTTGCACTAACATTGGCAAAATCACCTTTTAGAAAAGCGGTATGATGTGAAATCTTAAATCCGTATGACCTGAATGTTAATAGTGAGGGCTTCCCTCTCTCTCCTCTGGCCAATCAGCGTCTGTTCATGTCACGTAAGTCTCGGTTCAGCGCTTTGGCCACAGCCAGACGCGCTACAGGAAACAACAAAGAGGCAAACGAGGAGGTATCCGGGCAAGACTCGCAGCTAAGCCACACACTATCTCTACTATTGTTTTGGCTAATGTTCGTTCACGAGAATAAGACGGATTGCATTCGCTCTTCCCAGAAGATGGTGACCCTCAGGTGAAGAATGGCGTCAGAGCACGGGGAGAAGGAGCGAGAGGAGGCGGCGGGAGTGGAGGGAGCTGCGCAGGAGGAAGAGGAGGGGTTGGCCCACAGTCGCAGAGGCCCAGGACCAACACGACCCCTGTCCCTAACATGTTTACTCCTAAAGCAACATTTGTAAAGTAGAATTTGCAGAAGAAACTAAAACAAAAACAGTACTGCAATTACTATTAAAGTGGCTAATAAAACACCTCGGCATTTGTTTCCCATTTTATTATTCCATTTATTGTCTGTGGATGGAAAAGACGCTGAATGAGTTACAAAACTTCACTTGTGCTCCTGTTTTCATGTGTTCACCTATGAATGAAAGTGTCCACAGCCCTATGTTTACTCTTCACATATCCACACAGATAAGAGACAGATAAGAGAGAGAGAAGCGCAGAGCAGAGCTGGAGGTTTGGTCTTCATTTGGTAAAATATTGGATGGTACAGCGGCGGAGTGGTTGGCACAAGGCGACAGGTTTGATAACAACATTGTCGGTTTTCGATGTGAACTTTCTCCCTTTGCAGGATTTTTTACAGCATAATAACAAAATAAGCCTTACTTTGGATACAGGCAAAACTCGTTTTCTTTCAATTTTCAGGTTTTGGGCCAAATAGGTCTCTCACCATATAACCTTTCACCTGGGAATGAAAAAAATACCTAATCTTCACAATAACATGTTTAGTTATCGCACTGATTAAATGTTTCTCCATAGAGTTGGGGAATTGTAATTCCAAGGCCATTTTCTAAAAATGCATTTTTCTCACATTGGTGTGACAATATCTCCACGCAATTTTGGGCCCTTTACTCTTTTCACTTTATGTTATTGACTTGCTAAGCATATGTAAGAATGTGGATACCATTATGTACTTTGCTGATGATGCAGTTGTATTTAGGCAAAAAGCCCTTCGTTTGTAACAGCTCTGGACAATGGTTTATTGACTCGTGTCTCTGCCTGAACACAAAAACAAACTTGTATATGAAAACATAAAATGACAGTAAACTTGGAATAAATGTTTTCCTCATATTTATGACAGATAATCCACAGCAAAGGTTTCAAATTGATATCTCTAAATTTAAAAAAAAGTTTCCTTATACACTTACCTTAATAACATTATAAGAAAACATGAAACTACTCTCAATAAAAGGATAAAAAATACTTAAATCCTAAAATAGCTTCATACACGGGGTTGTCAGGAAGCTGAACTCTCCTCCCCTTCTTTTCTATATTTCATGCAGTTCTTTTTTCTATTGAGCTCTAATGTACGTTAACTAATGCTTTTTTGCAACGAGGAGTTAGAGCAGGGGTGTCAAACTCATTTTGGGTCGTGGGCCAAAATTCAGCTGCCACGGCGGGTCGCGGGCCACATATAATGTAAACAGGAAAATAAAACATTTTTCCAATAAATGAATAATAATAACAACAGCTTACACTTTACAAGTTTCTCAAAGTGCTACATAGTATTCATTAGAGTGGATGGTCCTCTTTTCAAGTCTTATTTTTTTCTTGCAAAAGAGATGTCAACATTTATCAATTATATCAATCGATAAAATAATGTAAAAACATTCAACAAGGATCACTGTATACATAAAGGAAGAGGTCAATTTTTCTTGAAAAATCCGACACTCTGTGTCCACTTTTCTCTTTTTTGACAAAGACATTTCACTGAAGAGGGTGCCAGAGTCAACAGAAAAAGCAGGTAAAGCGATAGAACTGACTCAAACACAGCGCCCCTAGCGGACAATATAAGAACTGCAAATTTGAAAGAAAATGAAGTTTATTCTGCTTTAATAGAATCAGAATAGGTTTTTATTGCCATTTGATATGAACAGGTTCACAACTAGGAATTTTACTCGGTGCGTTTGCGTACATGCACTAAACGCACCAGGGCAGCCGTTACAAGGCAGCCCTTAAAAAATAAAAAAAAATATATATATTTTTTTAATAATGCATATTTATCCCGTGGGCCGGACTGAACCCACTGGCGGGCCGGTTCTGGCCCGCGGGCCGTACGTTTGACACCCCTGAGTTAGACTGTTATGTCATTTTGTCATGGACTCGCTTTGATATTACTCCTGCAGTAATTTGTCTGGCTGTGTTTCATGAACCCGACCGGCCCCTTTTGTTCTTTATGAGATTTCCGCCTCTGTCCGCTGCACTTTCATATCTACTGTGTTCACTGTCAACAATCTTCGTTCAGGGAAGAAAGAATGTCTTGTTTAATGGTATTATCCACGCAACATTAACTTTGATCGACTCGTTTTATTGAGTAAGTGCGTGAGTGGCTTTGTTTTATGTCAGACGCCCCGCTGCTTTTTAACAATGCAAAAACAATTCACAATTCAAAACAACTCTACGGGAGAGAAACAGTTTTTGAAAGAAATTCCAAAACATTTCCCTGATCATTATTTGATAGTGATTGGATTCTCAAACCTGCCACATTACTCTTATGGCTGAAAGTCTTTTCTACTGACCAACATAATGCTCATGTTTTTTAATTCTACCTTTGGACGCCTTCATGAGGAAATAATTAGATCTTAGTTAATCTGTGCTGGAAGAGAGGACTTTAAAACTTTTGAACTGACCATTTTTTTTCATGTGAATTGGGCGCCGCCTCGATTTTAAACTATCGGCTCTTTAGAATATCTCTCCTGGAACCGCCACCTTAACGTGGTGGAGGGGTTTGAGCGCCCGAATGATCCTGGGAGCTCTGTTGTCAGGAGCTTCGGGCCCCTGGTAGGGTCTCCCATGGCAAACAGGTCCTAGGTGACGGGTCAGACAAAGAGCGGTTCAGAAGCCCCTTATGAGAGACCAACAGGCCCGGTTAGAACCATGAGGCCGTCCTTCTGTGGACCCACCACCTGCAGGAGGAGCCATAGGGGCTGGAGCAATGTGATTTGGGCAGCTCCAACAGCTGCCCCCATGACCCGGCAACGGACCAGTGGAAGAAAATATATGGATAGATGGATGGATGGATTGGCTCTTTAGAATGTTTTGATGTCACCTATTCAACACAAATGTGTGATGGCTGTTTCAATCAATGTACATTTGGATCGGGACAAAAATACTTTCGATAGATGGCAAGAAGGAAATGCTCCCAGAGAAGAAGCTGGTACATTCTTGTAAAGTACATTAAAGAAAATATTTGAAGAGTGGTTAATTCCGTTTCTGTCGTGGGATCGATAAAAAACTTTATTGGCTGTTGGCTGTCCTGCTTTTGAACAGATACAAAAAGCAGAAGTAGAGCTGACCAGGGCAAGGTCCTGGCAGGTTGCCCATAGACAATAGACCACACTAGTTTAGGCTGCTGTAACAGCTGCTCACTGCCAGAAAGCTGCTGTACATCCAGAACCAGGAAATATGATCACATTAGTCCAGTGCTCAGGTCTCTGCGCTGGCTCTTGTCGCTCAGAGAACAGACTTTAAAACAGCTCTTCATGGTCCAGCACCAAAGTCCATCTCTGACATGTTAGAGCCGTATGAACCATCTCAGCTCTGGGAGGGGTCTCCTGGTGGTCCCAGAGTCAGGACTAAATACGGCGAAGCAGCTAAAACCTGGAACAGTCTTCATGAGGATGTGAGACAGGCTTCAACTCTGACAATGTTCAAATCCAGGCTGAAAACAGTTCTTTTTAGCCATGAATATGACACTAAAAATAGTTTATCCGCACTCTTTGCTTTTGATTTGACACATTTGATTATGTCAATGTTTTATGGATTAATGAATTGTGCTCTACAAGTGAACTTGCCTGGTTGAAGGATGGGACACTAATTCTGACGGTGTTGTTTTGGTGTGACAAACACCCATTTATTTATTTGTCTAAAAATAATGTTAAAGGAATCTGATGCCTAAACTGCCTAAAGATTCAGTAACAATGGAGTAATATTCTTGTTTATGTTAACTGTTTTCCTAAAGGGGAAATAACACATCCTCTTGCCAAACTAGGTAAAAATTACCTCATGGTGAAAAACGTGTGTGGGCGTTAGTTTGAAGCCTCAAGGTTCAGAAAATATGCAGAAGTTCGAAATTACATCAATTTTATAGAAGCGTTTTGAAAAACAGTGACTAGAATTTAAGTCTATGGAGTCAAGGGGGCCACAACGGCAGTACATTTTAGTGACTTGGCAACAGAAAGTTGGCAATGAAAGTGTTCATATATATATATATATATGTCAACCTCCAAATAAAAAAATAAAAACAGATAAATATTGTTCCTTCATTATAGCTAAGTAAATGTGTATGTCTAAGCACCCACAACGCTATTGTTTTATTAAAATTGCCGCTACATTAACACATTTTAGCTTAGATAAAAAACCTTTGGGTCATTATTTCACGGATATCTGGCCACACCGGCCAGAACAGAAATTTCCCATTTTGCATTTGAAATGCTAATAATAATATTTTTTTAGTGTTTTTGGAATTTTGTTTTGGCGACATTAGCTGCACGCACCAGCAGATCTTCTACACCAGTGTCCTACCTTGTTTGGTGCTGCATTTTATTTGGGGGAGTTTATACATCAATACAAAACCATTTAAATGCACTTATAACTTGAATTACGTGACTTGTAATGACTGACACATTACGCTCGAGTCACAGCTGAGCTGTAAATTCCCCTAATGTCATCATAATAATATGCACCGATGACGGAGAGCGATGTCCTTTCATTGTAATACACTCTTTGCAACATGGCGGTAATCCCACCATGTGTATCCAGGAAGTAACTACTCTCCTCTGAGTCACCGTCACCTGTCAAAACAATCGCACCTGAAGGAGGCGGAGCCGACCCAACTACTGACTTTACTTGGAGTTTATAGTGTTTTCAGTTTGACTTATAGTTCGTACATGTTTTCTCAGGCTCTTGGCGCTCTGTTTGTGAGAACATGTCATGATTATGACAATCTCATCCGTCAGATTTGCATTTCCTGTTCTCTGGTTTTGAATTTCTGCTTTTATAACTGTGTCCAAAACTGCAAACTCCTGCTCATTGATTCTCCTCGTTTGTTTGTCTTTGCCGCAGTTGCAGCCGGTGCAGCACAGACACAGTAGGAAAAATGCCATTTACCTTCAATGAATTAATTAAAGGGGGCTTGAATTCTGACAATTTTTTGAGCAGGTTTGAACTGTCAGGACGTCAATGGAACAACCATTAATCCGCTTTAAGTATGACAAATGAACTTGAAATTTGTCCAAATCTACTCAAAATCTACACTTTTAAGTAATTTTCTGAGATAAACCAAATATGTGTGTGGGTCTTGACATAAACATTTTGGAACGCGACTTTCATTTCTCCTTTGGTTTGAGTAACGTAACAAGGAAGTATTTGTATTTTCTCTTGAGTTAAATCCTCTTCAAGTACACATGCCCTTGATTTGAGCTGGTCATTCAAAAAAGATGTTTTTTTCTTATTTAAGTGTAAAAAATACATTTGTATGTGGCAAGTCATAAATATTCATTATTGATCTATTCATTCCTCGAGAAAATCTATTTTGAGACTGAAATACCATAATACAAAACTACTACTACTGCTGCAACAACAACTACTGCAACTATTACTGCTACTACTGCAACTCCACTTTTGTCACGATCCAATACGTATCGCGATACTCAGAGGCCGATCCGATACGACACAGGAAGTAATCACGATAAGTGATGCGTTTACCTTGACATGAATAAAAAGTCATGTGTCCAAACTTTTTGAACCGAAGGCCATTTTATGCTAAGTGTTAAGACTGAAAAGTGCATTAAGTGAGCGACGCGGGATAAAAACGCCTCCAAACACAAGCGTTGAAAGTAGTGCGATACTTGACAAAGTATCGATACTTGGAATTGCAGCAAAAAAAGCGTCTCGATCCGATATTTTTGTCTCAGCCCTAGCAACTACAATTACTCCTGCTGCTCCTCCTACCTTGCTAAGTAAAAACAACAATCTGGCTTTTTTTTCTTTTCCATCTAAAATAATAATAAATAACATATTTTAAGTCAATTAAGATTTTTTTTTATTTAATCAAATTTTAAGTGCAATGAGTTTTTTTTAAGTGCATGGGCAGATGTCTTTAATAACCTGCTCACATCAAGTAAAGGCTTATCCTGTTACCTTAGGCAGTGACGCCCGATAAACTAATAGTATTATAATTTTCCTGAGTAAACATCCCTCTTTCGCCACAGTGTCGCGTGTCTCCCGCGGCGGCCGATAGAGTGACTCACCTGAGCCGTGCGCCGCAGCCAGGAGCAGAGTCCACAAAAGCACCTGTCCCGAGCCCATTGTCCCGCGTCTCACAGTGGCCGAAACAGAGCCTGGGCTTTTAACCCCCAACCTCTCCAGGACTGCCCCCTCTGCCTCCTCTGCTTCTGCTGCTGCTGTGAGAGAGAGGCCACGCCCACAAATGCACAGACAGGCCACGCCCCCGAGCGCTCCTCACTTCCTCATCGACGGTTCATTGAGAGCCCGTCCGAACACGCCCCTGGAATGAGGCAAGAATGTCAGACAGAGAGAGAGAGAGTGTGGGGCAACAACAGGCCACGGCAGAAACACAAATAACAATGATACACTTAATTCATCATTAATTAAGTGTTTATAAAGCTTTTCTCATCATTCAGTCATCGTTTAAGCACCTGTTTCTGCTGTAATGATCCCTGTGCGGTTAAAGTTAGAAAACTATGAAAGGTTCAAAGTTCAAGTTAAAAGCCCACAAAAAAAGGAGAGTTTTGTCTTTAAAGGCACACAGCGTAACATTTTGCACAATCAACAGAATATACAAGTATTTTTTAACAGAAAAGTCCCTAATAAAACAAACATGTGTTTGCTGTGAGTGGCTCAACTCTACTAAGGCCTGACTGTAACTTTATTGGGAGCGGGACGTCTCCTGCTCGTCTCCATGGAGATGTATTAATTTTATTTTATATATGTTTATTTATTTATTTTGTCAGGACAGTGCATATTAATGAACATACGTGGCACTCATGCATGTAAACACGCCACACTGGATTGTAGCCTTGGGCTAATTTCCATCCGGCGTCCCCCATGCGCACTCTCATGCATCCTGACCTATTGTACATGTTTTAGTGGTAGAGGAAACCGGAGGACATCTCCGCAGACACAGGAAGAACATGCAAACTCCACACAGAAAGATACCGTCCCAGGTGGGAATCAAACCCGGACTAGCTGTGGAGCACGAACGCTAACCGCTGTACTACAGTATGCTTCATATTAAGGTGTGCTTGCTAAGTAGTAATAAGGTATTAATAAGCATTAGTAATTAATAGGCCATTAACCTGTTACACCCCCCCCCCCCCCCCGATCAGGGGGCTAGGGTTAGGGTTAGTTAACCCCAATCAGGATATGATTAGGGTTAACAATGGCAAAAGTGATGATGAAGAGCTAGACAGCTAAACGTAACTCTGGTGTGAGTAATAAAACTGGTGAACATTTTTCAGTTGTGCGGATCTTTTTTTCACTTTCCATTGTACTTTTTGGATCCAGCAAACTGGTTCAGTACGTCAGATGTGCGTGTCTCTCCTCCTTAAATGTGATGTTTCACTCACACAGATCTCACACATATTTTACTACTGTAGAAGGCCTTGGCTTTCAAATGAAGTATCACACTGGCGTATTGGCTGTAAGCTCTCCTGTCAATACTGACCAATACGGACTCCACCCTCTCATACAAAACACACATCAACAACATCACAAAAACATCCTTCTTCCACCTCCGCAACATTGGCCGCCTCCGCCCCTCCCTTACCCAGTCTACAGCTGAAATCCTCATCCACGCTTTCATCACTTCCAGACTCGACTACTGCAATAGCCTCCTCTACGGACTTCCCACCACTCATCTCCAAAAAGGCCTTTATTGCCGTTGTTCCTAGTTACAAAGTTACAGAGCAGTTTAATATAAAGCAATATTAGGCTTTTATGAGCTCTATCAGGTCAAACTAAAAACTGTATTTATCCCACTGTGAGTTAAACACTGTCCGTGTCCGGTGTCCCGAGAGAAAGCGATGTTCTGCCGGTCTGCACTCGGCCGAAACGTGATCCAAACAAAAAGCACATGCTCGCCCCCACCACCCCTCTCCCTCCAAAGACATCGCCGCAACATCGCCATTGGCCATGTACGTCGGCCCATGGCCAGTTTTGGGTTTCAACAATGACATCATTGTATCCAGGAAGAGCGGAACGACAAACTTATCAGCTTTGCCCGTGGATTAAGCAAAGCCGTGCGTGAATGTAGTGAAATAAACCCTGCTCCAGGTCTGACTTTGGGAAAACATTATAACATGGTCAAAGAAAGTTGATTAAGCATGATATGTCCACTTTAAGATCTTTTTACAACGTTGCTACTGTCACTGTATCAGAAGAGTATGATCAGTAAATTAGGCTAAAACTTTCTTTAAATATTATGTGCTTTGTATTTAGCACCAAGCGACGAATATTAACGGAGTAAAATGAACAGATAGATCAGTTTTTAATACATTCATTGTTCCTACCTTGTTTCGTGCGTCTCTCCCAGACCCCGTCTCTTCTCTCCTTCTCCTTTGCTCTCCTCTTCTTCTCTCTCATCCCATCCTGACATGACCCCTCTTCTTTCGGGCCGCGGTCTTGTCCCGGTTTGGCTTTTCGACTCTGGAGTCCTGAGTTCAGCGCGGGCCCGGCTCCACGGCGGCAGCAGCAGCAGCAGATCCATCTGTGAACGGGACAATAAGCCCAATGTCTTGCCCCCCTCTCCCTCTGCTCCCCCTCTGCCCCCATACGGCAAGGCCAGTTTGGGACACGGGGTCAGGACCAGGGTAAACGAGTGCGCTGGCAACAAGTGACTTCTTTATTGAAAACATGCCAGTCTCACTTGCTGGTAGGCATTTTCACTTCCTCATTGGGTTATTGTTGTGAAATGTGTCCGTGGTTCTGAAGACAATCCCACGGAGTTCATTCTCACCCCCCATTGATTATTATTATTATTATTGAGTGGAGTTTTGAAATGTGGGGCTTTTATCTGTGAGGTCTAGGCGGATCAAAAGTCCTTCATAAAGTTGCGGTGAAGAAGGAGCTGTTCTCCCTGTTTCCACTACAAACATGTACAATAGGCCAGCATGAGTGAGAGTGTGTTGCGAGTGTGGAACAATGGATGTAAGTTAAGTGAAGTTATTCTTAATTCATCCCTGTAGGGAAATTAGTCTCTGCATCTGACCGATCCTCAATGCCGCTGGAGCGACCTTTAGCGGTGTTCATTTTGACAACATATTTTAATTTTGTTTTAGTCTTAGTCTTTCGACTGAAATGTCATTTAGTTTTAGTCGAGATTTAGTCAAATAATTCTCTTACATTTTAGTCTAGTTTTTGTCGACTAAAATTGAGATGAATTAAGTCAACTTTATATTTATAATATTTGTTATGATCATATTGAATCAAGGTTCTCCGCTTTATGGAGCTTCTCCCACATGAACAAAGCTCAGGGCTTTGTTCCTTTGGCAGAGATGACATATAAATGATATGAGGCTCTTTCAAACTGTCATTAGAGTTTGGATGATTTTAGTCTCTTTAACAACTTTTAATTTAGTTTTAGTCCAATTTTAGTCGTCAAAAATATGATGAAATTAACACTGAGCTGTAGGAGCAGTGAGCTACCGATGTAGGCCAGATGTGGAGCCAGGCTAATGGTCATAAACATCTGGCCAGAGGATTAACCTGTTGTACATGTTTTTAGTCCCCTCCTGGACCCGCCGCCTTAACGTGGTGGAGGGGTTTGAGCGCCCGAATGATCCTGGAGCTCTGTTGTCGGGGGCTTCGTGCCCCTGGTAGGGTCTCCCATGGCAAACAGGTCCTAGGTGACGGGTCAGACAAAGAGCGGTTCAGAAGCCCCTTATGAGAGACCAACAGGCCCGGTTAGAACCATGAGGGCATCCTTCTGTGGACCCATCACCTGCAGGGGGAGCCATAGAGTCTCCAACCTTTTAACCCGGCAAGCTACTTTTAAAGCGCTACCAATTCAACCAGACACTTGTGTAAAAACCCAGAAATTCACTTGGGTTTTGTGCTCATATACTTGGCCCAAACGTTTGCAAATTGCGTTCAGCATGTTCACAACGACAAGAAAATCCATCGAAAATGTGACTCCTCAAGCGTGTGTTGAAATATAGAAAGTCTTTGGCGACCCCTTAGAAAGGGCTGGAGAGCTACTGGTTGGAGGTCCCCATGCCTTAGGCACTCGGGCGTGGCATGTTTACATGTATGTTCATTAACATGCACTGTCCCAACCAAATAAACATATCAATAAAACGAAACCAGGCGGAGAAAACCTCAGACCTGTTTCTCGGCTGACCTGAAAGATTTAGGATCCCGCCAAAGAAGCATGAGGAGGTGCAGATGCTGCTGACACTGCTCCCCCCGCGACCCGAACGGAGCATTTTGGATCAACCTATTGGTTTTAGTTTTATAGACACAAAACACTGACACTGAGAAATCAATCGATCGAACGCATCAATGAAGTGACAAAAGGGCGACAAAAACGTGGCGAAAACAAGACAAAAAAAAAGCTACGGAAAAAAAAAAACTACAAAAACGCAAAGACAAAAAGCGGTATAAAAAGAGATGAATGGTGATTATGGTAAATACGACTGGGAGTGGGAAACCGCCTCATCTCATATTTTCCACTGGGAAACTGGAAAAGGATCATCTTTACCAGAGCACATGAAGGCAGCACACGTCTGTCAATGTCACAGAATGGCCGTTTCTCAATCTGTGTACGTGTGCGGACTTGTGAAACGTCATCACGCTCATACCCGTCGCTATGGGCAAGTTGCTTGTGACCACCAGACAGTGGTGTAGTCTACGTGATACGCAGGTATACGCCGTATAACCACTAGAAGGCCTGCAGGATTACCGTATTGTATCACTCATTTGCGCAGTGTTATTTTTTGTGCTTTCTGCCCGATTAGAGACCAGCCCAAACTCCACAACAGGGAGCTATTTCCTCCCCTGAAACCGAGAGGTTCTCTCTGTTTCTCTGTCTCTACAGATACAGTTCCCTCTCTCGTGCGCTCATGCGAAATTGCTCCCGTGTTGTCTTCTCACGAAAAGACTCCGCGTATGCCCCCCTTAAGGCCGGACTCACACCTAGAGCGGTGGAAGAGAAGAGAGCGGCGAGCTTCCATTCATTCCCTGTGCTGCCTGGCGACCGGAGAGAAGCCTCCGGAAATCCACAGGAGAGCGTCAAGACACGGGCCTTATTTATGTAGGCTATAACTGTATACGAGCTGCCCAAGTCACATTGCACCAGCCCCTATGGCTCCTCCTGCAGGTGGTGGGTCCACAGAAGGAACGGCCTCATGGTTCTACCCGGGCCTGTTGGTCTCTCATAAGGAGATTCTGAACCGCCCCTTTGTCTGACCCGTCACAGGAGAGCGGCAAGACACGGGCGGCCGGAGCGGCTCTGTATTTGAATAGCGTTGGCATTTTTTCAACGCTATGCAAATACAGAGCCATTTCCCGCGGCGACCACAGACCACAGAACAAGATCTGACAGTACTGTGCATGATTGGCTCATCCACTTATGCTGCGTCTCCTTGCTCCGCCCGTTTTACCGAGGAGATGTGACCGGTTTAAGGGTCTTTAGAAGTGTCTCCCTGCTCAGGATGGTTTTCTGAGCAGATGTGTTGAAATAACTTGGTCATGACAGCAATATTAAGTCATATCGTCAAGGACAGGTTATTGAGGACAAATGCATTTTTTTTTTTACATTGTTTTATTAAGAGGGCACTGCAGACAGTTCCATATTTAAAGTTTAAATTGTTCGTTTTTTCATAATAATTTGCAACCCCCAAACAAATAAATAAATACAATTTGACCTTGTTTTCAATTATTGTTTCAGTTTGCACATCAGATATTTTTAATTATTTGCACATAACACCTTATTTATGTGGGCTATAACTGTATAAATAATGTGAAATTGACTAAAATGTGAAATTGTATTTTTTTTTACTGCAAAAGTTGCGCATTGAGTTGCCTTGTGTACGAAATGCGCGGTATAAATAAAGTTGCCTTGCCTTGCCTTGCCTTGTAATTTATGTCTTTAAAAACATCTTTCCACTTCGCCTGCGGTGTCTCACCCTTTTAATTTCATGTGAGGTTGTTTAATGTTATAAAAGCTCACAGCCCCAGGTTCATGAGCTACTTCCTGTGATGTCATCAAACGCTGAAATAGCAGAGAGTCCACACTCGTGAGCTCCGCAAGTCCGTTCCCCGGAGTTCACGAGTACAGAGTACACATACTGGGGATTGAGAAATGGCCAATGGTCTCCGACCGACTGTAGCCAAAAGCAACACTGCCCCCTGTTGCCAGAGCGTCAACAAATGACTTTCTTTCCACCAAGAATTGTGTGAATCTTACACTGCAGACTATCCAATTCAGAGGTAATTTATTTATTCATATTTTGATGGTGTGTAATCCGGTCAGAGGAGGGCATTTGGTATTGTTTGGTTTGCAGTGTTTTTCTTTATGCATGTTTTGAGCTACGCCCCCTCGTTTGCTACCGTGGAAACCCCCGCACACCTGCCTGCAATCACCACACCTGCCTGCAATCACCACACCTGTTCTGTGGGAAAGGACACAGGATAAAAAGAGTCGACGTAGCCAAACAGGGGGAGCAGAAAGAGAGGAACTGTGAGAGACGGAGGAGCAGGAGAACAACGGCGCACACGAAACCCACCCAGCCAGCTGGACAACCAGACCCTGCCTCGCCCGTCCGGAGATCGTTAAGCGACCAGAGAGCAGCAGGGGACGCAGTGCGGTTCGGGGAAAGCTGAGAGGACGGATCAAGCAGTGGGAGAGTGAGGAGCTCTCCCTGTCAGTGAGTACCGCTGGGAGGCAGAACTGCACTGCACTGAGTGGCCTTGGGCCTTTTACTATCTGGTGTAGTGGACGTGTGTGCTGGCTCCCCTTTACCTTTTGCCCAGGTGCGGCACCGGCAGATCAAGAGGGCTCCAGGACCTGGGACCAAGGGAGAAGGATTGGCCGCTTTCCCCACCAGTGACTCCCGCCGCGAGATTCGGGCCCCTCTTTGCATTGTGCTCCGCCCCGATTAATTTTAGCATTTTTAACATTTTAAAGCTTGTTTTTAGTTTTGTAATAAAACTTTGTTATCTTTTTGCACATCAGTTGTCCTTATTGGTCACACCAGCCTGCTCTTGTTTTAGTCTTCAGTACTTAATTTCTGTTTTACACAAAAAAAAAACATCACAGGTGTTCACTTTTTTTAATCTCTTAACTCCAACCTGAACCAAGCACATTTCCTCCAGTTCAGTTTTCTCCAAATCCAGTGTTGGGAATAACGCCGTTTAAAATAACGGCATTAGGTAACGGCGTTATTTTTTCAGTAACGGAGTAATCTAATTCATTACTCTCCCCGTCGTTACAACGCCGTTATCGTTACTGGGTAAACAAAGTGGCTCGTTACAATTGGACTGAATGAGCTCCGCGGTGTCAGCTCACGCAGCCGGAGCAGGGGAGAGGGTGGGCGGAGTCTCACGGAGCCTCGCGCTGCCTGTGTGCGCAGAGCTCGTGCTCTCTGCTCCAAAAACTACGTGTGTCCCCGACCCGCGGCTCGTCATCCCCACCGCGCGGTGCGGCCGCGGGGGAGAATCGAGTTGGTGATCATTGATCTGTAGTGTTGAACTTATTTTTAACGAAAAGATGCAGAATCGGTGGAGACACGTCTTCCCCCCTCTCCCTCTCTCTCTCAGCGCATTTTCTTCCTCTGTCCCCGCTCTCCACTCCAGAGAGACAGTAGGCCGCTAAGTTTCTGTTAGGGCATTCAGCCTTATATTTGCTGATGATTGTTTTACGTTTTGCCTGATGAATGAACGGAGAGACTTTATGCACAATGCCTGTGCGTAAAGTCTGCCCTGATCGTTGGCACATGTTTCTTTTACTCCTGTTCCTCCTCATTCTCTGAATACGGCCGTATTCCTACATTAATAAAACAGCAGCACAAATACTGGTCAATACCATTCAAAACCTACTTGTTTGAGAAAGCGTTTTAATTCCAGTGGGGAAAAGGGTTGTTTTATGACCACCATGTTTTGTGATTGTAAATGTAAATGTGTTATATCTTATAACACTCTACCCCCCATGCAGTTCATTCAGTTAATATGACTTTTGAAAACTGCTAAAAAAAAAAAAAAAAAATCTAAATTCTTTGATATATAGCGCAATTTTTTTTAACAGTAACGCAAATAGTTACTTTCCCTGGTAACGAGTTACTTTCATAGAGTAATTCAGTTACTAACTCAGTTACTTTTTGGAACAAGTAGTGAGTAACTATAACTAATTACTTTTTTAAAGTAACGTTCCCAACACTGTCCAAATCTGAAAGCTTCTCATCTGGAACTTACAGCCAGAACAGAGTCACAGACCAGAAATGTTCTTCGGAGCCATTGCACACCTGAAACACAAAACGGATGTCAGGTTTTCCTCGCTCTTTTGTCGTTTCGTTTACAGCCGATAGGCCGGTGCAATGCCTCATTTGAAAGCTAGGACCTTGTAGTTTCTGAAAATACGTGCAGGATCTTTGTGAATAAAATACGACTTACAGGCGGTGGGCGACAAGTAACTGGTTAATTAAAAAAAAAAAGTGTTTGAAATGGTCAGGACAAAAATGAAAAAGGGAAGGCTCCTTCAAATTTGGACTCACTCAGTCTATTATGGAAATCTGACCTCTTTGTTTTCCACTTGTGCCTAATGATAAATACGTTTTAATTTCTCTCAATTCTGAAAATGAAGTCTAACCTTTCTCACATAAAACTTTTTAATGTATTTTTATTTTTTGTTATTAAAAAAGAAGTACTAAGTCAGATGTTTACCTTAATAAATCCTCTCTGTAGTCCCTCTGCGGGTAATACAAGTGTTAATGGGATGATTGGGGGGGTCTTTCATATTTCATAAATATTTAATCTCCCCCTGGTGTCCCTGGCCAGAAACCACAATTGCAACTTTCCTGGCTCTGGGTTTGAGGCGCAACACACACTAATGGAATCACGAAGATGAAGCTAACAGGCGAACGGGCAAAGCTAACTGTGGGCTAGCACCACTTTAGCAGTGTTTACAGGCAAGTTTGAGTGAAAAAAACTTGCCTGTACGTGCATGGAGATCGTGGCGTGCGCGGTCGGGTCGCGCTATGTGGAATAGCGGCTTTAGTTCTGTTTTAAGGCATACAATCAATAAAGGATCATGGGGGGGTACAAAGTAATGAATGTAATGCAATCATACATGAAGTGTCATCAAGCCAAAAGAATGACTTTGAAAGTTTTTTTTTTGTCCTTTTAACACGCTGCGTTCACGTTTTAGAATGTGATGATGTCATCAAGTCAGTTGGAGGGCAGGTTCCATAGATATAATATAATACAGATGAGTGGGTCCCGTTCAGCCCATGCATTCATGATTATAGTCCCGAGTCCTCTGTGAAACTAACAGCCAGTCGATGCACTGAAAATGCTTCCACTATTTCGGGCTGATAAACAAAAACCAGCGTAAATAATAATAAAAAAATATATATAATAAACATATTTCACCTACCCCAGCGTTATCACGTGGGTCATAGCGATGTTTAGAAAAAATAAACCTCATGGGAGCCGGGCTTTTAAGCCATTCTAGGGAGGTCTGAAGTCCCTTTAGAATCCTGTCTACCCAGTGTCTTTCGGAGTCGTCCCTGGCCACAAGGAGGAGGTATTACAGCAATGTCAGTTCCCCCGAAAGAAATCTCCAAAAACGAGATTGAGAAATATCATTCCTCATCAGTATTTGTAGTGATTGAATAATGATAATAATAAAAAATTCCATATTATTTCCACGGGGGAAAGTCCTTTCTACCGGCGAAAATCACAAACATGTTTTTGAATATTGTCCCCACTTTTGGACGCCTCTCAGAGAAAACAATTGGACCTTCGGTTGTTTCTCGCTCACAGAGGAAACGCTTCACCTCATGCTGATTGTCACAGCAATGACAGATATATTCGCCAAGAACCAAGACAAAAAAATAAAATAAAAAATCAGCAGTTCAACAGTTACCATGGTGACCACAATATAATTCTCAGCTGTCTAGAATATTGTGATGTCACGTGAACGCAACCTTCCAAATTTCATATTGAGTTTTTCACAGTTTATCGTGTGTGCAATGTCAAAAAATAAACTGTTTCGTGTCTCATAGAACATAATGTCTTTTTTTTTTTTTTTTTACTTTACGGGGTAAATTCTTTCATAAGATTTTAAAAGAGATTTCCCTAACTTTGCTAGTAATTTTATATTTATGAGGCAGCAGCCAAACCTTTTCCCAGGGTATTCTATTACAAAACTGAGCCCAATAGGCCACTGTACAACTTCAGTTTTCTTTATGTCATTGAACTTGCACCACGTCACCAGCAGAGGTCAGTGTCCACCTTCATTTTCATGACGAGGCTCAGCCTGAGGTCACGTCCCTGTTCAAAACACTTCACATGTTGCTTTGTCTCGTGTCTCTCCATAACCTGAGTGCGTGGCTGAATGTAATACTCTATGGACTGATAATAAATACTGATTACAAATATAAATCATACGTGGAGGTCCACAAGCGGGCGGTGGACGCAGTAAAACAATCAAACTGTGTGCATTCAGCAGAGGTTTAAACCAGGCCTCGGATCTTTTATGATGTGTGAAACCTTAAGCTCCGTCTCACAATGACGGAATAGTTTTGAATTGTTAAACTTGTATTGTGAAAAATATCATCCAGGGCCATTTAACATGAACTGAGCACATTTTCTCCAGTTTGGCTTTACCCAAATCTAAAAGCAAAAAAGTGTCATAAGAGAGACGCAAAAGCTATTATGAAAAGAGGAAAAGGCAACCAAAACACTTCCAAACGTGGCAAAAGAGCAACAAAATCTACAGGCCAGTCTAACGCCTCACTTATCCCTCGCATTGTCGTGTTGTCATCGCCCAAGTCACTTTTTCATTGCTTTTTTGTCACTCTTTTGTGGATTTTTCATCCATCGTATTTTAGCTACTTTTTCAGCGATTTTTTGTGACTTTTTAAATACTTTTTCATAGCTTTTTTAATGACTTTTTGCCACTTTTTTCATTGTTTTTGTGACTTTTTGAATATTTTTTGTGACTTTTTTTTGGCCACCTTTTCATTGTTTGTGTAACTTTTTTCGGGACTTTTTCATAGTTTTTTGTGACTTTGTGACTTTTGTGTGTATTTTTTGTGACTTTTTCCATTGCCTTTTGGGGACATTTTTGTTACTTTTTTGTGACCTTTTCATTGTTTTGTTTTTTTGTGTGACTTCATGTGACTTTCTCTTTGCTTTTTTGTGACTTTTTGCTAGCCTGGGAATAAGAGGTTAAAAAAGTTAATCTTGGAGCTGTTTAAAGAGACCAGCACTATACAGGGTGACTAAATTTTTTATTTTTTTGTGTTCAAAATCGGAGTTGTAAATTTCAGTACTCAGACAACACTAGCCAAATGCTTGTTTCATTTCTAAGTGCTAAAACAATAAGTGAGTCCCGGCGTGTGTGTGCCCATGTCGGTCTAGAATGCCCCTCACAGCCTCCTCTGAGGCTGATGTCCCATTGACAGTGGAGGACGGGGGCAGCGCTGCGTTCAAAGTTCAAATCCATGGTATTGACGCACAAACGGACGCTGGGACATGGGCCTGGAAACGGCAGGTCACTCAATAACAGCGCGACCTCTCGAATACAGGCTCAGCGGCGGAGCTAAGGTCTGGCTTTCCGTAACCACAAAATGAGCTCGTCGCATGGTTTCCTGGAATAAAATCGATCGGAAAAGTCGATCTCCTTCGGTAGATTTGAAAAGAAAGTTACTGGTTGTTTTCAAATTGTTTCAGAAGTGGAAACATGGTGGAAAAAGTGGCTGATTAGTCGAAGGACCTTTAGGAGGTGATGGAGTGGCAGGATAGAGCCCAGAGGAGGGTCAAGCGGCCAAATATTTACCCAAATAAAAGTAATGTTTCAAAATCATTGTACTTAAGTGGAAGGAGAAAGTAGAGGCAAGGCAAGTTTATTTGTAGAACACAATTCAAACACACAAGGCAATTCAAAGTGCTTCACATTTGCATAAAATTACAAGAAAACAGATAAAATCAATCATTAAAACATGCTCTAAACTATCTCAAGTCCTATCTCGACTACAGAACGTACTTTGTCGAAATTGGCAACTGTGTCTCAGACAAAATTTCCATGACCTGTGGAGTCCCCCAGGGGTCAATCTTGGGACCCCTCTTATTCAACTTGTACATGCTTCCATTGGGTCAGCTAATAAACAGCAACAATGTGTCGTACCACAACTACGCAGATGACACTCAGATCTACGTGTCCCTGACGGCAGGTGAACATGGGCCTGTAGATACACTCTGTCACTGCATCGAACAGATCAGTTTGTGGATGCAAAACAACTTTCTACAACTAAACTCAGACAAAACTGAGGTCATTGTTTTTGGCCCACAGACACAAAGACAAAGTGTTATCAGTCACCTTGAGTCTTCCTCTCTAAAACCAAAAAATCAGGTTAGAAATCTAGGAGTAATCATGGACTCAGACCTGAACTTAAACAGCCACATCAAAGCAATAACATCATCAGCTTTTTACCATCTGAAAAACATTAAGATCAGAGGAATAGTGTCAAAACCAGACTTAGAGAGACTCATCTATGCATTTGTCTCCAGCAGGTTAGACTACTGTAACGGCTGCTCACTGGCCTTTCTAAACGAGTTGTTAGAGCTGCAGTACATCCAGAACGCTGCTGCTCGAGTCCTGACAAGAACCAGGAAATAGGACCATATTAGTCCAGTGCTCCGGTCTCTGCACTGGCTTCCTGTCACTCAGAGAATAGAATTTAAAACAGCTCTGCTTGTGTACAAGTCTTTTCATGGTTTAGCACCAAAGTACATCTCTGACATGTTAGAGCCGTATGAACCATCTCAGGCCCTGAGAACTTCAGGGAGGGGTCCCCTTGTGGTTCCCAGAGTCAATAATAAACACGGTGAGGCTGCGTTTCAGTTTCATGCAGCTAAAATCTGGAACAGTCTTCATGAGCATAGGCGCCGATTTATGTTTTCCCCCGTGGGTGCTCAGTCAGCCGGTACTGTCATGTGACGCACACCGCCTCACATTTACCTAACAGAAATGCAAGCTACTTGGCAATGTCTACTATCATCTTATAGACTGAGGCTATTTTTTGAGAAAGCAATAAACATGCATTGGTGCGCTGCGCGCAACTCACCATTGTTGGCACTAGAAGTAGTTGTAGAGGCCGTCTCATAATGAATGGAGACAGTCTCCTCGCTGGTGGAATCTTCTGATAAATGCAATTTCTTTCTAATTACAAATCTGTCCATTGTTATCTTAGTGCGTTTTATTAGCTTCTTGGTCATTAGCCCATTGGCGGCAAACGAGCTTTGTTTTTGGCCGAAGTTACGTACACGGCGTCGGAGCATCATGTTGATAATGAGATCAAGGATTTGATTGACAGTGAGGATTTTTACCTAGCAACACACTGCCCGCGTGCCCAAATTATATTTTCCCTAGACGTATGAATTGGAATTATAGAAAAACAATATGCCAGATTGAATTCTATTTCTATAAAGTATTAGCAATATAATTTGTAAGAAAGTAAAATCGTCACAGGCGTATCTCGATCCAGGGACCTTTGGCATGAAAGTCAGGCGAGGTTACCGTTCGACCACGCTACACATACTTAGTGCTTAGTGTCACATTCACATTTGTATATGATGGTAGGACCCGCGCCTGACTGTTACGAGAGAGAAGTACAGTTTTAATTATTCGCTTGTTTTATTCAATGGGACATTTTGTGAATTCAAGGTAAATTCGCCTGGGTGCTCAAAGATTTGGCTGGGTGCTCGAGCACCGGAGCACCCACGGGATCGGCGCCTATGTTCATGAGGATGTGAGACAGGCCTCAACTCTGACAATGTTCAAATCCAGGCTGAAAACAGCTCTTCTTACCCGTGCATATGTTTTATTGATTGATTTTATCTGTTTTCTTGTAATTTTATGCAACTGTGAAGTACTTTTAATTAAGTTGTGTATGAATTGTGCTCTACAAATAGACTTGCCTTGCCTTGCCCTCCCTGAAGTTCTCAGGGTGGTTCATACGGCTCTAACATGTCAGAGATGTTCTTTGGTGATAAACCATGAAAAGACTTGTACACAAGCAGAGCTGTTTTCAATTCTATTCTATGAGCGACAGGAAGCACTGGACTAATATGGTCGTATTTCTTGGTTCTTGTCAGGACTCGAGCAGCAGCGTTCTGGATGTACTGCAGCTCTAACAGCTCGGCCTTTGTGTCTGTGGGCCAAAAACAATGATCTCAGATTTGTCTGAGTTTAGTGGGAGAAAGATGTTTTGCATCCACAAACTGATCTGTTCGATGCAGTGACAGAAAGTATCTACAGGCCCATGTCAAAGTAAAGTTGTAACACCGACAAAACATAACATAAAGCAAACATATTTAATACACCATAAAAGCAGATGAAATGAATCAGAGAAGAAAGAAGGAAATGTCAGGTTCTGCGACTAAATCCGTCCCACTAGTGTGAAATCTTTGGGCCTAATTTGTTGAGTTTTTTTAAGACAAAAATAAACAGGAAAAAATGCTCCTGAGAAAAACTACTTTGTAACTAACATATACCAACAAAATAACATTTTAAATTGTGGCATGCAGTAAATGTGTAAACCAAAGCTGAACCATGTCACTGTGGCCTTCGCCTCTTCCAGTAACGCAGCTGTGTGGCCTTTCCCGAGTCTGATATATTTACATTTGGACACATTTAGTCGGCTAAACGGCCAGAATTGATGCGTTATCTCGTGTGTGGGTTTTACAGTAATGTGGAGTTTAAACAGGAATCCGTCACGGGGGCTGGAGTGCCCATAGCCTCAGCTGCTCTTAAAACCACGTGTAGCGACTGACAACCCCATCCCTCCACCCCCCCTTCTTTCACTGAACACTTAATATCGCACGCTACACAAGCATTTATGCGAAGAGAACTGCAGAAGTGGGTCAGCGCAAGGTTAAAAGCAAAACGTGGAAGACTTCCTTGTAGATAAACACAATCAGATAGTGGGTTCGGGTAGAATATTCAAGGATTGGTTTTACTGATGACAAATGTAGTGTTGTCTGATTCATAATAACGCAACCAGTTAAAGGGGGATATTATGGAAAACCCTGGAGCTGTAGCCACTAATGCATCTTTTACTAATGTTTGAATATTCCCCAGTGGCCGTTCTCCGCAACAGCAGCTCCAAAACAGCTCCTCCTGAAGCCTTTTGGATGAGAAGCGTTCAACACTTCAACTACAGAGTACAGAAGATGATTCAAGAACCTTCATTGAAGATGGACAACACCCGTACGACTGAGTATGGAGGACCGTGGCTGCCAAAACAATAAATAAATATATAAATAAATACATTAAATAAAGATCAAATTTGCAAAGAAATGCATGCATTTATTGTAATAAGTGCATTTATTTATTTTTGTATTTGTTTTTATTTATTTATTTTTGTTTTTATTTATTTATTTCTGTATTTATTTTTGTGTTTATTTATTTATTTTTGTTTTTATGTATTTATTTCTGTATTTATTTTTGTGTTTATTTATTTATTTATTTTTATTTTTTATTTATTTATTTCTGTATTTATTTTTATGTATTTATTTCTGTATTTATTTTTGTGTTTATTTATTTATTTCTGTATTTATTTTTATATTTATTTATTTATTTTTGTTTTTATTTATTTATTTCTGTATTTATTTATTTTTGTATTTACTTATATTTTTATTTACTTATGTATTTTTCTTAATGTATGCAAATCATGGGGCGGGTCTGGATGCCGCTGCTGTAAGGTGATTGGTTAATCTTTCTCCATGCACACATGCCTTGTCCAGCATAGACACTGCCAAACACGAGCTCTGCTTCAGTCTATTGACAGTGGCACAGAGCGGGTCATCTTGTGACTGGAGAATTGGCAGTTCGAATCCTGCAGGGACACACTGTCGTTGTGTCCTTGGGCAAGACACTTCACCTGCCTTGCCCCCAGTGTCTGCGTACACGGGTGTATGAATGAGCGTGTGAATGGGTGAGTGGATACCTGCTGGAAAACACTTGGACATAGCCAAACATAAACTCTGCTTTATAGTCTAGCACTTTTCCACCTACATTAGGCACTCAAAGCGTTTTTCAGCAAGTATCCACTCACCCATTCACACACAAAGTGTATGCAGACACTGGGTGCAAGGCAGTTGAAGTGTCTTGCCCAAGAACACAACGACAGATTCGAACCGCCAATCCTCCAGTCACAAGATGACCCGCTCTGTGCCAGTCAATAGACTGAAGCAGAGCTCATGTTTGGCAGTGTCTATGCTGGACAATCATGTGTGCATGGAGAAAGATTAACCAATCACCTCGTCACATAGCACCAGTCCCCTATGGCTCCTTCTGCAGGTGGTGGGTCCACGGAAGGACGGCCTCATAGTTCCAAACGGGTTGGTCTCTCATAGGGGGCCCATTCACTCTCCAGTGTACGCAGACACTGGAGGCAAGGAGGGTGAAGTGTCTTGCCCAAGGACACAACGACAATGTGCACCTTCAGGAGGCGGGATTCGAACCCCTGACCTTCCGATCATGAGACGACCCGCTCTACCATCTGCGCCACCGTCGCCCCTAAATCCAGAGTGTCCAAAAAAGCGATGCATTATTATTATTACCATTAAACCATTTAATAAAAAAAAAATCCTATTCACCTATAACCCATAATATTTAGATTATTATTATTATTTAGTTTAAGTTTTGAACAAAAGACATTTAGATCATCATTTAATACATCAGTACAAACACACTACTACTACTACTACGGTACTACAACTGCCATATACAGTAGCTGCTGCCAGTGACTTCTTTCCTCTATCTGCTGCACTCACGCCTGTGTGTTTCTGCCTCACCTGAGCCTCCCCCTCCCCCCCCCAACGGCCGCTCTGTACACCACACCACGCCGATGCGAGTCAGCGGCGGGTTTTATCCAGTTTCTCTGCCGATAACCGGTCTGAACTGGCTGCGGCACATGAGACTGTCAGCCCTCGGTTAAAGCTCTTCCTCAAATGACACACTTCTCCCTGGACTCGCTCTCGTCACATGCGCATCACCAGCTCGCCATGTCTGCTTCGTCTGAGGTTTCAGTAGTGTTCGGTTTCCACGCGTTTCATTTGCTCCGCTCATGCTGCATGTTGGATTTGACGAGGATTGTAAGGAAAATGTTGAAATGAAAACCCCTTTTTTATCCTTTGATATAGAAATGCCGTCGGCACGTGAGGAAATGAGCCACCTTTGGGCACCCCTGATGTGAAATGATATCTAAAACTCATAAACGGCACTCACCTTTCTGATAGTGGCAGTTTTGTTTGATGGCAATATTACACAATACCAAGCAGACAAAAACTCATCGAATGAGCTTTTCACACCAGGAACCACCTCGTAAAATATAAAAATGTCCAACTTTCAGATCCAATGTCAAAGAAGTGCAATATCGATCCGAAAATAATCCCACTCTGCTCACCAGTAGCTCGCCAGAACTTTCTACGCAGCTCGCAAAACACCGTCTACATCTCTACATACGCTTGATGACTTAAAGGTGCAATACACAACTTTTCATGTGAAAAAAAAAATTTAGATATTTGTGCATATTTGACCTTGTAGTGACCCAGTGGCTGTATGAGTGGTCAGCGTGGCGCCTTTACTCTCCATTGCGGTGGTCGAGGGCGCTCCAGGATCAATTGTTTGGAAGGTTTTCTCTGCTGACGGACCTTCTCACCAGAAAACCTACAAAACAATTGTTTCTGGAGCGTTGTAGAGACCACCGTGATGGAAAGTAAAGGCGCCACGCTGACCACTCATACAGCCACTGGGTCACTACAAGGTCAAATAGGCACAAATATCAACTTTTTTTTCCAGCATAAAAAGTTGCATAATGCACCTTTAAATTTCGGATGCATTTTCCGTTTGTTCTGAACATGCGAAACACAGTTGGTTCAATATTGTAAAGTATAAAGACTAGGGATGTAACGATTCATCGAAAATCGATTTAAAATCGATTTAATATGCGTAAAATGTGAATGTAAAAAATAAAATAATCGATTTTAAAGCCACCCTCAGCTACTCCATTTTGCTCGACCAAAATAGACCGGAACATAGCTCGTTGTTTCTAACAACATTTACTTTTTCTCAAGACAAGCTCCACCTTCCCCGCCTCACCCCCAACACACGCCACACCATGTAAACCACGTGCAGGCACTGAAGCAACAGACGCAGCTAAAGTTAGCGGCTACGAGATTAGCGTTAGCGGCTAACGCAGAGTTTAGCCTTTTGACAGAAGTTTACCAAAGATCGTAAACTGACAAACATCTGACCAACCTGCTCTGATTCTGCTGAAATCCTCATCAAATGTCCGTTTGTCAAATAATCCAATACCTACAGGAGCTGTCATGTCTTTTTCCTCCTTATGTTTACAAAGGCTGCACCGGAGGCAGTGAGGCTTCAAGGGTGGATAAAACTGCACTGTAAAATTAGTTCTAAATGGTAGTATTATGTTCAAACTGCAAAAAAAAAGGTTTGGTAAAATAAACATAATCTCAAAATGTTTGCTTTGCTACATAGTTTATTTATGCTGAAAACATGTAAATTTACAAGCACTCTGTCAAAATGATTATAGTTCATTTTCATGTCTTGTAATTTTTTGTAATGTAAAGTTCTCTTACTGAGACAGTTGCAAATTGTTACAAGGACAAAAATACAGATGTTAAAACAAAAGAAACACTGGTATGAAGGAGTCATTCTTTTCTATAAAAAAAAAAAAAAAAGGTTTAAAAAATCGGGGAAAATCGAAATCGGGAACTTCAAATCGGAAATCGAATCGAATCGGGGCTTGAGTGAATCGTTACATCCCTAATAAAGACTAAATGCAAGTAATGTTCTCCGAAATACCATCTTGGTTACTAGTTCTCCTGGGTGAACTCCGCCCACGTCGCGTTTTACACTTTGAAGCATAAGTCGCCCTACGATGTTCTATTTCTTGTAGCCTGCCGGGAAAAAGAAGCTCGGAGACCCCTGCTGAAAGCTCTCCTGTCAATGCGCTTTGAGATTTGGACATGCATAATTGCTAACGCTAAACCTAATCCTAAACTGGCAGATAACAGGTTAAATAATATTTCTCAACATAATGTTGGCGGCCGAGGGTTCTGTGTCTCCTGACGTTTACACAGGGAAAGCTCTTGTTCACGAAGTGCAGACCACGGACCTGCATCCCTTCACTGACACGTCATGACTGCTCACAAATCATATCACACCTCTAAACTTTTTCTCACAGTTTAATTTTAACCGTCGTTGTTTTCCAAGATCCCTGTGCCCTTTCCCCCAGTGAAACTAAAGCCAATATAATAAATACCAAGTGATAGGTCTGTATTTGTGTCGATGTAGAAGTGGCCGTTTCCCGTCTCTCTCTCGGAGCCAGCTCTGTAGAAACGGATCGCTGCTTAATGTGAAAGATTATGGCCGTCAGAATACACTGGAAAAGTCCTCTGTGTCTGAAGGTGACTGCACGGCGGAGATAAACAAAACAATCGGTGGAAGAGAAAGGTTGATTGTTCAGATTAATGGCGGAATATTAAAATCTGTTTTTCCTTTATTCCTTGGAAAGGCCGACAGTGATTCAGAATTTTTTCAGAAAGGGGCTCCTATTGTTCAGGTTTTCGGTGGTAGGAGTGGGAGGAAAACCTGGGGAGAAGAATAATTTACACTGCAATGAGCCAAAGAACTTGGCCTCTCGACACATTTATGAAATGAAATTAACGAGAGTTGGTTTTAGCCTTGTAGCAGAGTTAGCCTGTCCCGAGGCCCAGTAACCCACAGTTGCCCACCCGGTTGCCCACAGTAAGTATAGCGTGACCACCTAGTGGGACATGGAGGGACATGAGAAATTCAATCTTAGACAACATGAAGCTCATTAATGAAGCGTTTCCTTTGCTGTTTGTCACACACAGATAAAAATAGGTCACATGCCGTACTATAAGCCGCTACTTTTTTCCTCAGGGGAATGGAGTCACATTTTGATATTCGACAAAATAAATAATAATGCCTTACACTTATTGTGCTTTACACAAGCCTGTATTACCAAGTTTCTCAAAGCGCTACACTGTCATCATTATTCATTCACGCCATACTTGGTGGTGGTAAGCTGCCATTGCAGCCACGGCTGCCCTAGGGTAGACTGACGGAAGCGAGAAAACTAGCCATCGGCCCCTCCGACCACCACCAACAACTCACTGCATTCACTCTGGCCTATTATACATGGAGTACCCAGAGTAAACCTACGCAGACACAGGGAGAACATGCAAACTCCACACAGGGAGGCCTCCTCTGGCTGGGGATCGAACCCGGGACCTTCTGAATGTGCTTTGGACCAGACTTTTTTGTATTTTTTGATGAAATTATGGCACACAACTGTAGAAATTTGTATTAAATGCTACTGGAAACAACTGTAATGCTTTTCAGTGATGCAATTTCGTTGTAAAATTGTATAATGACCATAAAGTTCTTTTTAAGGCCTTCATTTTGGCACAATTCAAAGTTCATGTTGCACGATCGACTGAATAAAAATCCTAGTTGTAAACCTGTTCATAACCATGGCAGTAAAACCAATTCTGATTCTGATTCTGAACTCGGAAACAGTGTTTATGTAAATCTAACTTGACTGTGTGGGACTTTATCTAAATAGGTGGGACGGAGGACAAAGGTCCAACAGGCTGTGCAGTGCACCTAAAAGAGGGACAGGTGCTCAGCCTAACTGAAGGCATAATATGCCCACAATACACTTTACAAACATGAACGTTCAGACGGAGCCCAGGCGGCTTTTGCGAGAAGAGCTGCTTGTTTAAGACCTAACCCGCCTGCTTTTCCCACTCGGAGGAGATACTACCCTGGTCCTTGTGCA